>OY992533.1:60658475-61337965 GCA_963921185.1 Dasysyrphus tricinctus
TCGTCAACAAGATAATGTATTATTAATCGCTATGATTCCTTTGATGCGTATGCATGCATTCACATTAAGAGCTGTATGTTGTATTTTTTGCACTTAAACAATCATGCGACAGATAATCGCAAGTGAATGCATGGCCATGATATCTTCAGATACCGAGTTTTCAATCGCAATGACTGAAATTGCCAGTGCGGTTCTAACCCAAGAGGTTTTGGTATCATGTGCGTTCATACACATCCAAAGTCATGTGTTCTATTTTTGGCGACTAAATAATCGCACGACAGAAAAAATTGGAATTGAGTTCCTAGTCTAACGAGTACATCAATGCAATGGAACATTTGTCTCATGAAATAACTAACGCTTTCAAGCACAGGAGGAGCTATAGACTATACTGCAAAATATACTGCAAACTGAATCGCAAACAAAACAATACTGCAATTATAATATAGGCTTTTCTTCTAGCGAAAACGCTTGGAAAATTGAACAAATGACTTACACTTTCTACCTTTCTCTGGGCTTGT
The DNA here is from genome assembly GCA_963921185.1 of Dasysyrphus tricinctus. NCBI lineage: Eukaryota > Metazoa > Arthropoda > Insecta > Diptera > Syrphidae > Dasysyrphus > Dasysyrphus tricinctus. The sequence goes on from OY992533.1 coordinate 60,658,994, forward strand.
TATTAGTGGACAGGATTGAATGCGACCTACAATTTTGTAGCGAGTCCAAACGGCTTAGACGAGGGGCATTCAGTCTAGGAACCCACTTGCGAATTTCTGTCATAGCGACTAAAAAAAGTGATCGCAGTTTAGTAGAATTTTTTGGTGTCATGTGCGTTCATTCATATTTAAACTCATGTGTTCTATTATTTTCGAATGAATAATCATGCGACAGAAAATCGCAAGTGCATTTCAAGCGTTAAAATTACCAAGAGATTCTCTTGGATGATTTTTCACTTCTTGGCAAGAAACAACACCCTCTTGAGAAAATGATTTAATTCTAGTAAGTTGCTGCTGCGAAACGAAAATTTGAGTAAAGAGTGTAAACTTCTCCAAAAAACCTCGTATAATTATTATCAATTTCCCTAGTCAAACAGTGTTTCGCAGAACAAAAAGTAGAACTAAATTTTTCGCGTATAATTTCTTTCGCTGTGTCATTTTTGTATGGATTTTTCATTTCACATCAGGAGTGTACTAAGCTTGAAGTGGAATCAGCTGGATTTAAATCCAGATTTATATGGTGATAGTCTAACCTAGGTACCAAAGGAGTACTAAACAGATTATTTATTTTAGTAAATTAAAGTTTTGCACTGAAAACTAAAGTTCGCAGGATTTCGAGTTTTGCGAGATTGCTAAAAGCGGGATTTTTTGATTGCCAGATTGCGAAAAGCTAGATTTTGTAAGTGTGGGATTTCGTTATGAGAGATTTCAAATGCGAGATTCTAGTTTTGCGAGATTTCATACCCAAACCCATTACAAGAAGGTAATACTTTTGCACAGCACTGTCATAGTTATACCTAGAACAAAAAAGAGCGTCTCGTCGTCGTCATTGTGAATCGTCTATATAGCTTTTATACTCACAGAGTCTTGATGTTCTTTATTGAATCGAAAGTTCCATTTGCTAGCGACTGGATATTGTTATCATACAGGGAGAGCAGCGTTAAACTGTGCAGATCCTTGAATGCATCCTTTCTTATACACGATATCTCGTTGGCATTAAGCAGAAGTAGCTGCAGCGATGATAGGCCCTTAAACACTCCCGAGGGCAAGTCTTTTATCTTGTTGCCGTAAAGAACCCTGGTGAAAGACAAAAACAAAAAAAAAATTGAAAAACAGCGTGTTTAACATCAAACCGCAAACAATATATTAATGTGTGTGTGTGCGTGTGTGTATGATGTGTTTAACTGATGTGAGGTTATGTCATAAACATTTTCTAACAAAACTGACTTGACTCCTTCAATGGCATTCTACACACCGCACAACCCAAGTTAACCTTTTAGCACAACAAAAGATGTGATGTGATGTGTATTCTCTTTATGTAGGTACTATAGGTATAAAGTATACTTACAACGTTGTTAAAGCCTTGAGACCACTCAGGGCATCGTGTGCTATCCGGGAGATGTTATTGTTCGATAGGTCGATCCGCCTCAGTCTGCGGAAATTCGCAAATGCCTTCGGAGGAAGTTCGGTGATGTAATTCTGCTCCAATCGACTGCAATGTAATAATACCAAGGGCTTAGTTCAGCTCATTTAAAAAACAACAACAACAACAAAAATTTATCCCAGAGGTAGAAAAATAAAAATAAGGAGAAACTATTGTTTCAACTTCGTAAAAGCAAGGAAGAATACTCACAGTTCAGTGGTGTCATCCGGGAGGGAGTTGGGTACATTCGTGAGGCTTTTCTCCCGGCAATTTACAACGCCATCAGCACACCTACATGGGTGTGGACAACTGCTTGCTGCTCCGCACTCCATTGGGGCGTTCTCCGTCAATCCTGCAATGGAATGCAATTGAAGAATAGAATCGCATTAGAGTTCACAGATAAATAGATAGTAGTTGCTGCATCGTGATGTCTAATGGGTGTAATGTCAATTGTAAGTCTCGTTGGGTCGCCGAACTGTCGTGTCGGTTGTCAGTCACAAAAAATAAAATTTAAAAAAAATAAAAGAAAGAACCTGGGTAAACTACCATCATCGCGGCTATAATTATCTCGTTTTGTTAGTAATTAAAATGCCATGATGGTTTTATTCTCACCCCAACAAAACGAAAGGCCATTTAAATTGTCGTAAAAATAGTTTGAGTTGGTTTTTTTAATGCTTTCCGCACCCCCATTGTCTTTGATGAAAATGAAGAGGAAAACTATAAAAACGAATTTACTTAGAGACACTTGAGCATTTTACTATACTTGATTCGATGCACATTTTGTAGTTTTTCTTCTCTGATGGGGTTTTTGTTTTCATTTTGTCATTCTTTTATTTTCCCTTCAACTTGACTCTGATATGATCTTTGATTTTTATCTCTTTTCACCCGAAAAAAACAACAAATTCCTGAACAAAATGGATGATTTTGATAGTTTACAGACAAGCAGACAGAAGTCACTAATTTGACTAGAGAAAACTATAGGATTACCTTATAGTCAAGGAGATAGCGTTTCAATTTGTAATAATTCTCGCTAAATCTAAGATATAATAATTCTATGTTTAAGTCTGAAAACTAAAGTTGTTGATTTTTTTTCTACACTTGTTTTTAACAAACAAAACAAACAACAAAGCCCTAGAAATAATTTAGAAATATTCAAAACTTTTTTTTGACGTTTACTAACGTATAATCGAAAATTTTGTCTGTAAAAGACATTTTATTGAAATATTAAATAAAAACTTTTAAGATGTTCAATATTGCTACAAAATTTAGATAACGTTATTTCACTTTCTCGATTGCAACATTACTACCCAGACTATAAATGTGAACCTAGAGTTCATAGAGTTTGATCGTATACCTCATTTGTTTTTATTTCCCTACCTGCTAACATATGGAACATCTCAGGAAAATGACTGACATCTTTAGTATCTGAATATCTATCTGATGATACTGAAAATAAAGGGCAGTGGAACCTGATTTCGGATAAATCATCAACTTTCAATTTGTGCTTATAAATTGTAATATAAATCGTTGCTTGAGAAGAAGGCTAATAAGAAATCATTAGATGAGATTAAAACAAAAACTTTACACTGACTTTAGTAGATATAAAATTCATTGGCTGAAGATGCGGTGAAAGTTTTTGGAAAGGAACAAATTATGGTCTTAGGTTCCCATCATAATAAACATCGACAGGAATGAAAAAAAAATCCTGAGACTATGATTACAATCCAAGCTGCTTATTAAAGTGTGAATTAGAAATGCTTTCTAAACTAACAAAATTATGCTTTTAAACATGGGCATAATTGAGTTCAAGTACCGTGAAGATTTCAATTGTATAGGAACAATACATATTGCAACGGAATCTTGTATGAATTAGACACAATGTGATGTAATTATGTGAAATAGGCTCTTGGTGCAGTCTAAGGCTAGAAACGCACTTGCTACTTTCTGTCGCTGTGGTTAAAAAAGTGATGTCAGCTTAGTGGGTTCTTAAGGTGTCATATGTTTTCACATATTATCGTGCGACTTATAATCGCAAGTGCGTTCCTTACCCGAGTAATTTTATGATTTAATTTTTTTTTCTAATTTAAGAAAAGCGTTAGATACCACTCAGGCTGGGAATGCACTTGCGATTTTCTGACGCATCGGTTAAAAAAGTGATGGCTCATTCAAATTTTAAATCATGTGTTCCAAATTTTGAGACTAAATATTAGTGCGACAGAAAATCGCAAGTGCGTTCGTAGCCTTAGGTTTGCAATCAGTGTTAGGCTAGGACCACACTTGCCATCTGTCGTTTTCGCATGAAGAATTACCAAAAATCAACCAAAAACATTCTAAATTTTTGAACAAATTGCGCACAACTTTTTTTGGAGCAAGTATAGGTCCAAAACATATTTAAACAAAATAAAGTAAAGGTTCAAGGCTTTAATATGGCATGTTAAAAAAGTAATTTTTAATTCAAAATTGAACGATATATACCCATTCAAACTTGACCATTTGCTATAATTTTTTGCAGTTTTGGCCCAAAAGCCTCTTTTTCGGTACTATGGCAAATTTCAAATTCGTAAAAATATTCGAACACAAGATTTTGATGAAATGTGACATTACGATTATAGAGAATAGTTAAAAAGTAGATAAGCCGACATTTTTGTTTTCCAACTGTTTTTAAATGCTTGTGTTTGGTTCTATTTCTGGCAACTGTATAGTACAAACTGTAAATGTAATGGTTGCAGAAAGTTTTTAAATTTGCACAAAAAATTAAAACAAGACCCATTAAAATCGGAGATGCACTTTAAAAACCTGAACTAAAAACCTTTAGATTCGTCTATTAAGTCAGCCGTATAAAGTTCGCTTGAAAACTTTAGTGAAATAACTTTTGACTGAATATATTTATCCTTTGGTGAGTTTTTTTTTTTACTTTTTTTTAAATTCCCTCACTCCAAAAGCTACTAATAGCGGTTAAGTATATTTTCGGAGTATTTTTTTGCTTCCTTCCATGTTTTGGAATGGATTCAAATTACTTGTCAAAGTGATAAATGCTTGAAAAAACATTTTTTTTTTTAAATGGCGACGTTCGGTAGTTCATGCATATTAAGATTTAAAAGACAAATTTTCAAATTCCATTGAAATGAAAAAAAAAATCTTCTGGAAAACCAAATGTAAAACGACAACTTATTGCCATTAATATGCGTTTTTTCTTTTTTATCTCCGAGCGTTGCACTGAGTTGTCAAAAAAGTTCAGTGTTTCTTTTGATAAGCTCATAGCACTCTGAGAGTTTTTTAGTTCTTGAGAGCTTGAGTCTATTAACTGTACCGTTAAAATTAAATTCTGTGGACTTACAAAAAATGACGGAGCATCTTTTCCCATTTTTAATAAATGAAGTGACGTGTGCCCCTAACACAATAATCTAAAAAACCCTTTTTTAACGCCAAAAAAATACTTCCAAGCTTTTGTATTCGATGTCAAGATGCATGCACCTACAGACCCTCATACTCAGCCAGCTCATAGTCAGGGGCATATACAGTAGGGTGTCCGTTATTTCCCAAAATCGTTTTCATATAGCAGACACTTCCCAAATCAAAATTTTATGCCCAAACAAAATATTTGGCCAACAAAAATTTTGTCCGATGTCATTTACACGTGGCTCTAAGGCCATACTTTTCCCATACAAATTTGTATGGGATTTTCGCTCTTTTAACGCTTTATTTTTTTCCTCTCGAATTACTGCAGCTATTCTAAATTTTTTTGTTGATTATTTTTCTTTAATCATCCCTTTAAATGTTCTCATTCAAAAAGTTTATTAACAAAAATTTAAAATTAAATATTAAAACGTTCACTTTTATGATGTATTTATATGGGAATTCCCATGGCAATAATCGAGCCAAAAAATTCGATTTTTTTTTAATTAAGTTTTGAATGAGGTCTTTTAAAGGGATGACCAAAGAACAAAAATCAACAAAAAAATTTAAAATAGCTGCAGTAATTCGAGAGAAAAAAAATAAAACGTGAAAAGTGCGAAAATCCCATACAAATTTGTATGGGAAAAGTATGGGCTTAGAGCCACGTGTAAATGACATCGGACAAAATTTTTTTTGGCCAAATATTTTTTTTTTGGGCATACATTTTTGATTTTGGGGGTGTCTGCTATTTAAAAACGATTTTGGGAAATAACGGACACCCTAATATACAGCCTCACTTTTTGGGGAGGGTCATACCGACAAAAATTCACCCAAATCAGAAAACTATTAATTCATAATTATATTAATGAAAAGCTTGGTTCACGGTTTCCTTCTTTTTTTTTTTGAGCTTTTTTTTTGGAATTAAGTTCCATTGGCCCCAATAATATCACCAAATTTTATTTTGGATATTAAAGGGTTGGGGTTGAACTTCTGTTAAGGTAAAAATTCTTTTTGTAGAATTCTGCTTTCAAAATATTGCATTTCAAAATTCTTCCTGTTAAAATTCTGATTTTCAAAATTCTGTCTGAATAATAATGCTATTAATAATACAAAGAAGGTTTGGAAAATGGGAAAAAACCACATGCTGAAAAAAAATCTTATCATTGCCAATACTGAAGTGGAACACTCGAAAAATGGGGAGAGGATGAAACGAAAGAAAAAACTATTTAAACAATAAGAAAATATAGAGAATTTTAAAAAGTAGAACACACCTATGCAACTCTGTTTATTTTCCCTTTGATTTTTGTTTTTTAATTTCAAATAATTATGATGTTTTTTGTTAGATTTTTGGTTGTTCTGGTTATTATTGCTTTTTTCAATTCTACGTTTATAAAATTATAATAAGAAAAATATATTATTTTTCTTAGCCGAGTTAGTCATGATCCTGTGACCCCTCCCCCCCCCCCTTATAAACGCCGTTGCTCATAGTCTATTATTATAAATTCAATCACAACAAAAACATAAATGTTAAAAAAGGAGCCAAGTTCTTTTATGTACAAGAAACCTGTGCGTAAAAAGTCAGCCCAAAAAAGTAATGAGATCTAAAATATATGGCAAGTTTTAAGTTCATGAAGTTTAATATCAAATATCTTAAATAGAGTAAAATCGAAACAATTCCAAATCATGACAGAAATTTGATATTTAATGATTACTGATAAAAATTTGGTGGGTTCACTGGTCAAGTTTTCATACATTTTAAATTTGTGATTAAGTAAGTATTTAAGAGAAAACTTGCCAAGTAAATCCACCAAATTTTTATCAGTAATCATTAAATATCAAATTTCTGTCATGATTTGGAATTGTTTCGATATTACTCTATTTAAGATATTTGATATTAAACTTCATGAACTTAAAACTTGGCATATATTTTAGATCTCATTACTTTTTTGGGCTGACTTTTTACGCACAGGTTTCTTGTACATATAAGAACTTGGCTCTTTTTTTAACATTTATGTTTTTGTTGTGATTTCACCCCTTTTTGCAAAGATTTATTTTGCCAGGTGAAAGTCAAGCCCTACCACTCTACAAAGTTTCATAATTCTACGACAACCGAAAGTGCTCCATAAAAATAATATCAATTCTGATAAAGTGGGTGGATGGCACCCCCCCTGAATGGATAATTCCAAATTTTCAATTTTTTTTCCTTTCTAAGTACTTCAAGCCCTACCGACCTACCAATTTTCATCGTTCTACAACAATCGGAAGTGCTCCATATAATTTATAACAATTTTTAAGAATGAGGGTAGATGCCACGCCCCCTGAATGCAAAATTCCAATTTTTCAATTTTTTCTTTCTAGGTACCTTAAGCCCTACCGACCTACCAATTTTCATCGTTCTACAACAATCGGAAGTGCTTCATATAGTTTATAAGAATTTTTGAGAAAGTGGGTGGATGCCACGCCCCTGGATGGAAAATTACAGACTTTTGATTTTTTCTTTGTATGCACCACAAGGCCTACCGTTGTGCGAACTTTCAAGTTTCTACGATGTCGGGAAGTGCTCCATAATTTTGATGATCTGTCAGTGAGTCAGTCAGTGAGTCAGTCAGTTACGGTTTTTGCGATTTTTGAAGTCCTATATCTTGGGAAATACTAATGCTAAAAAGTTGAAATTGGGTGAGCCACCTGTGTTTGACCAGTTCAGCAAATACTCTGAATTTGAAGTTTCTGACTTTATTGGTACTGAAGTTAGAGGGGGGTTGAAAATCTCCTGAGTTTGTTCCTGTAAAAAGGGTGTAGTACCGCGAACGTGGCTGGGCACTACCATGCCCTTTGATTCAAAACTAAAACAATTTGTTTGTTTTTTGTTTGAGCCTCGCAGATACGACAGTTTGTTGGTTTACGTAACCAAACAAATAAAAATGTTGTCCTTATCACTCAGAATAATTTTTTATTAGAAATCATGATTTTGTTCATTCATTTTCATCACCCAATCATAAGTTCGAGTGTTTATCGATACATAAAAAAGAAACATCACAATGACATTTGAATGTTGACAGTTTAAAAATGTTGTGACATTTAAAATGACACAACTTATTGGAGGGGCGATTATTTATTTTTCTTAATGACTCTTGGTTGGTATAACATATAAATATTTGATTAAAAACGCACTTTTTGGATGTTCTGTGGAGAGTGAAAACCACTTTATCAATCGAAAATTTTGTTTACCTTCACAATAAGATTGAGATAAGTTAGATAAGTCAGACCTGATAACTTCTTCTTTCTTTTTGTAAATTACAAATTGTAGTCTATGACGGATTTAGATATGAAGAGGCCTATAGACAATTTTTTACATTTTTATATTGTCAATACCAACTTTTAGGTAATAACATTTCTTTGGATTTAAGTACCTTAAACTTAAAGAATTAACCATTAGAGATAGGGCTATCCATGATGCCAAACCAAACAATACTTTTGTAGGTATTGTCTCGTTAAATCGAAAAATTTCAGTATCGTTTCGCTATCGGTCTTGATCTCGGTCTCGGTGTCGTATAAAAGTCGTCTCGGTATCGGTATTTCGGTCTCGTCTGGTTTCGGTTTCATCTCAGTCACACCTCAATCTAGACATACTTTTTCGATTTTAAAGGAATACAAATAAAATGGACGACTTGGTTGCACGTTTTAGTGTCATGTAGTTGAAGGTCATACAAATTATTATTTTAACTATGGACTTACGACCCAATTATAACTTTACTTGGATATTGTGAAATAGCAGGGAAGTAAAAGATTACAATCTTTGCGAATGTAGTCTATATAAATATCTCATTGAATTCAACAAAAATATTGCATTCCTTACATTCTTTTTTAAGAATGCGACTTCAAAAATGCAGTTGCCATTCTTTTTTCTTTAAAAAGATTGCAATCTTTTTTGTTTCCAATCTTTTGTCATCATCAACTGATTGCAATCTTCATGCATTTTTTGCATTCTTTTGAAGACTTTTCATTCTTTGAATTTTTGCATTCTTTTGAATTATTTAAAATTCTTTTAAATTCTTTGAATTCATTGCATTTTTTTTGTTTTGCCCTCCATAATTCTAAATCTAAGAGGGCACGTTAGTATTATGGAGGGCAAAACTCAAAAGAATGCAATGAATTCAAAAGAATGCAAAAATTCAAAGAATGCAAGAGACTTCAAAAGAATTCAAGACTTTAAAAGAATGCACAAAATTCAAAGGATGCAAAAGAATTCAAGAGACTTCAAAAGAATAATGCAAAGAATGTATGTAATTTAGAAGAAGTGAACCAGGGACCATACGGAAGGAATCTGATTTCAGCCCAAGGCTAACTTTTTGTTCAATCTCTCACTCAGAGGGAGCGAGAAGAGTGTTTACGGTAGGAATCTGTTTAAAGCCCTAGGCTATTCAAAGGGGGTATTTGTATTACTTTTTGTCCAATCTCTCACTCAGAAGGAGAGAGAAGGGAGTTAACGGTAAGAATCAGAATCCAGCCCAAGGCTTACCCAAGGGAGAATTACTTTTTTGTCCAAGCTCTAACTCAGAAGGAGTAAGAAGGGATTTTACGGTAGGAATCTGATTTCAGCCCAAGGCTAATCTAAGGGAAAGTTTGCCCAATTTCTCACTCAGAAGGAGCATAAAAAGTACCCTGAGCTTGTCAAAGTTGTAACAAAAAGAGATCAGCTGGAACCTTATGTCCCCTAATTCGAATATAATAAATTCGGATTTAACACGAGTCAATTAGCATCGACGTTTTCCGAAATTCGTACCTCGCCATCATGATTTTTCTGCGGTACAAGACAATGTGAACTGTAAGGAGGATGAATGCAAAAATCGTAAGGTGGTTGTTAATCATTCGGTGTTTGCTATGGGCCTATATGCAGTTATTTGGTGTGTGGCTGTGCATGGAGATGGTGTGTATTAATGACTGGTCTGTGGTGGTTTAATGGTTATGTAGGGTGCTGGTAGTTGATGGTGATGGCATGGGGGTATTCTATTATAAAAAGACAGTGATTAAGTGTGTGGGGGAGTGAAATGTGTAGTATTTCGTTACAAAGTCTTATTCTAATTGTTGGATCCGTTTCCTAGTAAATTAATAATAATATTAAAAATAACTTGATAATAGAAACAGAGCTTAAAACTTAGTATGTTTATACTTTCGGTCTAGATTTGAAAACAAAATTAAAGCCTCTCTAACTCAACTATTTTTTTTCTAATTTTAAAACAAAAACAGATTATCCCAAGCACTGAAAATAGAAATATAAGAAATTCAAGTATGCTTAATTGCCTATGCATAAATCCTCATTAAAGTTAATTTTTTTACTACTTTTAAAATTTGTCCAACTTTTCACTAAAAGCTGCCCCACTATAAGACGACGTGACGAATGGACGTTTCAAAGTAAAAACAAAGAAAAAAACCCTCCAGCTAAACAATTTCAATGCTGCGGTCCTTGCGGTATAACATACATATAACATCGTATCGATTGATTTCCAATTCCAAATGACTATTTGAACAGATCACCGATCACTTACCTGAGCATTTAAAGTCCTGATCGTGCAGATCTGCCACGTTTTGGCCCTTCAACTGACTTGGCGAATGGCATTTTGTATATGGTGCCAGCCGCGGAGCACTGCGTAAAAATCTCGACAGCCAAGATAAATGGCAATCGCACGAAAACGGATTGTCAGATAGCCTTAGGGCTCGTAATCTCCCCAATCCGGTGAAGACATTGTGCGGCAGCATCGTCAAATTGTTGTTGTTTAAAGTTCTATACAAAACAGAAACAAAGAAAAAACAAAAAAAAAAAAAAAATCACAGTGTGGGGCAAATTTTCATATGCATTATGGATGAGGCACACAAAAAAAAAAACAATAAACAAAATATATAGAAGCTTACAGTATTTCCAAGTCGACAAGACCCTTGAACGCCTGCTCGTCCATGCACATAATTTGATTGTTGTCCATTTGGAGGCTTCGCATCGATTGAGCACCTTTGAAGGCTTTCCTTGGAATTGTCGTAATGCCATTGTGTGAGATGTCCCTGAATAATGATGATGATGATGAAAAGAATTATTATTTAGAAGACTAAAGAACGAAGAGCAGTAATAAAATAAACGAATTTAATTCTTACAAGAAGAAAAAAAATAAATAAATAATTGTATCTAGATACTATTTGTCAAAGTTTAGCAATAAGGTTTCTTTTTTTTTCTTATATTTTTCTTTTTATTATTCTTTTCCGCCTCCTTTTTCTTCCTTCCCCAAGGACATAATTTTGATTCAAACATATTTCACAATTGACTGACCCGAAATTGGTTCGACCCTTTTGCTGTTCCAAATCTATGTAGATATACAGACGACCGTCACAAGGAGAGCAAAAGGGTTTTCACCCCGAACACCCGCACCGGTGCCGTATAAATATTTACTCAGTATTTCCATTAATCAAATTTTAGTCCTTGTTGCGGTGGAAAAAAGGGGCGATTTGCAAAAAATTACTTCTAAATAAAGTTTTAATATAAACACAAAATTTGTTGTTTTTTTCTCTTTCTCTTTTAATGGATGAATGTATGTAGCAATATATATATAAATCTAAGAAGAATGAACAAAGCAGAACTACTTACAATCGCAAAAGACTCGCTGAACTTGTCACAAAGTTTTCAGGAATTGCCTTAAGCCGATTGTTGTTTAGGCGTCTGAGGCGTGCATCAAAAATTACAGAAAAAAAGAAATAAGAAAATACAAAATAAAAAACAAAACGAAACGAAAAAAATGGAAGATAAAATAGCAAAAATAAATTCAATCAAAATAAATTTATTATTAAATTGCAGAAAAAGTATGTAATTTATTATTCATGCATTATCTTAAGCATCTTATCAATTATGTTGCATTCTTTTAGGCTACATGTCTATCTGTGTTTTAATCTACACTTACAGCCTCTCGAGTGAGATGAGATCCTGGAAGGCATCCTTCTCTATCGTGTGGATTTGATTGTCAGTTAGTTGTCTATTAAGATAAAAGAAGAGAAGAGGAAAAAGGAAAGGTATTAAATGACCGCCTTGTGGTATGCAATACAGAAAAGTAAAATTAAAAAAACAAAAAATAAACAAATAGCTGAGAGGCTGACATAATTTCCACCTGTCAACCTAAGTAAGAGAGGGAAATTCCCTGCCAGAGGCCACATCTATGGTGGTGGCTCTTCGGCTTGGACAGTGATGATGATGAGTCTAAGCACACACCTCCTTTTTACCTGCATATATACATATAATATTCAAATGAATTTGGAGCACTCTACTGCAAAAACAGTAGCAGTAGCAGTAGCAGAGCATATATATATAAAAGAGACGATGTGCATGCACAAAGCTGACAGACATGAGACTTGCAGGTGAAGCAAATGATAATAGACGATGGCACCGCGATGACATATAGGAGGAGCACAAACATCAGTAGCAACAGTAGCAGCACCTCTATTACTACCGTTCCTTGGTTGTTGCCTCTATACCTTCTTTGCCTGTCAAACTATGTTTTGTGTGTGTTTGACATCGTGCTAAAGTCAGACGTGACTGTAATTCCAATAAATTGTGTTTTCTATCTGTAATTACATTATATTCTCCACTACCAACCGAAGGATGAGTAAGTAAATCACATAAAGTGCCTGCCTGCCTGCGGGACACCTGCTCGATTGCAACATATAAATAATTATTATGTATAGTATATTTTCAGGAGGACGTACACAACGAAGGGGCGAAGGCAATTATCTCTGAAATGTTAAATACATTTCATGAGCATTGAGCAGCAGCGCACACACATAAGGAACCACTTTACGGGGCGATTATCTTTGAAAACCGCCACATTAAAAGCAACGATATTAAGAAACAAATTCAAAAGTGAGTAGTGGCCCCATCGAAATGGAACAGTTAGGTTCAAAATCAAAGAACATTTTTGGGAAATTAATCAAATTAAATTTTATATAAAGAACATAAAGAGACTTTGTAGAATATGGATTCAGATGAGTATTTTTAAGGATCAGAAATTGCCAGATTGTGATTTTCTTATGGATTTTTTTTAAGAGATTTTTTTTTAAATGTTTCTATTGACAGCAAGTTTGACAGCTGACGTAGGCGTAGAATGTATGCTCAATCAAGTGCTTGCATATGAATTGGGAATAACGAACTGCGAATGGTTGCGAATTTTGACATTTCTTTTACATGAGTGGTCACCGACAGACATGAATTGTCATTAAACATAAACTATTGAAATGGGTGCTAAGAACAAGTTGAGGTTGAATTCGACCGAATTTTTCATTTTCAGATTTGTAGAATGCGTCATGATGTTGTGGACTGTGAATAAGTGTTTGACAGTTCGCAGAATACAATATGTATCTTTTTGGTCACGTAGAAAATATAAAAATGTTAAATTTAACAATTTCAACTAATTTTAGGACGTTTTTCTTTTTTTAATTGAAGATTGGATCGTAAAATCACTTTGTCAAAAAGTTTAAATAAGAATTTGTTGACATTTGCACTTGGAATTGCCTGAACAAATTTATTTGCATTCTGCGGTCGCAGCTTATATAAAAAGTTCTAAAGGGTTCAATATATTTTTGGAGTCTTTTCTGCGCCTACAGTTGTAACTTGAATACTTTTTTAAGCTTTCTAATTAAAAATTTCGTAATTTGAAGATTATTAAGCTATTATTAGACAGTCAACGCAAAATTACGTAAAATTCTGTCCCAAAGCTGTGTCAACGCAAAATACTGTCCATGCGTTGACGGCTGCGTTGACCGTCTCGTTGACGGATCAATGCGTTGATTATTTGCTTTGCATCGGCCATGTAATCACGTCACCCTGTTAGCGCAGTAAGGACACTATTACGAAAAACATACAGCGAATTTTACTGTCATGTCAACGTATTCTGCATTGACCATCACCTCAATCTCGAAAAATTTGCATTTTTAAGTTTTTTTAATACATCGACAATTGATGGCTTGACAGATAAGGGGACGAACTTTATTTTGATGGCAAAAGTATATTTCAATTCAAAAGTCACCCAATTGGCTTTAAATCACTTTTTTCGGAGCAGTAAATAAACTTCAAGTTTTTTTTAATTTTTAGAGGTCTTTTAATCCATCGACATCGTAGCCATCCTTTAAAAGAATTTGACAGTTGATGGCTTGACAGATAAAATACGAGCTATATTTTGTCGGAAAATATATATTTTAATCCAAATGTCAAATGAAAACTACAAAAATTACTGATTTTGTAGTTGTTTTTTAATCAATTGACATCGTAGTAATCCTTCAATTTAACTTGACAGTTGATGGTTTGACAGGAGAAAAACGAGCATTATTTTGACAGCAAACGTATATTTCGATCCAAATGTCACCCAATTGACGTAAAATCAATTCTGATTCTAAGCTATTTTTTAATCCATCGACATCGTAGTCATCCTTCAATGGAACTTGACAGTTGATGGCTTGACAGATGGGAGATGAACTATATTTTTATGAAAAAGTGTATTTCGATCTAAATGTTGTCCAATTACCCTAAAATCACCTTTTTCCTGAGCAGTAAAAAAGCTTCAAAAATGTATGGATTTATGGACTACAGATTTTTTTCAATGCAATGTTTTTTTTGTCAGATTGGTGGAAAAGAGCTTGATGGTCTTAACCACTCTTAAATTTACTCAGAATCAATGTGATTTGCTTACTAAAAATGAAATTATTATTTTCAAGGCTGTTTTTTTTTTCTTCTTTGAAATTTCAACACTGTTCCCATTGACAGCCAGTTTGACAGCTGACATAGGCGTAGGATTTATGCTCAAAAAATGGCGGTGTTCAGACCAGCTTCATGTGAGTCGATTTATTTTGATGTCTCTCCTTTCCATCTCTTTCCCACTTCTTGGAAAGAAAGAGATGGCAAAGTTAGGCAGTTACAAAAACAAAATACTTCACTCTCTTTTTTACCAAGTGATGAGAGTGAGATAAAGATAAGAGACGTCAAAAAAAGTAGCCTCACGTGAAGCTTGTCTGAGCAATGTCGAAAATTCACATTTTAGGTTTTTATAAGATCCAGTGACTATTATAAACCGTAGATTAAAAATTGACATCTCAAAAAATATGTGACTGCTTTTAGTTCTATTTCTCAAAAAATCGAAAAAAGGGTAAATTTTTGAATTCCGATAAAAGGCTTTTTTGGAGTTCAATTTAAAAGATTCGCTTTATGCTTGCAATTGGAAAAGCTTTTAAGTAGAAATTGCATACCTTGTTTACAAAATGTAAAAAAAATTATGAAATCACATTTTGAAAAGTCACTTCTCGGGTATATTTAGGGTCACTGTGACGTATACGTAACATATTTTCGTACAGGTTTGACTTCCTTTAAACATAAAGAAGAATGATTGGCAATCGGTAATCTTCATGTGAGTCATTTTATTTTGATGTTTCTCCATTCCATATCATTCCCACTTCTTGTTAAGAAAGAGATGGTGAGGTAAGGCAGGAGTTTTCAAAACATTACAAAAAAAATACCTCACTCACTTAACTATCTCTTTTTCACCAAGTGATGAGAGTGAGATAAAGATGAGAGACGTCAAAATAAGTAGCCTCACATGAAGCTTGTCTGAGCACTGTCGAAAATTCACAATTTAGGTTTTTATAAGATCTAGTGACTATTATAAACCGTAGGTTAAAAATTGGCATCTCAAAAAATATGTGACCGCTTTTAGTTCTATTTCTCAAAAAATCGAAAAAAGGGTAAATTTTTGAATTCCGAGTCCAATTTCAAAGATTCGCTTTATGCTTGGAATTGGAAAAGCTTTTAAATAGAAACTGCATACCTAGTTTACAAAATGTAAAAAAAATTATGAAATCACATTTTGAAAAGTCACTTCTCGGGTATATTTAGGGTCACTGTGACGTATACGTAACATATTTTCGTACAGGTTTGACTTCCTTTAAACATAAAGAAGAATGATTGGCAATCGGTAATCTTCATGTGAGTCAATTTATTTTGATGTCTCTCCTTTCCATCTCATTCCCACTTCTTGTTAAGAAAGAGATGGTGAGGTTAGGCAGGAATTTTCAAAACATTACAAAAAAAATACCTCACTCTCTTAACTATCTCTTTTTTACCAAGTGATGAGAGTGAGATAAAAATGAGAGACGTCAATATATGTAAGTCGCCTCACGTGAACCTTGTTTGAACACTGCCAAAAATTCATATTTGTTGTTTATGATTTTTCTTAAGTGCGTGTTGATTTTCATGCAGGAATGTAATTTTTTCCCGTCGACCGACACCCATGCAAAAGATACATCTCGCCCTCACTTGCCCAACTTTCAAGCTATACACATACGAACTTAATTAAGATTTGAAAATTTCCAAATGTTTATGAACACGAAACTCATTTAAGTCGAAAATGTAATAAAGATAACAACCGCGGAGCATTCATCAAGATGAGCAGCATTACAGCAACAGCAACAGCGGCAGCAGCTTCAATGTTTGATGTTTTTGGCTTTTTGGTCGAAGTGGAGAGCATCAGAATCATCAGCATCATCAGCAACAGCAAGAGGAGTCGTGTGTAATGCAAGGAGTGTTCCTCACTTGTGATATTACTAAAGCTGATGCACACAATGCACATCATATGAGTGTGATACTATACATATACATAAGTCCGTTCTTGGTTTTGTTTGGGTTGGTTTTACCAAATGCATGCGGCATTATGTTATATTGCCAGTGATAAACTTATCAAGCGAAAACCCAGTGATGTGTGTGGTTGGTTACATTTTTTAGTGTGTTTTTGTTGTTGTTGTTTTTTTTTTTTATTAAGGGATACTTGTATGCGTTTACCAGGAGCATGCTTTAGCTATTAAGCAAGCTGTTGCTATTATATGGCTGAAGCTCACGCTGCTGATGGCATAGAAGAGCAAGAAACATAGATAAATTGGTGTTGTTAAACATTTGTAATTACTTACTGAGGTTGTTCTGCTGTATAACTATAAAGTGAAGTGATGGTATAGGAAGGTATACTTTTTCGTAAGCGTAGCTAATGAAGATTTTTTTTTATTGTAAACTGAAATCATTTTATGGAGAAAAATGAGTATTTTCAACTCTGAGTGGTTTGGTCAGTTTAGTTTAACATTTTATGAAGTTGTCAAAATTAATACATTTCTGATATAAAGTGTCATAATATTTTACAATTACTAAACATACTTGTTGCTGTTGGGTGCAGTTTATTAGATTTTGCTTATTTGATATTGAAAACATTGCTTATAAACAGGGACATTAGACATGGATTGTTTGTAAATAAAAACACTCCGAAGGCTTGACTGTGACAACAATAACTTGAGTGTTCTACTACCTACTACTATAAGTTAATAGCTATTCCACTTGGACCAACCATCAGATTATCAGACTCCTTAAGTGGTTTCTTGTATAAAGTTTAGTATGTTTATTTCAATTGAACCTACACTGGTGCGTATGTAATTCATATGATACCCAACCCAATGTTAATAACTTCGTTTTGCATATATTTGTATGCCCATGCAGAAATTTGATTTCAAAACCATCACAGCTTTGAGTTTGTATAATAATAATAGCTTTAACTATATGCCTGTAAGACCTTAGGTCTGTTAAATGCAACCTGAATTGCACGGCACTAGTAAGAAAGAGTAGGAGGATAGGAAGGAATTTTACATTTTGTATTCTAAGATCTAGTGATTATTTTAAACCATAGATTAATTATTGACTTATCAAAAAAGGACACGAAAGCTATTATTCATTTCTCAAAGAAAAAAAAATAGTGAAATTTTGAATTCCGGTAAATGGCTTTTTGGAGTCTAATATTAGAGATTCGCTTTATGCTTGGACTCGAATTGAAAATGCTTAATTGAGCATCAGTAAGGAAACTTATAAGCTTTGTTTATAAAATGCACAAAAAATAATTATATAACATTTTGAAAACTCAATTTTCAGGTATATTTATGGTCACTGTGGCGTATACGTACTTAACAATTTTCGTACTGGTCAGACTTTACCTGAACATACAGAAGAATGAGTGACGATCGGTAATTCTATCAATGAAATGCAAAAACTAACAAAGTTACTTGGTTTTTGAATTTGAAATTATTAAATAAATAAATTAAATTGACAATGACAACAAAAATAACTACTGCATAGATATTTGAGATATGAGCGAGGAAAAAAGTAGTACTAGAAGCTGTTGAATGGTGGATCTCTTCTTCAGCTGCAAAATGCTTTGAAAAGGTAAGCTGTCCTAAAAAGCTGTTAAGTGGGTAGAATTTAAACCAGTTTGTTTTCGAAAAATTGCAGGTCAGCTCAAACGTTCGGGTGACCTAAACTAAAACTTCTATTAAAACTATAATTATTATTTTCAGAAGTTGTTTTCTTTCTCCATCTTCACTTATTTTAAATTAAGGAATAATATTATTCCTTAATTTAAAAGCTAGAGTTCCTGGGCGTATAAAAATGCAATATGATCCGATGTAATCAGCGATTATTATTGAAGCATTCCTTTTCAGGGAGGAGGTTTTTTAGCCAAGAGATTGGAAAGCAATAGCAAGTGGCGTTACTAAAAGACTAAAGTGTATCAACTTTTAAATTTAAATAAAATAATACTTTTCAAAAGTTGGATTTATAATTAAATTCTTCGTTTGAAGTTTTGATTTTGGTGCCACGAAATAAAGTCAGTTGAAAGTGCAATAAAACCCAAAACTAAATTGCATTAAAATCCAAAGATTTGAATTAACTTTTTGGGTCCTCTATACCGCTTAAGCAACTCAGTTGCTCCACTTAGGGTATGTAAGGTCACCAGGCAGCCACCAATGTTACAATGTTAGCAGTCTTTTTGGACAACAGTACAGTTTTTTTTTTTTTTTTTGAAAATATAAATATGAATGTATTGTAATAAAGTGCAAACGCCTAACTGCACACTGAGCGTTTTAGACTTTATTTTATCGCACCCGTATTCAGCAGCGGATCCAGGATTTGGCTGTGGGGGGGGCTTGGAGTTCCCTTAGACACATCTTTTGAAAAATTCTTAATCATATACGAATGTCCTACCAACACAAAATCTCAGAAAGTAGGCTAGTCGGCAGCTGAATCAAAAAAGATTTTGTATAATGCAAAAATATTATGTAGGTACTTAAAAGAAAAATTCTGCAAAATTTTATGATTGGAAATGTAGCATTTGGTAGTTAGTAAGCTTCAGCTGCTATTTTGAAAAGACGCTTTAACCAGTTTCTCCACAAAGACACATCGTATTAAAAAGGTGTTAGGATATGTGTATAGGAACTTTAAATAAGTAGATAGGGACTTTTCTTTAATTTGAATATTTGTTGTAGGATTTATAAAACCTCATTGATTTAACTTTAGAATTTATTGATAAACCTTTGTAGGATTCACAGTGCAAAATTTTTTTTCTGTTTTTGACACTAACGTAAGATCCGTATGAAAGTTAAATGCAAAACATTGAAACAAAAGAGCGTACGCAAGGACGCAAGGGGGGCAGCTAGATGTGCTTCCCCCACTCTAATCAGAATATATTTCATATATTATTCAATTTTTCTTCTTTTGATGAAAACATTTTTTTCATCACACATTTTTTTTTTAATGAGTTTGCTCCCACCTAATCAAAATCCGGCGTACGCCCTTGTATCTCACCTATCTATGTAATTGTTAAAATTTAGCTCCTATAGAAGAAAATGCTATAAATGACAAAAAAGAAAGGTAATTAAGCTCCCCATAAAAAAGACAATTGCAAATTTTTTTTACAAGGAGCTCTTCCAAGAAATTAGCTAAATCATGTTTTTCAATTCACTTTTTGTAAATTTGAGGAAGAAAAATTTATTTGGATGTACTGTATCTATTCCACTTTAGTCCATGTGGATTGCGTTATACGAGTATTGGGTCCATATTCAAACAAAAGTGTATATTACACTTTTTAAAGAAAAGCTGATTTTTACATTTCGAAAACGAAGTAAATTGAAATGTTTTCTAATTTCATATAATGAATATTGCTCGCGGAAAGAGCTCTCTAATCTTTCGTTAGAGCACAAAGAAAATCAAAAGAGAAACTAAGATCAAAAATTGTTGCGTCTAAAAGCAGTCTTTGAAATCATCAAAATATCCTTCGGCACACGAAAATAATCTGAAATAAAAACATAAGATTAAATTTCTAAAACAATATTTTGATGTTATCATGCAAGCTATCCGTATGAAAGTTATTCAGCCCGATTACATATAGCATCCGTCGAATGAACTGCGGAGTGAATCAGACTGAATTTTGACATTTTTACTATGATCCAAATGTCAAAATTGGGCCTGACTCATTCGTCTGATTCTGTAATCAGGGTGATTTTTTACACCAGAAACTTAAGCCCCAAGAGTTATCTGGGCTTAGCTAAGTCCGAAAAATATCAAGAGGAGTTTAAGAAAAATCTTATGTTCATTCGTTTTGTCAAACATAATTTGATTTTTTAGAAATATCAATACCCAATAAAATACCTAGTCAAAAATAATAGTATGAAAGTCAACCTCACTAGTTTCAATATAAGGGCTTGAAAAAAAAAAAAACACAGCATTTAGGAATGCATACTTACTAGCCCCAAAGTTGTTATTTGTTTAGTTCGATTCCTTAGGGGCTTAGAAGAAACAAAGGCTTACACACAAATTATAAAGCCCCAACGTTCATTTTTTCCCTGAACTTCGGAAAACAACAGCTTCCATGCAAATTTTTTAGCGCTTGCCTCTTACTTTCGTCGGATTTCTTTACTGCCTGGAAAAAAAACACAGCTATTCTGCAAATTTGTTAGCCCCAGCAGTGTTATATTTTTCATCTGATTCCCTTGCACGCTTAGGAGAACGCTTCGTAAAGGCTTAGCCCCAAAACTCAACTTTTTGTCTTATACCTTTAAGGTTTGAAATAAATAGAGCTTACGTCTACGTATATTTTATTTTTTATATAATCGTCTTTTTTCATCCAATTTTCTTGGGGCTTCGAAAAAAAAAACACAGTTTGCATATAATATGGTTCAGCCCAACAACTCATTCAATTTTCCTAGGGCTTGGAAAAACACAGCTCACATGTTCACTTTGTAGCCAAATTCTTAGTTTTGTTTGTCTAAATCTCTTTTGAATCAGCTGTGGGGGGGGCTTCAGCCCCTATAGCCCCCCCTCTGGATCCACCACTGCCCGTATTCAAGCTAGGTAGGTGCTTTTAGCTCCTCGCTGAATGACCTTGAATAGTGTACAAAAAGTTTAAAAGTATACGAGGGAAGTAGAAATATTTCGAAAATTCTAAATTGAATTAGAACGGCAGAAATGGCGCTTTCAAAAATTCTAAATGGAATAAGAAGGCCGAACGCTTTCAAATATCGGAAGGAAATTTTGCAAAAAAAAAATCATTTCGTGATGTAACAATCTTCAAAGCTGGTAAGAAAATCAGAAATTGTGAAATTTTGGACACAAATGTTTCGAAAAAGATTGTTTCCAGAGAATGAGATGAGACTAATGTCATCTGTCGAACATATAAAATAAAGTTTGAAGAGAAACCTATGGATACCTCTCCTTATTTTGAATAAGAACAAATTTTTGAAGATGTCATATTAAAGGCCTGAGCCTCTACTTTATTTCGTTTTGAGCCTATCTTTGCTCAGAAAAAATTATTCCGATTGAGTAAGAAACTTAGAAATCTTCGATTTACGGATATTTACTTTACATATATGTACAGTGGCGTGCACGTAATTAGAAACGATTCCAAAGCTACTTTTCTTCCTTTCTTCCTTCAACAGAGAAAAATTAATACTGCAGTGTAAAATCTCGGCGCTTCAATCTATCGTCATGCAAATGGAAAATCATACGGCGAAATTTCTGAAATTTAAAAATGTTCTTAAACGATGGTATTTATAATGCTGAAAAAGATAACTTTAGAAAAGGTGCCACGCAAGCCAAAAAGCAAGCTCAACTTCTATTGGAAAATAAAGCAAATAAAATTTGAGAAAGAAATTAGAGATTGCTGCTCTAATTTCTCTCGCAAATTTTTTTTGTTTTGCATTTTTATATTTCAAATATTTCGCCGTATGATTTTCCATCTACATGACGACTAACAATGAGGCGCCGAGCTTTAACACCGGTTATTAATTGTACCTCCAAAAGAATCATTTTTTGGCTTTAAATTTTCTTGAACATAATGTGACTCTCAAGAAGTTTAAAAAGTATTGTTTACCAAAATTTTCAAAAAGGATTTTCTGGACTTTTTAGAAAAATTTCCAATTTCTACTTGGGATATATAGGTAGGTACTAGTAGTAGTAGTAGTAGTAGTAGTAGTAGTAGTAGTAGTAGTAGTAGTAGTAGTAGTAGTAGTAGTAGTAGTAGTAGTAGTAGTAGTAGTATTGTTTATTCTGAATTCATTTTTATATAATAGGTACAATATTTATACATTTTTAAGATTTATGTGTAATACTTGAATATATTAAATAGTTACAAACATTTAAAAATATAATAAATTTGAATTAGTATTTACAACAAAATATTTATGCAACAATGACATATATGTCGTCTGTCGCCATTAATTAAATTTTAAATTGACAACCCTAGGCTGTTTTTCATTCAATACATTTTATGCTGTTGACTTAAGTTTTTTTTTTTTTTTTTTTATAATTAAATTCGCTTATTAACTCCTGTCTATATTTAAGGGCTGATTGTAGGTAGTTCACGAGGGGAGTCCAGTTCATTTCTCCATTCAGTAATCTGATAACAGTGTTTTCATCCATCGAAGCTCTTCCAAAGCAGATGCGTCGTATGCTACTCAGAATCGGACAAATTGCGAGAAAGTGAACGAGAGATTCTTTTTCAAGCATATTACATAGTGGGCAATTAGGATTTTCTTGAACTGTCATAGTTGTACCATTGAGTTTTATGAGGCCTGCTGGTGCTTCCATCCATGCGTCCATCTGATCGTTGAGAATTTCTGCTCATCGCAAACATACTCCTTGCCTGCATCAAAGTTGAGTAGATGGTAGATGCTATGGGATCTTGTCAGCTGTGCTCTTTGTAGTGCTTCACGTTTATCTTCTTCGAAAATTCTTTTCGACACTTCACCAACAAGAGCACTGAAAAGATTCCTGTTTGAAAATTCTTTTTGTAGATTTTCAACAATTTCAGGCTGACTGATGTGACATTCTCATCTCTGAAACCAAAATATCCGCTGTTCGATTATAATATTTGCTAGAAGCTTAGGTACCCTATTGTTTCCATAAAAGTTGAAAACTTTCCCTATATAGTTCATGTGGCATCTCATGGTGTGTTCGAAAATTGGTCTCATTATGCACTCAAGTGTAAGGATATAATTTGGTGTAAGGTTTGGTAGGCTAAGAACTTTTTTGAAGAAGTATCTTTGAAGTTTTTCCATTTCATCATGCCTTGAGTATCCCCATACTTGAGCTCCATATCCTAAGATAGCCCTGGATACAGCGTTGAACATTTCTGTCTTTGAGGAGAGTTTGACATCTTTACGCGCAATAAACTTATTCCACGTAAGGTTAAGACTCTGTCGAGCCATCTTTGATCTTTCTTTGAAATGTTCTGTTAAGCATAATCCAGGTGTTAGCCATACTCTTAGGTATTTATACCTGTTGACGACTTCTATTGGATGTACAATTAGCTTCCAACATTCCTGAGAACCTAAATCTTCCACCTCTTTTTCTAAAAACTAGAACTTTGGACTTTTCTAGATTTATCAAAAGATTCCATCGTCGGGTATATTCTGAAATATTATCGATCATTGACTGAAGGACTTGTGGGCTGTCAGCAAGGAGCACAATATCATCTGCATACATAAGAACTCTTATCACCAAACCGTTCAGATGTAAACCGCCTCCAATGAAGTCATGGATGTCGTTTATATACAATGCAAAGATAAGTGGGCTTAGTAAACATCCTTGTTTAACACCCATTGACGTTTTGAACCATTCCGAGCGTTTTTATCCATCCCAAACAGTTGCATTTGTGCTGTCATAAAGATCTTTTATTATATTTAAAAGTTTTTCTGAAATCCCTACTTTCTGCTGCTTGTAAAAAAGGGCTTTGTGGTCTATATAATCGAATGCCGTTTTGAAATCGATAAAAAAGCAGTAAACTTTTTTGTTTTCGTGCATTTTGAGCTTAATAATGCTAAAAAGATTGAAGAGATTATCTGCCGTGCTGTAGCCTGCCCTAAAACCAGCTTGGAACTAGTTGAGAATGGAGTAATCCTTTTCCCACTTCTGTAGCCGAGCCAAGAGCACTCCTGCAAATATCTTGGCAATTGAATCCATGAAAGATATCCCTCTATAATTTTGAACTATGTTTTGATCACCTTTTTTTTTAAATGGGAAATATAAAGGATTTCTTAAAAGAGGGCTCAACTTTCCCTGATGACAGCATCCGGTTGAACAAACGACAAATAATTTCAATTGCCGATTCAGGAGCATTTTAAAAAAATTCATAGGGAACTCTGTCATAACCTGGTCCTTTATTTTGTTTTGTACAGTTAAGGAACGACAAAATTTCAGAGCTAGTGATGGCTCCATCGAGCATAGCTTTACTTGTAGCTGGGGCTAAGTCTGGAATCGATACAGCACACATTGTCGGATTGAGAAGACCATCAAAATAATTCTTGAAAATATTACTAGTTATGAGGTTTCCCTTTACAAAGTTTACTGACTTAAGTTCTCTAGCCAAGCACCAGCATTCTTGAGTATTTTTTACCCCTTAAAACTTTAAGCCAATAGTCTCGTAGTATTCTTTTTTTTTGTTCTTACAAAGTTCCTTAAAGGATTTATTGCAATTAAGATACATTTCTCTTATGGTTGGTGAATCCTTCTTTCGCATTTTTTTAAGCCAGAAAAACGATATTTTTCTAGGTAGGTACTATAAGGCAAGTTTTAGATTCGTGAAAAAAATTTCGAGATAACAATCAAACATGACATTATTACAATGAAAGATAAGACCAAAAAATGGGTGGCAAAATTCTGTCTGTCTGTCTGTTTATTCGTCTACAGGCTAAACTTAGTCGATTTTCTGCTGTTTTTTTTTTAGAACCAAAAATAACGGTACCTTCCATACAATTTTTGTATCAATTTTACATGATCGTTTTTTCTTAAAAACGGCTCTACAACTTTTCTTAAAAAAAATTAATAAATTTCTTTTAATAAACAAACAATTTTTCAAAAAAAAAAATGGTTATTAGGTAGTTAGGAAGGTACCTCCCAAAGAACCATTTTTACTTGCGATTATAGGTACTATAAGGCAAGTTTTGGATTCGTGCAAAAAAAAAATTTTGAGATAACAATCAAACATGATATTACGATGATTGAGAACACCAAAAAAGTGGGTGGCAAAATTCTGTCTGTCTGTCTGTTCGTCTACAGCCTAAACGGCTCAATCGATTTTCTTCAAACTTGGTACTTAGTGGTTTTTGGTGATTCTGCCGACACGTTTTTTTCATTTTTTTTTTAGAACCAAAAATAACGGTACCTGTCATACATTTTTTTTGGTAAATTTACTTAATCGTATTTTTCTCAAAAACGGCTCGACAACTTTTCTTAAAAAAAATTCAATAAATTTATTTTAGTAAAGGCTTTCTTTGGGTGGAAAACCAGTTATCAAAAATGGTTATTAATGGTACCTCCCAAGGAACCATTTTTTTAATTTTTGATTTTCTTCAAAATGGTATGACCGATTTCAATTAATTTTTTTATACAGAAGCTTCCAAGAAATGTTGATAGTTTTGTGTACCAACATTTTTGAAAAAATATTTTTTGGATTTTTAAAAATTTGATTTTTTTTTTGGAAAATCAAATATTTCGAAAACGGCATCACAGATTTTTTTGAAACTCGATATTTAAGACTTGTTTAGTACTTTCTAAAATATTTTTAGAAAAAATTTTAGATTTATGAAAAAATAACGGTACCTTCCATACAAAAGTGAAAAAACCGCAAAGGAAAATATTTTTTTGCTTGAAAACGACTCCTACGATTTTGATTAAACTTTTTTCATATACTAAAATTAGTACGATCTACCATCAAAAATTATAAAATTTTACACATAGCAACTATTAGTAGTACCTGTCATAGAACGTATTTTTTTATTTTGAGTTTTCTCGTTATCAGCTTAACGGATTTAAATGAATTTTTTTATATACAAATTTCAGATAAGAATAAATAAGATTGCATATCAAAATTTTCAAAGAAAAAGTTTTTGGATTTTTAAAAAAAGTTTCAAACTTTTTTTTTTGAAAATTCGATATCTCAAAAACGGGTTGACAATTTTTTTTTTATATACACATAAATATATGGTTTAAATCTGCAAACCAAAATTTGTTCTTTAAAATGTTTTAAGAATTTTATATATAAAAAATTAATTTAAAAAAAACCGCTCCAACAATTTTAAATTTTTTTTTGCCATACAATCATATTCCATCATGAATTAAGATGGCATACTTTTTTTTCACCTCAAACTGTCAAGAGAGTTGTTTTAGCTAATTCAAATGTCGTATTTCATGCTTCTCTACATTTTTCTCTCATAATTTCCATGTTTGTATATACAATTTTCTTAAACTCGCAGTGTCTTGAACATAAGAGCAAGTACGTGCGACCCAGTCGTGCATTTTATTTATTTTGGATTTTCTTCAAAACAGTTTTTACATTTTAATAATTTTTTATACAGAAGCTTCTTATAGAAATATAAAGAGTTTTTGTTACCGAAATAAAAAAAAATGGTTTTTGGATTTTAAAAAATATTTCAATTTTTTTTTTTTGAAAATCAAATACTTCGAGAATGACTTGATCGATTTGTTTGAAACTCGATACATATTTAAAAGTCTTTTAATATTTTCTACAATATCTTAAGAAATACGTTCACTTTTACGCTAAAGTAAGGGTAAATTCCACACAAAAGTTAAAAAACCGTTAAGGAGATTTTTTTCTCAAAAATAGCTCCTACGATTTTGATCAAACTTTTTTCATATGCCAAAATTAGTGCGATCAACTTAAAAAAAAAAAAAAATATATAAATTTGACACTTAGGAACTATTGATTGCTTTCTTCGTGACCTTTTTTGTTTATAAAAATGATGATTGTCGTAAAGTGGGCTCAAGAAATAATTGTATACATTCTTATTTTTAACAGTTGTCTGAAGAAGGGTGTAATCACATCCGAAACATTGTATAGTACGCGTTGCCTATATTTAAGTCAATTTAATTCAAATCTTATTGTTTTTTATGTAACGATTTTGAAGATGAAACCTACACAAAATCGTTTTTTTAAGAATTTTATTTCGGTACAAAAAGAAAAAGATTAACAATAATAAGATGTTCACTAAGCTCTCACAGCGTATATAAAAACTGTTTGTAATTTCTGGACAAAAAGCCATACTGGGATTTTTATTTAAAAAAAAAACACCCCATAAATCTTCTTGCGATAAATTAATGGCTTAACGTAATTTAAAAGAAATTATTTGTATATTTTATACGCAATTTGTTTGTATCCATTAAAATTAACCATTCAGACATGAATTTTTCATCCAATTTAATAACATTATTTGCTTAAGAAAAAAAAATGAAAAAAAAAAAAAAAAATCCACTTCAGCCACCATCATCATCAGAGCTTTTATACACAATAAAATAGAAATATAAATTCAAGTTAAATTAAAATTTATTCAAAATCCCTAAAGTAGGTATAGAGAGATACTTACAATATTCGCAGTTTGGTCAAGTGCTGGAAATCTGACTCAAATATCACGGTGATATTATTTCCTTGGAGATCTCTGCAAAGAAATAAAAAAAAAGATGAGAAATAAAATAAAATATTTCATCTGCCTAATCATCGCTTTTAGTATCTCTTTAGAGATTTATTATATCAAAAACAAATACACATACAAATATAATTTATGGGGTGTTAGGGAGAGGGGGGGCATTTGGTGGTTGTAGCATGGTGGGGACATCGTTATTCATTACTTCCGCTGGCACTTAATGGCAGACGACAACGCAGTCTATATATTCGACATCCTGAATCGACCAACGAGTATACGATGATGATGACGACGACGACTACGGCGGCGACGTTAAGATTTCCCACAGATTTTACAACAAATCTTTCTAGTACTAAAAGACGACATCCTTTTTGTTCTTTTTTTTTCTATCCCGGCATCCTGGATGTGCGCCTTTTTCTATCTTTTATTTCTTTTATTTTCAATTTTCTTTCATTTGTGTTTATTTTTTTTCCCAAATTGAAAAGAAAAGCGAGTCAGGAAGTAGGGAAGAAAAAAAACTTTCGTCTGTTATTCGCCAATCGTCTTGCAACTGTCGCAATTTATTTTCCAGCAATAAATGTTTGAAGGACACACATCCTTGCGACAATGCTTAAAGTTCGTCAGCAAAAAATATAAAACAAAATTGTAGAGCACCATCACCAATCCAAAATGTTCCTTCAAGGTTTGGCGCTTCTCATCGATTTTTTTTTGTCCTTTCAACATTATTTGTGAATTCTGGCCACATGAGTGAAAAAACATTGTTATTTAATGGAGATTCAAGAATAAAAAACAACAACAACAAGTTATTCATTTTTTTTCGGACGAATGGTAGGTAGGTATGTACCTATACCGGCCAGCATTTTTGTTGTTAAGTTATTTATCTTGTTTTTGTGTTTTCATATTTCATATCTTTGAGATGTATCTCAGCTCTTATGATATATAATTACTAATGTTTGTGCGTGTACCTGCCTCTGCAATTCCAGTTCTTCTTCAAAAAGAAAAACATCAGACAGACGGAAAACGAGCATCATCAGTGAGTTAAGGAAAACAAAAAAAAAACCAAACGTAAAAAAGAAAGATAATATCCCCTCGTGTTCAGTTTTGTCTAAATCTTGTAAAACCATTTACCTTGGGGTGTTTAACAGCAAAAAAAATAATAAAAAAAAGAATGCTACCAAAAAATATCCTATAGTATCTATAACGAACCATCATCTGATGATATATACACACGGAGGTCATAAGTCATATCCAGGTAGGCAAGTAAATTAGCCTGCGGGTGTTGCTTAGGTATATTATGGCCGGGACATGGCCGGAATATGATGGCCGTTCCCGTCATTTCACGTCGACTGCCATTTTTAGAACTTTAACGGAAAACAAATCTGAGAATCTTCCTTAAATTTCATGTTTTGATAAATGACGAGCTACATCAGATACTAATAGCTGAAGCGGTGGCTGCGTATACGACTCATCATTCTTAAATTCTTAGGGAAATCACATTTTTCTCAAAGATATCTTATCGGTGGCGGACAGTGGGGTGGTATGTCCTTATACATGACATGAAATTCTAATAATGAATATATATTTTGGGGAAAAGAGAGATTCATAAAAGGAAGACGATGTGAATAAGAAAGTATCTCTACCTACTCAATATAATATACAATTTTTGTTCGTCAAAAACCTTACGGTAGATAGGCATTCTGAATGTGAAGGACTTATAAGCATTTATGGTCAACTTATTGTAAGACAATAAAATAAAATAGGTTGACATTTTATATGCTTAAATTATTCTAGGGTCAATTTGGACACATATCGGCTTGAACTTCGGTAAATGTTGTATATTTTTTCTGCGCTCTTGTTAAGTTGTTGGTATGTCTATGTATATAAGCCAACCACCTATCGTTACTCCATAAAAAAGAAACCGAACGGTGTCCTGACTGATGTTTTGACAGATCATAAAAACAGTTTAAGGGTGCGTTTTTCTGTTCCTATTTTTGTTATTTGTTCGTTCAAAATGTTTAAAATGACAGAGAAGCAATTAAAAATTGTAGAGAAATCATTTAAAAAAAGCAAAACGTCAAAATGTTTTACCACTGACATGGAAAGCAATTATTGCTTGAGCTAGTTTACTACCTCAAATATTTCCAATGAAGCCGCTAGTACTCGATTAGAAAGATTTCTACCTGTTTATTCGGGAATCCACCAGAGTTTCGAAGGATAACGTTTCGAAAAACCAAAGTTTCGAAAGGACAAGGTTTCGGAAGAGAAAGTATCGAACGACAAAGTCTCGAAAAAAAAGTTCCGAAACCCTCGGAACTTCGTTGTTCCTTGAGCGATTTCAACGAAATTGACACAGGTGAAAGCTGATAAAGAATAAGAAAAGAAAGAAATATTTTCAAATCAGGGTGTTCCAAAAATATGTCAACGTTGTTGCTTGAGTGATTTCAATGAAATCTGTATCAGTTATCGCCTGTGTCAATTTCATTGAAATCGCTCAAGGAACAACGCAGTTGCAATATGTTGACATATTTTTGGTACACCTTGCTTTGAAAATATTTTTTCTTTTCTTATTCTGTATAAGCTATTTTTTTTTTTTTTTTTTTTTTTTTTTAATAATTTAAACTATATGCCTGTAAGACCTTAGGTCTTTTAAATGCAACCTGAATTGCAGGGCACTAGTTAGAAAGAGTAGGAGGATAGGAAAGATTTTGCTATCACCTTTGTTAATTTCGTTGAGATCACTCAAGGAACAACGAAGTTCCGAGGATTTTGGATTCTTTTTTTTCGAAACTTTGTTCTTCGATACTTTATCCTTCGAAACTTTGCCTTTCGAAACTTTGTTACTATTTCGTGAGAGGCAAAAAGAGAGCGAACGAAAATAAAAAAAAGTGTCAAATGTCTTATTAAGAGTAAACAACAAAATAGTAATTTAAGTTTAAATGGCAAAGGAGATTATTATTTAGTGAATACACAAGTATAGGTGTTTAGCAGGTTTTCACCGTAGGTATCAAACTGTCAAGCGAAAAAATATTTAAAATTATAATTATATATTTGCATATTTCTTGAGTTAAACTCCTTTAGTGTCAACGGAGTGTAATTCTGGATCTACACGACTCGACTAGTAAAATGCCAGTATTTCTGTCATATTAAAGCCATCTATTACCATAATCGTGTTTTATGAGAGATAATGGGAACAAAAGGTTAAATTGTCAGTTGAATCGTGTGAATTCAACATAAGATGGTGTCATCAAACAAGGCAAATGGAACCTTAATTTTTTGAGGGAGAAAGCTGACATTTGTTATAAAGTTGGGTTAAATGAAATAAACATAAGTAAACATCTGTCTTATGCTATCTGCTTTTAATAATAATTAAAGTTTTATCCTTTAACAACGATTTAGAATGCTAATTCAAAAATCCGCAAATCTAATATGGATACACTTGATTGACTAAGAATGACCCACGCGTTTTTAATGGGCCTTACTAATAATCAAATTTAGCAACGAGTTAAATATTTCAGTGAATTGAACCATAATGTTATGGATCCCAAATAATGAACCATACATGGAGTATTAAGTTTTTTGGAGCTCATGCCACCTATGGTTCATTGTTAAAAGCTCAATTCAATATTAAGGTCCATACCATGTATGGTTTATTATTTAGAGTCCATTTCATTATGGTCCATTTCAATGAAATATTTAAGTCTTCACTAAATTTGATTATTAGTAGGGCCCAATGACTATAGTAACTTTTAAAGTCTATTTTTACTTGCGATATATATAGTTGCGGTCAAAATAATAGTAGTACCTACAATTGAAAGAATTGCAAAACTTCAGTTTTGTAAATTTTATATTCCGTTGATAGTAACAAACTGTTACATTTTGACTTAATAACATTTTCTTAACGATGAGCGGGTACGCATACATTTTTTGTTTTAACGGTAATATGACAAATAAACAACTGTTATTAATCAAAGCTACGAGTTCTTCCGGTCAAAATAATTGTAGTGCAACGGTTTATGTGAAAAAATATTATTTTTATCTCGTATTTCTAAAATTGAACATTTAAGAAAACGTTTGGTTTTAGTTTTTATTGAAAAATTGGTCATATTTTTGCTAGCAATGGGAAGAACCAAACACAGCACACCGGAATATTGTGCCCTTATTATATGTCTGAGACTGATATCGGAAGGCAAAACTTATGCGCCAGTTCAATGCCTATTTGAATGCTCACCAAAAATGGTAAGAAAAGCCATTATTTAATTGATAAAGTCAGAAAATGGCAGGCGGAAGCCGCTCCCGCTTGCTATCAAAGTTGATAAAACGAGTCGTCAGGCATTTCAATATCAACCCCTTTACACCCGCTTCTGAAATTAAAGGCATAATTTTGTGTTGATGCCAGCAATAAAACGGTTCGTAGAAGCTTACGAGAAAATGTGCAAGCAGCCCATAGCCCATCAAGAAAGGTAGATACCATTTCTGACAAAGAATAATGTAGCAAAAAGATTGAAATTCGCAAATTACCGACTGGCCTGCATCAAATTGGAGAAATATTCTGTGGTCAGACGAGTCGAAGATTGTTTTTATGGTGGAAATGGACCTGGTAGTTTTGTAACAAGGCCACCAAACACAGAATACAAATACAATCCACTTTTCAAAGCAAAAACAATTAAACACGGAGGACCCAGCATAATGGTTTTGCATGTTTTTCTTTCTATGGTGTTTTTCCAACACACCGAATTGAAAGCATCATGGATTATCAAATCTGTGTTAAGACCATGCAGGAAGTAAAGCTACGGTATGCTGAAGATGAAATGCCACTGAAATGGGTCTTTCAGTGAGACAAATGACCCAAATCCAGCTTGCGAAGAAATGATTCCAGGCAAAAAGATTTGATTTGATGGACTGGCCCGCACAGTTTCCGGAGCTGAATTCCATTGAGAACTTGTTGTGCGACGTTACTAGTTGCCAGCCAACTAACAATAAAACCCTTTGGGAAGCTATACAGCACTCATGGAGTTCGATAAGCGTAAAAAGGTGTGAAAACCTGATAAACTCGATGCAACGCCGTTGTGCTGCTGTTATTTCCAACGAAGGACTTGAAACTAAATGTAAGTTAAAAGTTTAAACCCTCAACCACATCTTATGATACAAATTTTGCCCTAACTTTACTTTTTTTGTAATATTTAAAGGTGGATTATCTTCGCACTACTATTTTTTTGACCGCGGTATTTCAAAAAGTCTTCAAAAAATTTGAAAATATCGGATCAAATATTATATTTGAAATTTTTTCTTTTTTCGAAAATAAAAGCTTAAAAACACCAATTTGAAAATCCTATGTGTATTAATTTGTTTAAAATTAGGGGATCAGTTTTTTTTAAATTTTGATTTTTCAATAAGGAATTCCTATGTGAGCTGGAGGTCAGTTTTTGTTTTTATTTTTATAAAATTGCAACGTTTCGGGCGTGGTTACACCCTTCTTCAGACCTATATATTCAAAAAAAATTTTATTAAAAATCTAGCCTATTGGATATCTAAACATAAAATTGAAGATACTTACAATTTTAAAAGAGTAATATCCACAAATAACTGTTAAATTTGTTTTGTTTTGCTATTTTTTATACTATTATTTTAACCGCAGCTGTAGGTAAGATAAAAATCGAAGTAGAGACTTTGTTCCAACTTGTTATTACGATGATAGGGAAGACGAAAAAATGGCTCGCACAATATGGTCTGTCTTTCTGTCTGTCCGTTGAGCTACAGCCTAAACGGCTAAATCGATGTTCTTCAAACTTTATGCATAGCGTTCCCTCTGACACGGTTTTTCATAGTTTTGTTAAAACCAAAAATAAAAAACTCAAATACGGCTCCTAAGATCTTG
Organism: Dasysyrphus tricinctus; assembly: GCA_963921185.1. Taxonomy (NCBI): domain Eukaryota; kingdom Metazoa; phylum Arthropoda; class Insecta; order Diptera; family Syrphidae; genus Dasysyrphus; species Dasysyrphus tricinctus. Next base: position 60,692,542 of record OY992533.1, read on the forward strand.
GAAATATTTGTCACTAAAAAATACGATCTACTTATTTAAAATTTTGTAAAATTAAAACTAAGGAACTATTAAAAGCACCTCTCATAAAAAGTTTTTTGTTTAATTAATTTTCTCTCAAACGAATTAAAACAGATTTAAAAAAAAACTCAAGAATTTTTTTTTAAATTTTTAAAATATTTTCAATTTTTTTGTTTGAAAATTAAATATCTCAAAATAGTGGGGCTGTTAGTGAGACAAACCTTTCAATTTGACTTGACGGGTTGAGCTTTAGTATACAAAAATTGTCCATGTCCTAACTTTACTTTTAAGAAGTGTTGCCAAGGTGGCAACACTGTCAGAAGGACAAGAGAAGAGTCGGACGATGACCCGAGAACTCCCGTTGGACTCAGCACCCTTGAAACCATAGGACCCCATTATTGTTTGTATCCAACCCCTCCCCTTGCACGAAGGGGGTGGAAAAAAGTCATTTTGGAAACAAAATTTGAAAAGCCAAGAAAAGTTAGAAAAATATTTTTATTAATAAAATTTAAAGATGGTGTGGACGGAGAATTTCACAATCTACTACATTACATCCAAAGTTGATTGAAAACCTACCTTGGTTTTTTTTAAAAGCCACTTTCAAACTGCTGGGGAAGGGGGATATGAAAGATTAACAAACTTAAATATTTATCTTGGAATAATATAAGCATATGACACATGTTTTAAAGGTATTTTTTAATGCCTGATCTTACTTGATCAGAATGAACTCGATACAACCATCTTAAAAAAGTTATAGTCCTTTTCATAAAAGATGACTGAATTTTTAGTGAAACAAGAAAAATATTACCAAATCCTAACAGCATTAACATGAAACTTGGTTCACATATTTCATCTGTCATAAGCAACAAGAATCAAAGAAGTCTACAAAAATATTTGTAGTGAAATATTGAATTTTCAAAAAAAAAAACGAAAAGTAGTATTTTTTAGAAATCCAAAATTATTTTTTTTTTTTAATTTTGAAATGCAGAACTATTGACATTTTAAAAGAGCCTTTTCATAAAAATTAAGATTGAAATCAGTTGAGCCTAAGGTGTTGCGGATGCGGATGTGGTCACATTCGATAGGTAAAGTTCTAAAGTTAGTTTGCTTTTCGGTTGCTATCATGCGTTGCAGCAGTGAGGAGTTTGCGTTTGCCGACGAGGCCTGCTTCTCAAATGATAGCTCTGTGCTCGCAACCCAGCGTATCTTCCAAAAAATCTTCAATGTAGCCATTAGGGCTTGTCACGGACCGGAAACTAATTGTTACATATGTCACTACGTTCAGATAAATTGTGAGTTTGACAAGACGGAAACATAGAGTTCCTCGGCTCAATAGATCACCTGAAAACATTCAGGTAGTGATGAGACCTTCAATCTTGAAATCCACACAGTGCCAGCGTAACATGAATTGGACTTAGCAAATATATGATTCCAACCAGACTCGCCTTTCAAAGGCATCGATGGCTGTTTTGAGCGAACACTTCCCGGAACACCTCAATTCTGTAACGGGCGATTTGGAGTGGTCAGTCCGATCTCCATATTTGACCCCTTGCAATTTTTTTGTGAAGTTTTCTTAAATCAAGCGTTTGAGTCAATAGCCCAAGGACCTTAAAAAACCAGAAAGGCCAATATCCAGGCAGAAAAACGAACTTATCTCCTACTTTCGGTGTTAAATTGCCAAATTTTTCTTATAGTTTTCGGAATATACGAAAAAAAAATTGAATGAAAAGACCCAGGGGTGACCTTTACAATATAACAAAATAATAAAAAGACTTCCAACACAATTATTGTTCCTTTCTTTCCTTATTTACCGGTGTATTTAGTAGTCTTATTGAGATTTCAAAAGAGGAAGTTTTTTTGCCCCCTCTTTTCTTATAGCAAAAAAAGAAGTAGGTGGGTATATAAGATTTCCACACATTCAACAAATGAAACGATTTATTTTCAAAATTTCAGTTTTAAAGATTATGTATTTTAAAGTTTTGTCCCACTGTACCATCAAAGGAAAGTATCGCAAAAACATTCTCTTTCAGGGGGATGACGCATTAAAAAGCCATCATACGCATCAATGATAAATTGTTCACCCCGCCCTTTCTCCAAACTAGGATATTTTCTTTTGTGTCATTTGTTTTGTATGTCAGACATCACATCATCATTTACTCTAATTGCAACATTTAAATAAACAAACAATCATCCAGAACAGGTGTCGGATGGGGAAACAACACTGTTTTTTTGTGTCTTCTTTCATCAAACGATTGCATTCCTTATGATGCATTATAACAAAAAAAAAAGAATAATAAAAAAAGGATAGAATTCCCAGAAGAACCGTGTCAATGCACATACAAACAAGCACACAAAAAAAAGAACAGGATGTGAGAAACTATAAAACGCTCAACACGGAAGATCTCACACTAAGATATACATCTTCCCTACGATATGCATTTTTTAAAGGTTTTCAACGTACATAATATTTCTATACTCGACTCGTATACTCGTATACGAGTATATGAATTTCTAGAGCGCTTATTTTTCTACTTTGTTGTTCTTTTATGTGAGAAGTATATATTTTATGATATTTGACAGTTGGTTTGGTAGATTGAGAGGGAGGCGAAAAATTTCTTTGAAACATTCCCAAGGTTTTTTTTAATTTTTTTTAGTTTGATGGAATACACACTGTCTTATGATGAGCTGTTGCATATTTTAAACAATAATAAAGAAGATTGGTGTGAAATTATTGTGTTATTAATGAGGGTTTATTCTTGTTTAAAATAATTAAATTTATATCTTTCTGTTTTTTTTTTGCCTTTTTTTGGAAATATATGGATCTGATAAATTTTTATCACCACTTCATTATTTTTAAATGAAATTTGAGCTTTTTACAATGGTGCTGAAAAAAGATTCTATTAAAAATTCAAATAAACGTATTTACATAGCTTAAATAATAATCTATATCAAATAATTAGAATGAAAAGGGAAAAGTTTGCTTTGGTTTCTGATTTTTCTTTTTTTTGTTTGTTCTTTTTTTATTATAGAAAGGTTTTTATCAGTTATTTTTTTTTAATGGAGAGAGTTAAATTGTAGGTTAAATATTTACCTACATAAGAAAAAACTACACGTTTAAATACCCTTATTAATTAATTTGTAATAAAATTAGATAAAATATTCCGCGTGCATAGATTTAAATCATAGAAATTATAGAAAAAAATGCAGGCGAACTGTTTCATAATATCAATTTAAATGTTAATTAAATATAACTTATTGCATATTATTGTAAAAATATAGTTTAATTAAACATCAACTGATAGTAGTTGTAGTAGGTACCGATAATATGTGTCAATATACTCTTTAATCATTGCAAAAAGTAGCTGGTGGCATTCATCATGCATTGAATATTTGTGTGAAGGTGTATCTCAGTTCCGTCAGGGATAGCTTTAAGCTGGTTACACTCCTTAAAATGATATAGCTCACGTCAGTAAAATTTTAAGTAACCCTGAAAATCGGTTAATTGAATCCGAGCCGATACTTACTTACTTAAGGTGGCGCTAGAGTCCGGGGTGGACCAGGGCCTCAACCAACAAACTTCTTCCAGCCGGCTCGGTTTCTAGCTAGCTGTCTCCAGTTTTGCACGTAAAGTTGGTTGAGGTCCTCTTCCACTTGTGTGCGCCAACTTTTACGCTGTCCACCTTTACTGTGCTGTCCCACGGGGTTGGATTCAAAGAGTTTTCGGGCCGTAGCATTGGTGTCCATTCGCTCTGGGTGACCCTGCCATCTCAGTCGTTCTCATCCACCGTTAACAGTGTCTATGCCTCTGCACCATACATCAGAACCAGGATGATAAGCGTCTTAAACAGGGACAGTTTAGTTGCTCGAGAGAGGGCTTTGCTTCTCAATTGCCTTCTTAGCCCGAAGAAACATCGATTGGCAAGAGTAATTCTTCGTTTGATTTCAGCACTGGTATTGTTCGCTAGCGCTATAGCGGATCCTAGGTAGACAAAGTCTCTGACCACCTCAAAATTATAGCTGTCTATAGCGCCGTTCTGTCCTAGACGTCGGTGTTGAGTGTCTTTTCTTGTTGACAGCATATATTTCGTTTTGCTTTCATTCACCGTTAAGCCCATCTTCTTGGCTTCCTTCTCAATGCTCACAAAAGCACCACTGACATCACGCTTTGCTCGTCCGATTATGTCAATGTCGTCAGCGTAAGCGAGTAATTGGACGGACTTTTGAAAGATTGTGCCTCTAGTGTTGACGTGAGAGTTTTGCAATATTCTTTCAAGAACGATGTTGAAGAAGTCGCATGACAGCGCGTCGCCTTGCCTAAAATCTTTTTTGACATCAAAAGTGTCGGTAAGGTCCTTGCTGACCTTGAAGGAGCAGCGTGCATTCTCCATCGTCATCCTGCACAAACGGGCGAGTTTGGCAGGGATGCCAAAACTAGACATTGCTCTATATAGCTCGTCTCTATGGATGCTGTCATACGCGGCCTTGAAATCGATAAAAAGGTGGTGGGTATCGATTTGAAACTCCTGGGTTTTCTCCAAGATCTGCCGTAGTGTGAATATTTGGTCGATGGTGGACTTCCCTGGCCTAAAGCCACACTGATATGGACCTATCAGGTTGTTGACGAATGGCTTCAGGCGTTCACAAAGTATGGCAGAGAAGATCTTGTAGGTGATATTAAGAAGACTGATGCCTCTGTAGTTGGTGCAGTCCAGAGGATCGCCTTTCTTGAGGATCGGGCAAACAATGTTGAGGTTCCATTCATCGGGCATGCTTTCCTCCTCCTAACCAATTCATCGCCAGCCGCTTTGAATAACTCAGCCGCAAGGCCATCAGCTCCAGTAGCTTTATTGAACTTAAGTTAAGATATAGCTATCTTCACTTCGTTGAGATCGGGTGGCCGGAATTGTTGGCCTACGTCGTCCAGGTTGAATGGTGCAATTTACATGGTAGCGGAATTCGGTTCTTCATCGCCGTTATACAATTTGCAGAAATGATTTTTACATATCCTCAGCACTGACTGCGATTCTACCACGATGTTCCCCTGATCGTCCTTGCAGGCTTCGGTCAGGGCCTTGTAACCCTGAGAGGTTCTCTTTACCTTTTGGTAAAACTTCCGAACTTCATTCCTGCAATGGCATCCCTCTATTTCCTCGATCGCACGCTTCTCATGCTCTTTCGTTTTACTTCTTAGAAGCTTATGTGTTCCTCTCTCCTCTTTTGCTCGTAGAGCTCGCGAGCAGCTCTGGTCCTTCTACGCAGCGCCGCTTTGTATGCCTGTTGTTTGGCTGCATGTACTTGTCGGCATTCTTTGTCGAGCCAGGGGTTTCGATGTGGTGGTCGTGCAAGGCCCAGCACGTCAGAGGCGGCATCTCTGATGGCTTCCTGGCAGTTTTCCACTGGTTCTCGATATTTGCAGTTGGCGGCATAGGACTTTTTAAGAGGCCGCGAGAGACTCGATCGGAAAAGGACCTGGCGATGTCTTGCGACTGTAGCCGCCCGACGTCGAACTTCCTCGTAGTATTTCCCTGTTTTGGCTTTGGTCTGGATATCCGTAGCAGTACCTTGGCTACAACGAGGTAGTGGTCCGAGTCAACGTTGGCTCCTCGGAACGATCGGACATCCTTGATACAGGAGGAGTACCTTGCGTCGATCGCAATGTGGTCAATCTGATTGGCGGTTGATTGACCAGGAATTCCCCATGTTTCCTTATGTATATCGATATGCGGGAACTGTGTACAAGCTACCACAACGTTTCGCCCCGCAGCAAAGTCGATTAACCTGAGTCCGTTATCGGAGGTGATATCGTGCAGGCTGTATCTTCCAATTGTGCCACAAAAGACGTCTTCTCTTCCTAGTGTGGCATTAAAATCACCCAAGACAATTTTAGTGTCATAGCTAGGGCATTGCTCAAATGCCTTGTCCAGGAGCTCGTAGAATACGTCATTGGTGTCGTCATCTTTCTCCTCTGTGGGGGCATGCGCGCATATCAGGCTGATGTTGGCGAACTTAGCCTTGATGCAAATTGTCGTGAGCAGGCGTTCGTTCACATAGTTGAAACTCAAGACTTCTTCCCTAAGTCTGCCTCTTACAACAAATCCACATCCAAAAAGACGCTGCCCTTGTGGTCGGTAACAGTCACCGTAGTAGATATCACAGTCTTTCAGTTTTCTTTTGCCCGGCCCATCCCATCGCACTTCTTGGATGGCGGTGTTGTCTGCTTTGTAGCAGTCTAGGGCCTCCGCTAAATGTTCGGCTACATGTGGTCTATAGAGAGACAGAACATTCCACGTGCAGATCCAAAGTTCGTTTGCTTGGTTCGTCAACAGTAAATCCGTCCGTATCCGAGGCTTGTTGTTGCCTCGCAACCGAGCCGATGATATTCTTGGTATACAAGCTTCAAGGAACAAAGGGCATATCATTTAAGCAGGCACAAATTTTGCTCACGACCAGTGATAAAAATTGACTAGTTTTTGGCGATCGTGGTAAATGCACGAACATCGTGTAGCCTGCTTTAAAGATTTTAAGGTAGGTACAGAAATAATTGAATAGATAAACCTTGTTTTTTAATTTGTAAAAAAAAGTCCAGAAAAGAAAAATGCCAAATTTTCAATTTGTATACCTACATTCTATGGCAGAATAAGAATTAGAATAATGATGGTCATTCAATAAGAGCCACTTCATCTTTGAATGTTAACGAAAAGGTGTGTAAGGTATCCATGTGACTACATTCCAAGTGTGCTTATTTTATCTCCATCAAGAGGTAACCATCGGTCATCCAATTCGTTCATTCGGAATTGACTCGCAAACCTTGAAAGTGTGGAACATACGTCAAAAATAGCAACACCATCACCGTATAATGCTTTGTCGAAAATGATTCACTGAATAAGTAGTGTGGCACAAGCCCATCAGAATTATAATGTAAAAGGTGAGCATGAATTCAATAAGTTGAATCATTGGGGTTGCCAAGAATTAACGTAAGCTCCTGTATCGTATTTAGAGTTGAAGTCAAAATGAACCTTCAGTACTAGCCGAACTGCTGAAAAAGAGATGGTAGCGGATAAACCTTCATCCACAAGCATCCTCCTAGGACAAAAAGTCGCTATTGACTTAATGACTTCAAGGCAGTCAAGGAGTGTATCAACCTTGGAGTAAACACTAACAATGCAATGAAAAGTAAGAGGAGATCCGGTAAGAAAATCCTAAGGAAGGCGCAGCTGTTCGGTTTAGCGAAGTAAATAGGATCAAAGCTTCACACCTGTAAGATGAAGTGTAAGCTTTAATAAGCTCTCAAACTAACAGTTATGCTTGTTATCGGCGCTTCCACGCCGAGCAGAAAAGAGCTAATACTGTACTGGGTTCTTTCGAAGAAAAATTCTCCGACGGACATTTGGTTTTGTGTACGAGGAAGACGTATGTTGGTGAAGATACAATAGATATCAGTATATCACAGAGCAATGCTTTGATTAGTTTTCAGGAAAATACCTTCAAACAGTATGAAAATTCCCCTTTTCTCCCATAAACCATATCTTGTTTCCCTTTTTATTTCCCAAAGTCGAGAACTTAACAAAATAAATTGATTTGATATCTTTTATTTATTAACAAAATACATTAACAGTCTTTTTTCATAAAAGTACTGTGACGTTGAATAGAGCCATAAGCCAAACGTGGTAAGAGCTCCAATAGTGACTATATGTACATAAGTATATTTTAGTACATCTACAGGTAATAGATTTATCGTTTTTGTAATTTATTTGACATTTTGACATAAGGGCATTGCAACTGAAAAAAAATTCTTGACTAAACTTGCCAAACCAATAAGAACCTCATTTTTTTCTTTATCTAATAATTTTATGAAAAAAATGCTAGTCTTACTCCACATTAAAAAAAAAAAAAAAACTGCTAGCTTTCGATAAATTAGCAAAAAACTGAATTCTAACTTTTTTTAACCAACTTAAGTTTTTATGCCCAGACCAAATCAATTCTTCTTTTTGGGGAATGAAAGAAAATAAGACGTACAAATAAAGCTTCTCACCACAATTCAGCTTTGTCGGAATTTTTTCGAAGTAAAGTTTTATTTTTTCGGTCTGGACATCGGCGCGCAGGGACATAGGTAAGTCCCGAATTTTTTAAATAATTTTTTTTAATTATATTAATTTTTCGAAAAAATATTTTATCATTTAAAGCATAATTTACAGTTCCCATGCGAAAAAAATATCAAAATTTTCAAAACGATTTTCCATCTATTTTGTGCACCAAATTGAATAATATTCAAGGCAAAAAACGTTTGCTTTGGCCTAAGCCACCCATTGAGTCATTAATTTACCCTTAAGTAATAAACTATAGGCCTAAAAATGGAAAATAATTTTTGGATGCAAAAACTATTTGCATGCTAATAAGGCCTTGAGGTGAAAAAAATTTTTTTGGAAGTGTAAACCGACCATCCAAAAAAAATATTTTATTCACCACACTTTTTTCGCATGCGAAACAATTGCCGGTCCATTGTTTTGCATGACATTCCATGACAGCAATGTTTTTTTTTTTTTGCATGAAACTGTAAACCAATCATGCAAACAATTAATTTTGCTTTCACCTCAATTATTTTTGACATGCGAGAATATTTGCATAGGTTTTTTTTGCGCACGGGAACTGTAAACTAGACTTAAGCTAACTTAAGCTAACTATACAGTTCTTTTGAGTAAAAAAGCTTGGTGGTGAAAAAATTGTAGGTACTCAAGGAAAAAATGTCCGTGCTGTAAACGATTTTTTTCTATAAAAGCAGAATACAAATTCCAAACACATTTTTTTTCTGGTGCGAAAATAAATTCGTCGTTATAAAGCCTTGTTTACAGTTCCCATGCAAATATCATCGCATGTCAAAAATTATTGAGGTGAAATACAAAATTACTTTAATGCATGATCTCATTACAGTTTCATGCGAAGAGGAACCATCGCTGCCATAGAGCTACAAAACAATTGGGCAATTGTTTTGCATGAGATAAAGTTAGGTGAATCCAAAATATTAACACTTCCAAACAAAACAAATATATTGACCTCATAGCATTATTTGCATGCAAATTGTTTTGCATCCAAAATTTATTGTTTTCCATTTTTAGGCCTATAATTTCTTTATAAGGGGTTTGTTTATGACTCAATGGTTGGCTTAGATACAAAGGCAAACATTTTGCGCTTAAAATATTATACAAAATTGAGCACAGAATAGCATAGGAAAATTGTTTTGAAAAAATTTATTTATATTTTGCATGAGAACTGTAAACTGTGCTTAAATGTTAAACATTCAAATTTTGTTTGCGCAAAACTCACTCCTATGAGAAAAAGATTTTTCCCATATGATAACTTCTTCAATGTAAGTCTCAATTTGTCAATGAACTGTCATTAACTCCAACCCTAAAAGTTGATATCCATCGGTAGAATCTCTCTCGCCAAAATTTTAAGAATCTTGTGTATGTGAATCATGTTGTGTATGGCATTTTGTCTACTGTTGTATAAAGTAAGAATGGCTGGTGTATACTCTCTCTCTCTCTTTAAATATATAATGTATTATATAGAATTATGTATTAGGTTAAGCTTGAATTGAATATGAATAAAATGTCACTTTTGCATGAAACGTGCTTCTTATCAATACCACATGGCGCAGTCGAAATTCCGAATAAGGTTAAATTATTGATATTTGAAAAGTTTATATTTAAAAATATAGAAAAACAAGAAAGTAAATAATTAATAAAATAAAAGCAAAAAAAAAAAAAAATCTTGAACAAAAAAACATGGATTTTACTAAACCACAACCATTAAATTTGGACGGAAACTTAAAAGAAAATTGGAAAAGATTTAAGCTACAATTCGACATATATTCAACAGCAACAAAGACGGATAAAGAAGCAAATGAAGTTCAAGTGGCAAGATTGCTTAGTTGTGCTGGACGAGAAGCTATCGAACTATTCCAAACCTTTAATATGAGCGAAGCTGATAAAAAAGTGCCATCGAAGGTGGTGGAACAATTCGAAAAATACTGTAACCCACGTCAAAATATAGTATACGAACGATACTTATTCTACAAAAGAGCACAAAAGGAAGGCGAACCATTCGACCACTTTTTAAAAGATGTAGCCACATTGGTGGAGAACTGTGACTTTGAAGGTCAAAAAGACAACATGCTGAGGGACAGAATTGTTATTGGGATCAGCAGTCACAACACCCAAACGCAGCTACTTAAGATTGAGAATCTTACACTGGAGAAAGCAATCGAAACATGCCGAATTGCAGAGACAACTATGGAGCAAAGCAAGGTTATGCAAAGAGCAACGGGGGATTCTAAATCGGAGGTCTACGCAGTCAAAAATACAAATTTATGTCATAATAATAAATTTAAACATAATAATGATAATAATTATTTTAAGAAATTTCAGAGTTCACATTCAAATCAATCTGTACAGAGACGTGCGCAACAGCCATCAGGAAATATTCGACACAATGCCGGACCAGGAGGCATATGCAAGTACTGTAATCTTAGTCACGTGAGAGGTAAATGACCAGCTTATGGAAAGTTATGTAGTTGTTGTGGTAAACGAAACCACTATGCGTCAGTTTGCAAAAAAAGAAATAGCCAGGTAAGTGATATTGCTTGTGAAAATGTTGAAGATAATGATGATCTATTACATATTGATCACGTGGTTAAATCTATTCATACAAATAAATTAGAGTCTTGGACAGAAGTGCTGCACATTGAAAACGTGCCAATTGAATTTTAATTAGACAGTGGCTCACAAGTTAATATTCTTCCAAAAAATATTTTCACAAAATTTAAAGATTTATCGAACTTGAAAGCATTTAATCAGAAACTTGAAGCATATGGTGGTTTTAGATTGTGTGCTCTAGGAACGGCAAGCTGTAAAACGATGTTTAGGACTACAAAATTTGATCTTGATTTTGTGATTGTTGATTGCAATTCAAAACCACTTTTAGGTCTTGAATCTTGCGTTAAGTTAGGGTTAATAAGCCGCGTTTATTCAGTTGAAGCTAATCGTTCAACTTTACGAGATTTTATTGAGAAGAATAAAGATGTTTTCATGGGTCAGGGTCGATTTCCTGATAAATGTTCATTGGAACTTGATAGCTCAACATTACCGGTTAGTAAGCCACCCCGTAGAATTCCATTAAGTATAAGAGGAAAGGTTTATGATACTCTTTTGAAAATGGAAGAGAAAAATATAATTACAAAGGTTGAAACTCCTTCAGATTGGTCACATAATATGGTTATTGTGGAAAAGGGTGATAAGTCGATTCGTATATGTTTAGATCCAAGGGATTTAAACTTGGGATTAAAACAAGAACATCATTTAATACCGAAAATAGAGGATTTTGTTTTTAAAATGCATGGTATGAAATTTTTTTCTATATTGGACTTTAAAGAGGGTTTCTGGCAACTAGAACTTAATGAAGAATCAAAGAAACTTACAGTATTTAGTACACCGTTTGGAACTTATCGGTATGAAGTTTTACCTTTTGGTATAAAAACTGCCCCTGAGAAATTTCAGAAACTAAATGATAAATATTTTGGAAACTTGCCGGGTGTTTTTGGTAACATCGATGATTTGATTATCGGTGGGAAGACTTTAGTATAACATGATGAGAATCTAGAAAGAGTATTACAAAGAGCCAGGGAAATCAATATAAAATTTAATGAAAAAAAAGTTCAATATAGAGTTGAGAAAGTGAAGTATTTAGGGCATATCTTTTCATCAGAAGGAATATCGCCAGATCCGGAACGAGTTGAAACTATAAGGCATATTCAAACACCTTCGAATAAAAATGAAATTCAAAAAATATTAGGAACGATTAACTATTTACGCGCATTTATTCCAAATTTAGCTGATTTATCAGCTCCTTTAAGAGATTTACTAAAAAAGGAAAGTATGTTCTGCTGGTCAGCAGCACATGAGAAAGCACTGGCAGACATTAAAAATGCCATCGTAAACGCTAGCACTTTACGTTCTTTTGAGCCAGATTTACCTATTACTATGCAGACAGATGCATCGAAGAATGGACTGGGTTGTTGCTTACTTCAGGCAGGAAGGCCAGTTTCTTTTGCATCAAAAAGTCTGACAAGTACAGAATGTTCTTATGCGCAGATCGAAAAAGAATTCTTAGCGATTGTGTATGCATGCCAAAAATTTCACGATTATATTTATGGCCGACACATTACAATTCATACGGACCATAAACCACTAGTGTCCATTATAAACAGGCCTTTGGAAAAAACATATTCTGTTAGATTACAACGTATGAAAGTCAAACTTTTTAAATATGATCTTGAAATAAAGTATGTGCCTGGTAAAGATCTTCATATTGCTGATTTGCTTTCTCGAAACTCAACCCCTGGATTCAGAAGTCAATTTAGAAAACATTTTAACAGACGTTGTCCATAGTATAAGCATGAGTGACCCTAAGAAGAAACAATATAAAGAACATACAACTCAAGATGAAATTTTAAATAATCTAATAGAACTGCTTAGAGAAGGATGGCCTACCTCTAAAAACAAATTACCAGATCATATGAAATTTTACTGGACAATCAAAGATAAAATATTTTTTGAAGATGGATTAGTTTTTTACGAAAATCGAATATTTGTCCCTAAAACCTTGAAAAGCGAAACGTTAAAAGCCTTACATGAAAATCATTTTGGTATCACCAAAACTATTTCACGCGCAAAGACATTATTTTACTGGCCAACGATGGCTCAAGACATTGAAAATTTGATTAACAGGTGTCCAATCTGTGAAAAATTTCGAAGCTCAAATGTAAAGCAAAGATTACAACCGCATAAAATCCCAGAATATCCATACCAAAAGATCGGTTGCGATATTTTGGAATTCGAAGGAAAATCACTATTAGTTGTCATAGATTATTTTTCGCGTTGGTTTGATTTAAAAAAATTGCCAAACAAGACAGCTAAGAGTGTTATAATAACATTAAAAGAAATTTTTGCTACTCATGGCATTCCGGAAATGGTGGTTTGTGATAACCAGCCATTTAATTCTTTCGAATGCCATAATTTTGAAAACGACTGGGGTTTTAAGTTCGTTTATTCAAGTCCATACTATCCGCGCTCCAATGGACTAGCAGAGAAAGCCGTTCATATAGCTAAAACTATGTTGAGGAAATCTAAAGAAAGCAATATGGATATAAACATTTTTCTTCTTGAATATCGGACAACTATCATTCCAAGTCTAGGATATACTCCATCTCAGTTATTAAATAGTAAGTTACTTAGAACAAAGCATCCTGTAGCTAAAAGCCTGCTTATACCTAAAACAATACCCTTTGAGGTAAGGGACAAGATGTCCTTAATAAAAGAAAAACAACAGAATTGGTATAACAAAAACAGTAGGAATTATGAATTAAATCTTACCAGAGGAGACAATATTGTTTATAGGAGGGATGGTAGATGGGAACCAGCTAAGATTGAACGAGCAGTTGAATCTCCGAGGTCTTATTTGATACGCAATGAAAACAATCATATATTACGCAGGAATAGTTTACACTTACGCAAATCGTTTAATGAGCCACAGTTTAAACCTCCGGAAGATTCAGTTACTGAAGCTAAAATTGAATCTGAAACTCAGAGAGAACCTACCTTGCCACCGCCAGCACCGATTGAAAAGTCAACGATCACGTCAACAAATAACCACAAGCAAGATCACTACATAACCAGGTACGGGCGTCAAATTGTAAAACCTAATTTTTATCAAGCTTAAAAAACTATAACAAAATTGCATATGTCTCATCTGAAGCCAGTTGGTGCGGGAGATGTTGTATAAAGTAAGAATGGCTGGTGTATACTCTCTCTCTCTCTCTTTAAATATATAATGTATTATATAGAATTATGTATAAGGTTAAGCTTGAATTGAATATGAATAAAATGTCACTTTTGCCTGAAGCGTGCTTCTTATTAATACCACATCTACCATCATTATCATGCATTCAGCCTTAAAACTTTAAATTGTCTCGATCCAAAATTTTTAAAAAAATTGAAGTTTTCTTCTTAAAATTTTTGTTCATTTTTGCCAAGAATCGAGGGAATCAGAATCCACGAATCTCATTTTTAGCTGACTTAAGAAATCATCAAGGTAGGTAGGTATAGGTACATTCACGTTGAAAAAAAAGTCGGGTCTTGAAATTCGTTCAATTTTGGGTCACTTGTACTTCTTTTGATACTTAAAATACATGTAGAAGGATTTTGAATTTTGAGGCCGTTGCTGGAGCTATGGGTTTGTAAGGTTTCGGCAAGCCATGGGATAAGGTTTGAAAGAACGGGTAGGTGCAAACGTCAGCCGCCATCTTGGAAAACACGTTTTTATCAAATATGTCGTGACCGTGCATCGTACGAATGTAATAGCAAATTTTTTGAAAGCTAATATTCAAGTTGTTTTAGTGAAAACTATTTGAGAAATAAAGTTTTAAAGTCAATATTAATATGGTCCAAAAGTAGGTAGGCACTCAATTTATTTTGCAGAAGTTAGGAAATCTGGCAAAATGTTTGCATTGTTGCAATACAGTTAAATGTTGCAAGATTATAGTTTGTAAGTTTTTCTTTAGCTTGAATTGTGAGATTGTAAAAAGCGAAATTTCGTTATTGCGAGATAATAAAAAGCGAGGTGCTGTAATTGCCAGAGTTCGTAGTGCGATATTTTAAATATGAGATTTTAATTTGCGAAGTCAATTATAGAACCTCTCATAAAAAGTGTCATATTTGTCTCCTTTTCAAAGTAAATTTAAGATTAAAAATGTTTTTAATTGCCATGTTTTTTTTAATTATGCACCATTACTTTGCCATTCCTTCTTTAAAAAAAAAAGTATCCTATTCCATTACATAACCGTCCTCTACACAAAATTTCATTCAAATCTGTTCCGTCCTTTCTAAAATTAAAAGTTAATTTATTTCTGTTGCTCAAAAAGAACATTATTATTATTTTTGTTTTCTCCTTTGGAATATTCGGTTAGGGATTCAATAGAGCTAACCATCATTGGTCAGTTCATCGACATTTTGATTTACAATATGTCCGTAGAGAGAGCAAATTGAATTCACTTCTTTTCCGTCAACATTTAAAAATATTCTTTTCTTTCAAACAAACCACTTGAAATGAATTCAGAAAAAATATCTCCACATTTCAAATAAAGCTATGTAACTGTTTATGCATATGATCTTAGGTCAAACAAGCCCCACACAATCCCACTCAATTACAAAAAGTTCAAGTAAACCGACCGACAACATAACCTAGTTTTATTGCAACAACAGTCATCATAAATGTTATTTGATTTACTTTTTCCTTCATATTTTAGCAGCAAGTTGATTTACAAACCCCTTTTTCCTAGTTTTTATGTTGTTAGCTTAAGAGGTCAAATTGAATATATAAAGCTATCTATACGTCTCTATCTCTGGGTGCACTGGGACTGTCTATTGCTCTGGGACGTATATAGCTATCTAAGGTAAACCAGAGCTAGACCCTGGTGCATTTGTTCAAAAGGGCAATGTTCACTGTCAACTCACATGCGATAAGATAGGAAAATATTTTTTTTTTTTTTTTGTTGTGTTTGTTTCGTCCTTGAAGAATAAAAGCAAATAAAACCGGTGAAGCAAAAGTTTTGAACTTAGTTTGAGCCACAATTTCTCTATAACTCTATACACAGAGTCATCTAGAGCGAAAGCTTATGAATATCGGAAGTTGGCCAGTTTATAAATGAAATTTTCATGAAATATGCAAACAAAAGCTATCCTCATATTCCTGCCTTTTATATTCTGTCAACGTTACATTCAGAATTCCAGCACATTAGCATTTTTTTTGTATACTTAAATTATAGAACTTCCGAGTTTTAGTCTACCTGGAACTTTTTCAATATGGATTTGAAGTTCATTCAAGAACAGAAAAGGCATAGAGAAGAAGATACTTTGCAGCAATAAGATGATGTGTAGGTAGGTATACCCGACTATGGAGAAAAACCTGTAATCCTGTTTACGCAAACTATTAGAATGGTCTGTGTCTATTGATGCAACAACAACTTCTGTATATCTGTTGACAAAGGCAAACCTACTTGAATCCAAACCCAACATCATCGTGGTAAACATAAAACACCAAAGTTCCAAAGAGGACGGACACAGACCGACACATCCAGTAACGAGAAAGACGAACGAACGTGGCGGTCGGCGACCAGCAACGTGCAGAAAATCCATTTGCAGAAGAAATGAAATTAATCTTTGAACTTCGCGCAGCAAAAGAGAAAGACTTTAAACTGGTCTTTGGATTTCTTCTGAATGCCTGATGCCTTCTAAAGCCATTCCTGAGAAGTCGGGTCGCCTGGTGTGATGGTGAATGGGTGAACCACGACTACGACCGACGACACAACAACGTTTGACTACCAAAGTATAACACACAACACAGGAAGACGTGGGGTTCCATCACTGACGTGGACCTCAAACGCAATCAGTAAAACAGCCAACAGCAAGGAATGAAAGTAAAAAAAAGAAAACTGTCTACAAAAGGAACAAAAAGGCTTTCTGGGTTTTAGTACTTTTTAGTCTTAACTTTTTACTCTAGGACAAGTATTGGTTTTGTGCAATTTTTTTGTTAGTTTAGTGAAAAGATAATAGAAAAATAAAAACAGTAGGGAACACTATTACAACACTAAGTCTGTTTAATTAATCTTTAATTAATGTTTATTAATAAGCCAATTTCGGTTGATTTACATCGATTTATCAATTATTTTCTGGAAATTTGTTTTCTCATGCTTGATTGGGGTTCTGCTTAACTATACAGAATTGAATTTATGGATTAAGACAGATGTGGGATCGTCACAGGACAGATTAAACCCACTGAGTGCCAAAATTTGTAGCACCTACTGAGAAAAGATGGAGTTCGACAAAAAGACAGAATTTGGAGTGGCATATAAATTATTACTTCTAACTGCTATTTCAGCATAATGTCAAAAATATCTCCAGAGTTTACTCAAAAAATCGTTTTCTTTTTTAACTCCGAGTAAACTTGCAAAAATAGATTCAACTCGGATTTAATTTTCGAAATTTGGTAAGAACTGTACGAAGAGACATTCTGGACAGTGAATTAATTTAAATTCAGAAAAAGTTAACTTTGGTTTAACTCTGGTTTAATTTCTGAATCATTAAATGCCAGTTTTTCAGTTCGCAGTTAACTCTGATTTAAATCAGGCTTAGCTAATCCTGAAAATAAATTAAACTCGAGTTAAGCCAGAAGCTGTTCTTTAGTTTAGTATTAACTTTAATTTTGAGGCCTTTCACTATTGCAATCAATATAGCGCCCCAACGGAATTGGCCCTCAGTTTTGTGAGTTAAACTTGGAGTTAGTTAGGGATTTAAATTCGAGGCTAGGATGATTTCGGACTGAAAAACTGACCCTCATGAATCAAGAAGAAGTTAAATGTAAATGTAAATGTAAATGTAAATGTAAATGTAAATATAAATATACAGTAGACGATCGATTTAGTGAATGTCGAAATAGTGAACTATCCACAATAGTGAACACACAAAATTTTATATAAAAACGTATTTTTTACAGAAATTTCGCGCAAGCATTTTACATACATAGCTTGAGAGCTCTGAGTATTGTTTCCGTTTTTTGTTTAAACCTGAGTGAAAGCCTTGTTTAATGGTTTATTAAAATTAAAAACATTCACAGCAAACGAAATGTGCAGTTTGGATCAAATTCGCCTTTAGAAAGCCTTGGAAAACTCCCGCTCGAAAAAGTGAACAATCTCGAAACAGTGATCAGCCCTGGTAATATAAATATAAATATAAATATAAATATAAATATAAATATAAATATAAATATAAATATAAATATAAATATAAATATAAATATAAATATAAATATAAATACAAATATAAATATAAATATCTGTGGTGTTTGGTAGAAACATGATAACTCCATTCTAAAATTTGCGTCTTTGCTTCCACTTTACATTGACCTACAACCTAAACGGGTGAACCGATTTTCTTCAAATTTGAAACATAATTTTTCAAAGGTTATGTTCATAAGTATCCCAAATTTGAAGAAAATCTGTGGCCTCGTTTACACTCTAGCTTGATTTTAAATGGGCGTAAAGACGCTAATTTTAAAATGGAGCTATCAGGTTTCTACCAAACACCACAGATATAAATATAAATATAAATATAAATATAAATATAAATATAAATATAAATATAAATATAAATATAAATATAAATATAAATATAAATATAAATATAAATATAAATATAAATATAAATATAAATATAAATATAAATATAAATATAAATATAAATATAAATATAAATATAAATATAAATATAAATATAAATATAAATATAAATATAAATATAAATATAAATATAAATATAAATATAAATATAAATATAAATATAAATATAAATATAAATATAAATATAAATATAAATATAAATATAAATATAAATATAAATATAAATATAAATATAAATATAAATATAAATATAAATATAAATTTAATATAAATAAAAAAATATAAATACCAATATAAATACTGCTTTTTCAACTTCATATTAAGTTGGTTATACAATTTTTGTAATTTAAAAAACGAGCTACAATTTAGCTTTTATACTAATAGCTGTTAAAAATTTTCTCTTAACTAACTTGTACCTTGAATAAAATGCAGTACCTCTGCTTGTTAGGCCTTTATTTAAAAATATTAAAATGTGAAGAAAATTTTAAGGGGTCTCCGTCTCGATTGGTTCGTCATAATGGTAAATTAAACTTTTGAAAAAAAAAATGCAACTAGCCTCCAGAGCTCAAGTAGGAGCTTGCGACACTGTTGGGCATTTAATTTTATTTTACAGCGACAATTCAGCAAACTGGTATATAGATGCACATAATAGCCTGACCAGAAACGAGGTTCATTCATCAGTTACAAGCACTATAGAAAGATATGTGTGCTCCACTAGAGACCAGGAATTAAATCGATAAAAATTATGGTGGATATAGAGAAGCTATACTATAGGCGCGCAATTTGTTATTTTTTTCTTGTGAACATTTAAGATACTTCCTATGTTGAGTTGATCCTAGGCGAGAAATTAAATATACTGAGTCACCCAACTATGTATGTCAACAATGTTAACAAAGATGATTGGCACAGGACAATGAATAAAAGATGTACAAAGTGCGATTAAAGACGAGATACAAAAAAAAAAAAAATAAACGTGGAGAACGTTTTATAAATATTTATGACAACTTGGACATGACATGCACTACTTACAAATTGGCGTGCCGTTTCTCATTTTAAATTTTAAGTTTGAATTAAGAAAATTCCAACGAACTTGTTTAACAAGTGATTAAATACAAAACAAAAAACACAAGTCTGAAGGATCGACATGAATTTTGATTAATTTTATAAATTGCGTACATGAAACGTGACAAGCAGACAGATCTTCAGAAATAAATAAATGTTTTTGTATACCGTCTCATTCTTTAAAAGGATTTGAAATGACAAAATGTTCTCTTGGCACAACAACAACAACAAAAAAACAATAAAGGAAATGATGAAAAAATAAAATTTTTAATTCCTAAAATAAGTCTTTGATTGATGTGATATCAGATTTTGATGATGATGATGCTGTGCTGGTCTGTATATTGCTATTGGTTTATGTTTTAAATATAAGCTGAGCTTACTTTTAGATGTAAATCCCTTTAAGGCTGTGAAGGTTTTTCCAAGCAAAAATAGTCGTTTTTTTTTATTATGATAACTAATGATTTATGTAATTGTTTCGACATTGGTTAGAGTTAAGCTCTTTGTGTGATTCTATTTAATAAATAGGCAAAGCCCTAGACCCTGTGGCTTTGTATGATTTGACAGTTTTAAACTTTTTCTTAATATTTATGACATTTACCTACTTAACTAGATTTTTGAATAAATAATTAAACATAAACAATCCATTGGTTGGCGCTGGGTCAACTAGATATATTTTGTTTTCAAAGGCTTTACCTAATGATGTGATTTTAAGCTTGAGAGAAGACTTAAGTGGCAGTTATGAACAATAGAGTTTTTTTTATTTAAGACCAAAGATATTTAGTGTTTGTTATTTAAAAAAAATATATATATAAAGGCTTTGATTGGAATAAGTGGCTTTTGATAAAACCTATACAAAATAATCTGTTTTGTTTTATCACATTAAGGGCAGTAATTATCGAGAGCTCTTAAGCTTATGAGATATAAATCAAATAATTTTTTGTATTAATGACAATTTATTACGAAAGTTTTCCAAAAGTCGTTGCAGACGACTTCCAAGTTCTTTGAGCGGTCATAAATATTGACTTTTATAATTTAGTGACTATGAGTTTATGAGCCTCTTAACTTTAAAAGCGCTCGATAATTATCACGTTGAGAATCAAAGAGATTTAACGACTTCCACATAAGATCAAATGTGTCCTAAGTGAAAGGTTATTCAAATCCCAACTAAAAAAACAGATTAGTGGTGAGGTGGCTTTTTTTTTTGTTCAACATTTAAGCATTATGCAATCAAAATTTTGGGCATTAAGGGCCATTTAAGAGCATCATTGAACATTTGAATTTTAAGTTCGGAAATTTTGGAAAAATATTTCTAAATCAAAATTAAGCTTATCACTTAAATTATTATTTTAGTCAAAACATATTTCACTCTTGGTCAACTCTCCATAAAAATCAGTTTTTATTATTTCAATGATCATATTGAAAATTGATTTGATCGTTGAAATATTATGACTTTATGCAAAAGGTTGGACCAAAGATGATTTTGTTTAACGGGTCATATATTTTGGTTTGCTATGAAATATTCACTAACTTTGTTAGTAATCGAAATATTTTCAAGGATGATCGATTCAGCTGCGGCTTTACGAGTATTGTTTTTGGGGGTAATGTCCCATAATACTTTTACCCAAATATGTCTCATTCACTCACTGAGAAAACTGAACTATGAGTTATTTAAACAGAAGCATGTTTAGCTATATGTTTAAATAAGTACAAATAGAAATCAATTTAAATCTACCTCTTATCTATTCAAATTCAAAAATACTATTATTTTGGGTAAAATCTGTTTAATTCAAAGTAAATCATGTTTAATTATTACATTGGAAGCTACACGTAACTTTTTACATGAATTCAAGCCTACTTGAGTTTGATTTTCGAAAGGCCTGTTAAATTATTTTACTCAATTAAAAATGTTAAACATTAAATTAACATGCACGAGTTTGTTTCAAATATAAATGCATTCAAAATATTAAGAAGAAACAGGGATTGAACAGAAATGTTTAATTTAAACTCGAATCAATTTGAATTGAACTCAGAGGAATACAAGACATAACTGTAACTGTCTTATGATTCTTACAGGTACTTGGCGTCTAAAAAAATTGCAAAAGAATCCGTCGCGACCACGTCGTGCAAAATGTTCAAATAGTTCAAAAATTAGTGCCACCGTAGTATCGTCGGTCCAAAGGTAAAACTCACTAAGTGCGGAACAAAATGTTCAAGAAAATGATAATGAAACGCATTTTTTTAATCCAAACAGTATAATTTTGCCCAGTTTTTATAAAGACATTGAAAGCTATGCAAAAGAACTTAATTTAAAATTTTGCAAAAAGTGACTTTTAGTTTCAATCCGATTTCTTTAAAAAGTGTAAATTGTTAGTAAGTGAGTTTTAACTTTGAACCGACAGCACGATATGTATGTATGTGTTACAGCTATAGGAAACGCTCCCGATCATTACAAATAGAATACATTCGTATTAAATTCAAAGGATCTAGCATCTATTTGAAAAAAAAACTAACATTGAAATCATTGGTTTTAAACAGAAAACATATTTGACCCAAACACGAAAAATATTCAAAAAAATTAATATGATTCTATTTGAAACAACATTAAATGAATTTAATTAAAACTAACAGAAATATCCTTATGTTAAATAGAAAGCATAGTAAATTTGAACAAAATCATGTTCAAATCGTTTCAACAACGAATTAATACGATTCTATTTAAATTAAATAGAAATCGCTTCCATGCCAAATCATATGTGTTTGAGTTTGAATTAAATATGAATATGTTCAATATTTTTCTCAGTGCTCCAACCGAAAAGAATAAGTGCTTCAAATGGAGCCCTCAAGGTGTTGGGTGAATCAGTGGGCCAAGTTCAACATGGTTGTCTAATGTCAATAATTGTTATAAGAAAAAGGCTTAGTTGCAGAATTTGGAATCATCGTCACAGCTAATGTATCGAGCTGCGAGCAGGGAGAGATGAATAGAACTATTTGTTGCACGAAGCATTCACCTATAACAGCTGTAAAAGACAATCTGAGATAAAAACATTAAATTAAACTCCAAGACACTGTTTTTTATTTATAATTTACGCGCACTCAGGGGGTTATGAATACCCTTAAAATTTTCAAACACACTGCGGGCTTTAGGAAATTGGAGAGGATTTAAAAGAAGATACCGGTGAACATTGGTTTTGAATGTCTGTATATCGCAATGGGAGGGGAAAATCAAGCCGCGTAAGGCATTCCACATTCGTGTAGTGTGGCTTAAGAAAGAATATCTGTACTTAACAGTATGTCTTAAGGGTAAACTGATGGCAGTACCCTTAGATTTGCATATTAGCTGCCGGAGTCTTATCCTTGTGCTTCAGATGCAGAGCTACAACGGCAACGTATGGTGAGCTCATTAAATTCTGACCTTAACAGCATCGTTGAATGGGAATCTAATTTTCTAGTGAAATATCCCACTGCATTCCCCCATTGAAACATCTCCACCGTACACTCGTATCGCTATAAATAAAAAGCGCTATAATTTTATAGCGATGCCAGTGTTACGGTGGAAATGTGTCAACGGAAGAGTGCAGTTGGCTATTTCACTAGAGCATTAAATTCCACGCGCTTATTATGTAGTTCCCCAGTCAACGATTCTGTTAAGATCGGAATTTAATGAGCTTATCAAACGCTGCCGTTGCAGCTCTACATTCGAAGCACAAGGATGTGTATCTGGAAACTAATATGCAAATGGTACTGTGAAACAATTAAGTGGATTAGAAGTTCATAAATATAAGAAAGAGAGTCGGAGACAAAACGGAGCCTTGACGTGCACCAGGATTTATATGGTTAATATTAGACTGAAAACCGTTCAAAATAACTCGGATTGAATAGCAGCCAACTTGAATAAACAAAATTTGAGGGATTTGATATGACAAAGATATTTTGACGTTTCTATACAAACTATCCGTAACAATTAAAGTGAGTTCTAAGAATTTAGGCCTGGAAAATTCTTTGCGCTAAGGTAGTCCATTGGGGGAGGTAGTGATTCCAAGAAGGGTGAAAGGAGGTGCTTTATCCTGAGTTTTTCCAAGCCCTAAGGGAAATTGAACATACAAATGAGGAAAGGGCTAAGCAATTTAATTGTATTGCCTATTTTTTCCAAACCCAAAGAGAATTGAACACAAACAAAACGGGACGGGGCTAAGCAATTAACACCAAAACTCTGTTTTTTTGTTAGCTCCAAGAAAATTGTATGAAAAAATCGAAGCTGGGGCTACAAAATTTTAATGTTGGCTGTGTTTTTACTATTTTTCTAAATCTTATGGGGAAATGGTGGGTAGAAAAAATCGAGGTTAGGCATCAAATTTAAATGCTTTTGCATCCTCAATCAATACATATTTCCGAAATTGAATTAAAAATGTTTTTATAGAATGAACAACTTCCTCCAGTCCTAGATGGGTGCACAAAAGATATACAAGGTCACAATGCACGTTACGTTTTGTCCCAAAAATGCCTTTTCAAGTTGAATTTTTATTGAAGCATGTTAAAGAAAGCATTGTTAAGGACCTTTTTAAAAAATAAATTGACCAAAAAGTCTAATCTTCCACATTTGTTCCTAAGCTCCTCAATAAATTTCATTTAGACTTTTTTACCCTATCGGGGGACTGTAAAGGCTCTCCCAAACCAACCCGAAATCAGAGCGAATAGTTCGCAAAGACAATTTTTTGTTGTTGTTTAGCATTGTGTATCTTTCATATTTCGAGTTATTGTGAATGATTTCGCGTCGTCAGCGAATAATCCGCGTTGGTTTGGGAGATCCTTAAGTCTTTACTCTAAAAATCGGGTTTTCCTGAGCAAAAAATCACTTTGTTATCGATAGTTTACATAGAAACGTCAAAGTATTTTTGAGCTACCGAGTCAAACAATTTTTATTTTTCATATTCTTTGTTTGTTTTAAAGGTGTTTTGAGTTTCATATACTGCTTTTTAATGAAGTGATTTTAAATCGTATACTGGGTTCCCACTTGTCATTTACAACTGAAGAAAGACGCATTTTTACAAGTGGAAATACTCCTTAATTCGTTGTATTTGAACTGACAAACACTACTTGTCAATGAAAAACAACAAAGAGACAAATGTATTGAAAAACTTTGTCTTTGACTGGAAGGAGAAGTTTTTGGCAACATATTTTATTTCTTTGTCAATGAAAGACTCTAGTTTGACAGCTTTAATTTAAATGTGGTTTTGAAAATATGGACCATTTTGTTACCAATCAAAAGTGAAGGCAAAATACAAAAAAAAAATTAAGACTGAAAAACGAGTGACTTCCATCCATTTCAGAGGATGATAATTTTCCTCAACTCTGATACAAAAGCTACCAAAATTCGATAATATTTGAGATTTAAACCACTAATTCGATAAAAATAGACAAAAAAAAATAATTGTTCGCACCATTACTCGTATTATACAACGCATTTGATTGAAGATGACTGACAGCTGTGAAAATTTGCTCACTGACAATGAGTGTCAGCTTCAGTTCATAACAGACGAAGCAAATGACGGTGTTCAGACAAGCTTTCACTCTCATCTCTTGGAAAAAAAGAGATGTCCAAGTGTTTAAATTAAACCCGGGTACTCGGGTACCCGAATACCAAGATAATACCCGGGTAGTAACCGGGTAGTACACGGTACTCGAATTACCTGGGTACTCGAGTACCCGAAATACCTGGGTACCCGAGTACCCGGGTATCTTCAACTACCCGAGTAAGCGGGTACACGAAAATTTATCAATACACATACTTAAATTGCCCAAATGCACTTTCTTGGGTGTAAAGGTCAATTTTATTTTTGTTCTACATTAAAATTTTATATTTTAAATGCAGATAATCAGCTTTTATACTCCAGTGCTGCTGCTCGTTGGGTACCCGTAACACTTAGGTACCCGGGTACTCGGGTACCCGTGACACTTAGGTACCCGGGTACTCGGGTACCCGAGACACATGAGTACCCAAGTACCTGAAGACTCGCCACTCGGGTATCCGACGCGGTTAATTGTGAAACCGGGTATAACCCGGGTAAAATCAAGAGCCCTGGTTAAGATGATCAATCACCAATCTCTTTCTTGCCAAAAAACTAGGAGTGAGATGAAAAAGTAGACGTCAAAATGAGTCACCTTACGTGAAACTTGTTCCAACACTGTCCATTGGAAATATCTGTCAATGTAATCAACTTACAGTAGTTTTTCAGGGTATTTTTGTTTCAATAATTCTGCGGTTTTTTTGGTGTACTCTCCAAATTTAACTGTATTCACTTCTTCCCTGCAATTCAAAACATTAAGTATTATTTTGATCCTAGTTATAACCTCTTCATTGACCCCAGTTATTCGAGCGGTTGCCTCTGATTGTTCAAAAAATCTCCTTGAAGTGTTTCCATCATTGCTATTTCCAAATCCTTGCTTTGGTTTATCCACATCAAGTCCAAGCTCATCGTGAAAACGCCTTTGAATCTCTCGTTTTCTTCTTATTTCTGCCTCTTTGATCCCAATAGATTCATCAAATTCCTCTCCCTCTTGTCGAAGTGTATAAGCAAGTTTCAAAATAAATTCCATGCACCTGATTCTAGCACGCAATGGAGAGATTCCATATTCGTAATTATGTTCGTCGTTATTTAATTCATCCTGGTTATTGAAGTTTTTTTGGGTTCTTTTGCATATCGGACATGACCGCATAGACTTTATTTCTGTTAATTCGTTTAAGACTTTCCCGTCAATCATAGTTAAAAAGAACTCGCGTTTCACCAATATACATAGTTATATCTTCATTAACGTTATACATTTTTGGTTGAATATCTGCAATTTGCCTTTTCATATCGTTGACTGTTGTATTTATGAGGTCACTAGCTTCTTTAACATATTGGAACATTATGGGTCGGCAGAAATGAGTTGATGATGGGCGAGGGTTCCTCCAATGTTCGCAATCTGCACTATTGACAACTGATGCCATGAACATGTTTGCGTTTGTTTCACCATCTGATGTATTAATTTTTTGCTTGTTCGCACCTGACCAGATGATCCATCGCAGCCCCATTTATTCTGTAAGGTCAAACTTCTTGGGAGTGCAATTATTTGTTCCTCTGTTTTGCTTTTTAAAAGCCGCCTTGCAGTATGATCCATCATGTCTTGAAGTTTTACAACAGCTGATATTTCCGTGAATTCGCTGTTTTCTGGAACAGCTTCTTTTTTCGTAGCTGTAATTGTGTTGTAGGATGGCAGAACATCTATATTGTGTTTCCTCAACGAAGTTCTCAGTATTTTATATTTTTCTTTTGATAGACCCAAATCCATAAACAAAGCTTATGCATTTTCATTGGTATATTTTATGGGATCCTTTTGTGGAGTAGGAATGCTTTACTCTTTTGACTCGAAGTCGACTTGCAGTAGAAATTGTCTTGATCACATCACTCTTCGCCTTTTCATGGTCTTTATTATACTTTATTACTAATGCATCAGAGAGATTTGCAGTACTTATCTCCTCTGTTGCATTGATTAGTTTTTGCTTTTTTGTGAATGTTGCGCACTCATTGACTGACTTCCTTGGCTTTCCTCTTGATGACCTTGATGTAGTTGGTAGATCACACATTACTTCTGTTTGTCCGGTGATATGGAGAGATGAGGATAAGCATTGCTCATTTTTGTTTATAAAATTGACTCTCGATCTATGGGCTGCGCAAAGAAAGTGTCTTAATTTTGCTTCATTTTCCGGTAAATTTTCAGCGGATAGTTGGTGTTTACTTATTACGGCAGAAATAAACTCGTCATTGCTATTAACTTTTAAGAAAAGTTCAAACAAAATATTGTATGCTATATCCATCCCAATGTTTTATTTTTTGTACCTTAAAACTAAATACCTGTACTAAAAATATTCAATTTTATGACATCCCAATAAGGTAATCTGTTTACCTACCTTAAAATAGTCTAATTCAGTTTAGAACCCTTATCCATCAAAGTACCTGACAATAATTAATCATACCCGAAATCAAAAACATTCATACTTAAAAGTTTTATTAAGGGTTGCACGAAATAAGCTATAAAACCGTTTTAAAAAGCTAAGCATAAAATATTTATGTTTTACTTCTAAATTACAAAACCATTTTATTTAAAACTAAGACTCATACCTGCAAAACAAAGAAATAATATTTTCCGTGTTTTGTTTGCACTTGAAAAAAAAAAACTCAGAAAAAACTTCAAATCAAATCTCTCTAGCTCAGTGTTATGGAACTTTATGCAGCTGAGTTTTTGGTTGTAGATTAAGAGATATATAAGGATTCATTATCCATCCATTTTGGCTTGACAACTTTTAAAAACTTTTTTTTCTACTCAATGTAAAGTTGAAAAATTTATAATTTTTTTTTTTTATTTCTGATCATAGCCATTAACACATATATCAAGTAAAAATAACATAAAAAAATTTAGCTTATACTCTTTTCCTAGTTTTTACACTCAAAGTTAGAAAAAAATTAAAAAAAAAGTGTTTTTTTCTCACCTTAAATATTTGTCAACTTTGACTGGCTCTACAAGCCGAACCGTTCATACAAATGAAATAATTTTTTCGATTACTTGAGCTCCAAACATTTGTTAATTCAGAAAATGTAAAAGTTTTGCATTATAAACCCACCCGAAAAATGAATTTCGCAAGCACTTTTGCCTAAACGGGCCACTGTGCGGCGTTTGTCAAAATTTCTTTGCCCTTGAAAAGACCAACGATTTTGTGTCAATCTAAGACACAAGTGTAAATGAACTGGCAGTTTTGTCGTTCAAAGACCAAATCGTGATTTGTCAAACTCTATGAACTCAAAGAAAACTGGAAAGCTACATAGAATAAGCTTCTCTTAAGCCTTGAATCTTACAGCAAAATGACAGGCTAGGCATTGGTTGGTTTGTTCAAAGTACCTACGAATACGATCCCTCAGCGGGTCATCCAGTTATATGATAGGATGTTAGATTATCCGTCTGCCTACTCTGTATGGCATGAAGTTTCAAGTTAAGGTCAAAATCTATATATGACCCTTGGTTTAAATAAAAACGGAGGTTGTAGTATGATATGAGCAAGCAAAAACGACAAGAAGATTGTCATAAGACACTCACTCAATTGGATCGTATTCCACCCTAAGCCAACTGCATTATGCCAGGGCAGATAGAAGAATGGCACCAAAGCACATTCGATTCAACCGTTGAAAACCGAATTATGATTTCTCACGGTCTTGGTAGTCTGGAGAGGAACATGATACAGAAGTAACCGATGTTGGCCTTAAATTCATCTTTGAACTTCATTGCTGAATGTTCGATAAGTTCCTCAAAAAATGCCACTCAAAGCGATTATGTGCTCTCATTTTGGCCAGAGCAGGACATTTACAAATGGAGTGAATGACGTTTTCCTTTTATTGCTGGTCCCCAAGGCTAAAACAGTGAGTACTGGGCAGTGTACAGTGTTCAGTACAAGTTGCAACGACCCTGATGGCAATGTCTTGGCTGGGTCTACATATCAGATCAATTGTTCGGCATTTCGATAAGAGGGTCATATCTATCTGAATTTTTAGAATTTGGTTAAGCTGTTCCACCTTCGATTGGATTCATTAAGGAAAATTGAGGATAAATTGCCCTTCACAGCTCCAAGGGAAATATTGAGTGTTTTGCAAGTGAGCTTTGAAGGGCTGATCCCTGCCTATCCAGTTTACCTACCTGTTCATATTCCTCAATGCCACTGTGACCTGGTTGGCTTTGAGCTTGATATGGGCCAATTTTAAGACATCCCTATGCAGAGTTGCATGATTATTCTATTCTGGGTTTTTGCGTTTCTTCCAAATATCTCTTCAGCTCTAATATTTACTCCTTAACGGCCATATAACAAAATAAAGTACATACAATAACCTTTTCAGCTATATATTACACATCCGTGTTGAGAAGGAGGACCACATTCTACTTCTTTAGAATCTTGCTCGAAGTTAATGTTTAAAGTTGCATGATATGAGAATTTTAGCTAAATTAGTCCCTCTTCTTAATAATTAAGTAGTCTCATGCCAATATGTCTTGTTCACAAGAAAACTATGCAAAGCTATATCCGAGGTAAACAGAAAACTTCAATTATTTTCAGAAAAACTGTTTAAATAATAATTAAAATAATTGATGCGACTTCCTGACCCATCCAAACCAACAATCTGTGCTTCTGAATTTCATGAGAAAAATAACTCAAGCCAAATATTATTAAGAAAACACAACGAATAATATCTTTCTGTTGTCATTAAAGGCGACAAAAGATTGAAATTCCTTTCATACCGAATTACTCTGTCAATCAGACAAGGTCACTCCTCTCACCTCTAAGTACACATTAATAGCCTTTGACTTCACTTGACACACAATAACATATATAATATTTATTATATTTATACATCACATCACCAGCAGCAGCAGCACCACACCACCCTTTTGACGTTTTGTATTTTCTGTCATCCTCCTAAAGGCAAAGTGCGGCAAGACGACGGACGTGATGTGTGCGTGCGTGTGTGCTTTTGACGTGATTACTGAAAATTTCGAATGACATTCATGAGTGGTTTCGTATATGTGGTGATGGTGTTGTTGGTTTGCTGGTCGATGTGATGTGTGTATTTTAATTGACAGATGTTAATTTTTCCCTAAAACTCGTGTACTACACTTTATGGGAGGCAATTCATGCTGATTTATTAATCACATCCCAAATTGGAATGATGACATATTTCAAATTTAAACCGATTGTTGAAGTATGCATGCATGTTTATGTACATGTGTGAATTTAAAGGGTATTTCAATCTGTCATTTGTTATTCGAATGAAAATGATTGACTGACATCAGACAAACAAAGAACAGAGACTCTTTTTTTCCGCCACTTAAGTCGATTTTCAATTTCCTGTGTCCCATCCTTGTCGTATGTGTCAAACTCGATCATCGCTCCTTAACTCAAGTGCCCCTATATATAGAGGCTACCGTTTGACCGTTTGCAAAAAACCACTTAAACGAATTGACAAGGATCTTAAAACAACGTGCCACTATTTTTTTTAGACCAACAACCACAGCCACTCCCAAAAAGTCCACTTTTTGCTATAAACTCTCCTAACTTGCCATAATAACTGTGTTCGCCGCAGATATAATCGCACATTAGCGCAGCTATACTTCGATTGGATGCTGCTGGCAAGTGCGGCAAACCATCGAATCAATTGCTTAGATATCTATTAATGAAAGGAGCCTGTCTGTATCTTGGTGTTGAATATGCTGCTTGTATTCAATAACAATTTCAAATAGCCTGCAGAGCATCTTATGAAGAGAGATTTTCATCTTTTTACTTTTTTGTTCCTTTTCTCTCCTGCTGATACTGCTGCTGCTGTTGTTATAACAAAACAAAACAAATTCGCCGCATTTTTTAACAAAAGAAAAGAAAAGAAAAAAAAAAGCGATAGATAAACGATTTGCCACCATTCATGTGTGCACTTAATGCCTTGGAGCAACATTATATACTACAAACTCTAGTCTAAGGTCCGCACATACAGCCATGGAGAATGTGAATTTATTGTTGCAGCAGTATGGTTTGTTAATAATATTTCACAACTCGTTAAACATATTGAATGGTGCACAAAACAATATTATGTACTTGTACAAGAACAAGTACATCCAAACCATGGTCGGTCATATTGCGGGATGTGTTATGAGGCCTAAGTTTCAGAGCTATGTTTGTCGATGTTTTAACTTGTTTTTTTTTTTTAAGATTAGAAGTTCTTAAAGTGCAGAACAAAAGGGAGGGATCCCTTATTATCAGCTTTGATTTTGAGAGAAAAAATGAAATAGCAGAAGAAATAAAATGCACGGATTTTCTCTTTTTTTCCAAGCTATTATTTTGGCTAATCATTGAAGATGTAAATTGATGAAAAAAAAAACAAAAAAGCTGAATATAAAGTGTTAAAAAAAAGTTTAAAATTCTATGAACATACTGATTCCTTATCAAAGGGCACGGTAGTGCCCAACCAAGTTCGCAGCACTACACCCTTCTCAGGCGATTTTCAAAAATTTAAAAAGTTAAAATTTGGTGGATTTTCTTGGCAAGTTTTCTCTTAAATACTTAATCACAAATTTAAAATGTATGAAAACTTGACCAGTGAACCCACCAAATTTGAATCAGTAATCATTAAATACCAAATTTTTGTCATGATTTGGAATTGTTTCGACATTACCTTACTTAAGATATTTGATTTTGAACTTCATGAACTTAAAACTTGGCATATATTTAAGACCTATTACATTTTTGGCTGACTTTTTACGCACAGGTTTCTTGTACATATAAGAATTTGGCTCTTTTTTAACATTTATGTTTTTGTTGTGATTTAATTTAGCACATGAAACACTGTAAACCTGTGATGCTCGGTGGTTACAACCTGAAACCACCTCGGATCTGAGTAGTTCTTGCTGGATATCACTTTATCAACTATTATTTTACGAATACAAACTAAAGAAAAAAACATAAGTTCGGTCAAAAAAAGGGATATACCCACCCGAAGTTCGTAAATGTAAACATTTGGATCACTGCTAAGCAAAATTGTTAAAAATTGGTACTGTTTATGTAATTTTTTGGTAAAATTTGTTTTCATTGCTGAGAACAAACAACCACGCTTCATATAAACCAGAAAAATTGTAGATCGGAAAGCATTTGCTAGCAAAAACGGAACATGAATTTGAAACTTTTACATTTACGAAAACGACCATGCTCTAAAAAAAATAAAAAATGTTAATGAAGAATTTTATAAAATAAAAAAACAAAAACATTTTTAAAGCAAACAAAAAAGAAAATTACCGATTATTGATTGAATTAATTAAGCTCATTATTAGCTATTATGACTAAACTGCAGGTCTTGGTTAAGAAAGTTGTTAGTATTCTTGACTATGAGACGTTGATCTACATACTTATGTTTTTCTCTTCATTAGTGACACCTTAATGCACACTTAACAAAAAAAACTTTTCTTTCAGTTTTAAATAGGTGCATTTGGATTATGTGCGACATATTTGTGTAAATGAGTGGGCACAGGTGTTACTTTTGGCATTTTATCTAAAAATTATAAACTGTTTAAAAATAAACAAAATTTGAATAAACGTTTACAGTTTCTCATTCTCATTTAAGATTTGATTAGGGCATGGGATTGACATTGGAATAACGTGATAAATGGAATTTAATTAAGTTTTTCTAGTTTCGTGAAAGAAAAATGCTGAACATTTTAAAAATAAGATTTTAGTTTTTATTCGATTCAATTGAAAATAAAATGAACGATTGGGTCGCACGTTCTTGCTCTTATGTTCAAGAGGCTGGAAGTTTTTACAATTGAATGTACCTATAAGGAAATTGAGATGAGAGCAAAGTGTTAAAAAGCTTCTTTAATAGTTAAAGTGCTATCTGAATTCGTAATCAAACATGAACTTATATGAAATAATTTTGTATATCGTCAGTATTTTGTCAAAACCTCGTAAGTCCAAATTGATACATAAAAATTGATTTGGAAATACACTAAAAAAAATGATGATGATGAGAAATGAATCCATAAAATCTATAAACGGCGTTTATAAACTTTTTATGCGTTGGTTAAATGTACCATACATGTATTAATAACGATTCATTGATTTTATTAATCTATTCATTGTCCCAACGAATGTGTTTGTTAAGAAATTGATTGCCGTTTTTCAAAAATCAATAAACGGTTATTGGTTTTTATTAACAGCCATTCATATTTTCTTTTCATTTTTAATTAACGATTCATTGATTTTATTAATCTATTCGCTAAAACAATGAATACTATTTATTAAAATCAATAAACGTTTATATTTTTTATGAACATCCATCATAAGAATCTATTTTATATTTTTAATTATTCTGTTCACTGCGCCAATGACGTGTTCGTTAAATTAAATTAAATTATTAAAAGCAATAAACGTTTATAATTTTTTATGAACGATGTCTGGTTCCGGAGATATACGCATCCAAAGCGAAATCACTTTTTTCAACCCAGCCTTTGGATGGATACATTTCCTCAACCAAGCCTTACAAAGGGTTCCGGTTTTCATTCTCAGTTCAAATGCTATGCTTGAAAAACAAAAGCTTTTGCAGGATTTTGCTTCAAAGATATTTATATTTATATTTATTTTATGCGAATATCTCAGGAAGGAACTTTTTAATAGGGCTGCGGGTTTCAGTTCCGAATGAGAAATTTATAGACCTTTCAAAAAATGTAACTATTTATGTTAAGTGTGAGAAAAAATGTGCAAGATTTTTTGAAATATATCATGACCTCCACACTATGACTTTTTTCAAAAATTGAATTTTCAAAAATGTTTATGAAATAAAGTTAGACATATACATCAAAAGAAAGGTCTATTCAAACACTATCCGAACCTGCAAATTTTAAGCTTCTACATGCTCTGGCATGTAGAAGCTTAAAATTTCAAATTTATGATATTAGTAATCACGAGAGAGGTCTTGACGGACAGCCAACGATATAAAGATTTGAAGTGTCTGGAATAAGAAGGGGTCTCAAGTGACATTTTTGAAGTTTTGAGTTATAATCTTTTGAAGTTTTAATTTTTAACTTTTGTTTCTGAAAGCGAGAGAAACTTATAAAAAATCGATAAAAGAGTCAAAAAATGTATAATTGAGGCGATATGAGAACCAAAACTCACCATATCCATGCCAGAAAAACTCGTCACAGTCAATGGTACTTTTTAATTATCTTTTAAACGGAACTTTAAATATAATTTTCCTTTAAACCACAACAAACAGGTTCCAAAATCTATTATGAGATATAAAAAATTTGTCTCTAAGTACTCCAATTTAAAAGTTATTAAACAATTAAATTTGGCTATGGAGAGTTTTCTGAAATGGATATGGCGAGTTTTTGTTCTCATCACCTCAATTAATGGTGTAACATTTTTGGTATCATCATTTATAAACAAACTAAAAAAAAAGAAAAAAAAAGTACGCATACGCCTTGGTGTACCATTCTATACAGAATCACCTTCTTAATAACAGTAAGGAATAATTTTGATCAGGAATATTCCAAAATTCTACGACATACATTTAAAAATATTGATTTAGAGTAATCAACGTTCAGTCTTAGACATCACTTGGTAAAAAGGGCAAAATTGAAAAACGTCGAGTACAACTCGGTTGCTCAGGTGCCTTTCAGTAAGCAACTCTTGAAAAATAACGGGCATAACTGTATGGGATCTGGTTCACCTACTCAAGACGAATTTGTCAAACGTCGATCGTTGACAATTTTGCTGCGTGTGCTTCGTTTCGGTATATGGCGTAAGCTCTAAATTTAAACCATCGAGAGGTTCAAGTGAATCCGTGCACCCGATATTCCGATAGTGAATATCCAGCTCCAGCTCATCTCATACCCACAATGCGAATAGATTTTCTGCGTATTTTCGAAGGGCCCATCTTAACAGCCTAGACTGGTCAACTTACTTCCCTGACCTGATTCTCATTGAAAAGCCGCTGGGACATGTTTGTCAAACAATGAAAGGAGAAGAATCCATGGCAATCAACTCAAGAGGAGCTAAGGAGTGCTTTGCTTGAAGTATGAGACCAATTACCCCAGCAAAACATCGAGACAATCTAATACCAAGGAGACGTATTTCTGTCATAAGAGCAACTCATCCTCGTTTTCACTGAGCTTTCAATAAA
The DNA here is from genome assembly GCA_963921185.1 of Dasysyrphus tricinctus. Taxonomy (NCBI): domain Eukaryota; kingdom Metazoa; phylum Arthropoda; class Insecta; order Diptera; family Syrphidae; genus Dasysyrphus; species Dasysyrphus tricinctus. The sequence goes on from OY992533.1 coordinate 60,727,645, forward strand.
TTAAAATTTTTAAAATAACGAAAATCATTATTTTCAGCACGAATTCCTTTTTTTTTTTGAACTTTTTACTTTTTATAAAGCAAGTAACGGGATATTCTTTTATTTTAAATGATTGTAGATTGGCCGAGTTATCAAGCTCATTAAACAAAAAATAAAGATTAAATGAAAATAAACCAAAATTCTTCACTTAAAACCAGGGTTATTTTTTTCTAATTTTGTCCATTATTTTTATGTTGTGTAGTAGATTTCACTAATTTAAACTTACCGATTAAATTCAATTAATATTTTTGGAGCCATTTTTGAAATAAATACAAGTTTCTAACGGTTTTTTAACATTTTAGTCCTAGGGACCTAGCGTTATTTTATCATGAAACTAAAATCGTTATTTAAATTTTTTAAAATAATGTTTATTAAAAAGTTGAAATGTTATGTTATATATATGAGCTCACTTGAACTGGCCTTACACAGCGTAGTGGGTGGCAATGGTGAATGTAGGTAGTTCCTGATTGCTGACTAAGAGGTGTGGACAAAATATTCTTTTTAAGTCTCCAAGTACTTAGTTTAACGAAAATAGCTTTTTTAAATACGAGATCATCTAACTTGAGTGAACCCTTCCCATTTAGGGCCAGTTTTTCAGTGCGAGATCATCCTAGTCTCGGGGTTAAATCTATGAGTTCACTACTTAAACGTGTTTTTCAGTCAATTTAAATCCTTAGTTAACTCCGAGTTAACTCGTTTAATTTGGTGAGTTAACTCAGGGACCAAACTGAGAGCCTTTCCAGTTGTGGCGCCATCTCGATTTCGATAAGGAAAGCTATTGTCAGTGCATTGTCGTTGTGGCGCCATCTCTATTCCGATGCGTGAAAGGCGTAGAAGGGTGATATCCATAGTGTCGCACATCGTTGGCCCTAGATTTTTGACAACTGAAATATAAAGTTAATCCTCCACTGAAAAACTGTTCCTGAGTTAACTCGGGGTTAATTTATTTTCAGGATTAGCTAGCTCTGGTTTAACTCAGAGCTAACCCTGGACTGGAAAACTGGCCCAGGTTCAGGTTTAACTTTAATCTCGCACTGAAAAACTTGAGGTTTAGGCAAACAGTGTATTCAAACTAGATGAAAAGCAAATACATTCAAGGCAGACTATAAACACTTATTTTATTTATGTTCATAATCTTCGCAATGTTACATTTAATTAAATCCTCGACCCTGGAGTTGAATTTATTATTTCAAAACATACCTTTTAAGACAGTTACCACAAGTTACAATAGGCCTTAAACTTGAATAATCCTTAAATCCGGCCTTTTTTACCAACCGGTAACCAGCGTAAGACTAAATGGTGGACCTAATTCAGTCCTGGCTTGTTTTCTGTTTACAGTCGGTGTTAGCACAACACGACAGATAGTTACAGGTACGAGTGTTCGAAGAGTAGATATGTGAATAGGTATATTCTGGTAGATATATACATTGGCACATACATACATACATACATATCTATCTCCATCAATTTTTGCTGTTATAGTGTAGAGATCTGAGGAGAATTTTATTGTGGCCCCATGGTGAATAAACAAGATTGAGATCCAAAATAAATGGTTGCATGGGTTATAAATTCCTGCATCCAATCTTTCTCTCTCTCTTTTCTGAAGCCTGCCTGAATGTTATGTTTTGTATATTTGTACCTTAACTTTATAAATACGTGAATGAGGAGTTTATATAGTGAGTGTACAGCACTCATTCGTACACACATAATAGTGTGGCGGCAATTCAAAAGTTCACAAAATCACTTCGCACGAAGCTTGTCCGAATGGAATTTATAGGCTGCCCCTGGTCCGGCCGGCAGCCCGATATGGCTGACATACACACACATTCTATAATGTTGTGATGGCATTGATGCAGAGGATAAAGATGACGAATCATAACTCTTGGAAAGTATCTGTCTAAAGAGTATATCCAGAGAATGTATGTGCAAAAATAGTATCTATCTTTCTGTATCTGTCTACCTATATCTTATATAGATGTTTTTAGAGCCTTTTACACAAAACTCTCGAAGATACAAGATTAAGTTAATTGCACAAAACTTGTATAGCAGAAGAGGAAACTTGTTTTTTGATTACTGTTTGTGGAAATGAATGCTGTATTCCTTACTTCCTTACAATGAAGATTTCAAATGGCATCACAAAGGGAATTCCACTCAATTGAATATGTTTTGAATTCATAAAATCTCTATAGAAGGGTTTTTACATCCATAGCACCCTGATTGGTATTTGAAAAGTAATTGAAGACATAGGAGACGAAGAAGAAAGAAGAAGATAAAGGAATAGTTGGTTGATTTTTAGTTTGTTGCTAAATTTTGCATAATGTATGCCAAATATAGAATTAATTGAGAAACTCTTGTATATTGTATATGTGGATGTGGGATTGAGGGAGAAAATTTAAATGAATTTCTTGATTTGAGTGTTTTAAATTGTGGGTCTTTCTTCGAATGCAGATGATGTTGTAGTTAAATTTTTGAGATTTAATTGCTTCTATATATGTAAGAAACTGATTGCAATTTAAAAAAAAGAAATACAGAAAGAAATTAATTCAAAAGAAATCCAACGATAAAAATGCAATCATAAAAGCCAATTTAAATTTAATTTAAAGCAATTCCTGGACAAACGCAAAACAACTTGACCAATTAAAATTTTACTTATTCAAAACGTAAATGTTCTTCTGTAGTCTATTTGATTAACTTTGCTGTGCGAAATGAAAAACGAGTGAGTGTTAAATAATCGAAAATATTGTGTTCAATGTAACTTTCATAATGAGCGGCACAAGGTGGGTATTCAGTATTAGCACCTGTCAAAAAAACATTCTATCCCACTTGAGCGTTTGAGGCAGAATGAGCTTAAGAAAAGTTATGGTATCAGAATTCTTGAACAAAAAATATGAATTTATTCGACAAAAAATTTAAAAATCGTTGCAGCGGTTTTTAAAGAAAATATTTTTTTCTTAATATGAACAAAAAATATGGTGAAATATACTAAAACTGGAATAGACGATAATGAAGCTCTTTTACTTTTTTTATATTTTTATTTTGTTTTATCTCTTTTTGACCATATTTTTGTTGAGATTCTAGATGAACTGTTATGTTTTGACCTCTTGACATTTCTCCTTCCCTTATTTTCTTTAAATATGTATAACTTTATCGTTTTTGTAGCCTATTCTTCTGAATGGCAACTCTTTTCATTGTGCTGGGTTATTACTTAGTTTTTATTGCACGGAATAGTTTTTGTTTGGTTTTTTCGAGATATTGCTACCGTTTCAATAAAGAAAATTCCTAGAAAGTAAATATTATTGCAAGAAATAATTTAATTAAAGTTCACGGGGCCACGGTACTAATATCCACGGTACTGACATTTAGACAGTTTATGTGACCTAGCTTCTCTATGCTAATGAGAAGCATAATTTCCAGTACAATTTTAACATATGCCATTAAAAGGAATACAAAATTCTAATAGTCAACCAAAAACATGTTATAGCATGCTTACAAAATACTACCACGGTACTGACAAATTAATTTGTGACACACTTTCTCCGAATGAAAACATATCGCTCTTAAAGTACAACAACGTTACAAAAATAAAACGACTGTTTTTATCTATACATAAATAGTGCCTCTTTTAGAAAACCACCACACATACGTCTTGAAGCTAAAACAAAATGGCGGTCTAGCGAGAAATCTTTGGAATTCAAAAATAAAAGTAAATCTTCGGACAACATTCATTCATGATTATTTTATTCAGCAATAAGTATTTTGGCTTAATTTTTGCATAATTTTGTCAACCAAGTATTGCACTCAAACTTTTCCAAGAACAACATTTCTATTCAATGAAGTATTTCATTAGAAAAAAGTAGATTTAATCGGAAAAACAAAGAACGGACATGCCACGGTACTGACATTTTTACAACATTTTTCCAAGCCATGTGGAAGAAGTAGAAAATTTGGTCATGATATCGAATGTAGATTGTAGCAAAAAGCCATTTACATTTTACATTAAATATCAAAAAAAGGACTGGACACAAAGGATCAAAGTTGGGACGGAATCACCCATATAAAATTTTCGAAATATTTTTAAGGAACAATTTTGATATGTTAACTTAAAGTTTTTATTAATATAGAGATACAAAGTCAAAAAAATTATTACTATCCGATTTTAAAATATCGAATTTTCAAAACCAAAAAGAAATATTCTTAAAAAAAATTAAAATAACTCATTTAAAAAATTTGGTACACAATACAAATTTAAATCAGTCACAAGTTTTTGAAGAAAATCAAAAATATTAAAAAAAAGGTCAACCCCAATATTTCGAAAACCATGATTTTAAAAGACAAAATCTCGAAAGACAAAATATCGAAAACAAAAATCTCGAACCAAAAGAATCTCGAAAACCAAAATCTCGAATTTAAAATCTATAATTCCAAAAATCTCGAAAGCCAAAATCTCTAACAGCCAAAATCGCGAAAAACCAGTCACTTTTGAGGCATTGCACAGTGGGTACCTCCATAGGACAAAATTTAAAAAAATTAAATGTCATCAATAAAAGAATTCAAAGTGTCAATAAGGTTCTTCAAACTCCCACTAAACCAAAGCCAACAAATATTTTGACGGGTATTTTATTTTCATTCCTTTATAGCCATTCAAAGTTAACATATAATAAAAAAATACAGCTCGCATATCGGTGCAGTTTTTTTTTTACTGGAGAACTTGTGATAGTCATAAGTTATGTTATTAAAGTCTGAGCAAGTGAGCGAAGCACTTCTTGTAACTTTTTCTTACCAAAGTTTACAGTTAATTAAAGATTTTGTTGGTTTGCCTTCGAGTTCTGGCTACAAATGAGGTACTAAAATGAAGAATATTGTTTAACCTTTTCAAATAATAAGTTAGTTTTTCCCGTTTTTTTCCCCTTTTTCGAGTCATAATAGAATAAAATAAAGAACCAAATTTCGTTAATTTTCGGCGTTGAAAAAAGCAAACAAAAAAATAGTTTTAACTGATCGTTTTATTTGTGATAGGTGCTGATTATCAAATGCGTAACTAAACGCAATTTTTCAAATTATAAATGGCTTGAAAGTCGACGAAATAATCCAACATGGTCAATGTAAGCCAACCAAATCCTGGAAAACATCAAGTGCAGTTGGCTAATTATTATATTTTTACCATTTATTTATTTTATATTAAATTAGTATTTATTTATATTTTATTCAATTAAGCAAACAAATAAAACTAAAGTTATAAATTGAATATAGTTTTAAATCACATTTACAAAAGCAACACTTCAAAAATACTCATATTTCAACAATTTTTCCCGATACACCCTCAAAAAGTAGCTGTGCTACACCTTTGTATGGGTCGCTTGTTCAAAAAAAATTTTCTACATATTCTGTTGTAAATTTTCATTTTTTTTCTTGGGAGCTAAACAAGATTTTTGTCAAAGGCGCCTTCAAAAGTGGTCGTGGTAAATATTTTGCATTGTTATTTTTATTTGCATGTTTTAACGGCAACTCGTTTCTTTTTCTGAGAAATTGTTCCAAAAATCAAATTTTTGTAAAAAACGCCCCAAAAAGTGGGCGTGGTAGAAAATTTGGTAAAGAAGAACTATATGAAATTACGTTATCTACAACTTTCTAGAAGAACACACCCCTCATTTGTATCAAATTTGACAGTAAGAAGACCTTTTTTAAAGTGGGCGTATCAGTGGGCGGAAATTTACTCTGACAATATATTATGCTATCCTTAGCCATGCCTGTAAATTTCATTAAAATCGGTTGGCTGGTTCAGATTTTATAGATTTATGACCGCCTCTCCATACAGCCGGAGCCACTGTGCAGTGGTTAAGATTCCATTTGCCTCAAAAGTGAATGGTATTTTGAGATCTTATCTTATTTACACTTGCCTTGCCTTACATAAATACAGTGCTAACACTCAGCATCATGGCGTGTAAACAGTAAGGTATGCAACCCCCCTGCTTGGACACAGTATAAAATATGGGGTAGCTGCGAGGTTGGGTGTATGCAAAGTTTGCATTTAGAGAATCCTGATTTAAAGAAACTTTTAATTTGAAACAGAAAATAACCAAAAACGTTCCACATTCACACTATAACAGTGTAAGTATGTATGGAGTAACTGCTTTTTAGTTTACCTTCTTTGATAGTTTAAACCGCATATTCGTTTAAAATTATAAATTTAAAAATAATCTCGAAAATAATAGATTTTTAAAAATTTTCTTTCTCATTTTCGAGATTCTGTCCTGCGAGATTTTGGCCAGATCGAGATTTGGTCATTCGATATTTTTGAATTCGAGATATTTAAATATTTTTTTTTCAAGATATTGTCTATTCGACATTTTTGTCATTCGAGATAGTGTCATGATCCCTTAAAAAAAAGGGATTCTTTGGGAGGTACCATTAAAAACTTCTTTTTGAAAAATGGTTTCCCACCTAAAAATGAGTTTTTTTTAAGAAAAATTGTGGAGCCGTTTTTGAGAAAAATCAGATTTCGTAAAATTGGTGGTAGGTACCGTTATTCTTAGTTCTAAAAATTGAGAAACGCGTCCGGGGAAACCCACTATGTACCAAGTTGCAAGAAAATCAATCCAGCCGTTTACGTTGCGGCCGACCTGTTTCAAACTTTGAAAGTGATTTACCCCGTCATTTGGTTGCCTTTTTGAACAAGAGTTATTAATTTTTTTTCAAAAGCATCAGTTAGGGAGATGTTTTTTTTTCGAGGACTTTAACCCCCCGTAAAATTATCAGCGGCAGAAATATAGATAAGGACTTTTAACAGTTTTTTTGACAGCAGCACTGGAATGCTATACGCTGAAAATTCAGATATCTTCGGGTCTTAATTTGTGTGGAGTTTATTTTTTAAATTACTGAAAGGCACAAAAAAACATTCACTGTATGTATAACCCGAACCTACTGCGCCTTACCACCATTTCACCCTTTTACATTACAAATCGATTCAAATTCATTTCAATTTCAATTTGTTGGAGAAAAAAAATGTTCACCTTGAAATTTTGGACGTGATCTATCATAGGTCAAACTCTCTGTAGTTTGTATTCAAGAAGCTATGTAGACGAAAGCAATGACCAGAGACAACATGTTTTTTATTTTTCGTCTACAAATTGTTTTTCTCCTACTAAAAGGAATTAATTGAAATAAATTGATTTACAAATTGTAGAAGCAAAATGTGGGGCACCGCGGAGGAGGATGAAGATGACCAAATTTGTATTGTATATTTTATGCCTTAGATTTAAGGGAATAATAAGAGGCAGTCTAGCTTTCTAACTGTAACAGCTCCTATAAAAGTCTGATTTAAAAATGTTTCTCTAATTTTATGCCATAATGTTTTAAGGCAGTGTAATGCAGGTTTTCGTGTATTTTAATTTAAAAAATAGCTATAATAAAAAAACGTTTAAAACCATTAAGAATAGAACATTAATTTAAGCTCATTTGTTAAAACGTTTGAGTTTCAATATTTTTCAATGAAGTGAAACTTTCGAAAAAATATCATACATTCCTACATATGGTATAAGTTGTCGTTAAAGCCAGTCAAACCAAAGAACAGTATAAATAGTAAAAAATAGTTATCATCGTTTATCAATCATAACGAGGCACTTAATTTGCTCTTGATAAAAACTAAAAGGTTTAAAATAAATGGAGCTGTTAAAATAAGAGGTTCGAAATTTGCAGGGCATGAAAATATTGAGTGGTGGCATACTTTTGTTTTTGCTGTTTTATTTAAATTTTTAATATGAAAAATTGTTTGCTTATTTTAGTCTTTTAAATGTTTTTGATCAATATTCGTGAATATGGAGCATTTTAAGTAGCTTCATAGATTCAAATCACTTTTACAGACTTTCATTTTTCTTAAAAACCAGTGCTAGGTTCAAAGCTGTTATTTATAGTCAATCTTCACATTTAAATATATCATTGACGTTGTAATGGTACAATCGTATCTTTTGGAATTCGCTAAAACACATATCAGCTGGTGAATAGTAATTAAAAGCCCTTATTAAGGCTCTATCCAACGTTGCGTTAATCCCTAAAGTGTGGTTAAAATTTTTACATAATAGCATTTGTATGTGGTTCCCTAGCTAATACTTTTGAATTTTTGTTTTGGTCCATCTGGAAGGTACTTGTGTTACTTTCTCTTTTAAGACAAAGCACTTTAAGTTTGAACCGCTTAGTTCAGTTTCAATGAAATAGTAGAATACATAAAGCTAAAAACCAGCAAAAAAATGAACTACGTAACTTGGATCTGCAGTAATTTTGGTGCGAATTTAGAATGTCATATTGAACGTGGAGGGGTTGAGTATTCATTCACTTATGTATATCTAAAATGTTTTAGCTATATTGTCAGCAATTTTTCAGTTCCTCACAAGCGAGTTTCACAGAGTAAAAATGAAAAGATTCTGTCGGATGGGACTTTTAATGGGGGTTTTGATATTTTATTTATTTTTTTTACAAACAAATCAAATTATGAATATAGAAAAAAATTTTTTTGTCAGAACGTTAAAAGTCAGTTATAAACACTAAGGTCCAGTTCATAAGTGTTGAGTTAAAGGTAAGACCGCAACAACAACAACGGCTCGATCGATTTTCTTCAAACTTGGTACATAGTGGTTTTTGGTGATTATACCCACAATTTTTTTTCATTTTTTTCTTAGAACCAAAAATAACGGTACCTGCCATACAATTTTTTTTTAGCAATTTAACATAATCGTATTTCTTCTCAAAAAAGGCTCGACAACTTTTCTTTAAAAAAAATTCAATAAATTTATTTTAGTAAAGGCTTCCTTCGAGTGGAAAGTCATTTTTCAAAAATGTTTATTAATGGTACCTCCCAAAGAACCATTTTCAAAATTTTTGATTTCCTTCAAAACGGTACGACCAATTTCAATTATTTTTCTTATACAAAAGCTTCCTAAAAATATAAATAGTTTTGTTTACCAAAATATTTTTTGAATTTTTAAAAAATGTTTCAAATTTTTTTTGGAAAATCAAATATTTCGAAAACGACATTATCGAAATTCGATATTTAAAGGTTTTTTAGTACTCTGTAAAATATTTTTAGAAAAAAATTTAAATTTATGAAAAAATAACGGTACCTTCCATACAAAAATTAAAAAAACCGAAAAGGAAAATATTTTTGTGCCTAAAAACGACTCCTAAGATTTTGATTAAACTTTTTTCACATACTCAAATTAGTACGGTCTACTACTAAAAATTATAAAATTTTATACTTAGCAACTATTAATAGTACCTGTCATAGAACATATTTTTATTTTGAATTTTCTCGTAATCGGCTGAACGGATTTAGATTATTTTATTTATATACAAATTTCAGATAAGATTTAATAATATTGCGTATCAAAATTTTCAAAAAAAAAAGTTTTTGGATTTTTAAAAAAAGTTTCAATTTTTTTTTTGAAAATTCAATATCTCAAAAACGGGTTGACATTTCTTTTTTCAAATTTTGTTTTTATATAAACATAAATATATACTTTAGATTTGCATACCAAAATTTGTTCTTAAAAATGTTTTAAGAATTTTATATATAAAAAATTAATTTATTAAAAAACCGCTCCAACGATTTTAGATTATGTTTCCCATACAATCATATTCAATCAAGAATTAAGATGGCATTCTTTTTTCACCTCAAACTGTCAAAAGAGTTGTTTTAGCCAATTTAAATGTCGTATTTCATGCTTCTCTACATTTTTCTCTCATAATTTCCATGTTTTTATATACAATTTTCTTAAACCCTTGAACATAAGAGCAAATACGTGCGACCCAGTCGTGCATTTTATTTTAATACATTTTGTCCACTGGAAACTTCAACACTCTTGCCAATAATGCTATCTTCAACTGAGAATGATCAGTTCTTGATAACTATGACTTGATGTCTGCTATTTAAGCTGGTTAAAGGTCTTTTTCTCTTTCCATATATTTTGAAGTATCTCTACCGAAATTTTTTTTAAATGTATGGGAAACGGAAATATAGTGAATAAAACTATATTGAAAATTAATTTACTTGTTCACTTCACTTTCTTAATAAAATCCTTTATAAAAATGTGCAAAACTAGAAATTTCATGATACAAACTTAAAAAAACGCGAAAATTCCATAAAAAGAAATTGAGTCCATTTTTAAAAAGCTTAGGTATGGTCTTTTAGATTCTTGTTTAAATTTTTTCATTTTCTATTTTTAAAGCTTAGTAGCCAAAAGTTTAGATTTAATGAAAATAAAAGGTTGTTAGATGTTTAAAATGCATATATCGGTTTTTCAATAAGAGCGCTACAAAAGTTTTTTTTTAAATAAAACAAAAACGGTTTTGGATATCAATGAAATTCTTTATTTCTGTGCCATTACGGGCACGCTTGCAGAAGTCCAGACGCTGAACCCAATTTTCGACGGTTTTCAAGCATAAATCGGCCGATACTGCTGCAATTTCACGTTCGATATACGTACGAAATTCATCAATCGTCGCTGGTTTGTTGGCATAGACCATAGACTTGACGTAGCCCCACAGGAAATAGTCTAACGGCGTCAAATCGCACGACCGAGGCGGCCAAGCGACTGGACCATTTCGTGAGATAACGCGTTCTCTAAACTTGGTTTCCAATAAATTGATTGTGACATTCGCTGTGTGGCTTGTGGCGCCGCCGTCCTGTTGGAACCACATGTCCTCCAAGTCCATATCATCCAATTGGGTCCAAAAATATTCGGTTATCATTGAACGGTAGCGATCCCCATTCACATTAACGTGCTGGTCTTGACCATCACGGAAGAAGTACGGCCCATCAATGACACCGCCGGCCCATAAACCACACCACATCGTAATTTTTTCGGGATGCAATGATGACTCATGGAGTACGTGTGGATTGCTGCCTGACCAATACCGCATATTTTGTTTATTGACGAAGCCATTCAGCCAGAAATGAGCCTCATCGCTGAAGATGATTTTTCGATGAAAATCTGAATCATTTTCAAGTTGTTGCTCAGCCCAATTCACGAACATACGACGCTTCTGATGGTCAAGCGGCTTCAGTTCTTGCGTCAATTTAATCTTGTAAGGATGTAGGCCAAGATCTTTTCGCAAAATTCGCCACAACGACGTCACAGAGATGCCCAACGCTTGAGAACGACGTATGAGAGACACATTTGGGCTTTCTGCAACTGAAGCCTCAGTGGCAGCAGTATTCTCGACACTACGAGCACTTCTTTGTCTCACTGGCACGGGAACATTTTGTACTGTGCCTGTGGATTCAAATTTTTCCACTAGACGCTCAATTGTTGATCTGCTAGGACGATTATGACGACCTTAGATTAGACGTAACGCTCTTAACGTTGAGGCCACTGACTCCGAATTTCGGTAGTAAATTTTCATCATAAAATGGCAAACCTTACTAAAGAGAAATGCCAAAAGAGCGGCAAGAAATATGGCGTCGTTTGCTGTCCCTGTCGCTCTACTTTTGTTGCGTCCCTGTTGAAAAACTTAAATCCTGAACATTAGTATTTTTTTGGTGGAGGTAATAGTTTGATCACCTTCTGTAAATATCAAGTAAACACGGTTATGAAAGTACTATTTAGGGAATTTATTGTCTAAATTCTGTACCTGTAAAAAATCTCAAAATATTACTCTCAAAAAGACAGCCACCCAGAGGTAGAGTTTTTTTAGGGAAAGTACTCTCAAATGGACATGCAGTTCCTTTGTACTTCTGTTGCGAAATCTTGATCAGGTTTTTCTTCCTGCAATAGAACAAAATTCCAGAGAGTATATTATATCGTATATCGAGAGTAGCCTGTTAAAATTTTGGAGAGCTAATTTCTTGAAAGTACCTACTTCCATAACCAAGTCTACTTGATAGCTATATTGTGTTTACTAGTTTTGGTTGGGAAGTATTAAAAATAAATAATGGTAGTACCTCGTGGCATAATGGTTAGTGCGTTCGCGTTGGACTGTCATGCCAAAGGTGTGGGTTCGATTCCCAGCCGTGCCACCTTAAAACAAAAACCTAAATTTGTACTGCCTCTTGCGAGGAACTGACAAATCCTCCAAGAGTATACTGGTCATGAATAAGTGCTTCTCATCAAGCGGTTCGGAATTGGCAAACAAAATGTAGGTCCCCTCAATTTCTGCCAACAACACGCACACAGGAATAGTTGAGAGTTGTAATTCACTAGGCCCTAGTTCTCCAGGAGATGTTGCGCCACCAAATTTATAATTCTTAAAAAAAAAAATTGCCTGAACAATTTCAAAATCTATAGTTATTCTTAATTTCGTTTTGTGTGTCTTCTTTTTTTTTAACAAATATTTGCTGTTCAAATAATAATAATATGTTATTTTTAAATAAGCTTAATGTTTATAAACAATCAAATTAATTAATAGTTTTTGACTTTATAATAATTTTATTAATTTGCATTTTTTAAATAAATATTTTTCCCTTGCATATGAGTTATAATTTATTTACAAATTTGTTTGTTCTTTTGGGATTCAAACAAACCATCTAAAAAAAACTTAACTAATCGACCTTTAAAATTCAAATTAATGAGTATATGTATCAACAATTTAATTAATTCTTTTATTTTTTTTATGATCATGAAACAATTTTCAATTATAACCGCAAACTTTTAATGAAATCAAATTCCAACCCAAACCTGGATTCGCTATGCATCAGCGAACCATTTCCTCACTGATTACAAAGGAAAATACCAATACCTACTATACCTATGGGCTATGGGTTGAAAAAAAAAATCATTAAAATTTATAAATGACATTCAATAAATCTAACAGAGTCAAGCAATTAACATGATATCTAGGCTCATTAACACTTCAGAAATGAAAGCACATACAAATATACACACGTATACTGTATATGAAGACTTGTGAAGTTTTTTTTTATTCATTCTATGGGCGCCCATTAAAACACGGTTCCCTACACCATTATGTTGCATGAAACTCCTCTCTGTCTATTTGATGGAACAAAAGGGAACTTTTATCTTTTTTTTTCTTTATTTGAGGCAGAACTGAATGACTGAATGCATCAGTTGGTCTATCCGTCTGCTCTGCTATATTTGTGGTCACCATACCACAGCACAACACAACAAGTGCCATCAATCCGTAACACGAGGATTGATTGACAAATGGGTGCCGAAATAAAAAAAAAGAGAAAGATTTTTACAAACAAAGAACCGCGAGGTAGATAAAAGCAATAAATCCAACGTCAAAAAACTGAATGTTGTACGACAGGGCTATCCAATAGAAGCTTACGAATACGAACAATTTTCATGTTAAACTTTTAACTCCAATTCTTCTGACTGGAGTCACGAAATTTTGCATTTCCGAACTTCGATCCACAATAAAACAGGGCTATTTTAGATATTGGCCCGCAGACCTAGTTTTGGAGAGCCCTGTTGCAAGATGTATGGTGTGAATCCACCTAAAGGGAATTGCTATAAAGGCATAGGAGTTGACAGAGGGATTGTTGGGTTGTCATTTTTTTTTAAAGAGCATTTGTTGAAAAATTTGCATTGGATTTATTAATTAGACATTTGAGAATACCGCTTAATTTGATGGAATTTAAATATAAATGTTCATGCGGGATAATGTGGGCGGCGGCATGTCAACAGCTTTCGGGATGCTGTTGTCAACGTATTTTGTTTAACTCTAATCTTACCATGGTAATAAAATATAATTTATCGAATTTAAATGTAAATTAAGAGATCTTTGTTTCGTAGAAAAAGCTCTACGCAGCATTTATGTGTATATAGAGAAAAGACATTTTACATTTTTCTTATAATTTAAATATTTATCAATACGCCTATGTATGTATGGTTTGTCAGGCAATCCAATTAATTTTAAATTTAACAAAATAATAGATTGTGCAGTATTATTGATGACATGAGAATTTGGGTTTTAAAATTTCGATATAATTTATACGAATAATCTGAGTTGGAAGATAAGTTGGTATACCTACTCACGTCATTGAGTCAAGAATTGTTATTTTGTTCGGATAACTTCTTCGAACATTTTATTTTTGAAATAATTTCACTGGAATTAGATCGAATTGTTATTTTTGATTTGGGATTATCAGGAAATAGGTACATAAAAAATGTCAAAAGCTTAGTTATTAATTGTGACTGCTGAAATTAATGAAAAATAAATATAGAACCCTGAAGTTGTTGGCAAATCAATATCACACAAATATTTGGCAAACATCAATCGATAAGTTCAAAAGCCGATTTACAATTTTGGGGTTGGCTCAGATTAAGTATGCTCTATTCAGCAAACAACAATAAAACATAATAAGTTAAGAAAAAATAAAAAAAGTATAAGGATTTTAGTTCAAAAATTAAAATGGTCAAAAGCTAAAAATCTTCGTAATATTAGTGGCGCTTTGTAAGCTTTGAAAAGGAGGCCAAAAAGGTGGGCTTGGAAGTCAATGGTGGGAGCGATACCAAATATAAGGGAATCCTTCAAGAATCGACAGTTTACGTCATTTAAAAAATACATTCTGTAATTGAAAAAGTGTTGATATTTTTATTTATATCTTTAAAATTACCACCTCAGCCCTGCCTACAATAATGGTGATTATTTTGAATCACGTTCCTACATAATTGTGGGCGTATTTCACGAATAACAGCTCTGATATTTTTCTCGAGTGAACAAATTATTGCTGAAGCATTGGTGTATGCTTAACATTTGATAAACCTAAAAACAAAAAAATAATATGGAATGATCTAGGCGGCAAATTGGAGTCTTCATTTTGAGAAATCACCTGTCCAAGAAATGTGTGACGTCATAGAGACATTGTTTTAAGAGCTGTGTGGGATGTGGCAACGATTTGCTCAAAGTAAATGTTTCTGATGTCCTTAGCATGGGAGCGGTACGAAATTCCGCAAGCCAAAAATCTCGAATAAAGAAATCTCGCCAATTAATAAGCCTATCCTTTTTAACAATTCTCGAACCAAAAAAATTTCGCAAATATCACGCTTAATCTCGAAGTTTAAAATCTCGCATATAGTCCAGTCAACGAAAGGCAAAAATATGCTTTCACCTCAAAATAAATTTAATATTTTTGAAGGTTAGGTTGAAGTGGCTGTCAGTCATGAAAACTGACACACTTAGACCATAAGTTGGCCCATTGTGATACCACAAGAATCTGGGAAGCCTTTTTCCGTACTCGGTGAACCATTTGGAGCTTCTTATGTAGCGTAACAGACTACCTATGTCAACATTTACTAAATCACTAGGATCATTGAAGTAGAAATCTCCAAGATGGAGTCTTCGCCTATGAGATAGAGCAGGACAAGTGCATAGAAGGAGAGGAATCGATTCTACCTCTTCCTCGTCCATACAGCTTCTGCAAAAATCGTTAGAGCATACGCCAAGACGCGTTGCGTGCTTGCCTATAAGACAGTGTCCGGTTATGACACCTATCATGGTTCATGGAGCTAATGTGCAATCTGCTTAGAGATATCAAACATTTAGATCGCTTAATCTGGCCAGATTTGTTTTGTTGCCAAGCAAGTGGTGATATTGTTCCACCTAAGGTTTGTTCTCTCTAAAGCATCTTGCTTCAGCATAAGTTTACATGTAGCGATGGGAATACCAATATCTGCCTTACTAGGTAGAAGAGGTAGAGTTGTTCCGAGTTCGTCGGCCTTACAATTACCTGGAATGTCTCTATGCCCCGGCACCCAACACAGGTGAATGTTAAACTGCTGCGCCATCTCCAGCAGAGATGAACGACAATTTAGGGCTGTTGAAGAGTTAGTAGAGACCGATTCCAGAGATTTGATAGCTGCTTGACTATCCGAGAAGATGCGGATATCTGTAGTTGATAACACGTTTCCTTTCAGCCAAGATAAGGCTTCTTTGATCGCCATAAGTTTCGCCTGGAACACGCTACAATGATTAGGAAGACGGAAGGAGAGACTTAATTTTAGTCTTTCTGAGTACACACCACCACCCACCCCATCATCAGCTTTCGATCCGTCGGTGTAAATATGGATTGATTCATCTTCCAAGAGAGCCGTATCCTCCCAGAAAACTCTAGAAGGAATGCTGACTTGAAAGTTTTTGCCAAACTGAAGTTTTGGGATGGTGTAATCAGTGCGACTTGGGATTGATCCGAATGAATTCAGAATGATGGAATGGCCAAAGTTGTTGTTGGTCCATTGTGAGGAAGCTTTAAGGCGAATGGCTGTATTTGCAGCCACTTGTTTGCTGAAAATATTGAGGGGTGTCAGATGGAGCAGAACGTCTAGAGCAGCGGAAGGTGTCGTACGAAGTGCTCCACTTATGCACAAACAAGCAGAGCGTTGGACTTTGCTCAATTTGTCGCAATTTCCCGCTTTATCCAGAGCAGTCCACCATACTGTCACTCCGTAAGTGAGGATCGGTCTAATCACCGAAGTATATAGCCAGTGAGTGATTCGAGGTTGAAGGCCCCATTTGTTCCCAACGGCTTTTTTGCATGAGAAAAGGTTTCCAGCCTAACTTTATGTCCAAAATAAGACCCAAATATTTTGCTTGATCAGTGAATGTTAGTGGAGTACCTTTGATAGAAGGAGGATCAATATGAGGGATTTTATATTTCCTTGAGAATAGAACAAGTTCTGTTTTATGAGGGTTGACACCCAGACCACACCGGTCAGCCCAGTTGGTAAGCTTATTTAAAGCATTTTGTAAGAGTTCTTTTAAGACAGTAGGATGCTTTCCTGATACGGCAATAGCAACATCGTCCGCATATGCAATCACTCTGTAACTCTCCGCTTCCAGGCATGTCAGCAGCTCATTTACTACCAAGTTCCAGAGAAGGGGAGATAGGACACCACCTTGCGGCGTACCTCTACTGACAGACCTTCTAGCGGAAAAGCTGCCCAGTTTTGAATTGATAACCCTGCTAGTCAGCATTTGATTAATCAATTCACCAAGCGTACCATCTACCTTCAGGGATGTCAGAGCAGATGCGATCGCATATGTGTCGACATTGTTAAAAGCGCCCTCTATATCCAAGAAAGCGACCATAGGTACTCTTTATGATGGAGGGAATATTCTATAGTTCGAACTAGAGTATCTAACGCAGTTTCAACCGATTTCCCTTTGCAATAAGCGTGTTGAGCAGTAGACAAAAGCCGCGTGTCTATGCTTGTTCGCAGGTGGATATCGATCAATCTTTCATAGATTTTAAGAAGGAATGATGATAGACTAATAGGTCTGAGATCTTTCGGGTTTACTTGGGAGCATTTGCCAGCTTGGGTATAAACACAACCTTAACTTCTCTCCATAACAGGGGAATGTGGACCAGGTTTAAACAACTAGTTAGAATGGTCTCCAGAATTGGCAGAATTAAATCAGAATTCATTTGGAGTTCAGCTGGTAAACAACATTTTTAAAACTTGGCACAATTATTAAGAGAGGTCTAATGATGAAGTGTCAAAAAGTTCCCATGAATCCGAGGCGAGCTCTAGCGGCAGGAATGTGCAGCATGTTTAGCATGGGGCTTACGAGATATTCAGCTTAAAAGCACCGGAAAGAACAATAATGCAACTCCATATTCGAACATTGTGTTCCTAATCATGGTTTAGAGCTCAAAGGCCATATAATGAAAGATGTACTCAAAACAACCTTTTCAATGATGTATGACATATCTGTATTGGGAAATGGACCAGCTCCCATAAATTTTTGCCCATTCTCCTTTACATTGTATTTATGTCATTAACGGAAGGCCTACAATTAACTGAAGATTTCTCCGAGAAGAAAAGAGGTGTCGGGCAGATTTAAACCAATTTTAAAGAAACAAATTTGTCCTTCAGAAATCATTAAAAATTTTATTGAAATAATTTACCTTACGTTACATATACAACTTTAAGAACAGCAAAAAAACGTTTTTTTTTTTATTTTATAACGGGAATATCTCAAAAACGTGACCTGATAGAGTTTTTTGACTTCATATTCGAGTTCAGTACACCAAAAACCTACGGAAAAATATATTTTGGCTTCTGTAACAAAAACCTTGTTGAGCAGTGTTATTGGTCTTATTAAAAAGTAATGAAATAATAAATGAAAAAGATATTTGGCTCTAAAAATTGGTACTTTTTTTCAATTACCTAAGAAGCGCTGCATTTTGTTTTCTCAAGTCAGAAATGCGGTGGTAGCGCTAACATTTTTAGCGTTCTACTATCCGAACATCCATCATCATGCCAAGCCCGTTCATATATTTCCACATCTACTATATAATGTATATTAGTGTGGTCGTTAAAAAAAAGTCATCCCGGATTGGTCCAAATCGGTTCTAAATAAAGAAATTTTTTTTTCAGATTTTTACTTTCATCCCCTATAGTTCCCCTATTTTTTGCATACTAGAAAATTCGCGTAAGATCTACCAAAAAAATTCAGAGCGTGTAGGAGGGAGCTAGAAAAGAAAAAAATTCTATAGGAGGGGGGTATAACTCCCCCCGCTTGGACGGGAGGGTCAATTTAATAAAATATTTGCATAAGATAGACAAAAATTAATTAAAAAAAAACGGCAATAGTTGCAGTAATGTTTTGCAGCTTTTGAAAAGCTCCATTTCTGGCTTATTTTTAAAGTAAGTTTTTTTTTTTTGATGAATAGTTTTGGCAAAAAATTGTTTCAAACTCAACATTTTGAAGACAATTTTTTTTTCTTTTTTTTTAATTATAGGTTTGAAAACAGATTTAGCTGAAATTGTTTATTCAAAGAATTTTATTTTATAATTAACTATTGAAATG
Organism: Dasysyrphus tricinctus; assembly: GCA_963921185.1. Taxonomy (NCBI): domain Eukaryota; kingdom Metazoa; phylum Arthropoda; class Insecta; order Diptera; family Syrphidae; genus Dasysyrphus; species Dasysyrphus tricinctus. The sequence continues at coordinate 60,746,449 of OY992533.1, forward strand.
GACTTCTGGCTTTCTAAAAAGCTTCAATACATTACTGCAAATGTTGCCGTTGTTTTTTAACTATTTTTTTCTATTTTATGCAATTATTTTATTAAATTGCCCCTCGCGTCCAATCAGTAGGAGATATGACCCCCCTCCGGTAAGATTTTTTTCTTGTCTACTTCTCACCTACATGCTCTGAATTTTTCGGCAGATTTTACGTGAATTTCCAAAAAAGGGGAAATTTAATTTACCCCTACAGCGACTATTAGGGATGAAAATAAAAATCTGAAAAAATTAGGGATTTTTTTTTCATTTAGAGCTGAACTAGGCCCATCCAAATATTAAAACTAAAAAAATAAACATTATAACGACCATCCTAATGAATATCTTCCAAGCTCCATTTCAGAAGTCTAAAAGCAAGTTACAGAAGGCAGCAAGTCGATAATATTTTTTTTATAAGCTGTCCCCTAGTTCATGCAGGATAGAATGGGAAATAATTTTTGGTTATATTCTAAGAAATAAACCTATAGGAGCGCGTTTATTTCCCCCCTTTAGGTAGGAGGGGCAATTTTCTAAAAACATAATACTTAAATAAAAAAAAATATATAAAAAAACAACGGGATCACTGAGGTTAGGTTTGGTTAGAAGGGGTGATGATGTGGTGGCCAACATTACCTGACGCGGATCTTCAAGGATCCATTGTGCTTTCCAGGATAAAGGTTAAGGAAGAAGTAAGAGCTAGGCAGTAAGTGGAAGGCTTAGGAGTGGGGTGCTTTACTGAACCACCCTGTCGACCAGTTCATCGAAAAAATACTCTCCAAAGGCTGTTCTCCTAGTTCTGGCAAGGCTGGGGCATTCAAAAAGAAAGTGAAATGAATCCTCCTTCACCTCTTCGTTCTGATACCCTCTACAAAGGTAGAGGGTATCCCATTCTGGTCTCATTTAGTAGTGACCCGTTAGGATTCCAATCAAGAGAGACAGTTGAGAGGTCTGTTTAGCTAAAGTAGGTACTTTGTGATTTCCTTAGAGATATTTGGCCATAGATTCCTTGAGACCGAGCACGTGTCAGTTGATGACCATCTGTCGTTAGCGCCTTCAAGGAAACTCTGGTGAATGCTATTTTTTCTTGTTCCAGGCATTAGTACTCAGGGTAATATTTGGCTTTGACCAGTTCATCTGCCATTCCATTGCCTTAAAGGTCACTATGTCCTGAGATCCATCGAAGGGTGAAGGACTTTGTCTCGGCTAGCAATATCGGTTGACTACGGCAACGACTTCATGACAATAGACGAAATCGCCTTGATTGCCGCCAGGCTGTCTATGAAGATGTCAAGGTTTTTATTTATCACTTTGACACGTAGAAAATTATTTTGCGGCCTCACAGACTGCATGCACTTCCGCATGGAAAACACTGCAAAAGCATAGAAATTTTATGGATCTCTTTATGGGTGGATTAACTGAGGCAATACCTGATCTTACCCCAGCTTCCATTTTGGAACCGTTTATAAAGACCGATACATGATTTTATGTGTGATATATAGTCTGTTTGAGCGTCTATGTCACTGAGCACTAAGCCAAAAACCTATTCTCTGACAAACTTTTTAAATAAATTTGTTTTTGTACATAACTTTTTGAATAATTTTCTGGCTAAAAATTAAAACAAATTATGACTTTAAGTGTTTGGTAAAGAATTAATAAGTGTATCGAATACTAAAAACTAAAATTGTACTAAGTAACGTAAAGCTTTGGAAGAAAATTGTTTTATTGTTTTCTTATTTTTTTATTTTTAGTTTGAAAACTATTTTTCTGCAGATTTTTGGTTTTAAATAAAATCTACAGCATAACATTGTTAGTGTTCCCGTTGGTTTTTTTTTAATTTTAAATATTCTGTTTTAGAAAATTGCCCCTTCAACCAAAAGGGGAGGAATACCCCTCCTATACAATTTTTTCTTAGAATATAACTAAAAGTCACTACCTATATTATCTTGCATGAATAAAGGGACAGCCGTGTAAAAATGTTTATTTTATTTTTGTACCTATTTCACTGCCCAGTAGCCTCCACCTCCTCTCCTTACCAAAACAAAGGTATTGCTTTGGAGGTTTAAAAAAGCAACAAAATTACTGCAGTAATGTTTTTCTTTAAAATGGCAGGTATACATGGCGTATGAGTGATATTTTCACATACAAAGTTCAAAAATTAATTCCTCTGAAAAATTACGCATAACACATCCTTTTAACAATGCAGAACATCCCTTCCTGACTCCATTTGCATACGCTCCTGGTAAAATCAAGCTAAAGTTAAAGCTGTTTTACGTCGGTTTTTGTCAAAATATTTACATGACATTTTAATATATGATATTTCAGAAAAAAAGTCACTGTCTATAAAAGTCAATGCTTCGTAACTGTAGCCTGGCCTGGTTCTTTTTTGACTCAATCAACCAGTTCTAAAATCTTTAAGGTATGCAGAAATTCATTTCAGGTAATGTGCTACTGCTACTGAAGCCACGCAATAACCTCTATCCTAATGTAGATTTTGTTGTTAATCAATTGCATTGTATCGAGAAGTTGTTTAAATACAATAATTTATGTTCAATAGATTTCCATAAAAGCGATGCAAAGTCAGCAAAATTGAATAACGATGCTTCAAAAAACCGTGATTACTAACTCTAAATAATGCCGGGTTAAGACAGGTCAGTAAAACTATGTACTAGCATTTGTTGCATATAATGATGTTTGTTTTATGAATGTTTGTCCCAATGATTAATTTCTAGAACGTTTTATTAATAGTATTATATAATGCTATAATTCTCCTCGCCTGTCTGAACCCAAGGTAATGAAGAAGGGTCTACATTTTTTTTTTATAAAATATAAAAGCACTTACAGTCTTTCGACATCTGCAGATATCTTTCGTGGAACTTGTGTTAATCCACGATGCGAACAATCCACGGTTAATCCATTACACGAACAAACTCGCGGACATCTTGTCTCACTGAGGATGCCAACCCCACCGCCGGGTATATGAATCCCAACACTGGTGATGCCACCCCCATAAGGTTCAGCTGCAGCACCCGTAAATGCATTCGTTGAACCACAAATAACATGCAACAATGCTAAGCTGGACCATAGTAATAACTGAATTGTTTTGAATATCCTCCTCGATGATGCTTTGTGCTGTCGTAGCTGAACCCTATTCTTCTTAAGGGTTGCTGATGTCGTAGCTGTTTTTAGCGACATTATATTCTTCGCTCACTCACTCATAAAAACAAAACGACCGTTGTCGATTGAAGCGACAATACCGACGAAAGCAACAACAACTGCATTAACATTTACGAGAGTAATGAAAATTCCGCGAGCCGAGGACAACTCTTGAAGAGGAAAACAAAAATTAAAAGGGTAGTTCTGTAGCTATTGCTGCTGCTCGTTAATGCAACAACTGCAACCAAAAGCTCTTCAATTTCACTCAGATTGTTGAATGAGAATAAACAACAAAATGATTAAAAAAAAATAATTAAAAAAAATCGAAACTAGTTGATCGACGACACGACAATGTGACGACAACTTATGGCAGCACCAATAATAACGGGGTCCATTCACCTTCACAAATTACACCCCTTTTTTGCGCGTTTTGTTTGCGTTTTTTTTCAGCGATTTTTTGCGCGTGCTATCGTGGATCGTCAAACAATCACAATAGGCTCGTTCGAGATATTTGAAATAAGAGGAGAGACAAGCTGTATTGTTCAGCAGACTTCTCTGCACTCCAACCGACCGACGCCGCAGACGACAACGACACGACCGATCTACAAATTCAATTCGATTTTGATAACACAATGTAGGACGATATGTGGGACACTTGGTGTTAAAAAAAACACAACCAACGGCGACGTTCCGGCAGCTGGTACACCTTTTTTCCCTCTTTATATGCACCACTCACTCACAAAAAATAAAATAAAAAAAAATAAATCAAACAGCACTTCACACTTTAATTTGAATTTCTCAATCGGATTAATGTAGTTTTTATTCGTATTTGCTTTTCATTGAATAAATTCACTACGATTATGCTGCGCAAATACAAATATCTAGTAGAGGTACAGAGATACCCAGATATAATATACACGCCGCGTTTGTTTGCTTGTTGCTTGAAGTGGGATTCTGGTGCGTTGTGCTCTATTTCCTTCTCTCGGTTCTTGCTGCTGCTGCTGATGGGATGGTGGTGCTTCTGCTGCTGCTGTTCCTAGTACTGCTGATGACAGTCGAACCACCAGACACAGGGAGTCTCAGGCCTTTTTTAAGAGAGATGATTCAATACGTCAAGACTATTGTGCACTTGACCGACCCGAAGAACTTGAGTCTTCTTTGATGATATTGATGATGATGTACAGCTGGGCAGCATCAACTGCTGAACATCTGCAAATAGAGGAAGGAATGTTTTTCTTTAAATTTGTTTTTAATTCTTATTCACATATGAAAGTGAATGAAAGATGTGTTTTACTTGTGATAGTATGTAAGCAAAGTTCTTTAAGAGCATGTTGAAGAAATGTTAATACATTTTATTTTAAATCCCCAAGGGATGGACAAACAAAGAGCAGAGATATGTAAAATATCTTTTAGGGATTTTGTAAGCTTTTCATTTAGAAGAGTTTTCAGTGTCCCCAACTTAGTTATTACAATGACACCAATACCCTAACTTCTATTCTTCGATATTTAATCACTTATAGCCTTGAACTATAAGAGCATGTAGGTACATGCAACCCTGTCTAGCATTTTTATGTCATTCAATCGATTGCAATCCAGAGAATGCATTATATTCAGCACGTTTGCCAAACTTTTTGAAAAATGTAAAGAATGAATGCTGTCTGAAGTGGTGTGATTTCGGTGTAATAGAATGCATTTTTTTGTATTGCAATGAACGACTGATATAATGACCAACTGATGGGAAACAATCAATTGCTCTAGTGGTTTGGGGGCTATTAGTTGTCAAGCGGTAAAGATGGAATTAATTGACAAAACTAGGGAGTTAGTGTAGAAACGGTAGAAGTGGGCTACTAAAAATATTAAAAAAATGCTCTGACTTATCCAAGAAAAACCCGGCCTAGCCTATAGATTGTGTTTTTTTTGGTGGAAAAAATGTTTATGTTAGAAAAAAATTATTTAAGAAAGCTTAAGATTAAAGTTTCATAGCAGCACATTGTTTATTCTTTGATTGATATTGGTACCTTGCTCTTTTAAGTGAAGGCTATCACAACAAAAACATAAATGTTTAAAAAAGAGCCAAGTTCTTATATGTTCAAGAAACCTGTGCATAAAAAGGCATGATTTGGAATTGTTTCGATAATACTCTACTTAAGATATTTGATATTAAACTTCATGAACTTAAAACTTGGCATATATTTTAGATCTCACTACTTTTTTTGGCTGACTTTTCACGCACAGGTTTCTTGTACATATAAGAACTTGGCTCTTTTTTTAACATTTATTTTTTTGTTGTGATCTCACTTCTTTTTGCAAAGATTTACTTTGCCAACTGAAGATCAAGCCCTACCGCTCTACAAAGTTTCATAATTCTAGCGAAAGTGCTCCTTATAAATATAATAGTAATTCTGATAAAGTGGGTGGTTGGCACGCCCCCTGAATGGCAAATTCCAAATTTTCGATTTTTTTCTTTCAAAGTACTTCAAGCCTTACTGACCTACCAATTTTCATCGTTCTACAACAATCGGAAGTGCTTCATAGAATTTACCCAAAACTAATGGCAACAATCATACTCGAGCGAATAAAGGATAGAATCGAGTCTACACTCAAAAGGCATCAAGCTGGCTTCCGCAGTGGTCGATCGTGTGTCGACCATATCAACACCCTGCGTATCGTCCTCGAGCAGTCGATGGAATATCAATCACCGCTTTACCTCATGTTCGTGGATTTTGAAAAGGCCTTTGATCGAGTTAACCGAGAATGTATATGGAGATCGTTGCTTGGTAGAGGAATTCCACCAAAAATTGTTGCCATTATTAAAGAGTCCTACAACAACGCGAGGTGTTTTGTTTTGCACAATGGGCAGCTATCCGACTCCTTCGTAGTGCAACAGGGTGTGAGACAAGGGGATGTTCTATCGCCAATTCTCTTCCTGCTGGCGATGGACGACGTATTGACGGCCAGTGTTGATACAGCTGAGCAACAGGGCATTCAATGGAGACCGTTTGAAAGGCTCAGTCATTTAGACTATGCCGATGACATATGTCTACTGGCAAATAACATCAGTGGGCTGAACGGGATGTGCCAAACACTGCAAGTGAAGGGAGAGTCGAATGGTCTAAGAATAAATAGCAAAAAGACAAAAATAATGCTCACAGGCCGCTCCACGCAGCAGCGTATTATTTTACAGGAGACGCCAGTTGAAGTAGTGGAACAATTTAACTACCTTGGCAGTATTGTTTCTGCAAACGGTGGTACGGATCTGGACGTTAAAAGTAGAATTAATAAAGCTCGTGCTGCTTTCGGTACTCTGTCCCCAATTTGGAAATCCAGTCAAATCTCCTTACGCACTAAGTTGAGATTCTTCGAATCCAATGTCAAATCCGTGCTGTTATATGCTTGTGAAACCTGGAAAGTCACGTCTACCATTTCGAAGAAATTGCAGGCTTTTGTGAATCGCTGTCTTCGCCACATCCTAAAGATTCGCTGGCCACAAATAATATCAAATGAGGAATTGTGGCGCAGGACAAGTCAAGAGCGGCTGGACGTCGACATAAGAAAGCGTAAATGGCGTTGGATTGGTCACACACTGAGGAAACCAAACGATGAAATTGCAAAGCAGTCCTTTGAATGGAATCCTCAGGGTGCACGGCGGGTTGGAAGACCAAGAACAACATGGAAATCAACTGTCTTAGCGGAAGCAGAATCCCAGAGAAAGACGTGGCCACAGCTTAAGTACCTTGCAGCAGACCGTGAAGGATGGAGACGTTTTGTTGACGCCCTATGCCCCAGCCGGGGTTACAGGACACGATGAATGATGAATGCACCACACCGCCTACCGTTGTGCGAAATATCATCTACGATTTCAGGAAGCGCCCCATAATTTTGATGATCTGTCAGTGAGTCAGTCAGTCAGTTATGGTTTTTGCGATTTTTGAAGTCCTATATCTCGGGAATTACTAATCTTAAAGAGTTGAAATTTGATGAGTGTTTAATCAGCTCAGCAAATATTGCGAATTTGAAGTTTCTGACTTTATTGGTACTGAAGTTACACCTCAGGAAATCTGTTCCATTGTTTTAAATTGTAAAATATTTTGTGCGGCAGAAATTAAACAAGTTCGTACAAAATACCAAGATCAAATTTGCAGTGGTCAACCAATTCCGAAAATGGAAGGGCGTGACCTTGCAGACAGTTCCGGAATTTCAAAAAGTATTGTACATCACATATTATCCCAGATAATACAGTTACAAAGACATCAAAATGACAATTTCTTCAATAATTTGTGTTTGTAAGCTCTTTTTCTTCTTCCTCAAAAATCGAGTCGGTCGATCAAACTACTGATGACTTGTAGTTGACATTTTGTATTTATGACTATGTGTGGAAATCTATTTTTTTTGAAAATCGCACATAGTATATAACTCTCACAAAATGGACTAAAGTGGGACGTAGTCTTACGTCCCACTATAAAAAAGTGTTATTTTCCTTTGCTCTGAGTGCGTAATCTATGTAACTGTATCTGTGATATTATTATATTAACAGTTGATTTGGACCTGGGACAAGCTGTGCGTAAGGTGTCGTGATTGCTTAGAAACAAACAAAAACGTGATCATTTGTTTGAACCGAGTGTATCGAAATAAAGAGGGGTTCTTCGTTACCATGGAGACGAAGTAGCCAGGGCCGTAGTGTCCATTGGAGCAACCGGGGCAATTCCCCGCAGCCACCTACCAGGGGAGGTCCCAACGGAGATCTCATTATGTATCTTTCTAATCAGTTTTAATCTTGTAAAGTTAGCTTGGTACAGCTCAATCTTAATTTCTTAGTTATTTCATATCAGATACAAGTAACGAAAAAGGTCTAAACCTACTCTAATCCAAATTTATTTTAACGATAAAGGTGAGACAATTGCTTTGCGTATCGAAGAGGTATTTACTTCCTTTATTGCTGTTAGAGATCAAACAGCTTCTGGTCTTGAAAATCTTGTGATTCATTCTTATGAAGAGTAATGATATTTAGGCACCTTCAAAAATGTCGCCGTCAAGGATATGACAGTGCCGCAGTTATGAGCGGGTTTCATCATCGTGTCATGTAACCCCAGCTGGGACATAGGGCATCAACAAAACGTCTCCATCCTTCACGGTCTGCGGCAAGGTACTTTAGCTGTGGCCACGTCTTTCTCTGGGATTCTACTTCCGCTAAGACAGTTGATATCCATGTTGTTCTTGGTCTTCCAACCCGCCGCCGTGCACCCTGAGGATTCCATTCAAAGGAATGGAATCCTTGCGTAAGGATATTTGACTGGATTTCCAAATTGGGGACATAGTACCGAAGGCAGGACGAGCTTTATTTATTCTACTTTTAATATCCAGGTCCGTACCACCGTTTGCAGAAACAATAGCGCCAAGGTAGTTGAACTGTTCCACTACTTCAACTGGCGTCTCCTGTAGAATAATACGCTGCTGTGTGGAGCGGCCTGTGAGCATTATTTTTGTCTTTTTGCTGTTTATTCTTAGACCACTCGACTCTCCCTTCACTTGCAGTGTTTGGCACATCCCGTTCAGCCCACTGATGTTATTTGCCAGTAAACATAATGTCATCGGCATAGTCTAAATGACTGAGCCTTTCGAACGGTCTCCATTGAATGCCCTGTCGTTCAGCTGTACCAACACTGGCCGTCAATACGTCGTCCATCACCAGCAGGAAGAGAATTCGCGATAGAACATCCCCTTGTCTCACACCCTGTTGCACTACGAAGGAGTCGGATAGCTGCCCATTGTGCAAAACGAAACACCTTGCCTTGTTGTAGGACTCTTTAATAATGGCAACAATTTTTGGTGGAATTCCTCTACCAAGTAACGATCTCTATATACATTCTTGGTTAACTCAATAGAAAGCCTTCTCAAAATCCACGAACATGAGGTAAAACGGTGATTGAAATTCCTTCGACTGCTTGAGGACGATACACAGGGTGTTGATATGGTCGACACACGATCGACCACTGCGGAAGCCAGCTTAATGCCTCTTGAGTGTAGACTCAATTCTATCCTTTATTCGTTCGAGAATGATGGTTGCTATTAGTTTTGGGAAAACGGACAAAACAGTGATACCACGCCAATTGTTGCAATTCTTAAGGTCACCTTTCTTTGGCAGCTTAACAATCACACCATCCTTCCAGTCCCTGGGATAGCTTTCGTTATCCCAAATGCTTTGTATCAACGGATGTTAAATACTAGCCGCTGTTACGGGATCGGCTTTCAGGAATTCAGCTGGTATTCCGTCTAGTCCAGCTGATGCTTTGTTGTTTTTGAGGAGATTTATTGATGTAAGGATTTCCGATTCTGACGGGGGTTCGATATCAATTCTCCTATAGCACCTGCGCATCTCATTTAGTTGGGGCACTTCAGCACTCTGCTCGACTGAATCCTCATTTAGAAGGGCACACAAATGGTCCTTCAATCTACGAAGCTGATCCTCAATTATTACCAAAAGTGTGCCATCCACATCCATTACAGGATGATTGGTGTTGCTTTTTTTTCCCGATAACATCTTTGGCTATTTGGTACAATTCCCGGATATCCCCTCTTCTGGCAGCGATTTCCGTCTGTCCAGTGAGTGTCTGATCTGTATTCAGCTCTTCCTCTCCACTTAGTTTCGCTTATGCCCAGGATACTGATCTTTAGGCGAAGCATTTCACGCTCAACCTGCTCGTATATACCATCGCTGTACAAGGATCGAACGTTCCATGCTCCGATTTTCGTACGTATGCGTCAGCCAAAAGTAACATTTGCGCTTCTTGAAAGACTCCTTCTATTTGTCAACGATTCATTTATTATTATGGCGTCTTGATTGACGCTCGTACATGAAAGATGCCGCACCCCCAAATCCGATGTGCGGTTTACTGCAACCGAAGCTACAGAAGGATTTTCTATAAAAAGATTACCTCTTGGGGACTCATTTCTATTTGTTGTCATAATTCATGTATTTGCATATCCTTCCACCATGGTGTTTTCCGAGATACGATTAATAACATACATAAGCTCAGATTTGACAGGCACACCCGCCTTTTGTATGGTCAAACACATAACTGCTCGAGGCCGCCCACTATGGGAAAACAGACGCCTTTTGTAGCCGCCCAATATGGGTTACAGACGCTACCTGCTGCTGCCGTTTACCAAAAAAAGCTCCTCCGCCACCAGACTATCATGCCGTTGACCGCCACCTGCAGTTCATCCGCCTTAAGGGGGCTTCTAACCATCCCAAGGACAAGTTTGTGCCCTGACCAGCATTGCTTGGTTGTCTGCTTATCCCGGCATCCGTTCGGTCCCCCTGCACGTTAGCGTTACCCGCCCTCTACCACGCGGAGGTGTGCATAGGGATATCCTATCATTGAGCCTAGGGCTGTATGGCGTCCTAGCACTTTCAAGTACTTCGGGATGATTAGTGTCTAATAACATCATGCTGTGACTTTCCGATTATGTCAATACCGTTGATGTTTGTGAGTAACTCGATGAGAGTTTTGACACTAGTGTTGACGTTAGAGTTTTGCAATATTCCTTCAATAAGAACAAAGCTAAAGAAGTCGCATGGCAGTGTATCTGTGCACCGCTCTGTCTAAAACCTTTTTCGACACAAATCAGTGATGTTTGTCCCAATCTTCAAATTAAAAACATAGAACAAGACTCGATCGGAAAAAGGCTTGAATAACTTTTAATTTCAGCCAGTAAAAGTCGATTTTTTCCACAGTATTTCTCTGTTTTGACTTCGGTTCGTGTATCCGCATAAGTTTTATCAAAACAAAATATATGCCTATTAATTCCACTTTCAGTTGTAACTTTAGTTCCGATAACCATTTCCGAAAATGTTTGAAACCCTAACTTTTTAACTTCTAAAACAAAACTGGCATTAACACATAGCTATTCATTTAGAAATCAAGCAAAGACCTTTTATAATTTTGAAATTTATAAAATATTTATCTTAATGCCACATTGACTACAATCAAACGAAATCTTAGCCGCTTAATTACTATAACCTTAATGTGCATTTATCCAGGCATATACTGAATGAATGAAAGTTTTCTTGATTCTTCTTATTTAATGGTGATTGACTGTCAGCGATTTATTTATTGAAACTCTGTTCATCTGTTGTCTTTGTCTTGTACTGGATCTGCTCATCATGTGCGGTAGCCGAAGTTATTGAAAGATCTCCCCATTTCCACCAGTCCCATTTTCAATGCTGATGTTCGCGCACAATCTCTACCACATTAATTGGTTAAATTGACGACTATGACAGACAAGACTGCGAACGCTCATTAAATTAGGAAATCAAATGAAGCAATTTACGTAGATTTTTGTCAATTGCTTTTTTATATATCAAAGAAAACGAGAAAAAAAAACGAAAGTAAAAAAAAAAGAACGAGAAGACAGAGAGGGGGTGCGTATAGGAATTTGTTTCATAAAATGCGAAATGCCAAACGTAATCCCTGCATTTCCATGTCTCATCACAAAGTAATCCCAAAAAAAGCAGTAAAAGGGATTTTGGGTTTGCGATAAAAATAAGAAAAAAAATATCAGGGAACGCCCGCCCCCGCCTGCCACACACCCTTCCACGTTTAGGGTGTTATTCTAATGTGTCTATCTATCTTTACAAAAAGGGACAATGTCTCATTCTATATAGTACCTATAGCTTTTTCCCGTCCCCAAATCACCCAACACTCCACCTATATTCAAACCCACCTTCCCTCCCCACACAGTGTTGTCGAACCCCACTTCAGAGAGATATTGACACAATAAAACCCTTAATTTTATTTGGTTTTGTACTTTAAAATGAGAAGTAAAGCAGAGATTCCTCCTGTCTACATAATATCTTCAAGCTGAGGGCATTTGCGTTGCGTTCGAGTTAAGTCATCACACATTACTTTTGAACAAGATAATCGATCTTCAAATTGTCTACACATTTTGTGTGTCGTCTTCGCTTATCAGAGAAGAGTTTTGTATAGTTTGTTTAATGCGGCCTTCCTGGAGCCATACGGGCGGTAAAAACACTGCTGATGATGGTAAGGTAGTGAAGTGAGGTTTTGAGAACGATGTGAGACAATCGAGATAAGGAGGTAGGTAAGATATAGGTTGCTTTGTTTTATTTTTTGTATACGTTCCAAATATAAATGGAATGAAAGGTGTTGTTGGCATTAAAAATACGGACGATTTGTTTAGTTTTGTTTTGTTTTTACCTTTTGAAATTCCTGCGATGGTTGTCGTTCTTTATTCTATTTTATGGTTAATGATAGGTAGGAATACGATTTAATGATGAGTCATAAATTGGTTCTCATTTGAAATTGTTATGAAATTTGAGATCTTTGTACCTTTACCTTTACTACAAAGAATTCAAAATAAATAATCCACACCATCAGTAGATGGCTTCACACAAAATATAACCCAAATAGTAGTAGGTACCTACAACAAAAATTACTTCGGTTCCGTTATGACAAATTATAAAATTTTATCATTAATATATTCGCATTTAGAGTAAGTTCCTTACAGATTACTATTTTTTGGCCTTATACAGCCTTCATTACATACAGATCAAAAGTCGTCAATTTTAAGTAGATTAGCGATCGCATGGCTGTGATTCTCAAAGCTACCTTCCAAAACATCAGCCTAATATGTGCAGACACCCTTACCGATGAAGCTGAAGATTCTAACAAAGAGGAGTTTTACGAGCTCCTGGGCGAATCCTGTCCGGAGTACGATGTCAAAGTCGTGCTCGGAGACTTCAATGTTAAAGTCGGAAAGGAAAACATCTTTGGCGGATTATTTGGAAAGCACAGCCTCCACGAAGGGCAGCAGATAACGGCTAGCAGCTAATCGACTTGCCTGCAGCTCGTTAAAAAGTGATGAGAAGCACTAGGTTCCCCGGGTGAAGGATACACACAGCAACCTGGCGATCTCCAGATCGTCGAACCGCCAACTAAATCGACTTAAAAATAAAGTAAATCGGATAGCGCAACAGCTCGTGGAGAACCAGGGCCTAGCGACTTACAACTCTCAACCCTTCCTGAGTGCCTGTTGTTGGCAGGAATAGAGGGGATCTACAGTTTTTTGCCAAGTCCGAACGGCTAGGTGAGAGGCACTTATTCATGACAAGTATACTCTTGGGGAAGTCAGAGCTCGATTGCTCAATGAAAAGAAAACGAAGACCGCCCAATGGAAGAAATTACACATTGCATGTTTAAGCACATCTGAAAAAGCCAGAGACTATAGTGAGCAATTGACTGGGAAACTCTCTGCCGTACCCCCAGCCACACGGGTCAAGAACCAGTGGAACCAGAATTGCGACATCATTAAGGAGACAGCCGAGATCACCATAGGCTATCAAATACCTAGAAAAAAGAACCCGTGGTATGATGATGAATGCGCGGTATTGAAGCAGAAGACGGGAAATGTAGGAATGAAAATACTGCAACGGAAAACAAGAGCAGCAAGAGAAGAGTACCGTGAAAAGAGAAGGAAAGAGAAAATTCCTGCGCAGAAAGAACAGAGCATCTGCAGTCTCTTAGTTAAGGTATATCGAGGATTCTAGCACCACCACCAACACCCGCCGGCTCTACAAAACAGCCAAGCAACTGGCATCTGGATATAGGACCGGCACGCAAGCTCTTCGAAACAGCAAAGGTAACCTAGTCACCGAAGCACAAGGAATTGCAGACGTACGTATTTAAGCTGCTTTTCCAGCAACTGCTTAGTGGGAATTATGTAGAGGAAGTGACGGGGGGACAAAGAAGCATGTGACCAAGCAATGAAGATCTAGTCCCAGTGCCCAATACTGAAGAGGTTAAGAAAGCCATGCACAAACATAAGAACAGCAAATCCGCCAACTCCGATGGCCTACCTGCGGAACTCTTCAAGTATGGAGGAGATGTTGTAGGGTGCATGCTCATCAACTAAGTGTGGGAGGAGGAAAGTATGCCCAACGACTGGTCAAATAGCTCCATGTGTCCAATCTACAGAAAGGGCAATCCTATATGCTACAAGAACTACAGAGGCATATTCCTGCTTAATGTTGCCTACAAGATCCTATCCAACGTACTATGTGCGTCTAAGACCTTTCTGTTACACTATGATCGGCACGTACCAGTTTGGCTTCAGGTCAGGCAGTTCAACGATAGACCACATCTTCACATTGAGGCAAATCTTGGAAAAGACCAACGAGTTTCGAGTCGATATCCACCATCTTTTCATCGACTTCAAAGCCGCATGTGATAGCATAAATCACCAAGACCATCTATTGGCGATGTGAGAAATCAGGATGCCAAAAAAAGAACTGATCCAGCTATTCGTCCGAGTTATTCCAGACGTGTACAGGGTTCAAACAAAGAGAAGCGCTATCATGTGATTTCTTCAACCTGGTCCTGGAGCAGATAGTGCGCAAGAGTGGTGTTGACCTGAAAGGCATTATCTTCATTAGGTATTCTCAACTGCTTGGCTATGCGAACGACATCGATATTATCAGCCGCACCAAGCGAGTTTCAGTAGAAGCATTCACAGCTATTGATGAACACGCGAAACGCGTTGATCTTGAAGTGAATGAGGACAAAAAAAAGTATATGCTATCAACAAACAAAGCCTCATCTGTCCATCGCCTAGGACAGAACGTCACTCTTGGTAGCAATAATTCCCAGGTAGTCAAGAAATTCACCTACCTCGGAACAAAAATCAATCCTACGAACGACACCTTAGTGGAAATCCGACGAAGAATCACCTTAGCGAACCGCTGATATTTCGGTTTTGCCAAGCAAATGGGTTCAAAACTCTTTTCTCAAAAGACTTAGTGCACGCTATACAAAACGCTTATTTTAACAGTTCCAGCGCCGAGTGCGGGACGATAAGTAAAAAAGGGGAATTGATACTGGGCACTTTCGGGAGAAAAATTCTTCGGCGGATATTTGGTCCTATATGCGAAGAGGGCGAATGGAGGAGAAGATTCAATCGTGAATTGTACGAGCTGTACCATGATGTGAATGTAGCCCAAAGAGCCAAAACACGTCGACTTCACTGGCTCGGCCGCATCGAGCGAATGGACAACAACGCTCCAGGCAAGAATATCTTCGAATCCCAGCCCTCAGATTCGAGACGACCAGGAAGTACGAACCTCCGCTACAGGGACCGGTGGTAACAGACGCAAGAGCACTTGGTCTCGACGACTGGTGGGAGCTTGCGAGGGACTGCAACCGATGGAAGACCGAAATATCTCAGGCAGAGAACCTCCATGGATCGGACACCGGATAAGTAAGTAAGTTTTTATGATGAATCTAACTTCTTATAGTGAAATTGACTACCAATTTACTAGATATGACTGTTTCATGTATCATGTGATAGATTTACTCACGAACGTTAAATGTTCTACAACCGTAGTTTTCGTGGTACATTTTACGACAACTGTAAAAGCTTGAAAAATCCTTCCATACCAATTTAATTTCGGTACAGTGTCCGATTAATTTTATTACAGTTTTCTCTTTGTATAGACCTAAACCATAAGAGCAAGTACATTCAGTCCTGCATCGTGCAGCAAACTAGAAGAATTATTCTTGCCTATGCCTATTTGATCTTATAAAACGACAAAACCGAAGAAGTCATAATTTAATATTTCCTTATCTCTTATTCACCATAAATAAATGTTATCAAATATACTTAATTGTACTCAACGACATCCAGCCACTGATTTAATTAATTTTTATTATTGAACTTTCACCTAAGAACATCTTTATCGATGCAAGAATTAAAAAAAAAAATAAAATAATTTTGATTAATCATCTTCCAAAACATGATTTACAATAAAAATTGATTAATCTCTGTTTGTGTTTTTTTTCCTTTTTTTGTCGAACAAGTTTTATTTGTTAATGATTAATAATCCAACTGGTGTTTGTTGGTAAAACAGTGAATGATGTTGATGAATAGCAGTTCAAGCTAAGATTAACACTAATCTTTGTTAAGACTTTCAAAAATTAAAATTAATATTACACACAATTTTATATAAATGTCGTCACATTCTTTGAGAAAATCAGATGGTCATATTATACAAATTTATGATGGTAGGTATCTGTTTATATAATTTTATTTAACAAGCTTGTGTAAATTGATAAATATTGGTTCTCATAAAAATTAATAATAATCGATTTTTATATACAAAAAGACATTTCAAGGCAGATTTTATTGTGGAAAAAAACCCTTTTTATTATACACGTGGTTAACTATTGATGGTAGATGTGAAAGCTTTGGTTATTTATCTGTGCACCTTGCCCTATGCAATTAATATTTTGAAGGTTTTGATTATATTATTAAAGAATAGAGTATGTAGGCAGAAAACCGAAAAAAGAGGTCAAGTAAAATAATGTGTTCCCACTTGAAGAATTTTTACTTGCGATATGGGTGATTCTGTGCCAACTGTGATTTTTTTTTTTTATTTCAAAAATTAAAACTTATTGGAAACAATTTTTGTTTCGTTTTTCTGGCTTCATTTAGTCAGAGTATCAAATCTGTAAGACCATATTGCTTTTAAAGAATATAAAATATGGTAAAATGTACTAAAACTGGAATAGACAATAATGAAGCTCTTTTACTTTTTTTTATTTGTATTTTGTTTTCTCTCTTTTTGACCATATTTTTGTTGAGATTCTAGATTAATTGTTATGTTTAGACCTCTTGAAATTTCTTCTTCTCTTATTTTTTTTTTTAATATGTATAACTTTTTCGTTTTTGTAGTCTGTTCTTCTGAATGGCAACCCTTTTCATTGTGCTGGGTTATCACTTAGTTTTTACGCACGGAATAATTTATATTTGGTTCCTTCGAGGTATAACTACCGTTTTAATAATGAAAATCGGTAGAAAGTAAATACTATTGCAAGAAATAATTTAATAACCGTTCACGGTGCCACGGTACTGACATTAAGACAGTTTATGTGACTTTACTTCTCTATGCTAATGAGAAAAATAATTTCCAGGACAATTTGAACATATGTCGTTGAAAGGAATACAAAATTCTGATAATCAACCAAAAACATATTTTAACATGTTTAAAAAATACTACCACGGTACTGACAAATTCATTTGTGGAACACTTTCTTCGAATGGAAACATATCACTCTTAAAGTACAACAACGTTAAAAAAAAAAATAAAACGACTGTTGTTATATATACATAAGCGTTGCCTCTTTTAGAAAACCACCATACAAACGTCTTGAAACTAAAATAAAATGGCGGTTCAGCGAGAAATCTTTTGAATTCAAAAATAAAAGAAAATCCTCGGACATCATTCATTCATTATTATTTTATTCAGCAATAAGTATTTTGACTCAATTCTTGCATAATTTTGTCAAGCAAGTATTACACTCAAACTTTTTTGAGGACAACATTTCTATTCAATGAAGTATTTCATTAGAAAAAAGTAGATTTAATCGGAAAAACAAGGAACGGACATGCCACCGTACTGACATTTTGACTACACTTTTCCAAGCCATGTGGAAGAAGTAGCAAATTTGGTCATGATATCGAATGTAGCTTGTAGTAAATAGCCATTTACACAATAAAACCAAAAATATATACGAACATCTTGCATTAAATAACAAAAAAATCAAACAATCAAACATGATATTACGATGATAGGGAACACCAAAAAACTGGGTGGCACAATTCTGTCTGTCTGTTCGTCTACAGCCTAAACGGCTCGATCGATTTTTTCCAAACTTTGTACATAGTGGTTTTTGGTGATTATGCCCACACGCTTTTTTCATTTTTCTTAGAACAAAAAATAACGGTACCTGCCATACAATTGTCTTAGCAATTTTACATAATCGTATTTTTCTCAAAAACGGCTCGACAACTTTTCTTAAATAAATTCATTAAATTTATTTTAGTAAAGGCTTACTTTGGGTGGAGAACCATTTTTCAAAAATGGCTATTAATGGTACCTCCAAAAGAACCATTTTTTTAATTTTTGATTTTCTTAAGAACGGTATGACCGATTTCAATTATTTTTTGTATACAGAAGAAATATAAATAGTTTTGTGTACCAAAATTTTTGAAAAAGTATTTCTTGGATTTTTAAAAAATATTTCAAATTTGTTTTCGGAAAATCAAATATTTCGAGAATGACAATTTCAATTTTTTTGAAACTCGATATTTAAGAGTTTTTTAGTACTCTCTAAAATGTTTTTAGAAAAAATTTTACACTTTTGAAAAAATAACGGTACCTTCCATACAAAAGTTAAAAAACCGTAAAGGAAAATATATTTTTGCTTAAAAATGACTCCTACGATTTTGATTAAACTTTTTCCGTATACTAAAATTAGTACGATCTACTACCAAAAATTATAAAATTTTACACTTAGCAACTATTAGTAGTACCTGTCATAGAACGTTTTTTCTTATTTTGAATTTTCTCGATATCGGCTGAACGGATTTAGATGATTTTTTTCATATACAAATTTCAGGTAAGATTAAATAATATTGCATTGCATATCAAAATTTTCAAAAAAAAAAGTTTTTGGATTTTTAAAAAAGTTTAAAATTTTATTTTTTTAATTCGATATCTCAAAAACGGGTTGACAATTTTTTTCAAATTCTGTTTTTATATACACATAGATATATACTTCAGATTTGCATACCAATATTTATTTTTTAAAAAACCATTCCAACGATTTTAAATTTTTTTCCATACAATTATATTCAATCATATTAAGATGGCATTCTGTTTTTCATCTCAAACTGTCAAAGGAGTTGTTTTAGCCAATTTAAATGTCGTATTTCATGCTTCTCTGCGTGGACATAAGAGCAAGTTCGTGCGACCCAGTCGTGCATTTTATTTTTAATAGTTAAGTGTATATTTTTAAATAATTGGAACAAATCGTTGCTGATTTCCAACTGCCCAAACAAAATATTCCTCAATTTAAAAATATATTTAACAGCACTTCGTATTTTCGAAATAAATACTAAGGGTGTATTCATACAACAGCGTAAGGTCGTTGATTCCGAATGAATGGACTGTATGTTTAAATGTTGTAATGGTTTTTTTTCCTTGCCAAAATGTCTATATTTAAGTTTGATTAGAAAGATGCAAAAGATTAAATTTCAAATATAATATAATATGATTTATTAGCTAATGGTTTGATACAAATGGTTACCAAGATGTGCACTGCTTAACGATCGAATTCCAAGAGATCGATGCTAGCAAAAATTATTGTTTGGAAGTTAAAAGAATCTGAGCACAAAAGAAAATTAAGAATTGAGTGACAATATGTAACTGTGCTGATAAGAGTGTATGTGCATGAAAACTAACATTAGATTTAAGTAGGCAAAAAAAAATATAATAACTGCAATGATTTAAGAATTTAGAAAAAATAACATAGGGAATGATTGAAATGTTTGGCAATATGATAAGTTTTATAAATTTTGTTTGAATTAAAGTGTGAATGATTTTAAATGCAAAATTGAATGAAATTAATGATTAACTGATATGAATGAATGAAACTAGATTTTAAATTTATGTTGATCAATCTTAAACATCCCGGCCCCCCTGGAACGAGTTTCAGGACATAGGGACTAGAGCCAGCTTGGTGATTGGGCGTACAAATATTCCACCAGTCGTCTTTACAGTTGCAACTCTTACATGGCCATCAGAACCTGGAGTTGTAGCTTCGATTCTGCCGAGTAGCCACTTTGTTGGCGGAAGATTTGGCTCCTTTATGATGACAAGATCACCTTGTTTTAGATTTGGAGTGGACCTTTTCCATTTTGGTCGTTCTTGAAGGGTGGTGATATATTCCATATGCCACCGTTTCCAAAACCCTTGTACCATATTTTGGAGGTGATTCCAGTGGGCGAGTCGGTTAGTTGGCGTATTTAAAGTGGTTGGCTCTGGAACAGCAGTAAACGGCTCGCCTATAATAAAATGAGCTGGGGTTAATGGGTTTAAATCATGATCTGATAAAACACAAAGTGGACGAGAATTAAGGACAGCTTCAATTTGAGTAAGAACTGTATAAAGTTCTTCGAAAGTTAGTATTGTTGCTCCGATTACTCTTCGCAGGTGAAACTTGACGGACTTGACACCTGCCTCCCACAGACCACCAAAATGGGGTGACGATGGGGGGATAAAGTGCCACTCGACGTTGTCCTTTGCAAGTGATGTAGCAACAGCTTCATTATACGCTTCTGAGATTACCAACTTGTGCATCTCGTTGAGACATCGGCGAGCACCTTGGAAGTTGGTTCCATTGTCCGAATAAACATTCGAACAAAGTCCACGTCTAGATACAAAACGACGGAAGGCGGCAAGAAATGCATCGGAAGTGAGATCACTCACTAGCTCGAGGTGTATAGCTTTGGTAGCCATACATACAAATAGACATATGTAGGCCTTTGAAGTTTTGGGGTTACGTCCTCGTGACAGTTTAATCGTAAATGGCCCAGCATAATCGCAACCAGTATGCGAAAAGGGACGGCTTTGCAAAATCCTTTGCGATGGTAGGTCACCCATGAGCTGCGAAGTTGTAGCCTTTCGTAGCTTGAAGCACTTGTTGCAATCAAAAACAATCTTGCGGGTAAGGTTTCGACATCCCAAAATCCAAAACTGCTGTCTTACAATGGCGAAAGTTGCGGAAACTCCTGGATGTAAATTGCCTTTGTGAATATCTTCTATAATAAGAGAAGAGAAACGGTTAGTTGGAAGAATATAAGGATGTTTGATACTAAAAGATATGTTAGCATTTTTTATTCTCCCTCCTACCCTTAGAAGACCTTTGCTATCAAGAAACGGAGAGTATTTAAGAAGTTTTGATTTTAGGGGTAATTGGTTTGTATTTTTAAGGGCGCGAATATCTTCACTGAATGAATTTTGTTGCACCGATTTAATGATGGTTGTTTTAGCGACTTGAATTTCTTTAAAGGTTAAGTATGAGGTACGACGATTAGAATTTTCACTTAGATAATTGAATATAAAACGAACAACGTAAGCGAGTATCCTTTGCATACGAAACCATGACGAGGTTTTATTGATTATGTGATCGATGACATCAAAATTGTTTGAAGAAGTTACAAGCACTTGACGCGGACATTGTCTTCTTTCCGGCAAAAGCTCGTTATCTTCCGATTTGAGAGTCCTAAGTTTGGGTTTTGGCCATTCACTTTCGTCCAGTGATAACCATGATGGACCAGTCCACCAGAGATGATGGTTTGGGAGATCTGACGGAACAATACCGCGCGACGCACAATCAGCTGGATTTGATTCCGATGAAATGTGGTTCCAACAGCTCCTTGGAATGGTTTCCAGGATAGCAGCAGTTCTGTTGGCGACAAACGTTGTCCAGCGACGAGGAGGCGAAGAAAGCCAGTGCAACACTATTTCCGAATCACACCAAGCCACAGTTCTTGAAAATTGATGCGAAAATGACGATTTTACGAGATTGAATAAGCGAGTCAAAAGCAAAGAACCACATAGCTCCAAACGAGGAATCGAGATTGGTTTTAACGGAGCAACTTTGGTCTTGGCTGCAATGATGGTTACTTTATACCTTCCTTCAGCGATTTTGCAACGAGTGTATAAAACAGCACCATACGCGAGTGAGGATGCATCACAGAATCCATGAAGCTCGATGTCGTCCAATGAAGAAGAAAACAAGTTTCTTGGGATTCGAACCTGCTCGAAAAACGATAGTTCTGCTCTATATTTTGCCCATCGATCAGCTAACTCCGAAGGTAGTGGGTCGTCCCATCCTAATTTTAAGTCCGATGACCAGAGTTCCTGAAAGAGGATTTTGAAGAGTACGACAGATGGTGCTAATAGTCCTAATGGATCAAAAATCCGCGAAACTTCTGACAACAGTGAGCGCCTCGTCAACGAAATGGTTGGAAGACACCTTGACAGGCGAAAAGAGTATTCGTCACTTGAAGGGTTCCAGTGCATACCGAGTACCTTAACAAACGTTTTTGAGCGGTCTGTGTCAAAAATAGAGTACTCACAGTCTTCTTTTGGAAGAGAAGCTAGAAGAGGCCAACAGTTTGAGCTCCATTTTCGCAGCTGAAGTTTGGCCATGGAAAGAAGAGAAACTAGTTCCGACTGCAATTCGATGAGTTCTTTAGTTGATTTTGCCCCTGTCATCACGTCATCAACATAGACATCTTCCAAAAGAACACGGGCTGCTCGTGGATATTCCGATTTGTAATCTTCTGCAAGCTGTTTTAGAATACGAACGGACAAAAATGGAGCAGATGCAGTACCGTACGTAACAGTACATAAACGATAGTGTTCGATTTCTTTCGAAGGAGAATCACGCCAAACAATACGCTGATAGTCAGTGTGCGAATCATCTATCCAAATTTGACGGAACATCTTAACCACGTCCGCCGTGAATACAAAAGGATGTTGTCGAAACCGTAAACACACACCTATCAGGTCACGTTGAATAGGAGGGCCTATTAACAAGGTACTGTTCAAAGACTTTCCTGCTGAGTCCTTGGCTGAACCATCAAAAACGACGCGCAGTTTTGTGGACGAGCTGTCTGGCTTCAGCACTGCGTGATGTGGAAGATAATAGCACCTGCCATTAGAAGTGTTGATTTCTGCACGAGGTATCTGCGTCATATGACCTAAGTCGATATATTCTCGCATGAAATCAGAATACATCTCACGCAATCTAGAATTTTGCGAAAACCGACGTTCCATTGCGTGGAGACGAGAAATAGCGAGAGAAAGAGTATTTTCGAAAGATGGATTGGGTGTTTTAAATGGAAGCTGAACAACATACTTCCAATCCGGAGACCGAGAAAATGTCTGCCGGAAATGCTCTTCTGCTTTGTCAACCACAAGTGAATGATTTGCTGGAGCAACCTCTTCCAGCTCCCAGAA
This sequence comes from Dasysyrphus tricinctus, assembly GCA_963921185.1. NCBI lineage: Eukaryota > Metazoa > Arthropoda > Insecta > Diptera > Syrphidae > Dasysyrphus > Dasysyrphus tricinctus. Next base: position 60,769,511 of record OY992533.1, read on the forward strand.
ACGTTGCAACAAAGCATCTATGTCGATTGTAGAGTGAAAAGAAATGAAATAATTCGATTCTTCTGCTTCGAAGAACTGCCCCGTTATGACCCAACCAAACGATGTGCTTTGAGCGATTGGGCACCCATCAGGACCACGAATTTGTCCAGCCTTAAGAATGCTCCAAAGTTTATCACCACCAAGAAGAACATCAATGGGAGCAGCGATATTAAAGTTTGGATCAGCGAGATCAAGATTTGAAATATGAGGCCAAGAAGAAACGTCTATGGATTTCGATGGTAAATTCGAAGTCAATTTATCCAGTATAAAGGCATCAACAAATAAATTTGAAGAGTTGAAACGAGAATGAAGATTAAGCGATATTCTGCCTTTTGTATATCCTATTTCTTTCGACGATAAACCCACGATAGGGATTCTTGAATGATTTCGTTGATACCCGAGTCTTTGAGCGAAAGATTCAACAACGAATGTAGATTGTGACCCGGAATCAAGAAGTACACGACAGTCTATAAAATTTCCTTGTATATCTTGAATTTTAGCTAAGAGAGTTGGAAGAAGAGTTTTCTTTCGACAGCTAAATTCAAGCGAATGATTACTCACAAGCGGGAAATTTGTAGCAAGATTTGAAGACGAAGATTGCGATTGATTCGAAGAGTCGGAAGAAGAAGGTGGAGACTTATTGATTGCATCTTCAGGATGCACAAGCGAATGATGGCGTGATTTGCACACCCGACAACGAAAAGAGGAATGACATTTATGCGAAGAATGTCCAGCACGAAGACAGTTAAAACATAGAGAATTTGTCTTTGTAAAACTTCGACGAGATTCAATGTCTAACGCGACGAACTTTGCACATTGCGGAAGTATATGATTTTCTTTACACATTGGGCACTTGGATTGTGAATTTGAATCCGAAGGCCCAGCTAAATGAGCTCGAATGTTACTAGATTGTTTTGTCCGCGCTGTAACCGAACGACTACTAACCGATTGACATGCTTCAAGAGCATCGCACCGCTCTTCTAAGAATTGTAAAAATTCTACAATTGTGCAGTCTTCACGAGACCCGATATGCTCTGCCCAAGATTGTTTCGTATTGGGATCGAGTTTGTTTAACAACAAATAAATTAGCCACGGGTCGCGGCCCGACTTGTCCAACGCATTGAGACCACGCACTACTTCATCTGCACCGTCAGAAATTTTTCTTAAAGTTTGCACATTACAAACACTGGTAGTAGGAAGCGATAAGAAAGTTTCAATAAACGATTGAACAATTAATTGGCTACGATCGTAACGCCTTTCGAGGCGATCCCATGCTTCCGTATAGTTCGCATCGCATATACTAATATGCTTGATAAGATTGGCTGCATCACCCCGTAGATATGATTTAAGGTAATGAAATTTATGAGTTGGACTAAGATTCTTCTTTGTGTCCACTGATCCAAGAAAAAGATCTCGAAAAGAAGGCCAATCCTTGTAGCTTCCGCTAAATGGTGGCACAACGATAGATGGAAGCTGAGTAGTATTCATATTACTAGACGACGACGACTGAGACGAATTAAGTTTTTCTAGAAATACTGATTGCTGATCAGCTAAACGATCTAAAGCCGATGTTTTTTCAGAAGATTCATTGGAAAACCTATCACGAATAGCTTTAACTATTTGGGCATTGGTAACAAAATATTTTGTTTCATATGCCGAAAATTCATTTTCGATTTCATCGATTTCATCTTCCTTTGATTGTTCGAGAATCTCGTTGTGAAGCACTGAAAATTCTGACCACGCGGTCTCTAGCTTATTTAAACGAATTTCTAGCATTTCGAGAGATGTGGATGCTTCAATCGATTCCACAAACGCTGCCGCCCGAGTCAAACGCCCTTTTGCGTTACCACATTTTATTTTCAGTGCACTCGACATTGCACAATAAATTGTTTTTATTGATTAATAAAAAATAAAAAAAAATAAACGAATGTTTTTTTTGTTACCGAAATACTGTTTAGTATTAGTGTAAGTCAATGTTAATTTAATAAAGATTCAATCAATTCGATTAACTGTTCGAAATCAATTTGATAAAAATCGCACAAGAATTTCACTGAACCACATGAGGAGTTACGAAGTACATATAGATATCATACAATCAATATATGTAACTTCGAACTCATTTAATTCAAACTTTTTGATCAAATTTGTTTCTTATAAAATTCGTTTTTTAATCCGGCTCGAAGGACCACTTATGATTCCGAATGAATGGACTGTATGTTTAAATGTTGTAATGGTTTTTTTTCCTTGCCAAAATGTCTATATTTAAGTTTGATTAGAAAGATGCAAAAGATTAAATTTCAAATATAATATAATATGATTTATTAGCTAATGGTTTGATACAAATGGTTACCAAGATGTGCACTGCTTAACGATCGAATTCCAAGAGATCGATGCTAGCAAAAATTATTGTTTGGAAGTTAAAAGAATCTGAGCACAAAAGAAAATTAAGAATTGAGTGACAATATGTAACTGTGCTGATAAGAGTGTATGTGCATGAAAACTAACATTAGATTTAAGTAGGCAAAAAAAAATATAATAACTGCAATGATTTAAGAATTTAGAAAAAATAACATAGGGAATGATTGAAATGTTTGGCAATATGATAAGTTTTATAAATTTTGTTTGAATTAAAGTGTGAATGATTTTAAATGCAAAATTGAATGAAATTAATGATTAACTGATATGAATGAATGAAACTAGATTTTAAATTTATGTTGATCAATCTTAAACAGTCGTCGTAAACATTGTGAACTTTTAAACTTCGTAATTCTGTCACATTTTGTATGGAAAATTCGACAGATTTACGAAGTTTACAACTTTACGATGTTTACGACGAGTTTACGCTGTTGCATTAATACCCTTATTAAGTTTTCAAAAGAAAATTTTGGAATATTTGTTTATAATAATTATTACCTATTGTAATATTTTTAAAAGCTTTTGCATAAAAAAAATAATAAAATCATTCATACCGCTTTCAAGAAAGTCGAAAGTCAACAAAAAGGTTCCTTGGGAGGTATCATTAAAAAGAGTTTTTTTTTGAAGAATGTTTTTCCATCCAAAGGTAGCCTTTACTTAAAGAAATTTATTGATTTGTGTAAGATGTGTTGCGTTTTTGAGAAAAATAGATACAATAGCACACGTATGTAAAATTGAAAAGAAAGATTGTAGAGCAGATACCGTTATTTTTGGCTCTAAAAAAAAATGAAAAAAAACGTGTGGGGGGAATGACCCAAAAACGCTAACCAAATTTTAAGAAAATCTCTCTGTCGTTCAACGGATAGAGAAAATTGTGAAATTTTTGTCTTCCCTACTTATCGATACAACTAGTTTAATTAAAATCTCAAGTTCGATTTTTTTTTACGAATGTGTAACTTGCCTTAAAATGGCAACATATAGGATACTTATTTAGGAGCTCTTTAGGGCGATGTGCAAACTTGAGATTTATAGAAGACTGACTAGGAAACAAACATTGCAATGTGGAGTTTCAGAAAAGCTCCATTTCAAGGATTTATGACAGTCCTTTAAATGTTTTGACACAGTGGGAGCGAGTTGGAGATAACGATGTACATTTGTGTTAAGTAAAGTTGGTTAAGGCTGAGAAGGAATCTCTATACTTGATGATGCGTCCGAATTTAGGCTAGTAGATTTCGGTGAGGCTAAATAAAGAATCTCAATAGCTGGCGATACTTCCGAATTTAGGTAAAAGGGTATACTGATGACGATGAGCATTCTTAACCGAGCGGGCATTGCGCTGAAATTGCTTAAGGCAAAGAACGCAGCTGGTTATTTCAACAGAACAACGATTGAAAAGCGAAAAAACAGTGATAAGCAATAGACATTTCGACGGTTTTCTGTTAGATCTGTCACCTATCAGTTTTAAAGCTATATTTAAGAATTTAATTACACACGATTGTTAGTACCCCTTTCAACAATACTATTTAAATGCCCAAAACAGAATAGGAGACAGAGCTAAAATAGTAGTCAAAATCAAAATGAGTAAAAAATACTGCAGTTAATGTTAAAAATTGTTCAATTTTTGCAGCATTTTGGACATCTCTTCTAGCTCCTTCTCCCATTCTGTTCAGACAGTTAATCTGAATTGAATGAGCTCAACATATACTGCTGTTGCAGCCACATTCAAAGTGAATCTGGACAGGAGTGTGAAAAACTGAGGGCGTTGTATGAAAATAAGAAATAGTGTCGGAGACAATACGGAGCCTTTGGGTGCACCAGAAAAAAGTCTTCTGAAGATACTTGGTCCTGTGTGCAAGAAGGGAAAATAGAAGAGAAGATACACTAGTGAGCTCTAGGAGCTGTACAAAAATCTAGATGCAGAGCAAAAAGTCAAAATAACTCAAATCGGTACATTGGATCGGCTATATCGAGCGAATAGGCAACAATGAACCAGCCAAGAGAGTTTTCAAATCTGAGCCCCCAGATTTTAGACGACGAGGACGACCAAATTTCTGGCTTACAGACCAAGCCATTGCAGAGAGTGCTACTTCGTCTAGATAATTGGAAGCAGCATGTCCGAGATCATTAAGATAATGTAAAACTGCCATGTCTTAAGCTGATATGACGTAAACTCGAGACAAGTGTCAAGAATTAGCAACAAAGAAGCCAATATTAAACTTTTTTTTAAGTGAATTGGACACAGTTGAAAGCCCAGAGGTTTTCCAAAATGATACCTTCTATTGCCTCCATTGAAAGGAATCACAGGGGAATTTGACCTCAATCACAGGGGAATTCGACCTCAACTGTGAAGGAAATTCTTTGTAGAATGATGCCTGCGTTAAGAGCTTGTCATTCTTCGAACTGTATCACATCTAAGAAATAAAGTGCTTGATTATCTAGTTCGTGCCCCGCTTAGATCAAGGTACAAACTCCCAAAGTAGAGAAACAAGAAAAGAAGAAGAAGACCGATCGCACAAAGAGGAGGATCTAGTACAACAGACGTTTCGTTAACTTCGTGCACGGATTCGTGGTATAAGTGCTAACTCTGCTTAAATTTGTTCTCAAATTTCAATGTTCAAAATTTTTGTGAGTATAAAACAGAACTTTCAGGGGTATGCAGCCCGTGAAGTAGGGGAGTGTTTTCAAAAGGTTAAACGAAATTGGTAGATCCATTAACGAAACATTCGACAGAAAATACAAATATGAACTTTAATCAAAATCATTAGAGTAGTTTTCGAGAAGAGCTCAAGATGAGATAAAGCAAAATCTTTGTATGAATTTTACCTGTTCTATACATGAGTTAAAAACCAACATTTGAATTTTTCCTCCATAAAATCCTTCAAAAATGATCTCTACTAAATTTAAAGCAAATTGGTACGTTACACATTCAGGCTCTAGCTTGATGTGCAGTGCACTGTAGTTACAGATGCATATAGCTTGACGGATGGTGTGACAAAAACCCCTTTTTTTTTGTAATCCTCCATCATCGTTATTTTAAATTTGATTAAAGACTCGATTTTTGTTTGAGAAATCAATGCCCTATGGGCTGGGTAGGGCAAGTAAAAATATCAAAGAATTAATAAAATAAAAATATTAATAGGGATATAACTTGAAACATGATCACACATCATTAAAACTTCACCTTTCCATCCATATATTAAAATTTGTGTACACCTATTACCAAAGTTATTAATATCCAAATAATAAAAAAAAGGATACCCTTTCTCACAGTCAAGTTTTTTTGTTAAATTAAAAAAAAATAATAATAATAATAAAATTTCCTTCAAACAAGATATCAAGTGTCACTATTAATAGGTGTAGTCATTATGATAAACTGGCAGCTGATTTTTACCTTGTACGTTGTTTCTGGGAAACAATATTCGATGTAAATGCAGCTACGTTGCATCCATGTCCTCGCTTAAAATGAAATTCCAAGAATCCAGAATGGTGTGTCTGCAATAAAAATAAAAATAAAAAATAAATATTAATTATTCTCATCATCACTATACACACTGACAAAACTATTTGTTTAATTTAAATATTTTTTTTTATCTCTGCTACTTGATTCTACTCTACTATCGCACATTGTTGCTTTTCAAATTTACTTAGATAATCTTAGCGTAAACTTGGGGTTTTCAAAATAAGAAAGAAAATAAAAAAAATAAATTAAAATAGAGCAGATAAATGTAAGTGTACCTCTCTCTCATTATTTTATATCAACAATAATGTTGTAGCCGGAAACATAAATAATAAACTCGCCTTTTATCCACATACCACGAGTGGAGTCATAATTTTTGTTGATGTTTTTTTTTTTGTATGTTTGTAATAGAGGACCATAGAAGCAGCAATCACATTTGTCTAAATTATTATTATCTCAAAGTTCATCTTGAGTCCCTCCTCCCTTTTTTTTTGCGGTGTAATGGATGTAATGGGCTTCTAAGGGGGGAAATTATTTGTTCGAATGATGGATGTCTAAGCTTAATCGTTTCAAGAGATGGTCATGGAAAAACACAGTATATTAAACCAGCAGAGCCAGCCACCAACCAACCTCGGCAGCAAGTGTGTTTAAACAATCTATGAAGTAGAGGTATACGTACGCTACGCACTCTTGAATTAAGATTTTGGCTAAAGATTTCGGCCTTTGAAGTGTAATGAAGAGCCCTTAAATTCCATTTGTGCATGGATAATAACGACTGCTCTATTTTTGGATCTTTTAGAACGAACAGATTGACTGCTCTATGATGTGCCCTCGAAAAATACCCGGAAATTATAATTGAAAGACCAGACCAGACCAGATCGATTGTGAGTGGCCTCTGAGTCTCTTAAGAAATAGGGCAACAGACTTTTCTATTAACTTGGGATATTATGCTTGTCGGTAAAACTCATTTGGATTTTCTTCCTTGCTGCAAAAATAAATGGTTTAGCATAGTGCAACCCAAGGGACTGCATTTCTTTTTTTATATACAGCCTATACAGTATACACGCCCATTTTGATCCTTCGCCTATTGTTTCGCTAAAAGAAAAAAATAAAAAAGAATGAAGAAACATATTTTCAAGGAATTATGTCGAGCATTGTTCGATTACAAAGCCGCAAAATTGAAATGTGAATTTATAATGGACAAAGATTGCATCCTGCAGGTAAAAAGGACGACGACAACGATGGCGATGGTGATGTTGATGACGACGACGACAACGACGATGACTATAAAACACACAAAAGAACACGTTGCTCGTTTTAAGGTGGTTTATACTTTTACGACTTTATAGGAAAAAAGGCAGGCGATTTGTTTGATGGAAATCACTACACTCTGTGTCTCTCTCAATCGCATAACTTAACCACCTGAGGCATTGAATATTTTTGTTTGGGTTTTTATTGCGTTGTTTTCTTCTAATCCTTGGCATTTGGAATTTTTTTTTCTTTGCTTTGAAATTCCATTTGGGTTGATACAAGTTAAAAAGGGAAACTACGGTGTGGGACATTAAAAAAAAAAAATACACCACAAAGAGGACTTCAAATGGATATTGATTTCAAAAGCAATTGTTTGAACATTGCAAAGAAAAAACCGACTTTGCTAATTGAGATGTTGCAAGAATTTTTTCTATACAAAAATAAAGAGATATTAAAATAGTTTTCTATCTCTTTGATGAGATGATGAGAACCAATTTAAGGGATTACATTTAAAAGATTTTTCTCAGATTTACTCAAGTTACAAGAGTGCAAGTCTGCAAGTCTGCAAGTCTGCAAGTCTGCAAGTTCTTTGATTTATATTTTTTTAAGTTATTTTTTCTTCCAAGCAATGTCGATTTAATACAAAATCATTTTTATATTCAAAGTTTGGTGTAAATGCATAGAACAAAAGCATAAAATAAAATAAAAAAATAAAGAAAATAAGGGAAAATCATAAGAATTCGAAATTCCAGCCTATTTGCGTTGGGCGCCATTTTAAAGTTGTTAAATAACTCCCTCACAGAGTTGTAAAGTACTTAAGTACATTTGTACTTAAGTACCTTGTAAGTACCCAGTACCTTGTACTTGTACTTGTACTTGAAAAAAACAAGTACAATGTACTTGGTACTTGAAAAGCACCAAGTACAAGTACTTTTCCAAGTACTTTGTTCCAAGTACATATACTTGGTACTGTAATACTGCCAAGTACATTTTCAAGTACTTTTCAAGTACAAGTCCATTTCAAGTACTTTTCAAGTACAGGTTCACTTCAAGTACTTTTCAAGTACAAGTCCATTTTAAGTACTTTTCAAGTACAATTCGTTGATTGTTCTGGCTGGACATAGGTGGGTCTGGATTCTGGACACAGGTGGGAATTTTTTTTCGGTTTGGGTGATGGGGGACGGTAGTCTAAAAGAAGACAGAGGTGGGTCTGGATCTGGACAGAGGTGGGTCTGGACACAGGTGGGATTTTTTTTTTGAAAAAAAATTATATAGAAATATACATTTTTTTTGGACATTTTTTTTTTTTGAAAAATATAAAAAACAACATTTTTTGAAGAAAATTTCAATGAAAAATTAAACTTTTTATTTTTTTTCGGTTTTTAATTTTTCTTCGAAATATGAATGATACTGTACTGTACTGTACTGTTGTTCAAGAAAACTTGACATTAACACTCAATTGATGCATCGCATTATACGAAAATTCGACTTATATCTTTAAACGCGATTTGCGGCTAAACTAAGCGTCCTAGAGGCATCAAAGTTGACACTTTTACACTTGATTTGCGGATAAACTAAGCGTACTAGCCACTTATAAAATGCATATTCGTGATCTTTTACATAATTGTAATTTTCTCAAAAACGGTTCGACAACTTTTCTTAAAAAAAATTCAATACATTTATTTTAGTCAAGGCTTTCTTTGCGTGGAAAACCATTTTTCAAAAATGGTTATTAATGGTACCTCCCAAGGAACCATTTTTTTAATTTTTGATTTGATTTCAATTATTTTTTTTATACAGAAGCTTCCAAAAAATGTTAATAGTTTTGTGTACCAATATTTTTGAAAAAATATTTTTTGGATTTTTAAAAAAAATTTCAAATTTTTTTTTGGAAAATCAAATATTTCAAAAACAGCATCATAGATTTTTTTGAAACTCGATATTTAAGACTTTTTTAGTACTCTCTAAAATATTTTTAAAAAAAATTTCACATTTATGAAAAAATAACGGTACCTTCCATACAAAAATGAAAAAACCGCAAAGGAAAATATTTTTTTGCTTGAAAACGACTCCTACGATTTTGATTAAACTTTTTTCATATACTAAAATTAGTACGATCTACCATCAAAAATTATAAAATTTTACACATAGCAACTATTAGTAGTACCTGTCATAGAACGTATTTTTTTATTTTGAGTTTTCTCGTTATCAGCTTAACGGATCTAAATGATTTTTTTTATATAAAAATATCAGATAAGATCAAATAATATTGCATATCAAAATTTTCAAAAAAAAGTTTTTGGATTTTTAAAAAAAGTTTCAAACTTTTTTTTGAAAATTCGATATCTCAAAAACGGGTTGACAATTTTTTTTTCAAATTTTGTTTTTATATACACATAAATATATAGTTCAAATCTGCATACCGAAGTTTGTTCTTAAAAATTTTTTAAGTATTTTATATATAAAAAATTAATTAAAAAAAAAACCGCTCCAACGATTTTAAATTTTGTTTCCATACAGTCACATTCCATCATGAATTAAGATGGCATACTCACCTCAAACTGTCAAAAGAGTTGTTTTAGCTAATTTAAATGTCGTATTTCATGCTTCTCTACATTTTTCTCTCATAATTTCCATGTTTGTATATACAATTTTCTTAAACTCGCAGTGTTTTGAACATAAGAGCAAGTACGTGCGACCCAGTCGTGCATTTTATTTTTTTTTGTTCGTTGTTATCGTTTACAATTTCGTTGTTCCACGTAGAGCTGTGTCAATCGATTGATTCGTTCTTTTTGACTCGTATACCAAAAAGATTGATTGATTGCATTCACAAGTTCAGTTAGAGATACAATAATTTTTCAATCTCGTTCAAAATTATGAAAAATTAAAAGAGTAGAGTGAATGAACAGAAAGAATGTTGAAATAGAACACAACGAATGCAAACAAACTTGAGTTTGGGTCAGTTTCTTAAAGTACGTTCATACTTGTATCTCTTTAAGTTCCCCAAAGTATATCAAAGACGGTGTGCAAATAGAAGGGTATAATTTCTAATAGTCGCTTAAAACATTAAATCACGGGAATGTTTAAAAAACGTTTCAAAATAACGAATTTTTTTTCCCATTTTATTCGTAACCCAAATGATTGAAGAAATGAACGATTGGAAAGGAACGAAACTTTCCCATTTTATACGCATACAAAATTATTAAACACACACCAAAATGATTGAAAAAGTTAACGATTGAAAAGAACTAATCATTGAACTGAACGGCATATGAACGATTGAATCTTTTAAAATGAACGTTTGACGACACACCTCTAGTTCCGCGTACTTGCAACAATGAACAACGTACATGGGCGATAAAACCGAACAACAAATTTAACACATTTTTGGAACACCCTGTTGAAAATATTTGTTTTTTTTTCATTCAGTTTCAGCTATCACCTGTGTCAATTTCATTGCAATCACTCAAGGGACAACAAAGTTAACACATTTTTGGAACACCCCGTTGAAAATATTTGTTTTTTTTTAAATTCAATTTCAGCTTTCACCTGTTTCAATTTCATTGCAATCACTCAACAAAGTTAACACATTTTTGGAACACCCTGTTGAATTTTTTTTTTGTTTTTAGTTCTGTTTCAGCTTTCACCTACGGCAATTTAATTGCAATCGCTTAAGGAACAACGAACTTCCATGGGTTTTGAAACTTTTCAAAATTCAAGCAAAAATAAAAATGCTTACAGCTAATTACTCAGGTACAAGATCCTATCATAATTGATCATTTTGTTTTGCTCACACATGAGCAGCTCATGAGTGAGCATTTCCGTACGGTGATGGGTGGATACCACATCCTTTGAATATAAATATTCAATTTTTCAATGCACAAAAGCCCTCATGTTTATTCAAATATATTTTATCATTCCCTGATTAAATCTCGATATGATCCATAGATTCTTAGAAAGTGGGTGGCTGCCACGCCCATGAACGGAAAATATCAAGTTTTAAATTTTAATTTTTTTGAACAATATAATTACTACCGTTATACCGAATTTCATCGTCCTTAAATTATCGCAAGTGCTCCATTCAATAATTAATAACAATTCTGATAATGTGGGTGGATGCCACGCCTCCTCAATCCAAAATCTCAAATTTTAATATTTTTCCTTTGCATTCATTAAAAGCCCTACCATCCCGTCAAATTTCAAGGTCGTAATGGAAATGGACGTGCTCTTTATTTCTATGAAATAGGGGGATGTATTTGTACTTGAAAAGTACTTGAAATGGACTGGTACTTGAAAAGTACTTGAATTGGACTTGTACTTGAAGAGTACTTGAAAAGGACTTGTACTTGAAAAGTAGGTACTTGAAATGGACTTGTACTTGAAAAGTACTTGAAAATGTACTTGGCAGTATTACAGTACCAAGTACATGTACTTGAAACAAAGTACTTTAGTAAGTACTTGTACTTGGTGTTTTTCAAGTACCAAATACATGGTACTTGGTTTTTTCAAGTACAAGTACAAGTACAAGGTACTTGGTACTTGACTGGTACTTGTACTTGAAAGTTTACAGGTCTGCTCCCTCATTTTAAACTGAAAAGATAAAAAATGCTTATGCACCGAAAGTTGTTGATAATTTTTTTTTCTACAATTTTAATCTTGCCAAATCTTCTATGCATAAATTCGATATTTTCATAAATTTTGAAGTTAAGCTAATTCTAAAATTATTCAATAATTGATTTCGATGAAATTTTCACTTTTTGTTGTTATTTTTAATTGAAAGCTAACAAGAGTTATTGTAGTAAAACCCACCCACTGGCATCGTTTCCCCACTTTGCTTATAATCTCTTTTCAACGTCTTTAGGATGCTGAAAATTTAACTCTCTGGAACCTTATTTATTCTAACTTTTGGGCAAAACAACTCTCTCAACTTAAGAGAGTTTTTAACACAAAGTTTAAAATTTCTAGGAATGTTATATAAGGAAAAGAATAAAAAATAACAAAAAGTGGGCGTGGTAGTATCTAAATATTTAAATAACTAGAAATGCTAGGTTGGTGAAATAGTTTTTGAATGAGCTCAACTTCAATATAAATACAAGATAATACAGATATGTATATGTTGTCTTTTTTTAAATTTATTCGTTAACTATCAATCGTAGGTAAAAATTTGTTATAATCCAAACTGTAGAGAATACAATTTTCAATAACTTTTGCTTGTGCATTTTTGGTCGAAAGTTAAAATTAGGGAGTTATTCTATAAAAATTAATTAACTCAGAATTCAAAATGGCGCCCAACGCAAATGGCATATAATGCTGAAAAGTATACTGTAGAATCTCACCACTGATACTATAGTTGTATAGTTATCGCACGCAGATCAAGTACAAATTACTACTTTTTATCGTGGGACTTAGACTTACGTCCCAGTTTTATTAATATTGTGTGAGCTATAACTCGGATGTTAAAAAAAGCCACATGCATATAAATACAAAACGTCAATTACATGTCATATCAGTATAGTTCGATCAAAGAACTCGGTTTTTGGGGAAGCAACAAATTAGCTTGTAAATAGAATTACTAAAAAAATGGTCGATTTTATTTGTCCTCGATACCTCTTTAATTTTTGTTATTTTAAATGATCATCAAAACTGGAATGCCAATCAAATCTTTTGAAATATTTGGATTTTGCCGACATCCACATGGGTACAAACATATTAAAAACTTAAGTACGAGTAAGCAAAAAGCTCGACTAAATACTCAATATGGAATAGAGACGAAACAATTTAATCGTCTTGGGAATCCAGGACGGATCCAGGATTTCATCAGTTTTCGTGGAGCCTTTCCAGCTGTTCTGGGGTCACGCCACTGCGAAATTGTTTCCATAGTTTTCACAATCTTGATGAGGTCTACAGAAAATTAGAGTACACCTTCATACCGCTCTACACACCTGATGGTCATACAAAGCTATTAACTCTTTCATAACTGCCACAGCAGCAGGTACTTTGGAGCTTCGTGAAATGAAGTTATGCAGTTTGTGGCTGTGGCATGGTGCCTTAACAGCGTTTTTGAATTCCCTCTGGATCTTCGTAAAACCATACCTCGAATTTCGGAAAGCATAATGACATATCGGCCAGCATGTTCCTATTCCTGATCATGACCTTCGAGTTTGAGTGAAAGTTTCAGCTGGGGAAAGATAATTTGGTCAAGAGCCTTCCCATTTACAGGCCACGTCATCTGCGTCAAAAATCCATTGGCAGTCTATTCCCCATCGCAAACTGCTAAAGACTTCTGTTCGAAAACGCAAATACAAATTTTCTGCATAGGCGATGTTTTCGATAATGCAGTTTGCAAACGTCACATGTTCGACAATATCATCTGCGGTGCAATTCTGCAGTAAAAAAATCAAGTTGACGACAAAAACATTGAGAAGCCAGAGAACCTATTCGTAAACGACAAATGCGTTTGCAAGGAAATTGAATGACGTTGATAAAAAATTTTATTTACAAACAGAAAGATTACTTATTCTTTGGCTACAAGAATGAATTTTAGAAACGTAGAACGAAAAAACATTTTTTGATGACAATTGATTTAATCCATATTTTATGATACGTTCATTTTTGCCCAGAGGGGGGGGGGGCAATAGCACCCATCGGCCCTGTCTCCGCCCCTGTTGGGGACACTTGCAAGAGCACGAACTCTTTTCAACTAAACGCCACTGAATCGCTGGCCATGGCTTTTAAATAATCGAATATTTAAAAAAAAATTTCCCGGCGAAAAATGGTGGCTTATCAAGCCTAAATTGGTTTTTGAAACACACACAAATTTTGGACTTATTTTGAAATGACTAAATTCCTTGGCATGCAACTAGTATCTTCTAGTGAACGTCATTCTTTAAACTATGAACTAGTCAAAATGTCGACTTTTAAAATGTCAACTGTTGGAATCTCCACTTATAAATGTCAAACACTGTCGATATTTTCAAAATTGGCAATTTTAAAAATCAACATTTTAAAAAATTGGTGAAATTTGACTTCTTTTGATTGATGTCAGTTTTTTAACTAGTCCAATTTTTTTTCTGTCGGTTCTATGAAGACGATGTTAACCATTAACCTTTTAACTTGCAATTAAGAGGAAAAAAAATTGAAATAACAATCAAAAATGACATTACGATGATAGAGAACACTAAAAAAGTGGGTGATACTATTGTGTCTGTCTGTCTGTTCGTCTACAGCCTTAACGGAGCGATCAATTTTCAATTTTCGACCAGTTAAAATGTCGTCTGATTAAAATTTCGATTTTAATCAATTTTTTTTTTCTAGTAGTACCTAGTGGCATAATGGTAAGTGCGTTGGACTGCCATGCCGAAGGTTTGGGTTCGATTCCCAGCCGCTACCACCTAAACTTAAAAAATCGAGGAACTGACAAGAAATGACCAAGAATATCTGTTGTTAGAATAAGTGCATCTCATCTAGCCGATCGGACTAAGCAAAAAACTGAAGGTCCTCTCCATTCCTGCCAACAACGTGCATACAGGAATGATTGAGAGTTGTAACTTGTAAATCACTAGGCCCTTGTTCTCCAGCATGGGAATAATACTGATAAATACTGCCGATAAAATCAAAATTTTTCTCGACTTCTTTGTCAAGGCAGTCAACTTGTCAAGTATAGAGTTTCAGTAAACAAAAATTGATATTTTTACTTACAGAAAAGCTGATAAAAATCAAAATTTTAACCAGTCCCCATTTTTTCGTTGGTCATTCGTATATAACCCAAAATAAAAATAAATAAATATTATTTCCATTGTCAATAAAATTTTTAGAAAGTTTAAAAATTTATTTAAACAGCAAAATTTTGCTTTCTATAACTATACAGATAAATTATTTATGCTTATTAAATCATCAAACGCAATGCACCTATCATGCATTGCGGTGTTCTTTTGTCCACATCAGAACCTTCGATTCAAGTTTATGCTTATGGTATATTGCACAAAGAAGGTAACCATCAACTGTCTTTTCCATGTTAGTCATCAACTTGATGGGTTGATAATAATTTATAGGTAGCTAAGTAATTTTACGAGGGATGGTTAAGTGGTTTGTCATAAAATTTCGACATAAAGTCAGATTAATCATATAAGCAATCTTTGAAATACCTGCACGCAACAATTATAAAAAATAAGAAATATATTTTAGACTTTTTATTTTAGTTTTTTTTTTTTTGTGGTTATCAGAAATGACTCTAAAGACATTATATGGTTGGCGAAGAAGAAGATGGTAAAGAAACAATACAAAACATGTTTCGCTAAAAGAAAAAAATAAAAAAGAATGAAGAAACATATTTTCAAGGAATTATGTCGAGCATTGTTCGATTACAAAGCCGCAAAATTGAAATGTGAATTTATAATGGACAAAGATTGCATCCTGCAGGTAAAAAGGACGACGACAACGATGGCGATGGTGATGTTGATGACGACGACGACAACGACGATGACTATAAAACACACAAAAGAACACGTTGCTCGTTTTAAGGTGGTTTATACTTTTACGACTTTATAGGAAAAAAGGCAGGCGATTTGTTTGATGGAAATCACTACACTCTGTGTCTCTCTCAATCGCATAACTTAACCACCTGAGGCATTGAATATTTTTGTTTGGGTTTTTATTGCGTTGTTTTCTTCTAATCCTTGGCATTTGGAATTTTTTTTTCTTTGCTTTGAAATTCCATTTGGGTTGATACAAGTTAAAAAGGGAAACTACGGTGTGGGACATTAAAAAAAAAAAATACACCACAAAGAGGACTTCAAATGGATATTGATTTCAAAAGCAATTGTTTGAACATTGCAAAGAAAAAACCGACTTTGCTAATTGAGATGTTGCAAGAATTTTTTCTATACAAAAATAAAGAGATATTAAAATAGTTTTCTATCTCTTTGATGAGATGATGAGAACCAATTTAAGGGATTACATTTAAAAGATTTTTCTCAGATTTACTCAAGTTACAAGAGTGCAAGTCTGCAAGTCTGCAAGTCTGCAAGTCTGCAAGTTCTTTGATTTATATTTTTTTAAGTTATTTTTTCTTCCAAGCAATGTCGATTTAATACAAAATCATTTTTATATTCAAAGTTTGGTGTAAATGCATAGAACAAAAGCATAAAATAAAATAAAAAAATAAAGAAAATAAGGGAAAATCATAAGAATTCGAAATTCCAGCCTATTTGCGTTGGGCGCCATTTTAAAGTTGTTAAATAACTCCCTCACAGAGTTGTAAAGTACTTAAGTACATTTGTACTTAAGTACCTTGTAAGTACCCAGTACCTTGTACTTGTACTTGTACTTGAAAAAAACAAGTACAATGTACTTGGTACTTGAAAAGCACCAAGTACAAGTACTTTTCCAAGTACTTTGTTCCAAGTACATATACTTGGTACTGTAATACTGCCAAGTACATTTTCAAGTACTTTTCAAGTACAAGTCCATTTCAAGTACTTTTCAAGTACAGGTTCACTTCAAGTACTTTTCAAGTACAAGTCCATTTTAAGTACTTTTCAAGTACAATTCGTTGATTGTTCTGGCTGGACATAGGTGGGTCTGGATTCTGGACACAGGTGGGAATTTTTTTTCGGTTTGGGTGATGGGGGACGGTAGTCTAAAAGAAGACAGAGGTGGGTCTGGATCTGGACAGAGGTGGGTCTGGACACAGGTGGGATTTTTTTTTTGAAAAAAAATTATATAGAAATATACATTTTTTTTGGACATTTTTTTTTTTTGAAAAATATAAAAAACAACATTTTTTGAAGAAAATTTCAATGAAAAATTAAACTTTTTATTTTTTTTCGGTTTTTAATTTTTCTTCGAAATATGAATGATACTGTACTGTACTGTACTGTTGTTCAAGAAAACTTGACATTAACACTCAATTGATGCATCGCATTATACGAAAATTCGACTTATATCTTTAAACGCGATTTGCGGCTAAACTAAGCGTCCTAGAGGCATCAAAGTTGACACTTTTACACTTGATTTGCGGATAAACTAAGCGTACTAGCCACTTATAAAATGCATATTCGTGATCTTTTACATAATTGTAATTTTCTCAAAAACGGTTCGACAACTTTTCTTAAAAAAAATTCAATACATTTATTTTAGTCAAGGCTTTCTTTGCGTGGAAAACCATTTTTCAAAAATGGTTATTAATGGTACCTCCCAAGGAACCATTTTTTTAATTTTTGATTTGATTTCAATTATTTTTTTTATACAGAAGCTTCCAAAAAATGTTAATAGTTTTGTGTACCAATATTTTTGAAAAAATATTTTTTGGATTTTTAAAAAAAATTTCAAATTTTTTTTTGGAAAATCAAATATTTCAAAAACAGCATCATAGATTTTTTTGAAACTCGATATTTAAGACTTTTTTAGTACTCTCTAAAATATTTTTAAAAAAAATTTCACATTTATGAAAAAATAACGGTACCTTCCATACAAAAATGAAAAAACCGCAAAGGAAAATATTTTTTTGCTTGAAAACGACTCCTACGATTTTGATTAAACTTTTTTCATATACTAAAATTAGTACGATCTACCATCAAAAATTATAAAATTTTACACATAGCAACTATTAGTAGTACCTGTCATAGAACGTATTTTTTTATTTTGAGTTTTCTCGTTATCAGCTTAACGGATCTAAATGATTTTTTTTATATAAAAATATCAGATAAGATCAAATAATATTGCATATCAAAATTTTCAAAAAAAAGTTTTTGGATTTTTAAAAAAAGTTTCAAACTTTTTTTTGAAAATTCGATATCTCAAAAACGGGTTGACAATTTTTTTTTCAAATTTTGTTTTTATATACACATAAATATATAGTTCAAATCTGCATACCGAAGTTTGTTCTTAAAAATTTTTTAAGTATTTTATATATAAAAAATTAATTAAAAAAAAAACCGCTCCAACGATTTTAAATTTTGTTTCCATACAGTCACATTCCATCATGAATTAAGATGGCATACTCACCTCAAACTGTCAAAAGAGTTGTTTTAGCTAATTTAAATGTCGTATTTCATGCTTCTCTACATTTTTCTCTCATAATTTCCATGTTTGTATATACAATTTTCTTAAACTCGCAGTGTTTTGAACATAAGAGCAAGTACGTGCGACCCAGTCGTGCATTTTATTTTTTTTTGTTCGTTGTTATCGTTTACAATTTCGTTGTTCCACGTAGAGCTGTGTCAATCGATTGATTCGTTCTTTTTGACTCGTATACCAAAAAGATTGATTGATTGCATTCACAAGTTCAGTTAGAGATACAATAATTTTTCAATCTCGTTCAAAATTATGAAAAATTAAAAGAGTAGAGTGAATGAACAGAAAGAATGTTGAAATAGAACACAACGAATGCAAACAAACTTGAGTTTGGGTCAGTTTCTTAAAGTACGTTCATACTTGTATCTCTTTAAGTTCCCCAAAGTATATCAAAGACGGTGTGCAAATAGAAGGGTATAATTTCTAATAGTCGCTTAAAACATTAAATCACGGGAATGTTTAAAAAACGTTTCAAAATAACGAATTTTTTTTCCCATTTTATTCGTAACCCAAATGATTGAAGAAATGAACGATTGGAAAGGAACGAAACTTTCCCATTTTATACGCATACAAAATTATTAAACACACACCAAAATGATTGAAAAAGTTAACGATTGAAAAGAACTAATCATTGAACTGAACGGCATATGAACGATTGAATCTTTTAAAATGAACGTTTGACGACACACCTCTAGTTCCGCGTACTTGCAACAATGAACAACGTACATGGGCGATAAAACCGAACAACAAATTTAACACATTTTTGGAACACCCTGTTGAAAATATTTGTTTTTTTTTCATTCAGTTTCAGCTATCACCTGTGTCAATTTCATTGCAATCACTCAAGGGACAACAAAGTTAACACATTTTTGGAACACCCCGTTGAAAATATTTGTTTTTTTTTAAATTCAATTTCAGCTTTCACCTGTTTCAATTTCATTGCAATCACTCAACAAAGTTAACACATTTTTGGAACACCCTGTTGAATTTTTTTTTTGTTTTTAGTTCTGTTTCAGCTTTCACCTACGGCAATTTAATTGCAATCGCTTAAGGAACAACGAACTTCCATGGGTTTTGAAACTTTTCAAAATTCAAGCAAAAATAAAAATGCTTACAGCTAATTACTCAGGTACAAGATCCTATCATAATTGATCATTTTGTTTTGCTCACACATGAGCAGCTCATGAGTGAGCATTTCCGTACGGTGATGGGTGGATACCACATCCTTTGAATATAAATATTCAATTTTTCAATGCACAAAAGCCCTCATGTTTATTCAAATATATTTTATCATTCCCTGATTAAATCTCGATATGATCCATAGATTCTTAGAAAGTGGGTGGCTGCCACGCCCATGAACGGAAAATATCAAGTTTTAAATTTTAATTTTTTTGAACAATATAATTACTACCGTTATACCGAATTTCATCGTCCTTAAATTATCGCAAGTGCTCCATTCAATAATTAATAACAATTCTGATAATGTGGGTGGATGCCACGCCTCCTCAATCCAAAATCTCAAATTTTAATATTTTTCCTTTGCATTCATTAAAAGCCCTACCATCCCGTCAAATTTCAAGGTCGTAATGGAAATGGACGTGCTCTTTATTTCTATGAAATAGGGGGATGTATTTGTACTTGAAAAGTACTTGAAATGGACTGGTACTTGAAAAGTACTTGAATTGGACTTGTACTTGAAGAGTACTTGAAAAGGACTTGTACTTGAAAAGTAGGTACTTGAAATGGACTTGTACTTGAAAAGTACTTGAAAATGTACTTGGCAGTATTACAGTACCAAGTACATGTACTTGAAACAAAGTACTTTAGTAAGTACTTGTACTTGGTGTTTTTCAAGTACCAAATACATGGTACTTGGTTTTTTCAAGTACAAGTACAAGTACAAGGTACTTGGTACTTGACTGGTACTTGTACTTGAAAGTTTACAGGTCTGCTCCCTCATTTTAAACTGAAAAGATAAAAAATGCTTATGCACCGAAAGTTGTTGATAATTTTTTTTTCTACAATTTTAATCTTGCCAAATCTTCTATGCATAAATTCGATATTTTCATAAATTTTGAAGTTAAGCTAATTCTAAAATTATTCAATAATTGATTTCGATGAAATTTTCACTTTTTGTTGTTATTTTTAATTGAAAGCTAACAAGAGTTATTGTAGTAAAACCCACCCACTGGCATCGTTTCCCCACTTTGCTTATAATCTCTTTTCAACGTCTTTAGGATGCTGAAAATTTAACTCTCTGGAACCTTATTTATTCTAACTTTTGGGCAAAACAACTCTCTCAACTTAAGAGAGTTTTTAACACAAAGTTTAAAATTTCTAGGAATGTTATATAAGGAAAAGAATAAAAAATAACAAAAAGTGGGCGTGGTAGTATCTAAATATTTAAATAACTAGAAATGCTAGGTTGGTGAAATAGTTTTTGAATGAGCTCAACTTCAATATAAATACAAGATAATACAGATATGTATATGTTGTCTTTTTTTAAATTTATTCGTTAACTATCAATCGTAGGTAAAAATTTGTTATAATCCAAACTGTAGAGAATACAATTTTCAATAACTTTTGCTTGTGCATTTTTGGTCGAAAGTTAAAATTAGGGAGTTATTCTATAAAAATTAATTAACTCAGAATTCAAAATGGCGCCCAACGCAAATGGCATATAATGCTGAAAAGTATACTGTAGAATCTCACCACTGATACTATAGTTGTATAGTTATCGCACGCAGATCAAGTACAAATTACTACTTTTTATCGTGGGACTTAGACTTACGTCCCAGTTTTATTAATATTGTGTGAGCTATAACTCGGATGTTAAAAAAAGCCACATGCATATAAATACAAAACGTCAATTACATGTCATATCAGTATAGTTCGATCAAAGAACTCGGTTTTTGGGGAAGCAACAAATTAGCTTGTAAATAGAATTACTAAAAAAATGGTCGATTTTATTTGTCCTCGATACCTCTTTAATTTTTGTTATTTTAAATGATCATCAAAACTGGAATGCCAATCAAATCTTTTGAAATATTTGGATTTTGCCGACATCCACATGGGTACAAACATATTAAAAACTTAAGTACGAGTAAGCAAAAAGCTCGACTAAATACTCAATATGGAATAGAGACGAAACAATTTAATCGTCTTGGGAATCCAGGACGGATCCAGGATTTCATCAGTTTTCGTGGAGCCTTTCCAGCTGTTCTGGGGTCACGCCACTGCGAAATTGTTTCCATAGTTTTCACAATCTTGATGAGGTCTACAGAAAATTAGAGTACACCTTCATACCGCTCTACACACCTGATGGTCATACAAAGCTATTAACTCTTTCATAACTGCCACAGCAGCAGGTACTTTGGAGCTTCGTGAAATGAAGTTATGCAGTTTGTGGCTGTGGCATGGTGCCTTAACAGCGTTTTTGAATTCCCTCTGGATCTTCGTAAAACCATACCTCGAATTTCGGAAAGCATAATGACATATCGGCCAGCATGTTCCTATTCCTGATCATGACCTTCGAGTTTGAGTGAAAGTTTCAGCTGGGGAAAGATAATTTGGTCAAGAGCCTTCCCATTTACAGGCCACGTCATCTGCGTCAAAAATCCATTGGCAGTCTATTCCCCATCGCAAACTGCTAAAGACTTCTGTTCGAAAACGCAAATACAAATTTTCTGCATAGGCGATGTTTTCGATAATGCAGTTTGCAAACGTCACATGTTCGACAATATCATCTGCGGTGCAATTCTGCAGTAAAAAAATCAAGTTGACGACAAAAACATTGAGAAGCCAGAGAACCTATTCGTAAACGACAAATGCGTTTGCAAGGAAATTGAATGACGTTGATAAAAAATTTTATTTACAAACAGAAAGATTACTTATTCTTTGGCTACAAGAATGAATTTTAGAAACGTAGAACGAAAAAACATTTTTTGATGACAATTGATTTAATCCATATTTTATGATACGTTCATTTTTGCCCAGAGGGGGGGGGGGCAATAGCACCCATCGGCCCTGTCTCCGCCCCTGTTGGGGACACTTGCAAGAGCACGAACTCTTTTCAACTAAACGCCACTGAATCGCTGGCCATGGCTTTTAAATAATCGAATATTTAAAAAAAAATTTCCCGGCGAAAAATGGTGGCTTATCAAGCCTAAATTGGTTTTTGAAACACACACAAATTTTGGACTTATTTTGAAATGACTAAATTCCTTGGCATGCAACTAGTATCTTCTAGTGAACGTCATTCTTTAAACTATGAACTAGTCAAAATGTCGACTTTTAAAATGTCAACTGTTGGAATCTCCACTTATAAATGTCAAACACTGTCGATATTTTCAAAATTGGCAATTTTAAAAATCAACATTTTAAAAAATTGGTGAAATTTGACTTCTTTTGATTGATGTCAGTTTTTTAACTAGTCCAATTTTTTTTCTGTCGGTTCTATGAAGACGATGTTAACCATTAACCTTTTAACTTGCAATTAAGAGGAAAAAAAATTGAAATAACAATCAAAAATGACATTACGATGATAGAGAACACTAAAAAAGTGGGTGATACTATTGTGTCTGTCTGTCTGTTCGTCTACAGCCTTAACGGAGCGATCAATTTTCAATTTTCGACCAGTTAAAATGTCGTCTGATTAAAATTTCGATTTTAATCAATTTTTTTTTTCTAGTAGTACCTAGTGGCATAATGGTAAGTGCGTTGGACTGCCATGCCGAAGGTTTGGGTTCGATTCCCAGCCGCTACCACCTAAACTTAAAAAATCGAGGAACTGACAAGAAATGACCAAGAATATCTGTTGTTAGAATAAGTGCATCTCATCTAGCCGATCGGACTAGGCAAAAAACTGAAGGTCCTCTCCATTCCTGCCAACAACGTGCATACAGGAATGATTGAGAGTTGTAACTTGTAAATCACTAGGCCCTTGTTCTCCAGCATGGGAATAATACTGATAAATACTGCCGATAAAATCAAAATTTTTCTCGACTTCTTTGTCAAGGCAGTCAACTTGTCAAGTATAGAGTTTCAGTAAACAAAAATTGATATTTTTACTTACAGAAAAGCTGATAAAAATCAAAATTTTAACCAGTCCCCATTTTTTCGTTGGTCATTCGTATATAACCCAAAATAAAAATAAATAAATATTATTTCCATTGTCAATAAAATTTTTAGAAAGTTTAAAAATTTATTTAAACAGCAAAATTTTGCTTTCTATAACTATACAGATAAATTATTTATGCTTATTAAATCATCAAACGCAATGCACCTATCATGCATTGCGGTGTTCTTTTGTCCACATCAGAACCTTCGATTCAAGTTTATGCTTATGGTATATTGCACAAAGAAGGTAACCATCAACTGTCTTTTCCATGTTAGTCATCAACTTGATGGGTTGATAATAATTTATAGGTAGCTAAGTAATTTTACGAGGGATGGTTAAGTGGTTTGTCATAAAATTTCGACATAAAGTCAGATTAATCATATAAGCAATCTTTGAAATACCTGCACGCAACAATTATAAAAAATAAGAAATATATTTTAGACTTTTTATTTTAGTTTTTTTTTTTTTGTGGTTATCAGAAATGACTCTAAAGACATTATATGGTTGGCGAAGAAGAAGATGGTAAAGAAACAATACAAAACATGAGAACGGTCATTTTGATTGATTTAATAAAGAACCTGCCTATGCACGTTTTTTTATAATAAAACTTTTTTGGTATTTTGGTTTTGAAGGGCTCATGACCTAGTGATTTTTTAATGAACATTGTTTGCAGAAAAGCACAGTTTCAGTCACGTATTTTTGTGTTTTGATGTTATGGGTGGTCAGAAATTCAAATTTTCATTCTTTCAACTGTGTTTAACTTTAATAGGATGGTTTCTTGATCTTTACAATTTAAGACCAACAAATTTAAACTCATACACCTACAGATTAACGGGTTATTCATTTAGATTTTTTTTTTTAATTTTAAATAAAGATTATAAAATGGAAGTGAATGGAGGAATATTATCATGGCCCGAAAGAACAATTTCTGACATTTATTTTTTGAAAATAGTTTTATTCAAATGTTGCCCGCGACTATGCCGTATTAATGTTCTATTTGGAAGTTCCAATTTTGGATCACTCTTGAGCACACGAGTAATGTTGGCTTCCGGAATCGTAACTGGTCCTATCGGCGAAGACTTTTGATTTCGCATGACCTAAAAGAAAAAGTATAAAAGATTCGACATCACATGAACAAGGTGGCTAGTTGACAGAGGTTCAAAACGCAAAATTAGCTTTGCACTTAATTGTTCTCGAAAAAAAACATGGCTTAACGGCTGTGTTGCAATAAATAATCTGCAGCGCCTAAATAATTGATACAAAATGTCCTGGAGATCATGCGGGCTTAAATTTGGGGCAGCAATTAGTCCTTTATCATGATATGATGATGGGTGCCACTGACAGTTACATTTTTGACACCTCTTTTTGAAGAAATATGGACCAATGATTCCACCAGCCCATAAGCAGTTGTTTTGTCTGGGTGACATGGAAGCTCTTAAAACATTTCGGGTTGCTCTTTAGGTTGCTCTCATTCACCTATTACCCATTGAGCCAGAAATGTGCTGAACAAATTTTGTTGGTGAAAACAGTGGATTTTCTGCAAGCCCAGCTGAATAATTTTGTAATGTATATAAAGTTAGCAGGACACTTTTGGAAATTCATGTTAAAAACTATCCTATCATTAGTTGCTACTTAATTGCGAATTAGTTACGCAAAAAAGAATTAATTGCTTTTTTGGTTTAAGCCTAGTACGCTGCTGATGCGAAACGAAAAATCCCATACAAAAATGACACAACGAAATCATAAACTAAAAATTTAGTTCTACTTTTCGTTCTGCAGTACGCTGTTCGATGAGCGAAATTGAAAATTGTAGCAGATTATTTGGAGAAGTCTACACTCTTTTTTCGCACACAATTAATTACCCAGACCATTTATTGTGTGCGAAAAAATGACATTTGTGTTTTTTCGTGTTTATTTTTGTTGTTTCTTTCATTACAGCATGGCTGCTTGTGATTTTTTTGCATTTGCATTTGTTTTAATTTTTTGAATTTGTGCAACTGTCAATAAATATTTTTCCGCTTCGTTTTCGTAAGCATTTCGTTGTCTTGTTGGATACCAACTAAAAATTTCGTTTCGCATCAGCAGCGTACTAGGCTTTAAGGAAAAATGGGTCCTGCTATAACTTCATATGAACTTAGTAGGACAACTTTCTCAAAAATGTGTATAAACGATTAAAAAAAATGATTTTGGGAACTAATTAATTGCGAATTAGTTAAGCAAAAAAAAATTGTATTGCGTTTTAGGTTTGCGAAAAAATGGGCATCCTGCTAACTTCATACAACTTTTTCAAAAAAGGAGATAGGTAGTCGACCTGAAAAAGAGGAGATAGTTACGCAAAAAAATGGATGTCCTGCTAACTTCATATGAACTTGGCAGGACACAAATTTTTTCGCAAACCTTAAACGCAATACAAATTTTTTTTGCGTATCTAATTCGCAATTAATTAGTACTCAACAACCAAATTTCTTTCAGGTCGATTATCTTCATTTCTGAGAAAGTTGTCCTGGTAAGTTCATATGAAGTTAGTAGGACATCCATTTTTTCGCAAACCAAAAATGCAATAAAATTTTTTTTTGCGTAACTAATTCGCAATTAATTTGTTCTCAATAACCAACTTTTTTCAGCTCGACTATCTCCTTTTTTGAGAAAGTTGTCCTGCTAACTTTATATGAAGTTAGCAGGACGCCCATTTTTTCGCAAACCAAAAATGCAATTAAATTTTTTTTGCGTCAATAATTCGCAATTAATTAGTTCTCAATTATAAACTTTTTTCTTAATTCAAAAACAATAAATTTTTTTTTGCGTAAGTAATTCGCAATTAAGTAGCAACTAATGATAGGATAGTTTTTAACATGAATTTCCAAAAGTGTCCTGCTAACTTTATCTACATTAATTTGTAAGCACTGCGCCAGACTCAGTCTGTTTATGATGATTTTCCAAACAATAGGCGTGTTCAGAAAAATGAGATCTCAGCCGGCTCAGTGTCAAAAACTGAGCAAGCGAATCCAATATTTTCTTTCCTCAGTTATTTGACAGCAAAATTTTTGAGGAATCCTGTTCACGAGACTGAGATTGCTGAGGGCTCTGAGATCTCATTTTCCTGAACTCGCCTAACACTTAAAATAGCATGACAGCTGTCACGCATTATTTGTCAAAAAAAAACGTATTGAAACAAAAAAATAATCTGAATGAATCACCCTCTTACATTAGGGTGTCCGTTATTTCCCAAATTCGTTTTTAAATAGCAGACACCCCCCAAATCAAAAGTTTATGCCCTAGAAAAAAAAATTTGGCCAACAAAATTTTTGTCCGAGGCCATTTACACGTGGTTCTAGGCCCATACTTTTCCCATACAAATTTGTATGGGATTTTCGCTCTATTCACGTTTTATTTTTTTTTCTCTCGAACTGCTGCAGTTATTCTAAATTGTTTTGTTGATTTTCGTTCTTTAGTCATCCCTTTAAAAGACCTCATTCAAAAATTTATTAAAAAAAAAGAAATTAAAATTTTTGCCTCGATTATTACCATGGGAACTCCCATATAAAGACATCATAAAACTGAACGTCTAATATTTAATTTTATATTTTTGTTAATTGTAGTACCTCGTGGCTTGATGGTTAGTGCGTAGGACTGTCATGCCGAAGGTGTGGGTTCGATTCCCAGCCGTGCCACCTAAAAACAGAAATGTTTTATTCGAGGTACTGCCTCTTGCGAGGAACTGACAAATCCTCCAAGAGTATACTTGTCATGAAAAAGTGCTTCTCATTTAGCCGTTCGGACTCGGCAAAAAACTGTAGGTCCCCTCCATTCCTGCCAACAAACACGCACACAGGAATGGTTGTGAGTTGTAAGTCACTAGGCCCTGGTTCTCCATGAGCTGTTGCGCCACGCAATTTATTTATTTTATTTTTTATTTTTGTTAATACATTTTTTGAATGAGATCTTTTAAAGGGATGATTTAAAAAAAAAAATCAGCAAAAAAAATTAAGAATAGCTGCATCAATTCGAGAGAAAAAAAATAAAACGTGAAAAGAGTGAAAATCCCATACAAATTTGTATTTGTAGTATGGGCTTAGAGCCACGTGTAAATGGCCTCGGAAAAAATTTTTTTTGGCCAAATTTTTGTTTTAGGGCATAAACTTTTGATTTGGGGGGTGTCTGGTATTTATACTGGTATTTTGGGAAATAACGGACACCCTAATGTACATTCATAGGTTCAATTCTACATATGTAGTTATCTCTCGTTTCAAAGGATTGACAAGTTATGAAAGTTAAGATTTTCCGTAGAATTCATTAATTGACGATAACTTGACTTGACTTTTGTGTACCAATATGGATGCCTATTTAATATACAAATCACAATCTTGCGTTTAGGCGCCACCACCCGCTTTTGACTAATTGAATAGAAACAATGGTCTCTTATCAGACAATCTGAAAGTTTACTCCAGACATTAGTCCCATTCAGATCGTAAATATCGTTAGGTAAGCCCAAAGTTTGATTCCGGATAGATCTATTTTCTATTCAAGCGTAGCGTATGACAGCTTTCAGTAGGTGTATTTTGTATGTTTGGCTATGTATCTAGGTATCTAGGTATTGCATTTATTTCTAGTGCTAATTGATAGTGTTTTGAAAAGGTTTAACTCAATTTAAAATTTCTAACTTTTCAATAATTTAAATTTGAAATTGGATTTGTGTGAGTTACTAAGTGAATAAATGCAACAAAAAGAATAGAAATGATAATTACAATACGTATTTGAAGTTGGTTAAGTTGTGGTTCAACATCCAGACCAGATTGGATATTATTGAGATTTGCCAATTAATTCACATATTTGTATATTATAACGAAAAATATACGCATATTTATTGATTGAATCAAACTAAATTAAACAAAAAAAAAAAACACATAAAATAAATACAACAAATTAAATTCCTTTGAAATTTCAATTTTTTTTGGAAAATGCAAACAAATTGTTTTGATATTTGACAGCAGCTGTTTTGACACTAATTTTTCTCCAACATGATTTATTTAGAAAATTAAATTTCCAACCATGAAAGCAATTATTTTAGGCATCTTTCTCACCCTTTAACTTTTTGGGCATTTTCTGCAGGTAGTTTGACCTTTGACCAGAAATATTTTTCCAATTAAATCGTCTTTTTATTAAAGTGGCAAAACAACCTCCTCCCCAGGATACTTTTGTTCTCAATTAAATATTAAGCAATTGCTAACTCCCATCCTTAGTTAATTCCACCTTTAAACTTGGAGTAAAATTTCCCCTAGCAGTCAAATAACTCCATGTGGAGTAAATTCCAGTGGAATTATTTACCTGCAACGAGTGTATTAATGTGTTTTTAAATGAACAAAACATTTTTGATTTACAATCTCTTTCCGGTTGAAAAAGTGAGCAACAATCACTACAGACAAATTGAAATATAAAAAAACTTATCTAAGTACCTATACCTGCACTTATGTTGTATCTTCAAAATTAAACTACTATGTCGCCAGTGAGGCAGTGAGTCATTACGAACAATTTGAAATTCGATACATTCCAATTGTGGGTATGGTGCAGTGCATTTCATTCGAGATCTAGAATCGAGATCACTTAAAAAAAAGTATGTAGCTATGTGCATTATCTAATCTGTCATGCAATGACAACGCGACTATCCGACGACATGACACATTGCACTCTCGCCACAAAAAATTAAGTAAGGAAAATTACTTAAGTGCGGCGAAAAAAAAAAATCTAGTCTAGCATATCAACTATCAACACGATACATCGTTGGGGTTGTCGTCGGCAAAAAGTATCTTAATTAAGAGGTGCAAAGAGACGAGTGGAAGAGTATTACATTATCTACTTGTATTCTATATATAGTTATTTATGAACGCACTCCTTCTCACATGTGAAATAGATATTTTTAACACCTGATTATTAATAAAGAAAGGGGAGCGCAAACGGCAAAGCGATCATGCTGATGGTTGGGCAATGCCATACACTGCCAAGCACACCATTGAATTTCTTTAATTAAAATCCGAAGAAAAAAAATCGAAACGAATTCATAAATCAAGCATTCATCTGCAGATCAGAGAAAAGAGTGGATATATGTATATTTAGGTACGAATACGAGTATATTCCGAAGAGCGCGCGGGAGATCAGTCTCAGTGAACCTCGAGCAAATAAATCAAATCCATAATGCAGTCTGTCTGGTTGTCGGTCGTATATATAAAGTTGTCGGTGTGGGGTTGTTCCATACGAAAAGCTGTCAGCGTTTTGGGAGCGTCGCGTCGTCATCATCTTTGTAAGTCGGCTTCGACATCGCGTCGTTGTATATATGTCGTGTGCTGAAAATTATTGCATATTGCGCCGCCGACAACACCACCACCACCACTACCGCGGCAGATGTAATTCCAGCGATTATTGGTGGTCTGTGTAAGGTACATTTCGTTGGGGGCTCTCTTGTCGGAAATTATTGCAAAAATATTTCGAAATTATACAGAGAAGCTGTGCATATTTTTAAGGGTTCTTCATTTAAAATTTCACACATTGCATATAGGATGTCAACGAAAATTATAATGCAATGACAAATGATATGCCTATTTTAGGAACATTTATTTTCATTAATGACGCTGCAAAATTCTTGTTAATTGTGTACTTCTCTGTCTCTAGATTGAATGAAACTACACCTCAATTAAACGTCTTTAACTAATTTTAAAATCATATTTATGTTTATATTTATATTTATATTTATATTTATATTTATATTTATATTTATATTTATATTTATATTTATATTTATATTTATATTTATATTTATATTTATATTTATATTTATATTTATATTTATATTTATATTTATATTTATATTTATATTTATATTTATATTTATATTTATATTTATATTTATATTTATATTTATATTTATATTTATATTTATATTTATATTTATATTTATATTTATATTTATATTTATATTTATATTTATATTTATATTTATATTTATATTTATATTTATATTTATATTTATATTTATATTTATATTTATATTTATATTTATATTTATATTTATATTTATATTTATATTTATATTTATATTTATATTTATATTTATATTTATATTTATATTTATATTTATATTTATATTTATATTTATATTTATATTTATATTTATATTTATATTTATATTTATATTTATATTTATATTTATATTTATATTTATATTTATATTTATATTTATATTTATATTTATATTTATATTTATATTTATATTTATATTTATATTTATATTTATATTTATATTTATATTTATATTTATATTTATATTTATATTTATATTTATATTTATATTTATATTTATATTTATATTTATATTTATATTTATATTTATATTTATATTTATATTTATATTTATATTTATATTTATATTTATATTTATATTTATATTTATATTTATATTTATATTTATATTTATATTTATATTTATATTTATATTTATATTTATATTTATATTAAATATAATTACTAAATCTCACATTTCCTTAATCTCAAAGAATGGAGTCTCGCAAAATTAATAGTCCCACTTTTCACTATCTCGCAGTAACAAAATCTTGCTTTTGACAATCTCGCATTTACATTTTGCACCAAAAAATCTTGCAAATGTAGACCGAAATTTCGCAATTTTAAGTCTCGCATTTCAAAATCTCGCAAATCCAAATTTCGCGGATTCGTATCTCAGTAACCTCCTGCGAACCCTATTCCGAAACGTATTTTAATGAACAAAATTTACCCAACATTACCACTGAATTTACAATTTCTTGCGAGCAATTAAATTTTACAAGACTTAAATATGCGAGTTTTTAGTTTGCGGGTCTTTTGGCGAGATTTTTAAAAGCGGGACTTTGTTATTGTGTAATTATAAAAAGCGAGATTTTGTAATTGCGAGCTTTCCTAATGCGAGTCTTGAAATGCGAGATTTTGGTTTGTGAGATTTTGTACCTATAACCCTTTGCTAAATCATTATAATTAGAGGCCCAAAACTAAACCGTAATATGTTCGTACGTATGAAGTTCTGCTTTTCAAAAACTGCAACGTTACCCTATATTTGTCAGCTATGCATAGCTCCTAGTTACAAGCAGTTATCTAGGAAATACCAGATACAAAAAAAAACTCATCTGATGTATTTGATCTACGGTTCATTTACGCATACAACTCCTTCTCCTCCAGCGCAGCGCCTGTTTACTCTTTGATTTATTATTCAGCAGAGCTATGAATAGTTAGTTCCCCAAAGAGGCGACTTTTCAAACATTCACATCACTACCGAGCCGAAAGCAAAAATAAAAAAAAAACACGCAAAATACCTACGTCAGTCCGCTCACCGCCATGCCACCGCCACTGCCGCAATTCTGCTCATCAGTGCAAGCAAAACAACATGCTCAGATGATAATTGAATGAGCTCCTTCCGTGACACGACGACGACGATCATCAACGATCATCGTCAGCGTGAGTAAAAACAGCACCCCGACCACATTGTCTCAAGCTCTCAAGCCAGCAGCGGTGATGATGCCATAATGCCATTGCAACGTTATACGCAAAGCAACCCAACATATGGACTTGGACCAGGCACGTAGCCAGAGGGGGGGCTTGAGGGGCTGAAGCCCCACCCGAAAATCTAAACAAAACTTTAAACCTTTCTAATATGTTAAATTCAAATCTATAAAAATAAGGAGACTATCCAGGTAGGAATAGTTTATTTGAATTTAGCTAAAGTTCTCAACTACTTGAAAATACTTCGTTAAAAAGCAAGAGACTATTTAGATATGTTTACAATTCTGTATTGAATTTTGAAGACTCTTTAGGTATTTTATTTAACTCTAAAAGCTATTAAAATGAGGAGAATATTCTACATATGTATACCTACATTTTATTTTATTTGGAATTGGGATCAGTAAACGACTTCAGTAATTGCCAAAAAATTGCAAATTAAAACTAACCACAAATTCTATAAGATTTCAGAGTAAAACAAACCAAAGTAAATAAAAATAGTGATATGCGCGTTACCAAAACATATGATTTAAAATAACTTTCAGCTTGCGGAAATTTTATATTTATATGTTATGATTAAGAGCAAAAAAATATTGGAAGTTCCGTTTAAGAGATATTTAACAATAAAATTTGGATATGAAGAGTTTTGCAGCAAATGATTGGATATGGTCAATTTCCCTACCATTCCACCCTCTCACAATTGCACCCTTTAATATAAAAGCACTCCAATACTCTCCAATCTTTAGTGATCCATTTAAAGTTGTTTACAATAAAAACCCGTGAATGTGGTAAGTTGTTATTTTTGAATAGATGGTCAACCACAGATCCCTACGCAATACATACGGAAGAATCCCACAAAAAAGTATAAGCTCTCATAGTAAAATGTATTTTATGAACCCGGGGATAGTTCGGGTGAATTTTCACGAGCTTTGAATTTTACCTGATATTTTTGTTACGGTATAAGTTCAAGTTGTATCAGTATCCTTGCTGACGAAACAATGGATGTTACTGGGTGTGAACAACTTTCGATATGCCTTTGATATATCGACTGTGAACAACTTTCGATATGCCTTTGATATATCGACTGTTTAACAGATCCCAAAAGTTGTATGCTTCGGGAAGATTTTGTAGGTTTTGTTCCTGTTGATGACTAAACTTCTGAAAACTTGACAAATACCATACTGCAGCGATGTGAAGAGCTGTATCTTGATGTGAAGAATTGTGTTTGGCCAAGGCTATGATGGAGCCGCAAATATGGCAGGTCACTTAAGTGGAGTACAGTGCAGGATAAGGCATGCAACAGTATCCAAACGCTTGTTATGTACACTGTGCAAGCCATCGCTTGAACCTGACTCTGTCTAATGCCATGTCAAGTCCTACAATTCAAATTGCCTTGGTGTAGTAAGTGAAATAGCTAATTTCTTCCACAACCATTCAAATGCAAATATAACTTTCTTAACTGTCATTAAAAAACACGCACCAGAGAGCCGAAAAACTCGACTTCTACGCCTTTGTGAAACAAGAGTCATTGAAATGCATGATAGTTTTATTTCCTTAACTGAGCTGTTCAAATGCATCTCAATAAGTTTTGAAGAAATAACCGAGTAGAACGTGGGCGATATGTCTTCGAAAGCATCAACACTTGGCAGCGATCCAAAGAAGTGATTTCCTAGTAAGCCTCATTGTGTGCGAAAAACTATTCTGTTTAACGCTGCCCTTATCAGTTTTCCTACAGAGCTATTTCTGCAATCGACCGCACAAAAGAAGTTTGGAGTTCTCTTAAGAACATAAGAAAAAATGCCGAAAATTTTTTCAGAGGATTTTCAATCTGCATATCCCAAGTTGCCGAAGACTTATTTGAAGTTCAATTAAGAGCTCCAACAACTTTATTGAAACAAACACTGCGATCCAATCCAGAAACCTCTTCTACTGAAGCCTATTTTAGAGTGTCTAAACTGATTCATTGCAAAAATTCGTTAATACAAAATCTTACGGACAGATTCATGGACAACGAAGACGTTCTACCATCGCATCGTTTCAAGCTCTTCTCCCAGGTTTTGCCGCTGTTGAGCGAGTGAACGAAATGGAAAAACTAACATATGATTTTGATAATACAATTTCTTTGTCAGCTGTGAAAGCTGAGTACATTCTTTGGTGCGGAAAAATATTGGCGAGGGATCTTTCTACCGAAGTTTTGAAATTGCTTGATATACATAGGTATAGCGTAACTATAGAGTTATAAACTTCTTGCTTACGGTTTTGGCCACGCTTCCAGTGACCACAGCTGGTGTTGAAAGAACCTTTTCAACTATGAAAAGGATTAAAATAGTATCCCGAAGCGTTATGGGGAATGAAAAATTAAGCTCTCTTGCTGATATCTGTTCATTCGCATATTAATGTGGATCCAGATAACTTGATTGAAGTCATGTGAAAAAAATCAAGACGTCTTCTGCTTTAAGAAAATGTGTACAGAAAAATATTTAAGTATGTTCTATTTAAAAACTAATAAAAATCAATAAATTGGTATAATTTTAGTTTTTTGTTTAAAGAATTTCTCGTAAAATTTGGAAGCAAGCCCCCTCCAAAACAAAATCCTGGCTACGGCACTGACTTGGACACGCGTTAATAAATTGCATTTAATGGAAATTGGCTAAGTGAAAGATTTGAAATAATCAGATGCCAGAGTTGGTCCATCATCTCCTCTTCTTCATGCGTCCGGTTAAAAAGCTGCGGCGACCGGCGGAGGTTGTGGTGCTGCGGTCATTGCACACAACTCGACACTTACGAGCGCCATGCAATCACTTAAAATTCCATTACTCTTTGCAATAAAATTGAATTATTTTAGGTTTCGTTTTGTATATTTTTTAAATTGATGTGTTTTTGTTTTGATATACTTAGTTCATGATCGTTCATATTTATTTACCCCGCATTTTCGTTTAAAAATTTAAAATTAATCTTTAATAGCTTTATATCCATATGCACGTATAGCGCACCCCAATGTCAAACAGCGAAGCAGCTTCAGCGATATGAACGAAGAAAACTTCGCTAAATTTAGCCCAAACAACGGATATTCAAGGAGGCTAATATTTTTATTTTTTTCTTCTTGTTTTTTTTTATGTTGATTTCGAGAAAGGATGCGCACTACAGGTTATACGATTGAATTAATAATATTTCTTCTTATTCTTCTCATGTTTATATATTTTCTTTTTTTTCTAGAATCCCTGAATCTCTGTATAGCAATCCTCTCAATTTAGGATGCACATAGTATAAGGGTAAGTTATTGGGTTTTTAAAAATGTAGGTATATGCTGAAGTTAACATTTTGACGATAAGGAAATTAAGGATTTCCATCATCTTGAATTGAATTTTTTGTATAACCACCTTCACATTTCATGATTAATCTATCAAATTTTTGATAAAGTTCTTAGTGAAGTTTAACTGGTGGAGCTCAAAACTCTTTACAAATTTCGCAAAAAAAAAAGTTGAAGTTTAACTGCATCACAAGGAAAGGGGCCGTTCAAAAAACACTAGACCACTTGTTTTAAAAATTGCGGTGAGTTCACCTTATTTTAAAAGAAGGTCGAGTTTCAGAGAAATATGTGAAAATATATATAAGAATTATTCACATGGGAGCAACCAACGAACGACGAATAAATGAACGGAACGGGACTTAAAATATTAAGAAACCTAAATTCTTCGAAATAACTATGTAGACAAAATGGTAATGGTAATTCGTGACGACCAAATTGTTTACTCAAATTTCTCCTATTTTAGCACTTTAAATGCAAATTCTAGTACCTCAACATTTTATTTAGTTGAATTTCTACTATTTTGTGTAGTTATTTCGAAGAACTTAGGTTTATAAATGTTTTAAATCCCGTTTTGCTAATTTATTTGCCATTCGTTGGTCACTCCTATGTGAATAGCCCTATAATATGCACGTAGAAATTACAAATACCTATACACTTATAATGCAGGCCTTTATCAAAATCCTTACCACCTTCTGCTAGTATTCATTGACTTCAGAAAAACCTTCAAAACTCTCAGTCAGGTGAAAAACTTCTAGAAAGCTTAAACAAAATTGAAGTGAGAGGAAGAGGATATTTGGCAGACGGGCTTTTCGTAAGAAATTAAAAAAAAACCTACCGTATATAGTGTTCCACATCAAGGCTCAAAATCCACAGGGATGAGTCTTATCGCCCCTGCTCTGGTTGCTTTTCGTAAACCAGATTTCAGTTAAATTATTGAAAAGTGGCGTCAAATTCATGGCGTACGCTGATGATATAGTTATAATAGAATTCAATTACCCTTCGATGGGTCCCGGGTCACCGTGACATTTATGGTAATGAAATGGCTGATGAACTGGCCAAAAACGAGCCAAACTGTACCTTGGGTACTTATGCCACTCGAACAGGAAAAGAGTAGAATTCAACAAAGTTTCCTCAGGGCCGCTAATGACAGATGGTCAACAATTGACACACCAACTGCAAAATAGAGACCGTCTTAAATCGAACGTTTTGATATTATTTTTCTTTATTTTCCGCTTGACCATGAGATTTGAAGTATCACGTGCGTGTGAGCTTTTTTCTGGTTTTCGTTGTATCTGGAGGTGCTAGATATTAAGAAAGTCTTTTTACTGTTATCTGGAGTCTTAAGGACGTGTTTTATTGCAAAAGATAGAGGTAGTGGTGAGAGAAAAATGAAACGACATGACATAATTTGCCCAGCGGGAAAAAATCTGCTGATTGTTGATTGGATTGTGGTTGCGATGTTCGACATCTGTATGCCCTTGTGGAGTCGGGATGTTACTAAATATGATCAATCCATTATTGATTACTGCTGAAACAATACAATTCGGAAATCATAATTTGGACGATAAGTCAACTCGGTATTATTATGAGAATATTTACATTCTTTTTTTTTATCAAAATCATGGGAGCCATTTTTAAGGAAAATAGAAATTTCCTTAAAGATTTATCAACATTTATGTAGATGGCTTCGCAGGCCAAAACCATTTCAAAAAAGTTATAGAGAAAATATAAAGATTCTATGAGAGGTAGGGTAGAAGGAGAAATTAACCTCACAGGTCAAGTATTTATGAACGTATTCGTAAATACTGAATAGCTTGGTAAGTACCCTTGCAACAATTTTGTTTGTGAGTTTGCTTTGACTATTTGTTTTAAGGAAAAAAGAAACTTCTTTAGAGCATTCAGCTGTAAGTCAACATTTGCATGATTGCTTAACATATTCTACATATATTGTTTTCTTTTTACAAACAACTTTTACTGATGATGATAATCAAACATAATTAACAGAAGTTTTTATTTGCTTATGACAGTTTCCTTTCGAAAGAAAGCAAAGCTTTTTTCAAATGTTGTTAGAAAGGTAATGGAAACAATCGTCTCTTTTAAGAAGCTGTTGTTTCTTTTGGGAAGCTATATAAGAATAATATATTTTTTTTTTATTTTTTCAACATTTATTTATTCATGTCATTTACCATGTTCACAGTTTCGATAATGTTAACATGTATTCAAAAAAAATTATAATATTAGAAGACATTGCAGGCACTTAAACCAGTCATCCCCGGATCTACAATTTGTCCTAACGGGAGCAAAAACTAGTTTTTGAGATAAATAGAAAAAATCATCGCCATATTTTGTTGGATTTTTTGAAAGCAAGAATAAAACTTTCAAATTTTCCTGTTGTATTAGACAATAGACAATGCTTAACAAAGACAAAACACACACACACCTTCAATCCTTAAGTTGCGTCAATCTTTCCAGTTTTTTTTTAAGAAAGAGGAAACCTCAACTCGAAAAATATTGGAGACGAAAATAGACCCAAATTAGAAATGTTGCACAAAAAAGAGAAAATAAAAACGATTTTTTATGAAAATAAAAATTTCCTTTTAATTCGTTTTAGGAAGTTTGCTTAAAATGAGAAAATAAATAAGGACAATACAATACATACATACAGTGGCGTAGCGTGGGTGGGGCGGGAGGGGCGGCCCGCCCCGGGCGGCACTTACTGGGGGGGCGGCAAATTTGGTGGCAATTTTAATTTTTTTTTTATTTTATAATTAAATTTTACTGTGAAGTTTCGGCGCTCTTAGAAAATTATTCATGTCTATTATAGAATTCGCAATCCATGCGGGAAGCTACTCGATCAGTAATGCTTTACATCAGATTTCAATAAGTGAATCTCCCGATCGTTATCCGTTCAATTGTAATACCGACGCAATGTGCTAACCCACCTTGCTTCCGCTCCCATTGTAAATTTCGTAATAAGCATGATTAATTAATTTTGCCCTTCCCAAAATATATCCGGGGCGGTATTGAAATCAAAAATCATGTCACCAACCGAAAATTATTATCAAATTCATTTTAAAAATAGAAAGAATAATATTTGAATGCAACAACAACAACTTGAGTGGTAGCAAACTCAAGTTCAACATTTATATCATGCAAAAAACTTAGGAGCCTTCCGGCAAGTATGTATGATGTGATCGGAACCAATCGGAACCCGGACCAGGATAAACTATAGCCAAACTTAATTGTTAAAATACTTTTATAGGATTGATATTTAAAGTTCCATAGAAAAGAAATTTTACTATTACGTTTCACGCTTGGTTATGAC
The DNA here is from genome assembly GCA_963921185.1 of Dasysyrphus tricinctus. Lineage (NCBI taxonomy): Eukaryota > Metazoa > Arthropoda > Insecta > Diptera > Syrphidae > Dasysyrphus > Dasysyrphus tricinctus. Next base: position 60,808,035 of record OY992533.1, read on the forward strand.
GAGGCTTGGATATGGCAAGTTTTGGTTCTCATCGATTTATCTTACAAGAAACACTTTCAATAGAAAGAAATATTTGTATTAATATGTTTTCTTATGAAAGTTAATGGACTCTTTTATATAAAGGGAGAATTTGTCAAGCCATAAACTGTCAAATTCCATCAAAAGGAATAAAGAAGTCCACAAATAGAACTAAATATTTTAACTTTAAATTGGGGACTCCCAATGGTAGCGCATTGAAAACTTTTCTGAACACAGCCCTTTCATTTAAATTATTCGCCAGACGGACAAGTCATTAAACATTTTGACCAAAGCGCTTTTAAGATTGTGAGATGAAATGAGAAAATAGTATAGGTACGTGAAAGGCGAAGAAAAAACACAAACAAAAACGAGTAGACTGCTCTTCCTTTTACTTTCTGAAACATTATGCCGTCTTACCAAAATAAAATAACGGGGAAAAACTTCGTTTGAACTTTGCTTTTCTGTAAAGATACCTACCTACTCGAAATGTAGTAATCGGAAATTGTTCATGTGAAAAGTTTGAAATTTTTTTAAAGTTCTTATGCTATTATATACACATCATATACATCCACAGTACACAAATCTAAGGTATTATACTGCGCCGGTTGTCAGTCAGAAATAAAAAATGGCTGTGAACGTGAGGAAGAAAACACATGTAATAACAACAACAAATTCAAATTGAAAATGTCAGAAATAAAAATGGCTGGGGATGTGATGACTTAAATACACGTAAAAACAACAACAAATATTGACATTTCACACAAATTTTGATAAATGCGCATAAGAAACAAAAATCCAAACTCTTATGATATTACCTTTAATATGTGTACTGTGATATACATCCACGTAAGTCTAATTAAAATTCTGATTCTCAAAGTGTTTGATTTTTTAAATGGTTTTGAATAAAGAAAAAGTTAATTATCATGAAGCTATCTACTTTTCCTGATACCTATAAAAATGTTTGTTTATGGGTCATTTATCATTTCTTTGTTAGACGTCCTCGAAGTAAGAGTTTTCGAGTGCAATTTGCCGACACAGCATTTCAAAAATTTTATTTTTATTTATTTTAAAATTTGAACACTAGTCAAAAATTTGACACCAAAACGAAATATCAATAGTTTTATAACAATAATGTAATGAAATGTAGGTATTTGTGTTATGAGTTATGGTTATGACTTCCTAGCAAAATACACTAGAAGTATTTTTTGTTTGTTTATTCTATTCTTATTTTTATTCTTTGAGAACTAGAGATGTGCGCCTCGCTTTTCACCACATTTTGCCATTTATGAAAAGCCACCATATAAAAAAACAATAATTACCTACTTTGTTTTGAATCAAGGTGACTTTTATTTTAATGTCTAAAAATGATACTTATATTTTCCTAAATGAATTGTAAAGGCTTTCGTTCAAGTTATATACAAACTGTATCCAAAATTACATAATTTATACTTTTCCACCACTTTTCTGTGTTCGACTATTTCACCAACACTGTTAGGATATAAAAATTAAATTTTATTTTCAACCATCTATGTATCTTTACTTAAAAAAATAAATAAATACAAAAAATGTGTAATAATAATGTTTTTTCTGACTGACATTCAAAAATAATGATATGTTCTCGTATACATACATATGTGACAATATTAAATTTAACTTTGCATGAAAAGTTTTGTAGCATTTTTATGTCTTTGTATATATATACTATATGTATATATGTATATGTAATTTTTATTTTTTGTTTGTCTTGAATTTGTTTGTTTTGAATACATTTTGGGGGGCGGCAAAATTAGACACCGCCCCGGGCGGCAAAAACCCACGCTACGCCACTGCATACATATTAACTTTTATTTTTTAAATTCGTAAGTAGGTTAAAATAAAATAGACTAAGAGCCCACAGCAGATTTTGGGTGTGAACGATAGCAAAAAAAGAAGTATAGGCGTCGAAAGCTCCATTAAAGACTATTAAGAAAATCAAAGTCTTGTAGTCCACAACTGGGGCCTTTGCGAGAAACAGTGCATCGAAAAAAAAATATGAATGCAACTTCGAGGATAATCGTGTTAGCCAAAATTGGTTTTCACTCATCCCTTGAAAAGCTCCTCGGATCACATATCATGGAATCTGAGACCATTTGAGTGTATAGTTCGCTCTACCGGACCGTTTAAAAAATTCAAAATTCTAAGTGAAAAACGGTTTTTTTAAACAGTCTGGCAGGGCGAACTAAACACTCAAATGATCTCAAATTCCGTGATATGGGATCCGCGGAGCTTATCTAGGGAGGGGTGAAAACCAATTTCGGCTAACACGATTTTCCTCGAAGTTGCATTCATATTTTTTTTTCGATGCACTGTTTCTCGCAAAGGCCCCAGTTGTGGACTGCAAGACTTTGATTTTCTTAATAGTCTTTAATGGAGCTTTCGACGCCTATACTTCTTTTTTTGCTATCGTTCACACCCAAAATCTGCTGTGGGCTCTCGGTCTTAAATTGTTATTTAAAATGGTGAAATGGTAGAAGAAGCTGTTTAAGGCTGTTTTAAATTCCATTTAAAACTATATTTTATTTCATTTTCAGTTAATTTCATTTCTATTCATTTCATTTCATTTCACTTAATTTCATTTGATTTCATTTGATTTCATTTCATTTCATTTCAGATCATTTCATTTCAGATCATTACATTTCATTTCACTTCATTTCATTTAATTTAATTTCATTTAATTTCATTTAATTTCATTTAATTTCATTTAATTTCATTTAATTTCATTTAATTTCATTTAATTTCATTTCATTTCATTTCATTTCACTTCATTTCATTTCATTTCATTTCATTTCATTTCAATTCATTTCATGTCATTTCATTTCATTTTATTTCAATTAATTTCATTTCATTTCATTTCATTAAATGTCAGAAACTCTAATTTTTTAGGCACGTGGTTTTGGCGCCCCCGCAAGCTGCTGCCCGGACTGGTTTGGGCTGCAGTAGGCAACTGTGAATACATGGTAACGTACCCAAAATTGCTTAGTGATTGAATTTGAATACCGGAAAAAGCAAGAAAATGTCGTTTGCGATTCGATTTCATGACTGTAACTGTAAAGTATCACGTAGGTACTAAAAAACTTCTACAAGTCAAATTGTTCTCACTGCTGCTTAGTTTTTTTTTTTTTTTGAGAATTTTCGCACTGTTTTATGATATTATATCGTAAACGTCACTTGGCTTGAATTGACTTTTTCCATAAAATTAATTCATAGTGAATAGGTTCAGGGGTTTATATTAAAATGAAATAGTCAGTTTTTCGAAAAGCTAAGACAAATAGAAGGGTCCATCAAATATTCTATATGACCAAAAGAAATTATTCTTTAGCTATAAAAATGGTTGGGTCTTAGCTGCAAAAATAATAAGAGTTGCTCCACCCGTAAGTTCCTTGATTCGGATTAAGAATATTCGATACACCAGACAGATCTCAGAAGATCTCTTTGAATTGGCGAATGGGATCTTAATTTGAGAAATTACTCGAATTGGATAGGCTTGATGTAATAAGGGCTCAAAAGCTTACAAGTTTAAATGACATTTAACCTTAAAATGGGCATTTTTGGTTTCACCAAGTGCTATTAAATTTAAAAGACTTTTTAACACCCTTAAAAACTATAAACACATTTTATATATTTTGGTAAAATTTTAACAATATTAATGATCAGGGTCCTGTTTCATAATAAAGTACAAACAAATACTAGTAGTCTGTGGTTAAATTGCGTCTCATTATCAAGCAACAGAAAAGAACTTTTGTACTTTTCAGTTGGTTAAGAGTGTTCCTAGCTGAAATGGTGTTTTCACGAAAAAGATTGCGAAGCGTGTACTTGTCCGATCAAAACGATTAAGGTGTCTTTGGACAGATAAACTTATTCTCTAGGACATCATTGGAAACAAAATTTAATTTTGTGCTCTAGATTTTTGTAAAAGCCTCTTAGAAATCGAGAAAATGGCAAAATAGGCGAAAATGGCTGCTTTTCAAAGCAAATGTAGCCTACACTATAGCATTTTTTGCAAAAAAAAATGTTTAGTAACATAAAATTCCATATTTTTATTATGCCACTATTGGAGAAAATTTTTAATTTTGTACCTAATACCAATTTTAATAAAGCAAAATAAAAATACTTGTGAATTTTGAAAAAACGCATTTTTGACAGTCAATTTTTTTAACCTTACAGTATTTTTTTGACATTTTTTTTGCAGTGGATATAAATTCAATATATTTTTCACGATTTTCATTAATTATATAACCATAATTTTATCATTTGATATTGAAATTTTTAATTCTTAAAAGGCACTTTTTTACAGAAAATATATGTAAATTTGGAAATTAAAATCAGTTGCTTTTAGAATTTTTTTTTAGTACAATAACACGCCTACTTGTGACCAATTAGTAAAAATGTAAAGTTTTATAAAACAAAGTATCTGATGAAAGTGAAAAAAACCGGTCTTATATTTATTTGCAGACAAAAAAGTTAGCATATGACTGGTTTTGTTCAGTTCGGAACACTCTTAATATCACTAATAGAATTGGGTAGTTCACCGTCATTATGAAAAAGGAACTATTAGTGGTTTCACCTCGTAGTTCTTAAACTTGTACTTTCAACTAATAGTATTAGCTCTATTATGAAACAGTGCTCTTATTCGAATTTTATTAGAATTAATTTAGAAAGAGTTTAGATAAAAACAATTTAAGTGTTTGGTTTTGAAATTGTCCATTAGAGTCATAACAATTTCTCAAAAAAATTTCAGAAACAAAAAATATGATCTTGTAATTGTAACTGAATATTTGCAACTAACATTTTATTTGTCAAAACAGCAAAGACATACGACCCAAATGCTTACTCTTATTTCTATGGGGAATTCTTCCACCCTCCGCGTTTTGAACGAATAAGTTAACAAAAAAAAAGTCAAAGCACATTTACCTACCTTTGCCATCGTCTCTCCGTCTCAGGTGGTGGTTTTGCGCGCGGAGTGGGCTGAATGTTTCCCTTTTGATTTCTGCCTCGATTTTAAAATTAACAAATCAGTGAATACACTCAGTGTACCGTAATATTTTAACAACGTAGAGTACACAGTACACATATACACACACACACACATACCCAGAGAAGGTGGATGTTGGAAGAGATTTAAGGCACAAGCTTTTCTCCCCTTCCGCTTGGTGTAGTTTAATACAATAGGGTTGCAGCACAGTACTATAAGACTATAACAAAAGTGGTGGCAGTGTGGCAATGGCAGCAAGAACGGAACCCCGTTGGTAACGTTTATTGAAATCAGAAGTTTTCTGTTTTTTTTTATTTGAAGATGAGAGGACGGGAATCAAAAAGCGTGAAAAGCTCACTACTAAATGTATATAGCCTTCTGCTCCCGGTGCTTGTGATGCCAAGTTAAGACTATGGTTCATTCTATTATTGTGGTCCTTTACCCAAACTCCTTCCATTCTTTGGCTTTTGATGGAACAGGGAGTTGGGGACTCTGGAGTAAAGGGATATGATTTGAACTGTTGAGCGCACCCAACAGCTGAAGCAGCAACCTTATACTCGCGTAAAAGGTTAAAGGAATTATGAAAATATTTCCTTCCCCATTCCTGGCACCACTATGCTGATGGTCCTGTGACTTTCTGTCCTCATTTATATTTGTTCTCAGTACACACACATGGGGGGAAAGAAGGTCGACGGGGAAGGGGGTGGAAAAAAAACGAAAGAACCTTGTTAGCGTGTGCCGTAAACATTATTCCGCTCAGGAAGTGTATGTCTTTTAATAAGGTACCCAGGACCTTTTGTCTTCGAAAATCCAATCTCACAACTTGCAGCCCATCAACCCACCGTCAAGCCGCGCCACCATGCCACGCCACGGCATCGTCGTCGTCACCATGAATAGAAACAGCCGATAAGAAGGCAACGAAGAAGATTGAGAAGCAGTTTTCGTTTTGTTGGAACTTCTGTGAAGAAGAAAGTCCTTCCGAGCAGGTTGACACTTAATTTCTGCACCAGAAATATGTGCGGCATATAATATTTGACTGCTGATGGTGGTAACGACTTCTCTGTTTCTATGATTTAAGATGGAGGATGAAAATGGCTGCGTGCATAGTGATGATGGTGTATACAGTTAGTAGTGCGCCTTTGTGATTCAATCACAATTTCAATATTTTGTGAGGCAGAAATTCAAATGTTGTTCCAGGAAGCCAAGAAGACAAAAGCACTTCGTTGATGGTTGTAAAAGTTCATGTTAGAGTTGTGTTTAAAGAGTGAAGGTACATAAATTCCATGGGGACTTTGTTCCAGTATTGTTTATCTTCCTCCTTCTCCCACATCATCATGTCGTTGTAAAGTTGGTTGCAATTATAATTGTACCTACAACTTGGCGATCTTTTGCGGTATATACCGCAGACAGGGAGCAGAGTGCGCAATTAAACTTGTCAGAATGCCATCACATTTGAAGAAACATTCCGCCAGTAAAGTAACCTAATACAAAGAATTAATTGAATAAAAGACCAGCAGCAGCTAGAATTGAAAGGGTCCGCTTCTCAAGACTTTGTGATGACTTTCATTGTTATTGTAAATATCTAAAGAGATGGCTTTCCGATGTCTTGTGTCTGTTGATTTAATTGGTTTGATTAAAAACACATGTTTATGGCTTCTTGTTCTTCAATTCGATTCCAAGAAAAACATTTCTTTCTTTTTTTTTGTCCATCCCGGAAGTCCCTCTATATAGGGTTACAATTTATTAGAGTTGATTAAAGTCCGCCGACTTCTTATTATTTTTTGTTTTTTTTTTGTTGTTGTTTTCATTTTCAAGCAGGTGCTTAGTGTTTAACGCTTCCTTATACTTCCCGGATTAAATCTTCAGTCCTAGAGCCTATGCCACCTGGGGCTTCAATGTAAAGATCCTATGACAGTTAAATACAGAGCTCACCCTTCCTCAACGGGATGGGACTATATCCGTAATTAATGATGTCGCGCGAGTTAGTTTTTTTTTCCTCATGCATCATCTATCCAAGGAGTAGGTATAGGTACCTACCTCGTAGTTGCAATATAAATTGCTTGTTGCCTGTTGTGTTAATAAGTTTTCTGGATATAAATTATTCATGGGCCCGTGACGTACTAATAAACACCCCTTATTCCATCTAATAGCCTGTAATTAACTCCCAACGTCAAGTCGAGTCGAGTCGCTTCGTCCGAGTCATATAGTCATCGTTGGTCGTCGGTCGCTCGGTGGAATGAGTTACGAGAAGGATGAATAACAATAACAACATGAGGTGTCCACCGCCACTGCTGATGGTCACAAGCAAAAAGCCCAGTTTATATTAGATATAGAGTGTGTAGGATAACCCAGGACCAAACGAATAGACGGGAATTGTTACAAAAACCCCATATCGTAGGGGAAAAGAGTTCGATTAGGTAAGAAGAGGGCAATGTTTTGCTACTCTGTGGTCGAATACAGCCATGAAACGTGGGTAGAACTTGGAACAACTGAGGTTTGCGTGTCGGATATTGCTGTCGTTCAGTATCCCTTATACGGTGCCCTTCTAGCCTTTAGCCAAAGTCACCCACTCACCATTTAACAGAAGTGAATGGATGCAATCTATTCAATAGATACACATATACCTACATGTATGTATATGTATTTATGTATAGAATGTGCATGTGGTGTGCGTGTCCTGTCCTTACCAAATGGGTAATTACGAAATCGGCTTTTGCAATTGTGTTTATCCTGCGTTTTGTTGTAGATATATCGAAAGGACCACGCAATGTATCTATAGAGTAGTCTTTATATATAAATGAGAGATTTTGTTCGATTTGAAAATTAACTCGAGAGAGAGTTCAGAGTTGAATTAGTCTTTAGTGTTTATAGTATTTTTGTTTTGTTCCAATTTCACAGGATGTGGCTAGACATGGAGACAAATATATGCACACAACTACCTACTGTTGCATTAAAAATCGCTTAGTGTTCTTATGTGTGAGCATGATGAGTGTTTTATCTTGATAAGGATATAGGAGGTATAGATTTGCGTGATGTTAATTTGTACTATATAACTCTAGCAGTAAAGAGATCAAATAAAGTTTTTCGAATGAAAAGTTACAAAATTTTTGTAATTAAATTGAACTATTGATTTGGTTTGTATTTCTTTTATTTTCAATATTCAAGTGGATTTTTTTCTTTACATATTTTAGAGAAAAAGTAATCAATTGAAACACTTAAAATCTTTATATTTTGTTCAACAGTCAACTCCACTTATTTGAATTGTATTTGACTGATGACAAACAAATTCTGGGTATCATTGGACACACGACAGAAGTGACTCTTTTTACGCTTTTCTTAACAAACGCAAACAAAAATTTTAAAATCTCCCTCAACTCAATGTCCAATTAAGTAAAAAAAAAAACAAAAAATTCTTCGTAAGTGTTTGTTTTTGCTTCAAAATATTATTCGACAGTTTTGTATTTTAGAGCATCAATGCACTTTTGTTAATGAATCAAAAAATACATGAAAAAGTAATTCAAAAAGTTTAAAACCTGTCATATTTGCACTCCTACACGAATTTTCTACCTTCGTCTATTACCGTGCCCCAAACTTAATTGCTGATAGGCTCAAGACATTCTTCAACGAAATCAAGTAAATGCTCTAGCATTTAATATAGCATGTTCAAAAAGTAATTTTTATCAAAAACTGACAAAGATATACCCATCAAGACTATTTCATTGTTTAAAATCAGTCCTTTCCCGAAAGCCTTTTTTCGGTACTCCATATGTAGGGTAAAAGCGGGTGAGATGGCGCAGCGGGGGAGATGGCGCACCTTAAATATCTCGTACATTTATTATCCAATCGAAACTTTTAAACCTTTTAAATATGCGTTTTCGCATTTAAAATCGAAGTAGCCTGTACTCGCCGATTCTTCCATGATGGAAAAAAAGAAAAAAATATGACACCAAAATCAGGTAGGGATTTTTTTCGAAAATTTTTTTTGAATCTTTATTTTTATCGGTTCTGTATCTAAGTTGGTTAATGCTTGGATGTCTACTAAACATCAACATATATACAAAAGTATTGTCTATGACCTGTTTATGATAACTTTGTAAAACTGCCATCCGTTTTTTTGTATGCGTTAAAGTAAGTAAATATGACAAATAGGGATAGATGGCGCAGTTTTTTGAGGGTGAGATGGCTCATTCAACAGGACACTTTTTTGCTTTGGTGTACTGTTGCCGTATACCATCTCACCCGCATTACGATTTATTTTTCAAAAAATTAAAACTTCGTTATGCTTTGCTTTGTTTGAAATTTTCTTAAAAGGCCCGTACGGGATACCAGACATATCTACATGCACAGTTAAGTGGTTGCGAACGCAAACTGAAAGTGATGGTATTGACTTTGGGGTTATGCATGTGTAATATGTTTGGTATACCATCTCCCCCTCCCTGTAGGGGGAGATGGTTTTTCTTTATACTTTATAATTTTTCACATAAAAAATAAAAGTAACATTCATACAACTTTGAAAAACTAATATTATGTAAATAATATAGGAAAGAATATATATTTCAAATGAAAAAAGTGAAAAGTACTTTACTATGGGAGATATTAAGAAAACAAAAAAGGTATGCCATCTCACCCGCTTTTACCCTACATAAATGGCAAATTCCATATTCGTAAAAATATTCGAAGTGAATACAGTGAAACCTCCAAGCCAAAAATAATTTTAAGAAATCGATTTTTTTAAAGAAAGTCAGTCGTATTTATAAACTTTTTCTAATTTTAGACAGCCATCCAACTCCAAAAAGAAGTTAATAGCTTTTGCTATAGCTGTCTTAAAGTTAACTTAGGCTGTGGAATCGGTTGCTTTAGCCTTAAGTAAGATTATATTTAATTAAATAAGGCATATTTCCCACTTTTAAGACCTAATAACAAGATGTCTAACTAGTCATTCGCATAAGAAAATCTAATAAATAAAAATAAGTCTGAATATTTTAAGTAAAAGAATAAGAAAACAAAATAATTTGAATTGCCCTGAAGACATTCAACATAATAAATAAAAAATACAAAAACAAGAATTAATAATGCTATGAAATTCCTAAGCTACTTTGTAGGTTTTTTCGTAGGAGAAACAGATTTTGAGAAAAACTTGCTCATGCTCATTAGTCATTAACTACTTTACCCAAGCAAGATGATGAAAACACTTCATTATAGTAAAAAGCTCTTATTGTAACGTTTTTGCATGTTTTTCTCGAAATCTGTTGGTCCTATGAAAACAAGTGTTATAATCTTTTTTGTGTAGAATTTTATGAGCAATAACATAAATTTATTAATTTTTTGGAAACAAATTATATTTGATGAGATGAACTATTATTTGCCCCTTTTACAGTACAAAATCAAGAGTGTAACTTTGACACGCTTTTTGTCAAGATTAATAAACCTACTGAGTTTTTAATAGCTCATTTTCTAGATAATTTTACTGTCTAAATGTTATTTTCTCATGATTTTATTGTTAAAGAAAATTCAATCGAGCTGTTGAGTAAAAACCAAGCCACTTTCTTTTTCAAGATGGCGGCCTTCCTCTTACCATAAAAACTTGGTTCTATAATGAGGAGATGTAGCCAAACACATAAATCGTACGAAAAACTTTGCCCATCGATTAATGAAATCTTAATAAATTTTTTGACAAAATTTTTTCCATCATGAATTTCTTGCACGTTTTTCTCTGAATCTATTGATTAATGAGCTACGATTTTACCTCGACTCGATTACCGAAACTGATAGTCTTCGATATAATTAAAAAAAATGAATTTTATCCCCTTTTACCTAAAAAAATTTTCTCTGGCCCAAATTTACGGAACTTTTGCTATGATATTCTTGTTCGCGTCCTATGAAGGGTGTGTACGCTTAAGGGAACATAAAATGTATGGAATTTTCAATGCTAGATGCATGGTCGCGAGAATTTTTCCGCTTTAGAGATCTGTCCGCTTGAGGGACCTTTCCGTTATAGGAGGTTTCATGCATTCTGATCCAAAATGATATAACGATTATAGAGAATATTTCAAAAGGTGGGCCCGTAATTTTGCTTTCCAGCAGTTTTAAAATGCTTCAAGACCTTAGAGAATGAATGGCTGGGACCATTATGACTTTGTACAAGGTGCAAGGAATTTTAAATTGTTCAAAAATATAGGCTTTCGGGCAAATAACATAAGAAATGGTGAACTTTGAATGGCTTAATCTCGCGATTACAAAATCTCGCTTTTAACAATCTCACATTTACGTACATCTCGCATCGAAAAATCTAGCAAATTTTAACCAACATTTCGCAATTTAAAATATCGAAAATCAAAATCTCGCAAATTCAAATCTCTTTGAAACGATTCTCATATGCAAAAACAATTTTTTTTTTGAGAACTCACAAAATCTCCCGCGAGATTTTGATTAAAAAATGCAAATTAAATTTTGCAAAATTTTAATTTGCGAGATTTTAGTTTGTGGGATTTAGTTATTGTGAGATTTTAAAAAGCGAGATTTTGATATTGCGAGATTATAAAGAGCGGGATTTTGTAATTGTGAGATTTCGTAATGCAATGCAATTAAATTTTGCGAGATTTAAGTTTGCGGGATTTCGTTATTGCGAGATTATGAAAAGCGGGAATTTGATATTGAGAGAATATGATTTGCAATTGCAAGATTTCATTATGCGAGATTTCGAAAACGAGATTTAAGTTGGCGAAATTTCGTACCCAACCCCGTACTCCTTTTGCACTCCATTTTCACTTCTACATCAAAAACCTTCGATTGCCTGTTCGGAGTAATATTTTCGGAGTTTTTTCTGTTCCCGATTTCAAAAAGTAGTAAATTTGGAACACACATATACAAATACAGTTTGTCGTCAGATTACTTGTCAAAAAAAAAAATGCTTTGAGAAGCCATTTTGTAAAATGGAGTCATTCGGTAGTGTGTGCGTTACATTGGACAATGCGAATCAAGGTGTGTTTATATTTGGTTGGAAATGGAGTACAGCAATCAAAAAATCCAGTCCAAAACGAAGTAACAACAATTATTCAACATGAACAAAGTTTTGTAACACAGTGTTATCTCTCATTTAGCAGAGTACTTTATTCGTTATGTTATGAACCATCTTCTAGCCAATGCGCTGCTTTTTGTTAAAAATAATAATTTTGTTTTTTTTAGTTTTTTTATTTAATAAAACCACTTTTGCACTCACGGCCTCAAATAAAATAATATACAAACAACAACAACAACCACTTTGTTGAACTTAAAGAAAAGTTTACCTTTTTTGACTAGAATATTCCAAGTTCATAATATATTGTGGTTGCTAAAATGATATCTATGCGAAAATAGCAGGTACATGAAAGTATTTCCTGTTCCAACAAAAAATTTTATGTCACAAAATGTATATCGAGTTACAAAATTTTAAATTAAAAAAATGACTCACAACTTCAAGAATTGCTGTTTTTACCTACTTTTAACTTTTAGAGAGACAATTAGATGCTTGATACGAAAAAAAAAAAATAAAATATAAAAAAATATGTAATAAAGAAAAATAAAACCATTACGAAATTCCCACTTTTTATTCCTCACCGGAAAGAATGTTGGAAAATAAATCAAAAGGCACATGAAACATTTTATTGCATTTTTTTTCCCTCATAAAAGGAAAAACAAAAAAAATCCTAAATGACTATCATTACGAGGAAAGGCCATAATAGCCTTTAGCCGCGTAAGGGATAAGGGATGGTTGTTAAGTTTCACTTTATTGGCCATGACTATACAGATACACTATAGTTATTTATGTATAGAAAAATACATGAGTATAAAGGAGAAAGAGCAAAATACCTATCATGATGGGTGCAACCCGCCCTCTGGGCATTGCTGGTTGAACAACTGTCCGAACACAGAGACAGGTGACATTAACATTAATAACCTGTTCCACTCCACGTCCGAAGGTGAAATAAGAAGTTGTATTCTAGTGAAAAAGTCAATTAACGCTTTCTTTTTATCTAGGTACAGCAACAGAGACAACGTGGCAATCAGCGTTGAGACCAAGGAAGGCAACTTCGTCTTGGCATCAACGTACATGCCGTACGAAGAAGAAGACCCACCATCAAAAACGGTCCGCGACCTTGTGGGTTACACCATAACACGTGGGACACCTTTGGTGATGGGCTGTGATGCCAACGCACACCACACTCAATGGGGCGGTAAGGATATCAACAAAAGGGGTGAGTCAATTTTTGAATACATTCTCTGTTCTAACCTCATGTTATGTAATAAGGGTAATCACCCAACATTTCGAAACAAAAACAGGGAAGAAATTCTTGATCTGACTCTTATGAGTTATAATGATAAGATCTCTGTAGAAAACTGGAGAGTCTCACCTGAGGAATCCTTTTCGGATCACTTTAGGATACTCTTTACTTTAGACAGAAATCAAAATGATATTAAACCTTTTAGAAACCCTACTAGAACAAATTGGACAGAGTACACAAAATGGTTGAATGAACGTATCAACCCACCTGAGGAAGAAACGTTTTCGATAACCTCAACCATTGACACTGTTGTTCAAAACCTAACTAGTAAAATGAGAACGGCCTTTGAAAAAAACTGCCCTATATCTCGTAACATTAAACCCACTAACCCACCATGGTGGAACAGTGAACTTAAGAAACGAAGAACAGGGGTCAGAAAACTTTTCAATGTAGCTAAGCTGAGCAAATTAGAGAAAGACTGGATTTCATACAGAGCCGAACTTAACTTATACACCAAAGAGTTAAGAAGGGCCAAGAAAGATTCATGGACTAGGCACTGTGAATCCATTGAGAACACAAGTGAGGCGGCGAGACTTCGAAAGGTTCTTACCTTTAACCCCACGAATCCAGGATACATTAAGCATCCCGATGGATCATGGTCGAATTCGAGCCAAGAAACACTTGAACTCTTCATGGAAACACATTTCCCTGGGTGTAAGAGTCCTGAGATCTCAGGTTATTCACAACCAGACTACTTAGAAATTTTACAATCAACACCAGAATTGGAACAGGTTATCACAGAGCAGAAGATTATGTGGGCTATAAACTCGTTCAAACCCTATAAATCAGCTGGACCAGACGAGATTATTCCGGCATTTCTTCAACACGCTCTACAGATAATCACCCCATGGCTTAGGGTAATCTTCAAAAGTTGTGTCAAACTTAGATACGTCCCTACTAGCTGGAGAAAGGTTAAAGTTGTCTTTATTCCAAAAGCTGGAAAACCGACACACTCGACTGCAAAGGATTATAGACCTATAAGTCTCTCTTCGTTTCTCCTCAAGACACTGGAGAGAATTATTGATCTGCATGTCAGGGACCTTCTTAATCCAAACATTTTGTGCAGCTACCAACACGCTTACCTCAAAGGTAAGTCAGTGGAGACTGCATTGCACGAAGTCGTTACACAAATTGAGAAAAGTCTCGAACACAAAGAACACACCCTTGCAGCATTTTTGGACATTGAAGGAGCGTTTAACAACGTAAAAACGGAGTCCATTAAATCTGCTCTGGAAGAGGTTGGGGTTGAGTCTGCCATTGTGGACTGGATTTATACCATGCTCAATGGTAGAATCATAAGCTCCCAACTTGGAGATACGATTGTTGAGAAAACAGTAACAAGAGGCACTCCACAGGGAGGGGTGATTTCGCCTCTTCTTTGGGTCCTGGTTGTTAACAAAATTCTTACAAGATTTAGGAATCAGGGCATTAAAATTGTGGCCTATGCAGACGACATAGTAATTTTGATATCGGGTAAGTACCTTACCACCATCAAAGATATTATGGAATCCGCACTCAAAGAACTATCTTCGTGGGCAGTACAAAACGGTCTTGGGGTTAACCCCTCAAAAACTGAGCTAGTTTTGTTCACGAATAAAAAGAAATTAGAGGACTTTACTCCTCCAAGGCTTAATGACATTCCTTTGAAACTTTCCAAAGAAGCTAAATATCTTGGCGTAATCCTTGATTCCAAGCTAACATGGAAACAGAACACAGAGGAAAGAATGAAAAGAGCACTATGCGCTTTCTATACATGCAAGAAAACCTTCGGTACACGGTGGGGAATGCGACCGCACGTCATCCAGTGGATGTACACGGCGATTGTTCGTCCTATACTAACCTATGGTTCTATTGTTTGGTGGAAGGCTGTTGAAAAAGTAAGCTATCTCAAAAACCTGAACAAGGTACAGAGACTAGCCTGTATAGGAACAACGGGGGCTCAGAGGTCTACGCCACAAGCAGGGCTGGAAATTATTTTAAATCTTCCGGCACTTGACGAGTACATAAGATGCACAGCAGCCAAGAGCGCACTTCGACTCAAAGAACTGGGCTCTTGGAAGCAAAGCACCTATGGTCATGGGTCTATCCTCCAGAGGTATGACACAGTGGCCGCACTTGATGTGACGACTGACTACATACCACCTTTTATAGATTTTAATAAACACTTCTCTATTTTAATACCCCAAAGGCATGGCTGGGAACCCAACTCACTTACCAGGGAACAGGGTATCTCATTCTACACCGATGGATCTAAAATGGAAGAAGGAACGGGAGCTGGGGTGTTTTGTGAAGCTCTGAATATTAGAAATTCGTATAAACTCCCAGATGAGTGTAGTGTCTTTCAGGCTGAGATTTACGCTATTGAAAAAGCGGCAGAAATGGTACAAACGAAGAAACTGAACTCGTCGGAGATCACATTTTTCGTTGACAGCCAAGCTGCTATCAAAGCTTTAGCCAGTGAGACTATAAGATCCAAAACTGTAGCAAAATGCCGAGGCAAACTGAATGATATTTGTGACACTAACCGAGTCAAACTCTGCTGGGTTCCTGGACATAGCGATATAGAAGGGAACGATATAGCAGATGAACTGGCAAGGAAAGGGTCAGTATCAAATAGAAACAGTAGTAGCCATTTAGATATGGGACTTAACATCCCGATCGGCGTGATTAGAACGAAAATAGACCTAATAACAAAAGAGCAAATCAATAAATCCTGGAGGACTAGGAACGACTGTGTTATCTCTAGAAGTTTATGGCCTAGAATTAATGAAAAGGAATCTCGGTATATTTTATCACTGAGTAAAAAGAATATTAGAATCTTGATAGGTGTACTAACGGGCCATTGCGCCATTGGCACAATGGCCATCAGACTGGGTGTATTTGCACCCGATTTCTGCAGGAGCTGTCAAGACGTAGAGGAAATAGAAACCATTAAACACCTGCTCTGTGATTGTCCAAACCTCCAAACAAATCGACTCCGTTATTTTGGAAACAGGTTTTTTGAAGAACTGGAAGATCTGGCACAGGTCTCAATGGCAAACATGAGAAAATTCATAGAAAGCACAGGCTGGTTCGCAAACGATCCAGTCTATGTGAACCATTAGTTTGGGTGCATCTCTGCCTTCTTTTTTAAGGGGATCACAATGGACCAATAGGCCCCCGTGTACGCAACAGCCTCTGTGCTGTGCACGCCCCTCTTAACCTAACCTAACCTAACATTAATAATTAATACCATTTTTGTTGTATTTGAAAAAGAAGACAAAAACACCAAAGAAAAAAAATATACAATAAAAAAAACGTTTCCACTTGATTAAAGACTGTATCAATTTCCCTGCATACTATACAACTATAACCACATCAGGATCGGGGTTATACTTATACCTACTCTGGGATAAAAACTCTATACAGGAACCTCATTGTTGTAGTCCATGAAAACAGTATTAAAAAAAACAGAGAAAGGCGGTTCTCCTGGTATATTGCTTCAACGGGCACTGGCTGATGGTTCATGCTTGTAAATATATTATGAGATAATTCACTCTTATACTTGACTGCAAGGAAGGAGCACCGAACTTCATTTTTAGATTGCTTGGGTCCCTGATGTGCGTCCATTTGGCTTTTTTTTTGTTTTTGCGCGATTTCGGTACATTCTATGAAGGCAAGTTATGGATTTGTGAAAAATTAGTGATCACTATAATGATACAAGACGGTGTTCTTTAAGTGTCCTCTTCAAAAAGGCTATGCTTTAAACATTAGATTCAAAGGTTGCTGCAAGGCTCCAAACGAGCCTTAAATCATAGTTCATATTGGATATGGGGCACTGTTCATAATGAGCCCAAATTCCAAAAAAAAAATATAGAAAAAAAAAATGTTTAATTCTGTCAACAATATTTTAGAGCCTTAACAAGTCTTAATTGAGGCTGGATTGTGGATACAACAGGATCAAAAACCTTAATTTTCTGCAAATCGTTGATACCGACGGCTTTGGACCTTTGGCACCTCATATAAGGGAAATTTGATAATAAAAAGATGCCACCTAATTGGTCAGAAAAGGTCAACTGGTCCCAGAAATTGGTTAGCCCTAGATAAGTTGTAATCAAGGCTTAAACTTTCTCAAGGTCACATGCGATTTTTGGCACCTCTTTTATGGGAAATTTGCAAAAAATGATTACCATCTGAAAGGCCCTGTGAACTATATAAAAGATCAGCTAGTTTTAGTAATTGATCAGCCACATAGTCGGTGCTGAGGATCTGGAAACAACACTTTTTTAGACTAATAATCGGCGAAGATGGCCTAAATTCCGCTGTTAGACAGAGTAATCCCTTCAACCCGGGTGACGATGGTCAAAATTTCCGTCCACCCGATCTAAATGCAGCGCGGTTAGCGATGGCCAAGCTTAAAGTGTACAAGGCTGCACCAGCACCAGATGGCGTGCCAGCAGAGCTTTTGAAAGCAGGGGGAGATGACTTAGTAGGGAGTATACACCAAATTACCACCAAAATTTGGTCGGATGAAAGTATGCCCGATAAATAGAACTTCGGTATAGTGTGCCCTATCCACAAGAAGGGAGATGCTGTGACTTGTGCCAACTACAGAGGTATAAGTCTCCTCAACGTCGCATTCAAAATATACCGTCATTTGTACTGTACGCTTAAAACCGTTTATCAACGATCTGATAAACAGCCAAAAACGGCCCCTAAACCCCCTATCAGTATGTTCTTGGGGCCGGAAAATCAACTGTCGATCAAATGTTCACACTCCGACAGAATTTGGAAAAAATACAGCAGTTTCAAATCGATGCAAACCATCTCTTTATCGATTTCTAAGTCGCATATGATAGCATTGACAGAGACGAGCTATATAGAGCCATGTCGCATCTCAGCATCCCTGCCAAACTCGTCCGTTTGTGCAGGATGACGATGGAGAAATCTCGCTGCTCCGTCAAAGTCGGCAAGAACACCACCGAACCATTGATGTCGAGAAAGGTTTGAGGTAAGGCCATGTGTTATCATACAACCTCTTTAACACCGCACTTGAAGCCATTGTACGCAACTCGCAAGTCAACAATAGAGGTACCATTTTCAAAAGTTTGTTCAACTACCTAACTGCTTATGCAAATGATATTGACATCATTGGGAGAACGAAGCGTGCTCTTACCGGAGCGTTTGCAAGTATTCAATCGGAGGCGGGGAAAATGGGTTTGGCTGTTAATGAAAACAAGACGAAGTATATGCTATCATCGAGAAAGTAATCTTAACATCGTCGACTCGGGCCAAATGCCACGATGGAAAGGCACAACTTCGAAGTCGTTAAGGACTTTGTCTACTTGGGTTCCACTATTACAACGCAAAAGGACATCAGCGCAGAGATCAACAGAAAAATTACTCTTACCAACCTTCTTCCTCTTGGGACTAAGAAGGCATTTAAGTAGTAAAGTCCTCTCTTAAAGCACCGAGAAGACCTTATATAATACCCTGATCATCTCGGCCCAGCTGTTTGGGGCAGAAGCTTGGACCCTGTCAAGAACGGATGAAAATCTGCTTGGGTGTTTTGTAAGGAAAATTTTTCGTGTGATCTTTGGATGGAGTATGGGGGAGAAGATTTAATAACGAGCTTAACGGGCCTTACAGCGACGTTGACCTGATCAAAAAGCTGAAAATAAAACGGCTCTGAGATGGCTGGGATACGTGGAGCGTGTAAATACTGACGCACCAGCCCGGCGGGTCTTCGAATGTATCTCCAATGGTCTACGCAGAAGAGGAAGACCCCACCAACTTGAAGTGCGTAACTGGAGGCAGCTAGCTAGGGACCGAGCTGGCTGGAGGGGCTTGTTGGTTGAGGCCGTACTCCACCCTGGACTGTGAGCGCCATCTTAAGTAGGTAGTAGTAAGTAAGTAGGTAAAATCATCGGTGATTTTGGTTTATAAAACTTTCTAAACCCACAGTCAAAAGGCGGTTCGGTATCATTTTTGGAATTTTGAAATCCTACGTTACAAACCGACTCCTTACAGTATGGTACGTCCATTCATTCTCGCAACTAAAGAAAATTGAAGCTGGTGTACGACACGGAAGTGTCCCAGGACCAACGCTGTATCTGTTATATACAAGGGATATTCCAGTGGATATCAACGCTGTCATGGCCACCTTTGCTGATGATACTTCACTATTGGTGCCAGATAAATCCGTTACGAAGGCTACACAAAAAACTCGATAAAGTTAGTGATTGGACCCAAAAATGGCGTATCAAACTAACCGAACCAAAATCGACGCATATATGTAAACTTAAAACATAAGCAATGTTCCAATTTATATAAACAGTACAGCAGTACCTTACTCCAATACCGCCAAATGCCTCGAAATGGCTTTGGATGCAAAGCTTAAATAAAAAGACCACATCAAAAAGAAAAGAGAAGAACTAAACTTGAAGTACAGAAATATGTACTGGTTACTAGGAAAGAACTCCGACCTATCTATTAAGAACGAACTAATGTTCTAAAAGCAAGTACTGAAACCCGTTTGGACATATTATGGCATCCATCTATGGGGCTGTTCAAAGAAAACATGTGCAGAACCCATCCAAAAACTCCAAAGCAATGTCCTTCGTTGAATTATTAATGCCCCTTGGTATATGAGAAATGAAACGCTGCATCACACAATCAGCCCAACTCCCAAAATGGAGTCCGTCCTAAATGTACGAAACAATGTTCGGAGATTAAGAAGAACCAACCCTCATGAGCTGAAAGGTCTAAAAGCTATGGGAAAGTGTTCTAACTTTAAACTTCCCCGAATGTGATTTAAAAATTAAGAAATAAAAATCATTTGTCGATCTTTCATAAATTGGTCCTGATCCTGATTCACCGGTGGTTTTAGTGCGGTAACAGTCCCACACTACTTGGTACCGATTCTTACCGAGTGTCTTTTGAAGATTTCCAACGGATACAAAAAAAAAAAAAAAAAAATTGGAAAGGTATCGACATTAAGGCGATCTTACTTGGACTCATCAGTATGACTTAGTTGGGGCTATTGATATACGAAATTTGTAATAAGTTTAATATGGACATTAATATGTATATATTTCTTTTTCAAACAGGTGGGTTTCATTTGTAAGATGAAAAGTGGCACAGAAATTCTACCATTTTAATGTTTTTTTTTTCCAGAGAAATACTTAAGAAGCTTCACTTCCCTCACTAGTCCTTACTTACTGAAACACAAACCCAAAGGAATATATTTACAACCATCCTTAAAATTATTGATGGTACTTTTTTTTATTAGGACAAATGTATTTCAAGTGCAACAGGTAAAAATTATATTATAATGGTCTGTTGATGGAACTTAGCAATAAAAATTTCACTTTGCCATAAAAGTGAAAAATCAATCAACCATAAAAATATTTACCTACAGTAACAGCTGACAGGGTGTTATTTGAAAGGAATTTTCATTTATTAAAATAGAATTTTTGATTTTGGTGTAACCGAGGAAAATTCCTAACATGGTTTTGAAATATTTCTGTAGTGCTGCATTGGATTTTGGATTGAGTAGTCGACTTCATAAGGTCGATATTAATAATCTCAACAAAAACAAAACTGGTTAAAAGACCGATTGCTAAAAGAAAGACAAATAACTAAATCGACGTTTATAAGTGTCGATTTCTCTTAATTGAAAAAGTGGATAAGATCTAATCTTGTTTTTCCTTTGGCTTTTCTGGTCACAATGGTTTTGAAAATGAAACAATTAAGTAAACATTTACTTTTCCCGACGTTTCGGCAGGGGTTGCTGCCTTCTTCAGGGGAACTTTATTTAACAAAAAAAAAAACAAATAATGATTATAACAATTGTATGACAACTTTTTTACAAGAGACTTACGTTATGTGAATATTAAATTTAGTATTTTAGTTTTACATAAGTAAAATTAAAAGGTTTTATAAATAAAGTTGAATAAAACTTATGCACTTCGAATTGAAGCTTGGTCTTTTTACTTTATAATAAAACAACAAATTGATAATTGACGTTTAGTCGGAGACAAGTGAGCAGTATACAGCGGATATGTTCTGTGTGTCTAGTTTGCGGTTCATGTTGTTGCTGTTATTGATGATGTGCAGCGTTTCGAGGGTGTATCGTTTAGACGTATGTCTCTCGGTCTGAAGAATTTCGACATCATCAAAGTCGGGAGAGTGGCCACTTTCAATACAATGACTGGCTAATGCAGTCTTTCCAGGGTTGTTGGATTTAATGTCTGATTTGTGGTTAGACATTCGTTGTCGAAGGAATTGTTTCGTGGTGCCAATATAGCATAGATTACAAGGATCATCTGGTTTGCCGTTACAATTAATTTTGTATATCACATCAGTGGCTTTGTCTTTATCTGGTTTGACTTTAAGTTTCGTAAAAAGATGACCAAGTGTTTTATTTGATTTGTAAGCCAAAAGTAAATCTTTAGATTTTGTGGCGACAATATTTTTAAAGTTTTCAGACAGACCTTGTACATAAACAACACTTTTATAATAGCCAAGAGGACGATCTGTGTTGGTGTTGTTGAGGGGGGCTTTGTTTTTTTGTTTATGTATGAGGCCTCGTATGACGGAGTACGGAAATCCATTATCTCGCAGGATATTAATAATTTTCATTTCATTACTATAATGAAATTTCTCATCACTCAATCTAAAGACCTTACTTATGAGGTTCGAAGCCGTATTGATGATTATGTGTTTGGCTTGGTTAGAGCGAAAATTAATTAATCTTTCTGAAGCTGTGTCTTTCTGGTGCCAGTCAAACATAAGATGATCGTGTTTTCGATGAATTTTGACATCAAGAAACGCTATTTCACAATTATTTTCCATTTCTATCGTGAATTGTATCTTTGGGTGATATCCGTTAAGAGATTTTAGAATGTCTTCAACCTCGTGCTTGTTTATTATGGCAAAGATGTCATCTACATATTTTGCAACAAACCTTGGCTTCTGTTTCATTTTATCGAAACACTCATCAAGCAAATAATCAAGCACTAAGTCGGCAATGGTAGGTGACATTGGATTCCCCATAGGCATTCCAAAAATCTGCTTGTAGATTTCATCTTTGTACTGTAAATAATTGTTTTCTTTCAGACAGAAATCAAGAATCTCCAAAAATTTACTTTTGGGTAACGTTGTGTTTTCTTTAATTGTTTCCCATCTTTTCTTCACTATAGTTAAGGCTAACTGTATAGGAATGTTCGTAAAAAGTGAAATTACATCGTATGATACCAAAATATCATCCTTATTAAATTTGACTAGTTTTGCTTTTTCAATGAACTCAAAAGAATTTCTTACAGAGTAGCTTGATTTTGTTGTCGCGTACTGTAATATTCTTCCTACATATTTGGAAAGTTTATAACACGGCAATTTCATAGACGACGAGATGGGGCGCAAGAGTAGACTAGGCTTATGTATTTTCGGCAAGCCATAGATTGATGGAAGCTGTGCCGTATATGTGGTCATCTTCGCTTTTTCTCTTTCATCTATAAAATTGTTGTTACTTAGCCACTTAACCAATTCATTGTTGCGAGTTTGTAGTGTTGTTGTAGGATTGTTTCTCGTTCGCCTGTTGATTTCTCTTAATGGCGATTATATTATTTATAAAATATTAAATTAAATTGAAAGGTGCAACCTAATATTTTTTTTCTACAAAAATTCTGCTAAAATGTCGAAATGTCGAAAGGTTGATATTTATATCGACTTTCTTTTTTTTGAAGAAGAAGACAAGAAATGGTTAAAAGACCGTTTCAAGACCGATTGATGAAAGAAAAACAAATAACTAGATTGATGCATTCACAAATGTCGATTTCTCTTAATGTCGATTTTATTAAATATCAAATTAAATTATACGTCAATTGCACCTAATATTTTTTTTACAAAAATTCTGCTAAAATGTCGAAATATCGAAACGTCGATATTAACATCCACTTTTTTCTGACGAACAAAAAAAAAACTGGTTTAAAGGCCAACTCAAGACCGATTGCTAAAAGAAAGACAAATAACTAAAACGACGTTTATAAATGTCAATTTCTTTTAATGTCGATTTTATAAGAATATTAAATTAAATTAAACATCAATTTGCACCTAATAGTTTTATTTTTCTACAAAAATATTAACGAAATGTCGAAAGGTCAGCATTTATCTCCACTTTGTTTTGAAGAAGTTGACTTTTTGTAAGGTCGATATTTCAAAATTTCAAGGCCAACAAAAATTGTGTCATTTTGATTTGCCAAAAAGACTATAATGTTATAGGTACATATATGTAAGTCGACATTTTAATTTGTCGATTACAAAACCGACTCAAGACCGAAAGAAAGACAAATATGTAACTAAATCAACAATTGTAAATGTCGATTTCTCCTAATGTCGATTTTATAAAAATATAAAATTAAATTATACGTCAATTGCACCTAATATTTTTTTCCTACAAAAATTCTGCTAAAATGTTGAAATGTCAAAAGGTCGATATTTATATCGACTTTTTTTTGAAGGAGAAAAAAAAAACAGGTTTAAAGACCGATTGATGAAAGAAAGACAAATAACTATATCGACGTTTAAAAATGACGATTTTTCTTAATGTCGATTTTATAAAAATATAAAATTAAATTAAATGTTAATTTGCACCTAATAGTTTTATTTTTCTACGAAAATACTGCCGAAATGTCGACATTTATCTCCACTTTGTTTTGAAGAAGTTGACTTTTTGTAAGGTCGATATTTCAAAATTTCAAAGCAAAAAAAAACTTTGTCATTTTAATTTGCCAAAATTGCTATAATGTAATAGCTACATATGTAGGTCGCCATTTTAATCTGTCGATTATTCGTACACAGCGCGTCATTGGATAGAATGAGGTCTTAACTGTTAGCCTGTAGGCATTAAGTATAGCCAGTAAGAATTTTTCAATAAGATCCCATATTTCAACTGATTTTAATTTAAAAAAAAACTTAGAAAACGCACTCCCATTCTAGAAATTTGTTAGGAAATAATATCCAAGTTGAAATCATTGTGAAAAATCAGAATAAATAAATGTGGCACAAGCAAGGCAATGTCGTGATAGCATTTTTCGGGTGAATTGATACTTTGTCCCTTATTTAACTAAGTTTTCCAAAAATGTGGCTTATCTTTTTTGAATCTTAAATTTAAATGTATTTAAGGTCGATTAAGGAAGAAAAATATGTTAAAAAAGTGGTTTCCTCTTAAACCACTTTTGAACTCACAGCCTCATATAGCACATAACATAATAAATTTTTTCTGCTGTGCCAGGTGGCCATATTGGCCTAGAGGGCTTTTAACTGACAAACAAAATATTATATTCAACAGACTGATTTTAAACATTCTATTTTACTATTTTTACAAAACTCTTTTGTCTCTACATCAAACACAAATTCAAGTCCTTATGTAAATATTCTATCCATGCAGGCAGGTTTATAGATTAGCGTGACCTAGTTTTTCACTTTTATTTTATTTTTTCAGGACATACATACATGTAGGTACAGCTGAAAAAAAAAAATCGATTTCACATATGTAGTTCTTAGCTACAAAGGCTCTTTGAACACAAAACAGTTTTGTTCGACCTAGTTGTCCACTTTATGTTGTGTTACTTCTTTCAACAATGTTATTTGGTTATTCAACCGTGTTTGTGGGATGAAAACTAACATTTCCTCTCTCTCAGGCTCACTATAATGAGTTTTTTTTTTTTTTTATTTTTATATTGTTGAGTATAAACCCTGAGAGCCTGGGACCACAGTTTTAATGTTGGAAAAATATGTCAGTCCAATAAACTTCCATACTGTCAGCACCTGGTTAAGGGTGTCGACACGACCGGCCCATTCTTTGTATGTTTCGAATATAATTTGGTACGTTGATCCTTTTGTTGCTGGAAAGTGCAAAACCAATCAAAGCCACCATCCGCATCCACCATCGCCGCCGTTCACCAACCGCTTCCACCGCGACGCCATCATCACCATCCATTGGAAAATTGCTGTTTTATATTCGTCATGTCGTCATGTATTAGTTTAATTTTTGTTGTCCTGTTTCAAATAATTCGAAAATGTGAACTGTCACACGGAATTTGTTTAATGGCAAGTAATTTATTTTTCCTGTCTCTGTTCTGTGCTGACTCCGACAATACGGCATCGGCAGGGTGTTCCCTGCATCAGGTTTTAGTCGTATATTTCGAAGCTGATTTTGAATACCCCCAGTGGTGTATTTACGCCAAGCGGATCGCCGATTAGAAGTCAATTTATCGATTTTTCCTTTTGTCTATGTTTTTTTTGTTGTTGTTCGGTTCAAACCTAAACGGAACCACCCTCATTTATTTATCCAGGCTGTATTAGGAGGGGACCGTAGTTGGGAATGAGGGATGACACATTCACCGCGCTTAAATTGGACAGGAGACAGCTTGTATCCGTGATAGATAGTCCCTGTTTTTTTGTTGTTGTCTTTTTTCGTTCGTTTTTGTGTTTGTCATTTGCAACGCATTTGAAAATTGAAAGTATAATATGTGTAGAAGTCGTCCCTAAACGAAAACGAGGGAAAGGGACAGACAACAAACAGACAAAAAAAAAAAACAGATTAAAATAATGACGCATGCCAAAATGACTGGTATCCGCTTTCAAGCGCAGATTTATTAGATAGTGGTGGAAGCAGCCTATACGCTAGCATTCTAGCCCTAGCATCACCGGCATTTATGCGAAGATGTACGCCTGCAGCCCGCAAATTACGCACATTAATTGAAATCTCCGAGAATGTCGTTTGCATCATCAGGGTTCAATAATCGTAAAAAAGTCGACGACTCTTTTAGAAAACTAATAGCTGTGTCCTGCTGCTTTGACACAAATGAGTCTGTCAGCAAAATACATTACGATAGAGTGTTTTTTGTTTAAGCGACTCGCAGCAAATGTTTAATGTTTTCCACTCGCAGCGGGAGGGCTCGAAAATGACCCTTTTGAATGTTTTTGCCGCAAAAAGGACGCGATTTGGGTGTCAAATGTTGCAATTTCTATAATGGGTACCTACTCACTCTTCTAGAGGTGTTCATAGTGCATTTATAACTATAAATTATTTCGACGAGTTCTATGTAGGTATAGGACCCACCATCATTGTTGGTTCAGGCGTATAGCGTATTTCGTGCTTCTAGACCATTAACTTTGGCTAACGAGTAATTAGGCTTCGTGTTTTGGTGGCACCAATTGTTTATGGAGTTCATGAAAAACGATTTCTCCACAAAATTTTATGAAATTTTTCCTTTTGTTTTAGTTTTGCTGTTGTTTTTGCTCCTTTTGCTCCTTTTGGCTATGCTAATATTTTCATTTATTAGTGTCGTATCCTTTAGAAGGCAATAAAAACG
The DNA here is from genome assembly GCA_963921185.1 of Dasysyrphus tricinctus. Lineage (NCBI taxonomy): Eukaryota > Metazoa > Arthropoda > Insecta > Diptera > Syrphidae > Dasysyrphus > Dasysyrphus tricinctus. Next base: position 60,834,743 of record OY992533.1, read on the forward strand.
TGTTTTTGTGTTATGAATCCTAATTACAAGTGTACGGTTATAAATTAAGCATTTCAAGTTGTTTTCTTTCTGTGAGAAGTCAAAACAAAAAAAAACAAATATAATTTTCGATAAGTGTATGATAATGGGCTTAAATTAAAATGAATTGGTGTAGGGTTTTATATTTTGTTTTGTTTTTCTGTTTATTTTTTGTTTTTTTCTTTCTAACATATTTTTATGTCGTGAGTTGTGATTTGTGTGACCTTGTTGGATACCTACCTAATACGAAATAAAATGGGCCAGTTTTAATTTTCATTTTTGTGATTTTTCTTTGCGAAGAAAAATATTGTAATCTTGAAACATGAACGAGGAATTCCTATTATAATTATTATAATACTTCCTTCTAAATAGGACTTAAAAAAAAAATAATAATCTACAAATATCGGAGCTATGATAAATGAGTTTGATAGAGAACCGACAATTTGACTTAATCTTGGATTTAACCTTATACCTTCTTATAATAATTTTGACGTAAGTTTTTGATTTATTATACTTGACTTACACATTGAGTAGAGAATGTGGAAATAAATTCTTAACATTCTCGTGAAGAAAATTAAAGCATTATACTGTTGCGATGCCATGGAAAATGTAATAAAACTTGGATATATATAGATTTGTGTAGATATAAATCCTTTTACGATAAGATAGGTACATGAAAAACTAGATACTCAAGGGGACACTTTATATAGTTGCACTATAAACTGAGGATAAATTTAATATAAGGCTGTTTTAACGGCGATGTATAAGGCGTATTTTCTATTACATCTGGAGAGTATTTATGATTCATAGACATCGAAATGTAGAAATCTAATAAAAATCAGGAGTAAGAATAAATTAAGTTTATAGAAAAACAAAAACGTGAAATCTTTAACTTCCACATCAGCTACAGTTGTTTAAAACGGAATTAAGTTTAGATAAATGGTACACAGATTTTCTAACGTGTCGCCGCCGTATTAACTTTTTTCCACACGATTCGGAGATATCAGAGATATTTTGCGTCATTTCGATTGATCAGGAAAAGAAAGTGAAACAAAATTTCTCCATAAGAAGTGAAAAATACTTTAGATTTCTTTTTTTTTATTAATTTTTTTACTTGCCATGGTATGCATTCGTAAAAAAATCGAGGCCGAGATTTTGATCAAACTTGTTATTACCATGGCAGAGAAGACGAAGAAGTTGGTCTCACAATTCTGTCTATCCGTTGAGCTACAGCCTATACCGCTACATCGATTTTTTTTAAACTTGGTACATAATATGACATGTACATAAAATTTTGTATCATTCCCCCAAATGTTTTTTTAATTTTTTTTTAGAATCAAAAATAACGGTACCTTACATACAATTCTTTTAGCAAAAAAAGCAACAACTTTTCTTTTGAACAGGAAACCATTTTATGAAAAATGGTTATTAATGGTACCTCCAAAGGAACCATTTTTTACTTGCGATATAGGTACTATATAAGGGAAGTTTTGAATTCGTGAAAAAAAAAATTTGAGATAACAATCAAACATGATATTACGATGATAGAGAACACCAAAGTGGAAAGTTCTGGTGTAATTATTTTTAGTGACTCCCTTTATGTTTTTGGGGTCGCTGAACACGAATCTGAAGTTGTCCAACAAAATTTTTCACGGCAAATATGAGAATTCGTCAAAAAAAGTCAAAAATTTCGACATTTTTTGTCTTTTTTCCTTATTTTTCAAAAATTATTTTTCTTTTGCAAAAAGCGCTTATGCGAAAATAAAGACAATGAGATTACCTACAATCTATGCTTATATCATTTTTTTGTACGACTTATGGTTTCTGCGGAAACAGTCGTTGAAAAACAGCCAAAAATCCGTCATTTTTAAAAAATTGCATAAACGACTTTTCTTGTATTGTTTTCTTCATTACATGAAATGTAGGCCATGAGTTATTATGTTATTTGCATTTTCTAATTGTAAAGAAAATCTAAAAGCATTATATTGCAGTGGTTAAGTGTCTAAGTTTCAGTATTCATGTCCATTCAAAAGTGTTTTATTTGTGACAAAGATTGGAGTATGGTGGAGTGAAAGTGGTGAATGAAAAAGCAATTGAAACGCTCCTTCATGACAGCAAGAAGAGAAAAGACGAAAGGAAGCTTCTTTGGCAGGTAACAAATCAGTGAAAGTGCATACAACCTGCCAAAAAAGCTATATAAATGGTAAATTGTAGGTAGAAATGGTGGCAAGAGCATAACACTCGCTCTTTGCCCAATTAGCACTGGATTGCGCCGTTTTGATACCATAGCTCGTTTGACCTGTGTATTAAAGCGGACTGAAGTGAGGATTTGGGGTTTATTCTCTGAGGGGCTTATTTCTCAGGTGTCCCGTTCCCTGGGTTGGATGTGAGATTTCTTCCAGTGCGGGTTGGAGATCATCTTTCTCAAGAAACCAGAAAAGCGTTCCTTGCTTTGAAATAGGACGGCTGCGAAGTATGGTTGAGGTACCTTGTGAGTCAGTAAAAAAACAAGAGTTGGGTCATAAGACACTCACTCGATTGGATCGCATCTCGATTGGATCTCATCTCGCCCGAGCTTGCTACATTATGCCGAGCTCGGCCGGTTGTAGAATGGCAACGAAGCGCCTTTGATCTTCATTTCGGAAAGTTCGTTTAGGTCCTCAAAAAAGCCATTCCAAACGATTGTGCTCAAATTCTGGCTAGAGCTGTACATTAACAGTGAAAATGTAAGACTGTTTCCTTTTCTTGCTGGTCTCCACAGCTGTGACAGTGAGTATTGTAAGGAATACCTAGCCTCGCCGCATGTTCTCCAATTGACCAGTGTCCAATGCTGGTTGCTACGACCCTGGCTATGTCCCGCTTGGGTCTAGACATGAGATCAATTGTTCGGGACTTATTAAAGGCGGGCCAGATCGTTTTGGATATTTTGCAGCTGGTTAAACTGCTCCACCTACAATTGGATTCCCTAAGGTAAATTGAGAATATATTGCCCTTCACAACTCCAAGGGGAATGTTGACTCTTTCCGCAAGCGAGATGTGAAGGGCTGATCCTTGCCTGGCTAGTTCATCTGCCCGTTCATTTCCCTCAATGCCACTGAGACCAGGAACCCAGATAAGAGTGACCATGAGGTTAATATTTAGACTTTCGAGCTCATCTCGGCATTGTTGGACCAATTTAGAGGATTATGTAGCCAAATCAATGGCTTTCACAGCCGCCTGACTGTCTGTAGCAAAATTCAGTAGCCGAAATGACTTAGAGATGTTGAGAGACTCAGAGAAAACTCCTGAGCCAACACCACATTCCATCTTTGAGCCATCAGTATAGATAGTTGTGTCGAAGTCTCTCGTCACGGTGCGGCGTCATCACCTCAGTCCCCTCTGGATGGGAATAAGACTTTAAAATCTTTACTGAGGCTCATTGTAGGAGCACGGCAGTCAGTGGGAGTCGAAAATATATCAGTGGGAATCAAATTTGTGATATTGCTGAGACCATAAGGTTTAGCAACCCAAGAATTTGATTCTTTAAGTCTAAAGGCACTGCAAGATACTAGATATTTAATGTGTAGATCAAGTGGTAGAAGGTGCAGAAAAACGCTTGAGGCATCCGTTGGGCAAGATCGAAGAGCCCCTGTGGTACCAAAACTAGCTGTTCTTTGAACTTTTTTGAGTTTGTCGATGTTATATGCCTTGTTAAGTGCGGGCCACCAGACAATCGAACCATATGTTAGAATCGGCCGTACCACTGCAGTATACGTCCATAAGATCATCTTCACTGCACCATACTCCACTCTTTATCACAAATAAAACACTTTTGAATTTTTGCAATTTTTTTAAAAATGACGGATTTTTGGCTGTTTTTCAACGACTGTTTCCGTAGAAACCATAAGTCGACAAAAAAATGATATAAGCATAGATTGTAGGTAATCTCATTGTCTTTATTTTTGCATAAGCGCTTTTTGCAAAAGAAAAATAATTTTTGAGAAATAAGGAAAAAAGACAAAAAATGTCGAAATTTTTGACGTTTTTTGACGAATTCTCATATTTGCCGTGAAAAATTTTGTTGGACAACTTCAGATTCGTGTTCAGCGACCCCAAAAACATAAAGGGAGCCACTAAAAATAATTATACCAGAACTTTAAACTTCAAGTCCCTTTTGAACACCATTTGACTAGACTATACAGCCTAAAAGGCTCGGTCGATTTTCTTCAACCTTGGTACATAATAGTTTTTGGTGATTATGATTTTTTAGCAATTTTACATGATCGTGTTTTTCTCAAAAAAGGCTCGACAACTTTTCTTAAAAAAAATTTTTTTGGGTGGAAAACCGTTTTTCAAAGATGGTTATTAATGTTACCTCTTAAAGAACCATTTTTTTAATTTTTGATTTTCTTCAAAACGGTATAACCGATTTTAATTATTATTTTAATGCAGAAGCTTCCAAAAAATATAAATAGTTTTGTGTACCAAAATTTTTGAAAAAATATTTTTTGGATTTTTAAAAAAGTTTCAATTTTGTTTTTTAATCAAATATTTATGAAAAAATAACGGTACCTTCCATACAAAAGTTAAAAAACCGCAAAGGAAAATATTTTTTGCTTAAAAACGACTCCTACGATATTGATTAAACTTTTTTCATATACTTAAATTAGTACGATCCACTACCAAAAATTAAGAAAATTTACACTTAGGTAGCAACTATTAATAGTTGTCATGGAACGTATTTTTTTTGTTTTGAACTTTCTCGCTACACGGATTTAGATGAATTTGTTTATATACAAATTTCAAATAAGATTTAATAATATTGCATACCAAAATTTTCAAAAAAAAAAAGTTTTTGAATTATTAAAATACGATATCTCAAAAACGGGTTGGAAATTTTTCAAATTTTGTTTTTATATACCTACACATAAATATAAACTTTAGATTTACATACCAAAATTTGTTCTTAAAATAGTTTTAAGAATTTTATATATCGCTACCTGATTGCAAGAACTAGGTAACTCAATTTTATAAATTTTGGAGATAGCAAACTTTATAGAAGCCTAGCTATTGAAGGACGATGGAAAGTTTAATTTGTATGTTCCTGAAACTTCACAAATATCCTATATTTGTCAATGGTATAAAAAGATTGAACAAAAAATCTTTAAAACTGTACAAAATAATACGGTTTTTTTCAGATTTATTATAAAAATAGAAAATTGAGTTACCTAGTTCTTACAATCAGGGGACGATATAAAAAATTAAATTAATTAAATAAAAACCGCTTCAATGATTTTAAATTTTTGTCCCATACAATCATATTCAATCAAGAATTAAGATGGTATTCTTTGTTTTTCTGTCAAACAAGTTGTTTTATGTCGTTTTTCATGCTTCTCTACATATTTCTCTCATAATTTCCATGTTTATTTTCTTAAACCCGCAGTGTCTTGAACATAAGAGCAAGTACGTGCAACCCAGTCGTGCATTTTATTTGATATATTTTAAGATGATAAACTTAATTTGATACTCTTCGGACACCTAAAGTGGGACCCAATGTCAGCCAGATACCTTAAAAGTTTTCAAAAAATATTGTAATTTACGTTTTTTGTATCAAAGCTAATGTTTTAAGTTCTTCAGACAACTATTTCACAATATTCCTCAAGCCGCCCACACACCTACAGTGGGGCTTTACTGACAATAGAAGCATTGCTTCCGAAATGCATTTAAGTAAATAAATAAATAAAATAAGTGTTTTTAAGTTATTCAAAATATCATAGGTATTTATTTATCTAAAAGTTGTCAAAGTTATCGTATATTTTACGTTATAGTATGGGGAATCTTTAAAAAATGGTGATGCCTGTATACATACACTATCTCGTTGCTGATTCAAATACAATTACCACTATAAAAGTACAAAACCAAAATACCAAAATGTTGCCCTAATTCTCGGCTAAATATCATACCATGACCAGTCAAAGATTAGTTGTTCAGTTATTTAATGCAATAACAAATCTTGCAACCTGATAAACTGTTAGATTCTGTGTGAAGTTAGCATGACAGTCCTTATCTCAGTCACAGAGCTATCAATAAGAAGCTCTTTGTCGTATTTGTATGACCGAATATCACCATTAATTGTTCTGAAGAGGTGTTCTTGTATGTTGGGAACACCACTGCGTAAGCTCTTCTATCTATAATATCCACTTTTATACATTTCTTTTACTCCAAGGACATGGCCACACTGATCAATCGTCGTCAGCTTAAATTCTTTTTTTTTTAAATGGAAGTTTTTTTGTGATTAAAATCACAGCTTTCGTAGCAATATATCCACGCATTATTGAACAGAAAAGATCTTTGCTGCATTTAATATTTATTGAATTGAATTGATTGAGCGATTGATATATGTACAGCTCTCTTAATTTTAACCTTTTAACCTATGTATGTTGGTTGCTTTGAAGTGTTTCAACTTTCAAGTCATTAATTCGCAAAATAAATGTTGGTGTCTCCAAGGTTTTGTGTTCTCCCCAACCGTTATTTTTCAATTTAATTAATGAACTCTTTTTTGAAACAACTATGACATATCAGCTGAACTGTTTTTTTATGACATACTTGGACTGTGTCTTTTTCGAATTGTTGAGTTGTCAAAAAAAGGAATGGCCTGGGTTATATTAATGTTGAAGGCATTGGTCGATTGCAGTTTTTTGAAAGAAAACTGCAGAAGAAAATGTATATATAATGGGGTCAAATCGCAAGATCTTGGCGGCTTAATCAAGTCCCTTACGAGAAATAACCCAATCCTTTAATCAATAATAATTCAAAATGTCTTTTATGACATCAGTTGTGTGACACATAGTGCTGTCTCGTTGGAAAAGCATGACACGTCTTCATCCATATCATCCAATTGGGCTAGAATAAATTGTCTATCATCAATCGGTAGAGGTCTCATTGATTGAATTGAATGGTTCACTATTGAAAAATCCTCTACCTTAAGTCTCGTCATGTTTAAACTCGAAGTTCATTTTATTGTTACCATCAACTCCTCTTCACAAAGGAAGTGGGATGAGCCCTCTTCCACCTCTTCGTCCTGACACCCTCTACAAAGATTTGATGAGCTGATGCCCATTCTGGTCATGTGGGTTCCCATTGAGTTGTGACCCGTTAGGATTCCAACCAAGAGAGAGAGTTGAGGTCTGCTTAGCTTAAGTAAATACCTTGTTTTTTCTTTTGGAAATATCTGCCCAGAGATTCCTCGAAACCCGACACGTGTCAATTCCTGACCATCTGTTGTTAGCGGCCTTGAGGAAGCTCTGATGATTTTTTTTTCCTGTTCCAGTGGCTTAAGTACCCAGGGTACAGATTGGCTCGGTTCAAGCGATGAACCGTTTTTGGCCAGTACATCTGCCATTTCACTACCATAAATGTCACTATGTCCCGGGGCCGGGACCCATCGAAGGGTGACTGAGTTTGATTTACCGAGCAATCTCAACTCACTACGGCACCGATCAACCAGATTTGACCTTGTGACAATTGATGAAATGGTCTTAATTGCCGCCTGGCTGTCTATGAAGATGTCAATGTTTTTATTTATCAGTCCACATGTGGAAAGATATTTTGCAGCTTCGCAAACTGCTAGCACTTCAGCTTGGAAAACACTGCAAAAGTTTGGGAGCTTTATCGATTTGTTTAAGGGTGGGTTTACGGAGAAGATGCCTGACCCTACCCCAGCTTCCGTTTTGGAACCGTCTGTAAAAACCGAAACATGATTTTCGTTTAAGACCCGGTTTTTCTTCCGGAGTTCTTTTGTTGGGAAATCTGTTAGAACAACTGGGTTAAAATCTATGTACGGTGAAATGTAGTCCGTTTGAATGTGTATTATGGCTCTGTGTCCACAGTGGCCCCGTTTCCAATTCTTACACTCTTTGAGTCGTAAGGCACTTTTGGCGCCAACTCTTTCGTAATGGAAACGGAATGTTTCTAGGGCTGCGGTCGGTGTAGTTTTAATGGCACTAGTTGTGCCAATACACCCCAGTTTCTGAATTTTTGTCATGATTATAAGATTGGTTGCCTTATCCAAGGCTGGCCACCAAACCAAATTTTCCTGAGACCATTAACACGATGTCATCAGCATAAGCTACTACTCTGATACCGGTTATATCTAGTTCAACTAAGATCCTATTTACGACCAGAAGCCAGAGCAGAGGAGATAGGACCCCCCCCCCCCCCTGTGGCGTACCCCTACACGTCCTGACTTTTAGCTTGCTACCACCCATTTCTGCATTTACAATTCTAGTTTTAAGCATGGAATCAATCCAGTTTGATAGCATCGGATCGATGCTGATGGAGTCTTGGGCTTGTCGAATAGCGTAATTTCGACATTGTTAAAGGCCCCTTCTATGTCAAGGAATGCACCCAAGGTGAATTCTTTGAGGTGGATTGATTTCTCAATCGTGCCGACCACTTCATGGAGCGCGCCGTCTCAACAGATTTGCCCTTCATATATGCATGTTGGGCCTGAGAGAGAACATTATTATTTAGCTTTAGGCAAATGTGCGTTTCTATTAGCCTTTCAAAGATCTTTAGAAGAAAGGAGGATAGACTAATTGGCCTGAAATCTTTCGGTTCGGTGTGGGTGGGCTGCCAGCTTTCGGAATGAAGATGACGTTCACTTCTCTCCAACTAAATGGAATATAGGTGATATTTAAACATCCCCTGAATATTTCCACCAGAATCGGTACGATCAAGTTCTTAGAGCTTTGGAGCATGATTGGCATTACTCCATCGGGCCCTGTAGACTTGTATCCTGAAAAGGAATCTATGGCCCAGGCCACCTTCCTTCTATCTACTATTTGGTTACTTATATTGGAAAGCTCAGTTATGGTAGGGCCTCTATCTATGGGGGAAACATCGAAAATACACCCTGGGAAATGAGTGCTCATAAGTGACTCAAGAGTTTCGGAGCAGGAGTCAGTCCAGGTATCATCCGGTCTTTTAAGAAATCCCGGGGGAGTGTGGACCTCTGACATGACTTTCCTTAGCCTTGCAGCGTCGTTTGTAGACTCAATCTCTGTACAAAATCAGCAGATGCATTACTATATTTAGCTCTGTAGTAAAGCCTCCTGGAGTTTGTCCTAAGGATATCCAGCTCTTTGGACCACCACACTGGGTTGAGCTTGCCTTTCCTTTGGATTATGGGGCAAGAACTTTCATAAGCGTTAGTAATAGCTGACGTAAGTTCATTGACACGTTTTTCAATCATGTCCTCGCAGTCTAATATAGTCGAGTTACCAAAATGGCCCAGTAATAGGCCCAGTCTTATATTAATTGTTATTATTGTCAATGATATAATGATACAATATTATACAAAAACAGCATTAGATTCTATCGGAGTTTTCACTCTAACCGGCATGCAGATGGCTATTTACCATTTTGAATCATGTCGGCAATTTGTCAGGAGTGTTAGGAGAAGAGATAGGCTTTACATGAAAAAGAAGTATACAAATAAGGAAAAAAAGAGATGAGTATATATGGCAATGTTCTCGCACTAACCCTCCAAAGTTGCCACTTCTCAGAAAATTTTTCGCAGTCGCTCGATTTGGAAAAAAAATGCAGTAGATTCAATATTTTCGCAGTAGATATCTTTTTTTATTTATTTTTTCAAAAAACATGTCATTCGAACGAAACTGGTAAATAAATGAAATCGAATCTTGTGGTACAATTTACGCGGTCTACAAAAGCCAAAGGCATATAAATTATATATCAATTGAAAGGTTTTTTTTGCACAGAAGTGCAGAATGCAAAAATTTATTAATAAATTGCACCACAATAACTAATAAACAATAAAAGAAAATTGCACAATAAGTGCGAGCGAGAACCAGAGCGAGACCGAGTATATGTTCACAACACTTAATTTTTTGATATCTTGACATCTTAACTTTAAAATTCACGACACTATTGTTTTATTAAATTTAATTTCTCAAAAACTATTCGCTTAAACAACTTGATTTAAAAACCAAATACAAGAATGGAGTATTAACTTTCAAAAAAAATTACAGCAAATTATTAAATGTGTTTCCGTTGATTTTAATGTTTTTTTTGCATTTGAAGTCAATGTTTCAGAAACTGCCCCTCCCTGCCTCAGGGAGGGGAGATACAACTTTCCCCCCATACAATTTTTTTCTTAGAATATCCCAAAGAACCACCCCCTGAAATACTTCCACTCAGGTCCGGGACACCCTGTATACACAAGATTCGTCTTTGCCATTTTATAATATGATGATATATTTCCTAACATTTTCCTTTTGTTTTATTTGTTATTAGGTATTCTTATCTTTTTTATTCACTTTTAGTTTGTTTTTATGTGTCGGTGACGGTTTGATTTTGACACCCACCAACCAACCAATCTTCCAGCATGACTGGAAAGATTATGGAAATGTCGGATGGCAGCGTTCAGTGCTGCAGAAAATAATGATAAGTAGCTCAGTTCTTCTACACGACCAAGACTGCTTTTACACGATGTAACTATTCTTGCAATTTTTTACTTAATGTTGGAGTACATCTTAAAATTGTATGCAAAAATACCCTGGCTCATTTTGCTATAAAAAAAAAATGTATGCAAACGTCAATTTTTGTTAGAAGCGGACTGTCATACGTGATGAAAGAAATAATTACGGTGCTCTTCAGCCTAAGTGTTCGGGCTTAGTTAAGCCCGGAGAATTTCCGGTGCTTAACTTAAGCACGGGAGAAAAACTGTATTACCGGCATGAATTCCGTATATGTTATCGATAGTTTGAATGGAAACTCCATGTTTTCTTCTGTGATGGCGCCGGTAATCGCCGGTGTCGTTTTTTCTACTGACTTCATCTTTGCTTGCAAAAAAGCTATAAGTTGTCAACGCGCTAATAACTTAAATGTTTGTTGTGTTAACACATTTAAGCTAGGCGCTGATAATTCTCTTCGTTAAGCTTAGCCCGAAGGGGTTGTCCTCTAATCCGTGAATGAATTTGTAATCGTATGCAAATGCCACTTCTCTTGGTTCAACTTAGCCCCAATTCTATGCAAACGTCACTTTTGCAACGAGCTGTCAACGCGTTGACGAGTAAACTTTTAGTTTCTACTACACGCCGATAACACAGTTTGTATCCGCTTTTAAGTTATGAGCATTAAGCTCAACACGTCGGCTCAAATTGTCACCCAATTGCCATAAAATCATATTTTTCTGGAGGAGTAAAAATTCATCAAGAATTTTAGAATTGATGGCATGGAATTTTTCAGTTGATGGCATGAAATGTAGGGGCAAACTATGTTTTGACAGAAAAAGTATATTTTGATACAAATATCACCCAATTTACTTAAAATCACTTTTTTCTGGAGCACTAAAAATTTATCAAAAATTTCAGATTTCTTAGAGATTTTTTAATCCATTGACGGTGTTTATATTAGCTTCACGTGAGGCGACTCATTTTGACGTCTCTCTTTCTTATCTCATTTCTATTCATTGAAAAGAAAGAGATGGCGAAGTGAGGCGGATATTTTCAAAAAAATTAAAAACTTCTGCCTCACTTTGGCCATCTCTTTAAAAGAGATGAGAGTGAGATAAAAATAAGAGACGTCAAAATGAGTCGCTTCACGTAATGCTGATATGAACACCGTCATTGACGTCGTAGCCATCCGTCAATGAAATTTGACAGTTAAGGGCTTGAAGAATGGATGAACTGTATCTCTACAGAAAATGTGTATTTTTATCCAAATGTCACCTAATTTTTATTTTAAGGCAGCAGATTGATTTTTAGAAAAAAATGCAGTAGACCTACTGGAATTGCAGTAAAGTGGCAACCTTCCCCTCATCATTTTATTTTCACGAGGTGGACCATATAGATTATGAACGCTAATAAAACGCGGCTATTGTGGAAAATAAATCAAAATAAATTTAACATATTTTTGTTTTTATTAAGTTTATTTTATTTTGACGGAATTCCGCTTATTCCGAAGTTCGGTTAACTAAAAACTCCGCTTAGTTGCTATAAATTTTCTGCAATAATTATGGTGTTCCATAATTTCTTAGAATTAAAAAGAAAACAGGTTACTTCCAAAACAATTTCATAATGGAAAGCTATGTTTGTAATTTCTACAAATTCTGCTTTAAACAGCGAAAGAAAACTTTGCAACGTTTTGTTTTTTGAATTTTTAAATTCTCACAAAATAAAATGCTTGATGTGTTGAATTAACTTCATATCTTGTACTTTGTCTTGACATTAATCCTTTAAAAAAAAAAGAATCTTACACTTTCAGCAACAAGACTTAAATCTCATCCTTCGCATCGTTAAGATTTTCACATTTTCTTCTCGCATCTTCTGGAATATAATCCTGAAAAAAAGCCTCCTTTTACAATGTATCTCAAGATAAATCTAGGTATTTAAAATCAAGCACAAAATCAATGAATTATGGAATCCTTAGAGGATTATATAATCAAGAGTCGACTTTGAACTTCATTTGGATCCTTTAAAATCTGAAAGAAAAAACGTGACGCACTCCATCATAAATCGTGTGCGTATATAAGCCGATTTCTTATACAGGGATCCCCTTCCCATCATTTGTAATTTGATGGACTTAGCACATGAGAAATTACCTTAAATGAGCCACTGCAAGCCTAAATCTTGCTTACACAAAATAAGAAAAAAAAATATTATCAAATCTATACTAGGTATAGGTACCTATATGGATTTAATGCCCCTGCGCTTAAGTCAATTCTTTTTTTTTTTTTGCTGCAAATGCCTTGGCTGCAGTAATAAAACTGTAATAATGCGATTAAGTGCAATTTATTTGCACATTTTTGCTCTGCGGTGCATTTGCCAGCTTGGTGCATTTGCGTGCGATCACGAAATCCCCTAACAAGTCGAACCCCGAGGAGGAAACAATAATAATAATAATACTAACGTCTGTGGCATGGATTCCTCTCCCTCTCTGTTTCTGTTGTTTTATTTTCTCTGTTTTTGCTGCTGTTGTTATTGTTGCTGCACCCCACGACAAGACATATCTCCACATCCACTTAAGGAAAGTCGTGACATGACCGTCTCGTATGAACATACATAGAAAACGCGATGCCAAAAACGGTCCCAAGCAAAAATCTGGGTGGCCCATATATTCCATATAGACTATGGAACTTATGCATATGAATCCGTGATGTGTTGCACGAGGCAGGGTAAGAAGGCGGTGGCATATTATTATGTTTTTGTTTTTAAAGTCCTACTCCCACCTGTCAGAGCGCATATACTATCTATAGCCCCCCATGTCTAAACATTCTATTGAGACAGTTTTTATTGAGGCTATAAATTCCTATATAGCCTCTCGATTAAGAAGACAAAGTCCATGTTGGAAAAAAAGTAAACAAAGATTACTTTGGAATGAGTGATGGTCATATCGAATGTTGTGGCGACCCATCAACCGCCCAAGTACATATAACACACTTCTCTCACCTTCAAGTTCAACACATCGATTGGATGAAAAGCCCCCTATACACACCGACCGACACCGTGCTGGACGCTACAATCCAAAGGTCTTTCGCCTAGACTGTTTAGACAGATTTTAAGTGGGTGGGTTGGGACTTGGGAGGTTTGCTCCGCTACCATTGCCACACATTAAATTCTCAAATATAATACCACAAAATCCATTGATAAACCGCCCTCATGGATTTCGCGACTAGGAAAAGGAACGACTACGACTCTAGATGAAGAAGAAGAAGAAAACGAACAGAGTTACAAGTTGTGTATGTCCTTTGAGGAGGGAGTCCCTCCACAACTCTCCTCTTAAGGATAGAAGAACTGTCTCGTAAAGTATCATGTTGCAAGATTATAACTTAAAACTACTAACGACGACGATGGGGATACTTCTCTGGCAGTTAAACTATAGGCCAACATTATACCGACAAGCGACGCCATACGACTCTGCCTTCATCATCGTCGAAGTGGAAGTAAATGTTCTGCAAAACTCTTAACTTCATTCAAATCCAAAAAACAGAGCCAAAACAAGACAAGAGAGAGAAAGAGAGCAATAAAAATTCGAAGGGTATAATATACCTACCTATGTACCTAACCTACGTATGTAACGTGTGTATGCCAGGAATTTTGTTCGCTATATAGCTCTAGGATAATAGGAATATAAATCCTTGTGCCAACTACAGATTGCGTGGGAAGATTTAAGTGCGATTATTGTGATAAAATAAAACACAACAAAAAAAAAACCAAACGAAGACGAGATATACGAAGGACGACGACATAAACACGAAAACTTGTATATTATTTTCACGTTGAATTGAAACATCATATCCATCGTGTTCCGGAATGTGTATGTCTGCGGGGAAAGAAGAACTTGAAGTTTTCCAAAGGCCGTAACCAATCTTATCAGGCAGGGGTTTGATAGCTCTCTTGAAATACACATCAACGCACAAGTTATCAAATGAATGAAATATTGGGGTTGTTGCACTGCGACCTTAGATCTAAAAACTGGATGAGATGAGATTGCTTTTCTTACAGTTCTTCCTCCAACTTAATTTTTCTCAGATATTTGAGTATTTGGAGGACTTTCAGAGAGGAAAGGTCGCTCTCTACCTACTACCTGGTAGTGTCCAGGGTCTTTTTTTCCTTTGATACATAATAGCATCACATTTTCCCAATGGTCTGGTCCTGCTTAGGTTGATACAGTCTTTAAAACGTGTTCGGTTGTATCTAGTTACCAAGTAATAGTTTGGCCTGCCTCAGCTTTGGGAGTTCTTTCCAGTTTTCGGATCTTTTTACCTCCTCTTGTTCTGTTATTTTATTTTTTTTATCACATTTTCTCCTATGCCACAATAGGGTTCAGGCCCCATTAAGGGAGTACTTTAATCTTTCTTCGCTAAGGAATTTGCTTCTTCATTACCCTGGACACCAACGTGACCAGGTACCCAACGAAGTGTGACACTGTTGTTTTTGCCAAGGACATTCAGCCTGTTCACTAACTCCCAAACTACCTTCGAGCTGATGGCGTAAGAGCTCAGTGCTTTGAGTGCGGCTTGGCTGTCTGACATAATGGCAATGTTTTGGTTTCGGTAGTTTCTTTCAAGATAACGATCTGCGCATTTCCCTATGGCGTGAACTTCCGCCTGAAAGATGCTAGTAGACTGTCCCATCGGTATAGAAAGTTTGGTTCTAAGATTCCAGCCCCAGTCCCTTCAGTCGTTCTAGATCCATCAATGTACCACTTGAAGGCATTTGTTTTGAGATTGTAGTTTACTGTTTCACCTACCGACTCCTTTTGCTACTTGCTACTTAACTGCGTTTGAAAGTTTTTCTCGAAGTTGTATTTCTTAATCGTGCTATCTCTTGGAATGTCAATAAGGTTTGTTACCGCTGACTTTGGAATGCAGTCTCTAACCCTGAGGCTAATGCATTTGTCAGTACCAGTTCCCTCTTTGGCAAACCTCATGATGGCTCCCTTTGCAGCAGTTGCTATGGCTTCATATAAGGGGGATAGATGAAGGATAACTTCCATTGCTACCGTAGTGCAAGTTCTCATTGCTCCAGTTATGCATAAGCATGCGAGCCTTTGGACTTTTTCTAGTGATTTCCTAGTTGTGAGTAATTCGGTTGTGCCATGCGACCGCACCATAGGTAATGATGGGTCTTACCATCATTCACCTAACGATAGATAGTTTGCAGCCCCAAGATTGCCTGCTAATCTCTTGAAAATCATGAGGGCTTTTGTGGCTTTCCCGAACGTTATTTCTACGTGTTTATTCCATAGGAGTTTGCTGACTAGCGTGATTCCTAGATAATTAACTTCACTTTTCGTTTGGATTGCTTCGCCCCCAACCGGATTGGTATCATGCGTGGCAGAATTCTTTACCTAGTAAATGGTATATCCGTCGTCTTAGTAGAATTAATAGCTAATCCTACAAATATGCACCATTTCCTTGTAATAGTTAGTCCTCTTTGGATTACATCACAGAGGGTTCCATCAAACTTCCCCAAGGCTGTGATGACGATATCATCAGCGAAACCGATGCATTGAATGCCTTGGGAAGTAAGATTTTCTAGCAGTTCATCAACTACAAGACCCCACAGCAAGGGTGATAGTACCCCTCCCTGTGGACAACCTCTTGTTGTTAAGATTTTTTGCATATTCGGGCCTGCTAGTGCCTCAGCTGCTATAGTGGCTAACATCTCACCAATCCATGTGGATATGGTGCTGGGCACACCCTTCCTTACAAGAGCTTTATTAACCGCATCATGGGAGGTGTTGTCAAAAGCACCTTCTATATCAAGGAAGGCGGCTAGTGCTATCTCCTTTGCGTCTAAAGCTTTCTGTAAGGCATTAATGAGTTCAAACAGAGCGGTTTCTGTAGATCTTCCCGCTCTGTAGGCATGTTGGCGTACATTGAGAGGCCTATTAACTAATACTCCGATCTTATGAAGATGTCGACTATTTTTTCCAGAGTCTATCTAATTAATACAACGCAGACAGTTTCGGGTCGTTCTTTCAGTATATGTTACTCCAATTGGGGGTTTCGGCTCCCGTCAAAGGATAATAATGATTAGGGAGGGGGGGATAAGTATAAGTAAAGAAATCTAGCTTTGAGATGCATTCAAGAGAATCAAAAGCAGAAAAATTGAATGAAATGCATGAAATATATCTTGATTAGGGGGACAAGCACCCCTCACATGCTCTCATTGCGTATGCCTTTAGCTTTCATCGAGATGCTAGACAAGAAGAAGTGGAATTCTATAAAATGCATGAAATACATCTAGATTAGGGTGGCAAGCACCCCTCCTAGGCTCCCCTTGCCTACGCCCTTACCTCCCATCGACATTTTTGATAAATTCGAACAGTTGAATCAAACTTACATTGTAAATTAAAAGACATAACCGAAGGTATCTTATCGCAGTTGTCAGAAGATCCCCCAAATAATATTTTGTTATTTTACTGACTACGGCCATGTATCTTTCGTTTATCGAAGTCTGTGTATAAAAATAGAATTTCCCTCACTGTCTTCTCAATTATCTCTATTAAATAGCTTCATGAATAAGTTTTGTTTTATTTTCACGAAGTAAAGTCTATCCCTTATCGACAAGTTAAGTGGTGTAATTAGGGTTTATTCATTGATTTCGAATAAAATAACGTAAAAGATAGGTCCATCTCCATGCATATCCTCTCAGCTCTCTCCCACGCAAATCTATTTATTCAAATTACAAAACATAACCCAGCTATGTTGGTATAATATTGCGGACATGAAGGGTCTAGCTGAGGGCTCTCAAAAAACAAAAAAAAGTCTCAAAGTGCAGTTTAGTGTTGTACAAAATGGGGTTTAATTAATTCTTTTTGGTAAGAAAAACAACAACAAAAAAAATAAAAGAATGTGTAAAGAGTTGGTGATGTTGCTGCTAGAAGAAGAAGAACGTCATTTAAATGTAAATTTGAATAAAGACCATGATGAAGGAACCAAAAAAAGGCGGTAAACGAGCTTAAATGGGTTTGACTTTGTGCCTCTTAATGGGAAGAATATAGCTATGCTATGCGTCTATTTATATACAATGAGGCTTGTTGGTATATTTTTGGAATGATGTACCCTACAGAGTAAAGAACAATCATTATATTGTGTTGTGAAAATTTAAGTTTAAAATTTAGATGCTAGTTTATGACCTAAACCTACCTGCAATTCTATACACATTGTGTAACCATTAGGAATATTATTTCTTCTATTCCCTTTTTGTCTCTCTCTCGCAGTCTCTCTGTCCATCTCTGTATATTTTAAAAGTTTTCCTTAACAAGTTTTTAGTTTTTGTATTTTATTTTTAACAATAACAACTATCAAGTTGAAAAGCCTTTTGCTTTTGCTTTTGCATTTTGCTTCGAGTTTTGAGGAGAAGAAGAAAAACAAAACACATGTTTCAAAGTTTTTCCAGAAGTAGGTGGCCAAACTGGCTATTAGGTAAAATTTGTTGTGTTATAAAACTTGAATTGAAAAGGTTTGAAACTACTACTAGAAAATTGTGTAGATATACTATGTATAGAAGTATGTGTGAGTAGGTTTGCTTTGTTGTACCTGTGTATAGTTTTAAATACATTAAAATATAAACACAAAGGCAAAATTTTTTGTAGTTTTTTTTATTTTTTTTTTTTGAAGAATTTTCCTTGACTACTGTAGCTTGGGTAATGTCGTCAACCTATATTGTAGAAAATATTTTTTTTTTTTAATCTAAATTTGTATGTCTTTTTTCTTCAAAAGAAAGACTTCAGAGTTTATATTTGTATAAATTGTGTTTGTTTTTTTCGGTAGAGCAAGAAACTTCAATGTTAAATCAAATGAATCGAGCGCTGTTCTCTTAGGAGTTACATAAGAATTGTTTTCATTAAGTTTGACAAAGATTATAGAGGAAGAAGAAAACAATGAAATGTCACAAGTTGAAATTTCGCATTCGAGAACTCGCATTCGAAAACTCGCAGTACGAAATATCGCAATTTGTAATCTCTTCTTCTCGCAATTACATAGTCCCACAAAACTTAGAACTCGCAAATTACAATCTCTCAAAATTTAATTACATTGCAATCAATAATAATAAATTTATTATAGAAATGAGAACTGTTGATCGGTCATTCTTCCTAAGCTCACAAAATTTAATTTTAATGATCTGATTAATAGAACTCAAGATATGCACTTTTGAAGCGAACCTTATCGGCCTTATATTGGAGACTTTTTTTGTTGATTTCAGATTTTTTTTTTCAAATCTCCAAATATCTCTCGATATGGTGCGCCTAAAATGGTTAGATCTTGAGTATTTTCCATCGGATCGTTAAAAATAAAGCCTCTGGGTTTTTAGGGAAAATGACAGAGCATCATACATTTTCCATTAAAAAAAAAAAAAATAATTGAAGTGGTTGTAGCCTTCACAAAAAAAATTGAAAACCGTTATGCTCAACCTCTCTTCCCCACTACGGGCGCCAAAAAAATCCTGCCAGATTTTTTTATTCATCAACATGCATGCACCTACAAACCCTCATACTCGTATTTTGGCTATGCGTTCACCCACAAAATTAGCTGCCAGCTCTTAGTCTATTTGGGTGCGGTGAATGAAGGCTTAATAGATTACAGCCAGATCAGAAAAGGAGAAAAATGTCTTGCATCTTCAAAGAAAACCTAAATTCTTTGCAGCATTGTTGGCGACAATGAATATCTGATCGTTTAATATCATATTGTTATTCATAATTATTGTTATTGTTAATAAGGGTATTCATGCAACGTCGTTAGTTTACAAATTGTACAAAATGATAAGTTTACGCAAACATTTGGTTAAATGCTGTGTAATTCAATCAGCTGTTCGATAAACGTCAAATGTTAAACGTCAAAAGCGTGACCGATTAGACGTGTTCAGATTTCGAAGTTATTTTTAAATGGAGAACCTCTCCCAAACTAACGCGATATCGGAGTCTCGGAACGATAAATAAATGTAAAGGTAGAACTACATATAAAAGTAGCAAACTGTTGGAAGCTTAACTCAAAAACCAACAAAAAGTGGTTTTCCAAATAGTCAAAAGGAGAAGAGAGCTATATTTCACTTACGTTAAATGAATCATCTTTTTATTTTTTTGTTCCTACTTCCCAAAATGTCAGTTTCACTTCCGTGGGGTGAACTCTTCTCTTCCGAAAGCAAAAGTTAATGAAACCTGACGTACCATATGATCATAAGGTTTTCTTGTATTCGCTCTTTTTCATGCGATCACTTCAATGAGCTATTGACTATTATAGTTCAACCACGACAATACAAACGACAGCTTCTCTCTATTAAGGATCCCCCAATCTAATGTGAATCGTTCGTTGACGATGACGAAAACCAAAATCACAATAACTTTGTTATCAATGAAAATAACACGTTGTTGATGTAATTTCGTCGTCATCAACGAATGATTCGCGTTGGTTTGGGAGAGCCAACAAATAGCTTTCTTAATCGTTGCACTAAATAATAAGGGTACCTATACATGCAACGTCGTAAGTTTACAAAAAGTGTAAAATGATAAGTTAACGCAAAAGTTAGCATGAACGACCTTTTCATAAATTTGGTTAAATGCTGTGTAATTGAATCAGCTGTTCGTTAAACGTCAAATATTTAGGAACGTTCGGCTGCGTATCTTTAGCGATCCGGATTTGTTTGTTGTCTGATGTCAGCTGATGCAAAAACAACTCAATGTATCTGAAATTTGTTTGGATTATGGATAGCCTAAGGCTAGTCGCGCGCATGCAACAACTGTTTCTGCAAAAAAATCGTTTAGTCACAAGTTGACCGATGGGCGTGCACATGGGCAACTCCACAAGCAATCACGCTGAACTAAACCAGCACATAGACACACTTAAATACAACAACAATTTGCTATAACTCCATATTAGGCGTGTTTTGTTGACCTCCTTAATGTGAACATTAAGATACGTTCCACATTCAGTCATAGAGTTACTGGAGTTCAAATGTGAAGTTAACTTGTTGTTGGAATTTACATTGGAAAATTTGCCTTAATGTGAAGTATTTCTTAATGTTCACATTAGGAACACAAGCAATCAAACTAAATATACGTACGACAAAACCTCGAAAGCATAAAAATACCCTCCAGAAAAAGTTTCTCCGCAAAAATTCCTCATAAATTCTCGAATAATTTTAAAATATGAAAGAACTGATTGCAAAACCATTTACTTTGGATGAGTTGTGTGCTCTCAAACATCTCAGACGTGCGTCCTTACTGAATAGCACGTAAAGCTTGTCTTTAAATCTTCTTCTCCACACTTTCTCGATCTACACAGGACCAAAAATCACTCGAAGGATTATCCTCTCAAAGCACCCAAGCTAAGTTTCATGCAATTCTTCCAGGATCCATATTTCTGCCCCAAACAGCAGGATAGGTTCTATAAGGGAGAGCTTTACTTCTTAAATGATTTCTTGCCTGTAGTTGGCAAGAATAATTCAATTTCAATTTTAGTTTCGTTTGATCGCAGCAGTGATGTCATTTTGTTAGGTAAAAGTGGATCTGAGGTAGGCAGAGTCCTTGATAACCTCGAAGTTATCTGTATACATAGTAAAGTTTTGCCCGAATCGATTCTTTGTGGAAACCTTTCTCGTTGTAATTAATTTTTTAAAATTCTCGTTGATTTGATAGTATACACGAGTATTTTGTCTTCATTGACAGTGAATTTCTGGTCTCCGCCCTCGAATCAATACTGAAAAAAATGCACCAACCACAGCTCGCTTCGTTCTGCCGATAATGTCTATGTAATCTGCATATGCAAGTAGTTGAAGGGACTTTTTAAATTGCACCAGGTGTGTTGAGTTGCTATTTGCTATAACCGATTTAAGGTTTCATGATTTCACATCACCTTTTCTTAGATATTTCTCAACTTCATCCTGCATTAAACGTCGCTATCATATGCTACTTTGAAATCGGTAGGCTGATGGTGTGCATCAATCTGGAATTTCTTTTTTTTTTCCTAAATCTGTCGGAGTGTGAACATTTGTTAGACGTTACGGTTGACTTCCCTGGCCCAAAACCACACTGATAGTGGCCGATCAGATCGTTGGCCAAAGGTTATAAGTGATCACACTACTGTGCTATACTTAGCCGACAAGATTTATACGCGATGTTTTATATGAGAGGAGCTTTTCATCCATAGTTGGAAAAGGTTGGAGCATCATCTTTTTGTGAATGGGGTACACTATTGTAAATTTCCATTCATCCGGCATAAACTTTCATTCGACCAAATTTTGAAGATGACCTGAGGCACACTTCCTACCAGGTAGTTTCCCGCTGCTATGAATAGGTCTTCTGGCAGTGCGTCAGCACACAGCTGCCTTGTACGATATAAGTTCGAAACCACCAACCGCACTTCATGAAGGCAGAAATATTGGCCATCATTGTTCACATTGGATGGAGTGTTTTGCCTAGCAGCGGATGTTGTATTCCTTTCCGGATACTCAGCATTGACTGTTTATCCACTATATATCACGGTTTTATTTTCATATCAACGGGCTTCTGTTCTAGGTTTGTAGCCTTGGGTTAATCGTTTCACCCTTTTATAGAACTTACAAACATCATCCCTGCAAGTATAATCTTCAGTAGAATTGACTTCCCGCTTCCCGTGCCCTTTATAGAGCTCATTGACTGCTCTCTCAGCAGCTTTAGTTTTTAACTGCAGTATAGCTTTGTAGGCCGACTTCTTAGTTACATGCATCAGTTGGCACTCTTCATCTAACCAAGAGTTTCGTTGTGATCGCCTACTGAAACCCAGCACGTCAGTGGCGGCACATATGTATGATGGCTTGTTGACAATGTCTCCAATGGTCTTTTGTACTTGATGCTGTTGGCGGGCTTGCTGAGACGTGGTCAGCAATCTCTTGCGATTTTAGCTTTTCGTTATCAAATTTTTTCACAGCACCTGCTCGGCATTGTGGCGTCATGGATAATCCATATGCATACCTAAACTACCAAGTAGTGGTACAGTCACAGTCAACCTTTACCCCTCGGAGCGATCGGATATCCAAGATACTGGAAGCATGACTGGCTTCTATTGCAATGTGTTCAATTTTGTTGACGGTTTTTTGACCACAAAACCGCCAAGTCCATTTGTGTATCAAGGTGGGAGAAACGAGTGCTAGCTATGATGAAATATCGCCCCATCTCAAAGTCCACCGTACTGTGTCCGTTATCAGAAGTTTCGTCGTGAAGGCTGTGTTTTCTGACAGTCAAACCAAAGATGCCCTCCTTTGCGAATCAGGCGTTGAAGTCTTCCAGAATAATATTGACGGGTGTCGCTCGTCGTACCTTAGGCACGTATCGTACGTGTTCTCAAGGAGATCGAAGAATATTTCTTTGCTGGAGTCGTCTCTCTTTTCCGTATGAGGGTGTGGATTAGCGTGATGCAGATTAGCGTGATTTTTTGAGTTTGGCTCTAATACGGAATGTAACCAGACGCTCGCTTATACTCTAAAAGTACAAGATTTCTTGGACCCCTAGAGTTCCTCTTCTCAGTTCTCACCAAAAATATAATGTGTGTGTGGTGACATCATTTTTCGGCTTTATCTTTTCACCTTCTTCAACAATTCGTCATAATTAAGCCAGATTTTGGTTTTCTACTTTCTCACGATACTTTTGAATTTTTAAAACACATCATCATCATCATTATCTTCATTGCCTTTAGAAAAAAAAATAAATAATGGTGTCAAGAGCTTCGAATTTTTATTTATCCCCCCAACAATATACAGAGATTTTCCCATCACTAATCAACCAACTCTATAAGCATAAACATGCTCCAATCATCCGAATAGTGTTATGTGATGACACTTGTGTGTGACACCTCCTTAAACGTTCGCTAATGAGGCAAACTCAATATATGAACGAACCTATAGGTATAGGTATAGGTAGATCTAAAGTATAGTAGTTACTAGGTGTATTGTCGAATGACAATCCTCTACATTTATCCGTTCCTTAGAAAATACAAAGGAAAGAGAGAGAGTCTCAAGTGCAATTGCTGGTAATTACCGCAGGGTATTGAATTTCGACAAACGTTGTCGCTGTCGTCATTCGAGGAGAACTACTATACAACAACTTCTATATAGATACCTACCTACCTACTTGTTATTTGCAGTACTGCTTGTTGACCAGACCAATGACGATTTGGCAGCTTTAATATTAATACCCCCGAACGTCGGTTGTCCCAAACAACAAAAAAAAAACTGTGTGTTGTTGTCTTCGCTGATGTCCACAATATAACAAAAGGCAAACGAAAATCCCCATTAATCCCTTAACGATACAAAACACACCAGCTACACCAATTTACCGTTTACACACCCCCAACCATCGCATTGACTTCGGCAGCCATCATTGGATTGTGCACAAGAGATTATTAATAAGTGACAACAATCCGTACGATTCAACGACGATGTTAAGTAAGAAAAGCCAGTCGAAGTTCGAGTGTTGTTCGAGATGAGGAAGATGGGGAAGGAGATTCAGAGAAAAACATCGATGAATATATGTAGGTAGGTATAGGTACCAACCAAGTGGATGAAGAAGATGACAAAAAAAAAGCTGATGGCAAGTGTTAACAAGCGGGGGAAATATGATCTGGGTATACATCTGGTTGACACGCCGCACATACACTACTTCACCATCACTGTCACCCGTCACCGTCATCGTCACTATATAACCGTGATGGGAACATATGAAAATAATAACAATGTGCCTATAATAAGAAGTCTCTTCCTCGTCCTCGTCGTCGTCGTTCGTCGTCTTTCACGGCTTCTCTTCGTCGTTACTGATGCGGCGAATGCCATACTTTTATAATATAGTGCGTCAGGCTAAAGCCATTCAGTGTGTCAACGTCAATGTCACGTAAAATCCATAGATGGAAAGTTATGACGTGCCTGACAGTTTCGTACTTTACGTATGCGGAGACAACCGCAGTTCCATAACCAGTGGGCTGTCTTCCCTATATTATACGACCTACCGAGATTAACTTCTTCTCCGATAAGCCGCACTCCATCAGCATCAATGCTTCTTCGGCATCCTTCCAAGAAACCCAAGCATCACCACCGAACACCGACCGCCCCATCAGATTTTATCCAACGGACACACATTTTTTTTTTAATTGATTTTCATGTCGATCAGATGCAGATAGTATTTTTCCAGTTTATATGTTAATTTTCCACGTGGAGAGAGAAAGATGCAGAAGATGAAGGAAATGATTTCCGCTCGATAAAATCGGAATTATTAAGCAGGAGCTCTCTATGTTCTCATCTTTTGTTTTTAGAGTTTTCCCCCCTTATAGACACGTGAGATGGCAGATGGAAAACACATACACCCATCAGTGTTTCTGATCGAATCGAGTCGGATCTGAATTTATATGCAAATGCATTTCATCCATATCGAAGGCGATTAATTAATCTCCCACCTCTCTCTCTCTCTAATGAGGTTGAGAGGGCTTTCGGGGCTATAAGTAAAGCCCCATGATGCTAATGGAACGTTTCACCGTTAAGAAAACATAAATAATAAATTTTCCTTGAATTTTCAAAATTGACTGTGAGTAGATTTATGTACACAGTATGTATGTAGGGTACGAATGAATGTATTTATACGATGCGATATAAGTGGTAACAACGTTTAATACAAAAATCTAGGTCAAACAATTGAGAAATGAAAATATTTTAAGAAAATAATTTCATAGGTTTATTGCTGACTCACGACATCGACTTTGACTTCAGCCATGGAATAGGCTGTATACGGTAGTCTAGCCAAAGATGATGTTTTCTTTGTAAGCTACCAGACAGACATAGAGCCCATCGACAGCACAGCGGTGGTTCTTTTTGATCGAAAGTCAACTGGTGTTCTGTATTTTAATGGTTCCGTGCTTGTAGAAATACTGCCCTTACAATGTAGGTACAGTGGATTGGTTAGCATGAAAATCTGGCATCAAAATATATATATTTGTTTTGATTTTATTACAAAAAAAAAACCAACTAACAATTTTGACCCTATAACCATCCAAAGAAGCATCTCATAATCATTTCTTGCAATCATATAAGCATTATATAATAGTCCATAGAGTAAAAAAGGCGGACTTTTTAAGCTCCTATTGGACCTTTATGGAGTAAATTCAGATGCTCCGAAAAACACTTACTGGACTCAATTAAGAGGTCTTATAGAAGAAGGTGGAAAAATAATAAAAATATTTCACAATTGATTTATATTTATTTATATTTTATTTTGTATTATTTACCTATATTTGCTGAAAGTTTGTATCTGAAATGCAATCTTAGAATTTATTAGATGTTATTTAAGTTATACAAATTACAAGGTTTCTGTGGGATTTGAACCATGGTTCTCTCGCACTGAAAGTCCACTACGCTAACCACTCGGCCATGGAAGAATATATTTACGATAGCAAAAAACGTATGCTGTTTCTTCACACTGCTGATTTGTGGCTATACTCCTTAGTATACCAGAAGTGGTTTGTGTTTTCACTTGTATAGCATAAATGGTTTATGGCTGCACTTAAGCATACTAATACAAACAATATAAAAACGAAGTAACAGAAACAAACATAGAGATTGTATAATAATTTTACATGATGGCTATAGAAGCGAAAGCTCTGTCATTATTTCATAAGAACAATTTAGAGAGATTGAAGAAACATTGGTATATTGCTTCTATCAAGCTGATATAATTTGCACCTGAAAATATTTAAGGAATCAGTAATGCCCCAATTAGGTGTTTACTTCCCGTCAGAGGGGTATAGAAACAAATAACACTTTAATGTCTGAAATGCGAAGCAATTTTGTTAGTTGGGGTTGGCTCCTCGGAACGTTCGGACATCCTTGGCACTCGTCCAGTATCAAGGATGACCGAACGTACCATAGCTTCTCCAGTGTCGAGGATGTCCGAACGATCCGAGGAGCCAACGATCACTTGGACCACTACCCCATTGTATCCACTGATATTAAGATCAAAGCCAAAATAGGGAAATACTGTGAGGAAGTTCGATATGTTTTCCAATCGAGTCTCTCGCACCTTCTTCAAAAGTTTTAAGCCACCAACTTCAGTGCCGCTTCGTTAGTGTTGGGCCTCGCACGAGCACCACAGCGAAACCCATAGTTCGACGAAAATGCCCGTAAGTACAAGCATAGCAAAGCCACACACATACAATGCGACATTGCATAGAAGGATCAGAGCTGCTCGTAAGCTCTACGAAGTAAAGACGAGAGAGGAAACCCAGCTTCTCAGCAGGAAAAAGAAGGAGCATGAGAAGCGAGCAATGAAAGAATTACAGGGATGCTATTGCAGATATCAAGTTTGGTAGCTTTA
Source organism: Dasysyrphus tricinctus (assembly GCA_963921185.1). Lineage (NCBI taxonomy): Eukaryota > Metazoa > Arthropoda > Insecta > Diptera > Syrphidae > Dasysyrphus > Dasysyrphus tricinctus. Next base: position 60,861,599 of record OY992533.1, read on the forward strand.
CCAAAAGTTAAAACGAACCTCCCAAGGCTACAAAGCTCAAACCGAGGCATTCAATGACGATCAGGGGAACATCGTGGTAGAATCAGTCGGTTCAGTCTTCAGTGGAAATGGAAAAATCATTTCCTAAAATTTTATAACGGCAGCGATGACGAACCATAAAGATTGCGCCATTAAACCTGGACGACGCACGTAGGCCAACAATTCCGTCCGACCGACCTCCACGAAGTGAAGAAAACCATATCTAAACGATAGTGCAATAAATCTGCTGGAGCTGATGGCCTTGCGCTGCTCAAAGCGGCTGGCGATAATTGATTAAGAGTACGAGTATGTACCAGCTCATGTGTAAAAGGAGGAAAACATGCCCGATGAATGGAACCTTAGGATTGTCTGCCAGATCCTCATAAAAGATGATACTCTGGACTGCACAGAGGCATAAGTCCCCTTAACATCGCATACAAGATCTTCTCTGCTGTACTTTGTGAAAGTCTGAAACCATTCTTCAACAGTCTGATAGGTCCTCATCGGTGTAGTTTAAGGCCAGGAAAGTCCACTATCGACAAAAATATTCCCATTACGGCAGATCTTGGAGAAAACCCAGGAATTTCAAATCAACACTGTTCAACTTTTCATCGATCTCAAGCCGCATATGACAGCATCTATGGAGACGAGCAATGTCTATTTTTGGCATCCCTGCCTGTTTGTGCAGGATAATGATGGAAAATGCACGGTTCTCCATCAAGTTCGGCAAAGACCCCACCGATACCTTTGGTGTCAAAAAAGGTTTTAGGCAAGGCGATACGCTGTCATGCAACTTCTTCAACACCATTCTTGAAACAATAATGGAAAACTCTCATTTGAACACTAGAAGCCTATGATGTTGACATAATCGGACGAAAAAAGCGAGATATCAGTAGTGCTGTCGTGAGTATTGAAAAGGAAGCCAATAAGATGAGTCTAACGCGTGAATGAAGACAATACCAAATATATGATGTCATTAGGAAAGGACACCCGACAGCTATAGTTTTGAGGTGGTTATACTTTGTCTACCTAGGCTGTGCTATATCAACTCAGCGAACGATACCAGTGCTGAGATCAAATGAAGAATAACTCTAGCCAATCGCTGTTTCTTTGGGCTAAGAAGGCAATTGAGAAGCAAAGTCATCTCTCGAGCAACTAAGCTGTCCCTGTATAAGATGCTCACCATCCCGGTCCTGATGTATTGTGCAGAGGCGTGTACACTATTAACGGTGGATGAGAACGCGTTTGGCTGTTTTGAGAGGAAAATTCTCCGGGTGATTTTATCGGTCCCATTAGCATAGATGGGGAATGGGAAGAAGATACATCAACGAACTCTACAGCCTGTACAGCAACACCGACTTAGCCACAAAATTAAAAAAAACTAACGACTGAGGTGGCTGAGTCATCTAGAGCGAATGGACATCAATGCTGCGGCCCGGAAAGTCTTTGAATCTGATCCCTCGGGACGGCGCAATAGAAGCGGATAGTGTAAAAAGTGGCACACGCAAGTGAAAGAGTACCTCAACAATCTTGGAGCCAGCTAAAAGAACTTGTTAGATAAGGCTTTGGTCCACTTGAATTGTAGCGCCACCTTAATTAAGTTAATAAGTACGTATTTAAGGAAAAATAAACTATTCTAAGGAATTACAAACACTACGGGGATCTAATTCTCTAATTTTGTCCCTCATGAAATTGAGATTGCCGCAAGAAATTGCATTCCCACGTTCTCAGGCTCACTATTGACAGAGCGTAGCAGCATTATTTGATATTTCCAAACTGACAATTACGCCCGAAACGGTTGTGTTGCTATTTGTACATTGTACATGACTCAACATCGTTCGAGAACATGAGGACTGCTGATGGTTTGATGTGCGCCAAATTTCGAGAAGCCTGTCAGTGGATGAATTTGCTTGCCAACAATAATAATGGGAATGCAACACTTACAGTTTCTGTACTGCACCGTGTCGACTCTAGTTCATACATTGTTTTCTCTCGAACCACTCGAACCATTCGCTGACGTTATTTTTGCACCGAGTTTGAAAAATGAAATCAAATTCAAAACTTCGATGAACATGAAATTGGGAATGTCAGCCTCCAATCCCTCGATGCTTGATGCATTTAATGGAGAACTGCAGTGGGAGGCTGTTCACAAAAATGCTAAAAAATGTATACGATTAACTGATGAAGGCAGTTGAAGATGGAAACAGCGGCATAAAATAAAATAAATAAATAAATTTGGTGGCGCGAGAGCTCGTAGAGAATTGAGTCCAAACAGCTAGATGAGAAGCACTCTTGGAGAATTTGTCAATTCCCTGCAAGAGGCAGGACCTCATTTTTGTTTTTTAGGTGGTAGCGGTTGGGAATCAAATCCATACCTTCGGCCACGAGGTACAACAGTAAAACAACGGCATATTCCACCTCGATGCACCTGATAGTGGAACTGGCAAAGCATTCCTTAGTTTGTTGATTTTTCTTCAATTATCCTTCAATTCAATGAAGTTCCAACATTGTGTTTGCAGTCGCTTCTTCTGGAATAGTGGCTACGTTATTGTATGGTGGTGAGATGGCTTATTCAGCGTTGAAACTAGCATTGAATCTTCAGATGAAACTCTGCAATAGTACCTACAGGTATTGAAAGCTTGCAAAATTATCATTTAGAATGAATGAATAATGGCACACAAGCGCAAGCACTCTGGAGTTGCTTGATCGAACAATGTAGATTTGCGGAAAAATGCGAGACGCTTCGGAGGAGCAATGATACTAACGGCAAGTAATTTCCGTCAAATTAAGCAGTCATCTCGCAATCAATGGTTTACTCAACCTTTGCCTGAAATTATCGTATTTCTGGCAATACGTAAGAAAAATGTAGTTGACGTTGGCAGTGCTAGTTGCATTGCAGAACGATCCATCAGGCTATGATTTCTCGAAACAACTGTTGGCAATTATTGGAAATAGGCGGATTCTGGTTGATGCTGCAACTGTCCTGATTTCGTTTCGGTAAAATTTATGTGAGTTCATTTCAAATCAACGAAGGAAGAACTCTTTAGCAAAATGTTCCTGAACATAATAGGTCACAATTCTTAGAAGATCAATCAATTCACTTCTAAACCAACGAGAGATCGAATATCAAAGATGTGGTTGGTGGAGATGTGTACTTCGATAGAGTAAATTAAAGTTCCTTATTCCGACTTCGTAATCACTGTAGCGTACTCCAGGCGGAACTTCTATCGATAAAAGAAGAACTATCTTGGCTCAAAGAAAACGTTATATCAACCTCGGATATCTGCATCTTCTCTGAAAATCAAGACGCTATAAGTGTCTGGACTCTGTCTCTATAAAATCTAGAACAGTCCTTAACTGTCGACCATCTCTGTTGAAGATGACGATGGCGGTTTCATATTCATTTTTGTTGGGTACAAGGCCATAGTGACATTCCAGGTGAGGTTGATGAACTCGCTAGAAGTGCAATATTACTAAACATTTTACCTGAAAAGCTAGATATTGGTATACCCATTGCTACGCGCAAGCTTTTGATGAAGCAAGATGCTTTGGAGAGAACAAACACTAGGTGAGACAACATCATTACTAGTTTGGTGACAAAACGAGTATGGTGAAACCCTGATTTGAGGCGCTACAAGTCCTTAATATCTCTAAACAGAGTGCAAATTAGCTCTATTGCAGTTGTCGTAGCAGGACTCTGTTCAATAGGGAGGCACGCAGCGTTGCTTGGGGTATTTTCAAACAATTTTTGCAGACGCTGTAACGCTGACAAGGAGGAGGAAGAAACAATTCCTCACCTTCTCTGTACATGCCCTGCTCGTTCCCACAGGCGTAGGATCCACTTAGGAGACTACTTCTATAACGATCCTAGTGATCTGGCAAACAAAGACATTTATAGTCTCGTACGATTCGTCAGGGGCTCTAATTGGATTAACGATAAAGGAAGGAGCTTTCAAAATTAATGTGGTATCACAATGGACCAACTTTGGTCTAGGTGTGACACTATTAATTACTGACAGCCACTTCTACTTTACCTAACCTAGGTAAAAATTATTTGAACCCCGATTGACTGATTCAATGAGCAATATTAGCTGTGAAGAACAAGGACGTTACAATTGATGTCGAAGCAAAAAACTGTCCAATTGAATTTTCAAATTCGTTATTGTAAGTGCCTGGTCTACCACCGCATATTTTACATCTCTAAGTCAGTTCTTTCATCATAACGCTGCGCAATCTGAACCAACTGACTGCCTGAACAGAATGCAAAACGCAGCTGGAGTAGATGTCAAAAATGCTGCACTAGATTTCAAAAAATGCTGCAGTAAAAGTTAAAAATTGTTCAACTCTTGCAGCTGCAGCTGCATCATTTTTGACATCTACTGCAGCATTTTTTACATCTATTCCAGCTGCGTCTTGCATTCTGTTCAGCCGCAGTGAAACTGTGCAATGGAACTAGGTTGACGGTGAAGAAACTCATCAATAACGTCCTCAAAGCCACAATAGTCAAAGGCAACTTCAAAGGCTAGGAAGTTCTAATTCCGAGAATTCCGATGAGATTGAACGACCGAGGGGCACTTGACATTAATAGTTTATACCATCCTTCATAGTAAAATGTCCCACTGTCCCTTACCATCACTAACCAGAAATTTCAAATTAAAATTAAATTTCCAATTTATGGAATGCAATCAAAATATAAGGCACTGTAGCTCATCATCATCATGATTTTTCTCATCATCATCAACTGCACGCTTGAAAGCAGCCATTGTGCGTTTTGGTTGTCAATGTTTTGGTATGAATTTATGTGATGGTGGTGGGAAAGACTTTTCCAATCTTTGTTATTCTCCGTAGCCACAATATTCAGTTTGATATGTACCTCAACTTCACAGTACCGAACCACAGCAGGGGTAACTGAAAATTTATTGTGTTTTTGGTTATGATGAGATTGTCATTTATTATTATTCTCACTTTTGACAAAATTTCAAGTGGCATCGCAGTGATAGGCAGAGCTTCCCATGGGAACCTCCATTAGGTAAGGTAAATATTTTCCTAGGACCCCACAATTTATAGAAAGTAGGTATACTATACATGTGTGTAGGTATAGGTACTTTAGTTGTTTGGGAAAATTATTCAGCGAATTGCTTCTGTATAATTATGTACCTAGTTTCAGATAAAGGGAATGAAAATGAGAGGAAACCTTATCAGAATAAAAAAAATCATGATACTGCACTATGCAGACATGTTGAACAATCACAGAGTCGGGAAAGGAAAAACAAAAGACTCACGTTCACGTCCACTTAGCCACTATAACTACATTTATATACCAACCTACATATACAAAAAATGTAAAGAGAGTATGAGGAGGGGAAGGGGGACAAGTTTTAATATAAGCACGAAGCAAACCGCATCCCAACAACAAACCAAAACCACACGGGCGGACAGGCGAACGATTTTTATGGTTCGGCGCGCTCAATTTACAACTCAAGCTCTTGCTTTGCTTTGCTTTTGCTTTTGCTTTGCCATACCCGTACTTCTCTCATCATCATCATCATGTGTGAGGATGTTATAGGTACGTACCTACCCGCAGAAGAAGAGATTGAACAAATGAGGAGCTCTTGCTGCGCGATTCAATCTCAAATGGGAACATCACATCATCACAACATTGGTGCATCAGGTTCCATCCTGGTTGGTCTGGTGCTATCCTCAATATTCCATTTGCCTCCTTTTATACCTTTGGTTTAATTTCAAAGCCCTCTCTCCTTTTATTTGAGCTTCGAGGACAATTAAAATTGTCTGGCATCATATGTGAGGCATGTATCGATTTCACATTTTTTTTATTGTTGTTTTTACCTTTAGATATGTTTGTAATATTATTATATGGCAGAATGGTGTGGTTAAATTGGATATTGTATCGAATTTCATTTGGTGTGGTTTAACACTAGGTGACAAGTCTTCTTTTTTTTTTAAATATTTATTTTCATGGGATTTGTGCATAATATTCACGCATGGACTGATAATGTAGATAGATACTTTGATTATGGGAGGTGGTAGGATTTAAAATAATTCCCATCATGCAGAAAACCATCAGCTGTCAAAATCTGTTTTCAAATTACTTTTTATTGTGAAACTGGTTGGAATATTGAGTCGGATTTGGATGATAAAAAACATTCTGTCATCAATTTTTGTTCGGATAGAAGTATGGCCGATGAATGGAACCTTGACATACTCCATCCATGCTTTGATTTGTGTCAAGAGAAATATTAAAAATGAAGCTACGATAAGACGGTCGACGTAAATGATAATGCATTAACTCCTTGACGTACCCAAAATCATCATTAAGATACATTGTGTCGACGCATGAAACTTTGAAGATCACGCGAAGACCCCACTTGGTGAATTTTGTCCCAAAACGCGTTGACGTGTTAGCTGTGTCAACGTGATTTGTACCCTTTGTTGTCAACGTGTTGACACGTAAAGCTTGACGAAAACTTGACCACATCCGAATATATGAACGTTGGCGTGGAATTGACAATAGCAAAAAACAATAATTTTTTTCACGTTGACAATCACAAGGCATTGGCCGATGTGCTATGCCGCAGTTACATGAGTGACAAATGGCCATGATTTTTTCCATTTTCTTGCCATTAATGACATAATAAAGTAAATCGTTGAAATATTTGAAACCATTCACCATTAAATAGATAAAAAGGTCAACTGGAAACATTTCCTGGCATTGGAATGGTAGATCACTCAGAAGATGCAGCTTGTATGACACCATACCTCCCATAACGGACTCAGGTAAATCGACTTTGCTGCGGGGCGAAACGTTGTTGTAGCTAGTACGTAGTTCCCACATTACGATATCCATAAGGGGACATGGAGATATTCTGGTCCATCAACTGTTTACCTAACTTACCACATTACAATCGACGCAAGGCACTCCTCCAGTATCAAGGATGTCCGAACGTTCCAAGGAGCCAAGGTTGACTTGATCCACTAGCTCTTTGGTTATCCTATGGATATTCAGATCAAAGCCAAAACAGCCAAATCTGTGAGGAAATTCTGCAAGAAATTGCCAGGTCCGCCAACTTCAAGCAACGAGAACCAGTGGAGAATTGCCAGGAAGCCATCAGAGATGAAGTTTCTGACGTGCTGGGCCTCACACGACCACCACAGTGAAGCCCCACGTTCGACGAAGAATCCCGGTAAGTACATGCAGAAAAACAACAGCCATACAAAGCTTCGCTGCACAGAAGAACAAGAGCTGCTCGCAAGTTCTATAAACAGAAGAGGAGAGCGGAAGATTGGGTTCTCACGAGGAAAAAGAAGGAGCATGAGAAGTGCGCGATCGAGGAAATAGAGGGATTCTATTGCAGGAGTGGAGTTCGGAAGTCTTACCAAAAAGGTAAACAAAGGTTCCCAAGGTTACAATGCTCAAACCGAAGCCTGCAGGGAAATTAGGGGAAAATCGTGGTAGAAACGCAGTCGAACCTAAGAGTATGGAAAAATCATTTCTGCCTATCTTATAACGGCAAGGATGAATCGAATTCCGCTGCATTGCAGATTGCACCATTTAACCAGGACGACGCAAATGTAGGCCAGCCAACAATTTCGTCAACCTGATCTCGACGCAGTGAAAATAGCTTTGTCTAAACCTTAATCCAATAAAGCTGCCGAAGCTGATGCGGCCTTGCTGCTGAGCTGCTCAAAACAGCTGGCGAAGAATTGGTTAGGAGTATGCAACAGTTCATCTTCAAAATATTTTCGAAGGAATGCATGCCTGGAGAATGGAGTTTTTCGCATCCTCAGGAAAGGTGATCCTCTGAACTGCACCAGCTACAGAGGCATCAGTCTCCTTAACATTGCATACAATATCTTTTCTGCCGTACTTTGTCAACTCCTGAAGCCATTCGTCATCAACTTAATACGTCCATATCAGTTTGGTTTTAGTCCAGGAAAGTCCACCATTGACCCAAATATTCCCAGTTCGGCAGATCTTGGACAAAAAAAAACCAGGAGTTTCAAATCAATACTCACAACATCTTCATCGATTTGAAGGTCGTGTATGACAGCAATTACAGAGACGAGCTATATAGAGCAACGTCTAGTTTTGGAATCCTTCCCAAACTCGTTCGTTTGTGCAGAATGACGATGGCGAATGCACGCTGATTCATCAAGGTCAGCAAAGACCTCATCGACACCTTTGATGTCAAAAGAGGCTTTAGGCAAGGCAATGCGCTGTCATGCGACTTCTTCAACATCGTTCTTGAAAGAATAGTGCAAAACTCTCACGTCAACACTAGAGGCACAATCTTTCAAAAGTCTGTCCCATTTCTTGCTTACGGTGACGACATTGACATAATCGGACGAACAAAGCGAGATGTCAGTGGTGCTTTCGTGAGTATTGAGAAGGAAACCAAGAAGAAAGGTTTTAATGGAGAATGAAGAAAAGACCAAATATATTTTGTCAACAAGAGAGGACATAACCAACACCGAAATCTCAGACGAAACGCTTTGAGGTGGTGAAAGCCTTTTCATACCAAGGTTCCACTATAAATGAATAATAGCGGCGCTGAGATCAAACGAAGTATTACTCTGGAAAATCGCTTTTTCTTTGGGCTAGAAAGGCAATTGAGGAGCAAAGCTTTCTCCTGAGAACACCTTAGGCTGTTTTGAGAGGAAAATTCTCCGGGTGATTTTTGGTCCTGCATAGATGTGGAATGGAGAAGAAGATTAAACAACGAACTGTATGGGCTGTACAGCAACACAGGCCTAGCCCAAAAAGTGAAAAGCCAACGACTAAGATGGCTGAGTCACCTAGAGCGAATGACATCAATGCTTTGGCCCGGAAAGTCTTTGAATCCAACCACGCATGGGATGGCGGCGCGGCGGCGCACTAACGATGTACAGCGTATAAGGTGGCGCACGCAAGTGATGGAAGAGGAACCAACTTGGTGTGCGGAACAGGAGACAGCTAGCTAGAGACCGATTATTTTGCTGGATGATGCTCGGGTCCACACCGGACTGTAGCTCCATCTTTCGGTAGTAAGTTAGTATTTAAACGAGGCCGTGTAGGTGAAAGGTGATTACACTTTTAAAATAAGATAATACGCAAATGAAAGAATGAATCTGCTCTTTCTTGACAGTGTAGGACTATCAAACTCCATTGAAGGTTGACTACGTTATCGATGGATTAAAAAATGTTTAAAACATCCAAAATATTTGACATTGAGGTCGAGGCCAATGTATTCTATGTTGACATGGAATCAAATTTTGCTGTGTCAATGTAAGGATTCAGTCAACGTGTTTGTGAGCAGTGTGTCAACGTGTCTTAGCTGCGTTGACAAGTTTATTGCACGTCCAACGGAAATAATCAACGCATTGACCTAAAATTTGTGTTAACCATAATGCTAACGTATAGCCGTCAACGCATGGACAGTATTCTGCGTTGCGGCCCACACGACAAAGCAACTTAGAAAAGGAATTTTACAGTTTCTTTTTTACCAAGCTCACTCTCACTTTTGCAATGATTCTGATTATAATTTTTTGTTAATTATCATAATATTATAAATATGAAAATAAAAATTACCGAAAATGATGGTAAATATTTTTTGATCAAGAAAATGTTCATAAATGGTTAAAAGCAAAAAAAATCGAACTTTAGTTCAGGAAGTAGCACATATGTATATCAGATAAAGTTATAATAAAAAAAAAACACCTTTAATATTCCAAGCATAAATCATTAATCGTATGCTAAGTAGGTATTAACCACAATGTATGTATTCCTACATATTGGAAATTAATCAAGGCACGTTGTGGGCGTGTTACTTGTCGCATTCAATTTATTCGATTGATTTGATGTTTTTGTTTCCTCATGTCATAAAAATATTAACTTATTATCAACTTGTTATAGTATTTTAATTTATAATCAGATAAGTTGTATTTTATACTTTCACATTTGCATTGGAAAACTATATAAATCGATTAATGGTGACATCGGTTTATTCTTTGATTTCAAATCAAAGATGATAGAATTTCTAACGCTAACCATGTGTATGATTGTATAAAAAAAAATGTGTAAATAGTTTGAAGAGTATTGTAGTGACAAAAAAAACTACTGAACAAAAATGTTTCTTTGTAATTACATACCTATACAATTTATTATTTATTTATTTATTTATTTATTTATTTATTCTTTCATCAAACAGAGCAAAACAAGCTCTTATAGACTACTAAAAACTTAACAATCAAAAAAATAAAATAAAGGCTATCCACCAGTGTTCATATTATATAATAATAGTTTTTTCTTAAAACAATCTCTGCTTAAGTACATATTAAAATCTAAAACACTACAAACTGAGTTCGCCTGTTTTAAACAACGTGTAATAGGCTCATTATTTCCATAATTAACTCTATGATAAGGGATATAAAAGAGACGATAGTTTCGTAGCCCATGGCAAGATGTATACAAATTCATTAATGACAGCAAATCGGGGCAATTGATTTTGTAGTTGATAATATCTCTTACAAACATTATATCAAAATATTTCCGTCGCGATTCAAGAGTTTGGATGCCTAATAATAAACACCTTGTGTTATAAGAAGGCATATCGATATTCCAACGTAAAATCCTTATAGCGGCTCTTGTAAATCGTTTCTGGATTCTTTCAATTCTAGTGTTATAAACTGCATATATTGGATTCCATATGACACTACAATATTCTAAGATGGATCTAACATAACAAAAATAAAGTGATTTTAGGGTAAAAGGGTCAGTGAATTCATTTGAATTTCTAGAAATAAACCCAAGCATTGAACTTGCTTTAGCAACTATGTAGTCAATATGTCCAGCGAATGTAAATTTAAGATCAAAAATTACTCCTAGATCTTTTTTTTCCGTAACTCTAGATAGAGAAATTCCTTCAATGTTATATGCATAAATGATCGGTGAGGTACCTCTAGAAAAAGTCATACTTTGGCATTTAGAAACATTAAGATGTAGATCATTATTGTTACACCAAGTAGATAATTTGAATAAATCCTTTTGCAGATTAATGCAGTCCGAAATAGTTTTTACACTCAAATATAATTTTAGATCGTCAGCATACATCAGACAATGACAATTTTTTAATAGTGTTGGGATGTCGTTTATAAAAATTAGAAACAGGAGGGGTCCCAAATGACTTCCTTGGGGAACACCAGAAGTAACTTCCACTGGGTCTGAAAGGATATTGTTGATACGAACATATTGAATTCTACATGCAAGGTAGGATTCAAACCACCTCAATAAACTTGAATGAAATCCTAAGACTTTTAGCTTGGCAACTAATAAGGAATGATTAACTTTATCAAAAGCTTTTGAAAAATCGGTATACACAACGTCACATTGATGTCCTTGTTCAAGTACACCTAACACATAATTGCTGAAGATAGAAAGGTTGGTTGTAGTTGATCTTCCGCTTATAAAACCATGTTGCAAGGGGGATATGACTTCTTTTAAAAGGAAGACTAGCTTATTATAAATAATTTTTTCTAAAAGTTTAGGGATCACCGATATTTTGCAAATTGGGCGGTAGTTGGTAACCTCATTTCTCGACCCAGACTTGAAAATTGGGGAAATAAAAGAAATTTTCCATTCCTTTAAGAAGTTACCTTCCTCAAGAGAACGATTGAAAATAATTTCCAGTGGGGTTGCCAATACAGTTGCACATTTTTTTAAAATAATGGGTGCAATACCATCGAACCCAGGTTGCTTATCTTCATTTAGTTTATTCAATTCATCTTCAACCTCACTTTTGGACACCAGAAGTGCACCAATGTTGATAATTTCATGAGAAAGATCAACAAAAGAAGTATTTTCTATATTAGGAGGATTGAACACTGACCGAAAAAAACTAGCAAAAAGATTACAAATTTTTGAGGGATCACTTGATGTTTCACCTAAATAGTGGATCGAATTTGCAATGCCAGTAGAACGCTTTTTATTGTTTATGAACATCCAGAAACATTTACTATTTTTTTTTAACTTTGATTCCATACTAAGAACGTACTGTTTGTATAGGAACTTGTTTAAAAAATCGAACTCCCTTTGTAACCGAAGGTATCTATCATATAATATACAGTTATTATTTGATTCACGAAACAACTTAAAAGCTTTATTTTTTTTATTATTGATATTAATCAATTTTTTGTTATACCAATACGGTTTAGAAGATGATTTTGGGAGAAATTTTGGAGTAAACAAATCAATTGCCTCTTTTATTGAGTTATTAAAAATATCAAATGCTTTATCTACTTTTAAATTGTTTAAAACAGGGATCCAGTCAATTCTATTAATAAAATTCGACATTTCATTGAAATTACATTTTTCAAAATTGTATTTATTATTTACGTCTGATGTTTGTTTCAGATATTTAAAGAATTTCAAACTTATACAAAGCACTAAATGATTTTCAGAATTCGGTAGAGGAGGGGGTATGGGGCTGTCAATACGCACACTAAATTCAGTATCTATAAAAACCAAATCAAGAAAGCGATTCAAGCGGTTGGCAAAACCATTTATTTGTTTAAGTCCGAATTCAGCTAGAGTATCAACAACCACACTCTCACACTCGTTTTTAATATTAAAAGGAATCAAACAATTTTCATCTGAATCTAATAACCAGTTAATATTTGGTAAATTAAAATCACCTAAAATTATAATATGCTGATTTTCTTTGAGATTATTAAGAATATAAGAACAATTATCTAGATGAGCTTTATACAATTCAAAGGAACTTCTTGGTGGAATATAACTTGTAATAATATAAACATCATGAATATTATCAGCGCTTACACGTATTATCAGCTGGTCAATGTTTAATGCAGAATTTGTTGCGATAGATGAAGAGGGCAAATCTAATTGCACACAGATAAGATTCGAACGAACAGCCAGCAACACGCCTCCTCCACGGTTCAAACCAGTCGTATGTTGACATCGATCTTTGCGGAACACATTGAAAAGCTGATTGTCAAACATTTCTGCATTATAATGATTGTCAGAGAGCCAGGTTTCAGTGAGTGCAATAATATCGAATTGTTGTTGTGAGGAAAAGAGAAGAATATTGTTCATTTTTGTTCTTAAACCTCCAACATTGTGGTAGAATATGAAAAATTGAGAACTGTCATTACTAGGTGATGAAGGTAAATTAAGTTGAGCGGGTAAAAGGGGATTGGGGCAGATTATGTTGTTTTGATTTGTTTTTGTTGAGTTTCTTCGTTTTTTGGTGATTGGATAAACATCTTAACACGCACATGTTCAGGCCAAGCAGTCGGGTTCATGACATCGCCCAATCTGTCTGCTGGCACACACAGCTTAAAGTTAACAAAAGATAGTTCACTTAGAACAGCTTCTTTCTTCGTCAATTTAAAACATTTGAATAGATGAGAAGGAATATTAGTGATTTTCGATATGTATTCAATAATTGATTCAGGGTTAGTGTCACTCACGAATCTTGAAATATGCACCCATTTATTGTTATTATTAGGCACAACACTAAGATTTGAATTCGTATTTGTACCAAAAACACATTTGATGGGACGGCGAGAGAGATAACTATTGTTTTGTTTTTTGTTTTTAACAGTATAAGTAAGAGAGCTTTCGTTATTATTATTCGAAGAGGGATCATTTGCAGAACCAGAGGCACTTGACTCATCCACAACTTCTATATTATCTTCAAGGTTTATGTTAGAAATAGTTGCAATCGAACTATATTCTTGGGATTATTATCAACAACCTTTGTGTTCAAATTTTCTATTTTTTTTAACGAGAATACCTTTTTCCCTTGTTTACATTTTTTATTTGAACAAAAAATAAAAAAAACACTTTCAAATTGAATTAAAGATAATTATTTTTACATAAAATAAATCAATATTGAAATTTTCCCAAATAATAACATATTATACCTACCTAATCTAAGCATTTCCTATTTCCTGTGTTATTTCGATAAGGGTAAGGAAAGGACAAATAATATAAAAGTACATTGACCCTTACAAAGAATGTTCACAAATTGTAAATGTACCTTGTTTCTAATTTATATGTAGCCATTAGGGAATCAAAGATAAGGAAGACCTATGTTACTATACTTGCATTTAGGGCACAGCATTTTGAAAAATAGACTTATGCGGGCTAAATAATGTGCACCTAATATTGTATTTTCTTTAAACGTACCGTAAACCAAATAAAGGATTTGTTGTATGAAATGTTTTGTGTGTTGTTTTTAATTTTAATAAAATTTAAGTAGGTACATTTTGTTTGTGCCTCTACTTTCATAATACCTGTACATTGTATGTTGAATGGAAGATAAACCTGCTCTAGACATTAGAAGTAGGAAATAAGAGGAATATAAGAAATTGTAGACAAAGTAGTCAATTTATAAACAAATAAATTCCGCAACTAAAACAATCCCTAATAAATTCCGTTAAACGTTCTTAAATATATCAAAGTTGCATCAAAGATGTTTTATTTCAGAAAGTTTGAACATTTTTGGATACGTATATACAATATTTTGTTAAATAACAGCGAAAGTTTATTTATAACGAAAAAGATTACAAATATGACTGTTGGTCTTTTTAATGCGTTTTTTTCAGTGCAGTGTTAACTTTGGGTAAAATCGGAGCTAGCCTATCCTGAAAATAAATTAGCCTCGAGTTAAGGCTCCGTGAAATAACTCCCCAATGAAATAACTCCCAAGAAAAAAAAATGAAATAACTCCTTAAAATTTGTATGGAAGTGGGAAGTTTTTTCCAAATGAAAGAAATACCCAAAATTGGGGATTTATTTCATGGCTTTTTGGGGACTTCTTTTATTTTTAAGTTGGGGTGTAATTTCATAATAAATAAATCCCCAAAGTAGGCAATGAATTAAGCCTCCAATTGTTGGGGAATAATTTCATGATGAAATAAGTCCCCACACTGTGCCATAATGTTGCTTAAGGCAGCAGGCAGCTTTTAATAATTTATGTGGAATATTTTGGCAAGGTAAGAGTTTTGTTTACCTACTGTGCCGCTGGACCACCGCGCCACCTGGCCGTAAATAAACAAAGAACATATTTTTTTACTTAAAAACTTTATTTCTAACGTTCCATAAAAAAATCATTCAAAATCTTTGGGGACGTATGTCATTTTTGGTTTGGGGACTTATTTCATTCTTTTTTGGGGATTTAATTCATCTTCAAACTTGGGGACTTATTTCAAAATGAAAGAAATCTCCAATTTGGGGAGTTATTTCACGGAACCCGAGCTAACTCAGAACCAGTTTTTCAGTTGAGGATTAACTTTATCTTTCACTTGCAAAGACGCTTTGAATATCACCCTTTTACGCCTATTGAAATCGAGATGGTGATGATGGCGCCACAACGGAAAAGGGGCAACGTGAGAAAGTACCCCAATGAAATAACTCCACAAACTAAAAATGAAATAACTCTCCGAAATTTGTATGGAGTTGAGAAGTTTTTTCAAACGAAAGAACTCTCCAATATTGGGGATTTATTTCATGGCTTTTTGTTGGCAATTTTTTTTTTTTAATTGTGAGGTAATTTTATTAATGCAATGAAAAAAGTCCCAAAAGATATTGGGACATATTCATAGATGTTGGCTTAGCTGTTGCTACGAAAAACTAGAGTTTATCCTGTGGGAATTTCATTAGAAAAACTCCAGTTTTTGCTAGCAACTGCTAAGACAACATCTATGAATATGAATATGCCCCATTTTATTCCATGTATGTTTTGAAATATATTTCTCTTCGGTTTGAGTGTCATCAACACAAAAAACAAACCTCTGCTGGGGGATTTTTTTCATTTTTTGTTTGGGGATTTATTTGATGCATTTTTGGGGATTTATTTCATCTTTGAACTTAGGGACTTATATCAAAATGTAAAAACTCTCCAATTTGGAGAGTTATTTCAATTTCAGTTTTACATTTTGATTTAATTGCGGAGTTATTTCACGGATCCCGGAAAAGGCCCTCAGTTATAGGTTTCTGAGTTAACTCAATTACATACATAGATGAGTTAGGTAACTCAGGATTTAAATTTACTGAAAAACGATTTTCTGAAGTTAAATCAGGTTTAAATCCAAGACTCGCTCTGAAAAATTGACCCTTTATGCAGGTTTAAGACGATGAAAAGAAGTGGTGGTTTCAAAAGTGAAGAAAGGGGCAGTAATTCAATGGACTCAAAATTAATGTATGAACAAAAAAAATATATATATGAGTGATAGCAAAAAAAGAAGTATAGGCGTTGAAAGCTTCATTAAAGACTATTCATCAAATTAAGGTCTTGCAGTCCATAACTGGGGTCTTTGTGATTAAACAGTGCATCAAAAACAAAATATGAATGCAACTTCGAGGCTAATCGTGTTAGTCGAAATTGGTTTTCACCCCTCCCTAGATAAGCTACGCGGATCCCAAATCACGGAATCTGAGATCAGTTGAGTTTTTAATTCACCCTGTCAGACTGTTTCAAACAACCGTTTTTCACTAAGAATTTTGAATTTTTTAAACGGTCCGGTAAAGCGAACTACACACTCAAATGGTCTCTGATTCCGTGATATGTGATCAGAGGAGCTTATCTAGGGAGGGGTGAAAACCAATTTCGGCTAACACGATTACCCTCGAAGTTGCATTCATATTTTTGTCAATACACTGTTTACTCGCAAAGGCCCCAGTTGTGGACTGCAAGACTTTGATTTTTTCAAGCTTTCGACGCCTATACTTCTTTTTTTGCTATCACTCACACCCAAAACCTGCTGTGGGCTCTCGGTCTAATAGTTTTAGCTTCGGAAAACCAAAACTTTCATCAGAAATTTCATACCGAATATTCTTTATACTTAGGTACGTAATCAAATATTCTTTATACTTAGGTACGTAATCAAATCATAGCTTGTCTTCTATGCCAATGGATAACGAAACCTCTAAAAATCTTAATAAAAGAAAAAATTAATTTTAGTACCTATGTTTCACATTACAAAATAAAAAAAAAAATACTTAATAGTTTGTATACAATAGGCGGTTGCGTATGCGGACGACTTGGTGTTATTAGTGTCAGGGAAGTTTACTCCTGTGATAAGCGAAATCACAGAGATGGCTTTGAGAAAAGTTAGCAACTGGGCTGCGAGTTGTGGTCTAGGAGTCAACCAGAGCAAAACTGAACTGATGCTTTTTACTACCAAAACTAAGATACAACCCTTCACTCCACCCCGACTTAACGGCCAAACACTCTCACTATCAACCAGTGCAAAATATCTAGGTGTCATCCTAGACCCTAAGTTAAACTGGAAAATAAACATCGAAGAACGGGTCAGGAAGGCCTGCATAGCTTTCTACGCCTGTAGTAAAATCTTCGGTAAAAACTGGGGCCTTCAATCAAAGATGATCTTATGGACGTATACTGCAGTGGTACGGCCGATTCTAACATATGGTTCGATTGTCTGGTGGCCCGCACTAAATAAGACATATAACGTCGACAAACTCAAAAAGGTTCAAAGAACAGCTAGTGTTGGTACCACAGGGGCTCTTTGATCTTGCCCAACGGATGCCTTAAGCGTTTTTCTGCACCTTCTACCACTTGATCTACACATAAAATATCTAGTATCTTGCAGTGCCTTAAGACTTAAAGAATCAAATTCTTGGGTTGCTAAACCTTATGGTCACAGCAATATCACAAATTTGATTCCCGCTGATATACTTTCGACTCCCACTGACTACCGCGCTCCTACAATGAGCCTCAGTAAAGATTTTAAAGTCTTATTCCCATCCAGAGGGGACTGGGATGATGACGCCGTGACGAGAGACTTCGACACAACTATCTATACTGATGGCTCAAATATGGAGTGCGGTGTTGGCTCAGGAGTCTTCTCTGAGTCTCTCAACATCTCCAAGTCATTTCGGTTACCGAATTTCGCTAGTGTATTTCAAGCTGAAATACTGGCAATCAGGGAGGCATGCAAGATGCTAAAAGCAGATCCAAACCAAAATCGTAATACAGCCATCCTTACAGACAGTCAGGCGGCTGTTAAAGCCATTGA
The DNA here is from genome assembly GCA_963921185.1 of Dasysyrphus tricinctus. NCBI lineage: Eukaryota > Metazoa > Arthropoda > Insecta > Diptera > Syrphidae > Dasysyrphus > Dasysyrphus tricinctus. Next base: position 60,879,677 of record OY992533.1, read on the forward strand.
TTCGGCTACATCATCCTCTAAATTGGTCCAACAATGCCAAGATGAGCTCGGAAGTCTAAACATTAACCTCAAGGTCACTCTTATCTGGGTTCCTGGTCACAGTGGCATTGAGGGAAATGAACGGGCAGATGAACTAGCCAGGCAAGGATCAGCCCTTCACATCTCACTTGCGGAAAGAGTCTACATTCCCCTTGGAGTTGTGAAGGGCAATATATTGTCAATTTTCCTTAGGGAATCTAATCGTAGGTGGAGCAGTTTAACCAACTGCAAAATATCCAGAACGATCTGGCCCGCCTTAAATAAATCCCGAACATTTGATCTCATATGTAGACCCAGGCGGGACATAGCAAGGGTCGTAGCAACCTGCACTGGACACTGGCCAATTGGAGAACATGCGGCGAGGCTGGGTATTCCTTACAATACTCACTGTCGCAGCTGTGGAGACCAGCAAGAAAAGGAAACAGTCCTACATTTTCTCTGTAAATGTCCAGCTCTAGCCAGAATGAGAGCACAATCATTTGGAATGGCTTTTTTTGACGACCTAAACGAACTTTCCGAAATGAAGATCAAAGACATGATCTCTTTTCTTAACGCAACGAAATGGTTCTGAGACAGATATCTGTTGCGTTCTGCATCATGTTCCCCCCCCAGATCCAAAGTCCGCGAGTAATCGGAACCCGGGTTTCTGAGGAGCTTTATGATGCTCAATGGCAATGATGATCACATGATCTGATCGATCGCTTCGTTGCTACTCTACAACCTGCCGAGCTCGGCATAATGTGGCAAGCTCGGGCACAAGATACATTAACCATACTTCACAGCCGTCCTATTTCAAAGCAAGGAATGCTTTTATCTACTCTCATACACAGGTCAAACGAGTTATGGTATCAAAACGGCGCAATCCAGTGCTAATTGGGCAAAGAGCGAGTGTTACGCTCTTGCCACCATTTTTACCTACCTACCTAACTTGTATACAATACATACATACATATGTCAAAATATAGTTTTTCAACTACATAAATATGTCATCACAAAGATATATGTAGATAAATTCCACCCAAGGATAGAAGAAAGAAATAACAAAACAAAAGAAAAAATTAAGTATCTCATTCCTTGGTCCATCTTCATAATATCAAACGAAAGAAAATTCATAGAAATCCACCATAGCTGTATAGTAATTCGTATTAGTTAATATAACTGTTTTAAGAAGTAAGAAACTCTGAAAGTTTTAAATTTTGTAGGCGTCCTTCCATAGAACTTGACAATTGCTTTTGTTGTTGATTGACAAAAATAGTGTATTTCAATCCAATTGTTACCTAACTGCCCTAGAGGACTTCTTCAAGTTTTAAAATCAAAAAAATTAATTCATGGCAGGTCTCAGTAGGTACCTATGTACTTGTCTCTCAAAATGATGCAAATTTTTTGATAATTTTTGGTGGTTATACCTTAAAGAAACGGACAGTCACCAATCACTTTAGCCAATTCTACGCCTGTGTTTCTAGGAGTGGAAAGAAAGGATGTGTCGATGGTACTCACGTATTGAGATACATATATGTCAAATTCTAATTAAATCCTTTTTCATTTATGGTAAACTTACAATAATTTTGTTCTTTTAGTCTTAAGGAACGCGCTTGAGATTTTCTTACTAAAAAAAATATTATCGCAGCTTAGTAAGATTTTTTGGTGTCATGTGCGTCGTTAATTCATATTCAAACTCTTGTAGTCCATTTTTTGCAACTAAATAATCGATCGGCAGAAAATTACAAGAAGCGCGTTCCTAGCTTTAACGCACTGCAATACCTACACCAAATAGGTACTCAATGTGTAGGCCAAGTGGCAAACTTCAGGCAAAAATTAAAAAAAAAATTTAATTAAAGAGAAAATACCGCCAATTACCGATATACCTAGCTCAAAAGATTATTGATCGATAAAACTCAAACAAATATAAAATTTGTCTGTAAAAAGCAAACATTTTTGTCTGCACATATTATTTTGAAGAAAAAAATCCTTCTGATGAGCCCAACTGTCATATCAAGGCGAAACGCATTCGAACTAAAGGCCAATCAAAATCTCCATTTGATCTTTATTAATTATAAAAGTGAAGAAAAAACAAAAATAACTATGCTGCTTGTTCATGTACTTCCCAAAAATTCGAATTTCCAGGAATTCAAGATACATTTTTTTATATGAACTTTAACAGATCTTTAGTCTAAGTTCACAGAAATTCGTATTTTTGGGAAGTATACGCGAACAGACATTTTTTATTATTTTCGTTTGCCTTCTTCTCAAAAATTCTTTTGTTCCATTCTCCAAATTTGTCTCTTAAAATTTTAAAACACTCGTAAACCAAACTAAAAACAAAAGCACAACTTAAAAAAAAAGGGTGAAACCTAATAAATCTTAAGCTTCTTTGAATTGATACCCAATTTTTGACTTCGAATAAATATATTTAAAAGTCCATAGTAAATATTAAAAAAATATCAAATAGGCATTTTAAAAAGAGAATTTTTTAAAACCATTTTGGGCACAATTTATAAAGAGTCACCCTGTACTTCCCATTCAAATACAAACAGGTGCAACTAAGTAAAGGCTTGGTATATCGGTTCGGTGGTAGACGCATACTCATGGATGACTTGTTCACCTTGTATATTTACATTCCATTCCCATATAAGTTAACTTCATCGCCATCAGCTTCTAACATGCATCATATAGACCCCTTTTCCTCAACCCCCCATTATGTGAGTCCAAAAGCGAGAGGCAAATGCACTTGTCCAAACTGGACTAATTCCATCAACCAAAAAACTCACCTCTTCACGTACATACATAGGTATAAAATATATTCTCAGATGAAATTATCTCGACTTTAAATTAAAACTCCACAGAGTGCATAGTACCTATGTTTGGGGTAATTAAGTAATAAAATGCAAACAAAACCCAAACAGTGCTCTGGGAACTGGGAACATTAAATTGATAGCTCTGCAGCAAGTTCTCTTCGATGACCTGGTTTTTCCCAAATAATTAGTTGCAGTCGTTGTCGTTTCGGTCGTCGCTTCGTTCCGTGTATACATATTGTTGAAGTTCTTTATATTCGTCTGGTGGATTATCATCGATTTAAGTCAAATTTTTGAGAATTAAGGCCTTTGTTTGAAGGAAAGTTAAATAAACAAATGATAATCTCTCAAATTAAATAAATCATCGACAAAATTTATTCCCAGCATGGCGTCTTGCATATTTTGAGAGACAGAATGAAAAATCCCAAATTTAGTCTTCATACCTGCTGTGATTAGTTTAACAAAAAATAACAACAAAACAACTTAAAAGATGTTTACATTTTGTTTGTCAGTTGAGAGGAGATATTTATTGAAACAAGAAACAAATTTATTGAATTGAAAACGAGATGAAGAAGGAAAAAAAATCCTCAATCCTTTTTTGAACTCGAAGCAAGTTCGATTGGTTGTCGAATTGTTTTTTGAATTAAACAAAAATACAAAAAAAAACAGAAATAAAATTCGATTGTCTACTCCTTCTTTGGGAGAAGAGCTGTTGTTGTATATGTTGTTCTGATGCCTCTGAGTTTCATCCTCGTTATACTCCTTCATCATCAGAGAAATTGGAAACAACCAAAAATGCCTGCAATTAAACTTCCTTTGTGGGGCAAAAGTGAAATATTTGTGGTGTAATTCCAATAATTTCATCAAAGAGATATTATCGCTTTATGGGAACCTACTATCCTATGGTATGGTTCTTGGATATGGTTCGTTGGTGATGGTGATGATGACGATGATGATGATGGTAATCGTTAAACATATAACCGATGCAGAACTCTTCCCCAGTCTCGTCGAATTCTCATACTCGTTCTCATTTCAAGAGTCTTTGAGGGGATAGGTTTGAATATTTTCATCCAAAACCAAAGGCAATTTGTGTCCCTATTTATTGGAAGAATGAAGGAATGAAGGGAGGCTCTGTGTATAGTATATCTGATGTTGTATTTTGCTTGCATTATATACCCACATATTTTAATACCTACCATAAGAATTTCGTTTGCTATTCTTTGAAGTAGGTAATCCTATAGGCAAAAACCTTCCTATACCTACTAGATTCCTATAGGTATAGGCTATACTCGTATTAAGTCAAAGTTGATAAGCTTATGCTTATATAAGACAATGGAAAATAGCCAAAATTCTTTGTTTACGATGTGATCAGAAATGGGATAACTAATAATTTTTTATTCAAACATTGGAATTCCTTTCGTTTATAATAAACAATAAAAAAAATGAACAAATAATGTTTGATCTTCAAGTAGAGCTTATTAACAATGGGGAATTATAGAAGTCAAGCGAAAATATAACACTTGATTACATATTACTGGAAAATACATAATATTATTTAGTAATACCACTCGGTTTGTAACGGGTGATTTTTTAGCTGGTTTGGTTTTGGCAACACTGGTTTTGACAGCTGACGTGTATTTAGTACCTTGTGTCACTGTCAAACAGCTTCAGTTTGGTTTGCAATTTAACCATGGATCGTCTTACAAATGAACAACGCTTGCAAATTATTGAATTTTACTATCAAAATTCGTGCTCGGTTCGAAATGTTCATCGCGCGCTGCTTCCATTTTATGGTCGGCATTCTCGACCTTCTGAGCAGTCTATTCGGAAGATTGTGACCAAATTTAGCACCAAATTTACTTTGTTGGACATTAAACCACCAACACGTTTACGTACTGTGCGTAGTGAAGAAAATATTGCGGCCGTATCAGCTAGTGTGACAGAAGACCGCGAAATGTCGATTCGGCGCCGTTCCCAGCAGTTAGGCCTTTGTTACAGCACTACGTGGAAAATTTTGCGGAAGGATTTGGGCGTAAGGCCTTTTAAGATACAGCTGGTGCAAGAACTAAAGCCAGCCGACCTACCACGACGCCGAATTTTTGGTGAATGGGCTCTTGGAAAGCTGGCCGAGGATCCGCTTTTTTATCGAAAAATTGTGTTCAGCGATGAGGCTCATTTTTGGTTGAATGGGTACGTAAATAAGCATAATTGCCGCATTTGGAGTGAAGATCAGCCAGAAGCATTGCAACAGCTACCAATGCATCCCGAAAAAGCCACTGTTTGGTGCGGTTTATGGGCCGGCGGCATTATTGGGCCATATTTCTTCAAAGATGATGCGAATCGCAGCGTTACTGTCAATGGTGAAGGCTACCGAGCGATGATAACAAACTTTTTTTTGCCCGAAATGGAAGTTCTTGACTTGCATGATATGTGGTTTCAACAAGACGGTGCCACATGCCACACAGCACGCGAAACAATGGCGCAATTGCGAGGCGAGTTTGGTGAACAGTTAATTTCACGTTTCGGGCCGGTCAATTGGCCGCCTAGATCGTGCGATTTGACACCATTAGATTATTTTTTGTGGGGGTATGTCAAGGCTAATGTCTATAGGGACAAGCCCGCTTCGATTGACGCACTGGAAGCCAACATCCATGCATTCATTCGTGAGATACCGGCCGATATGTGTGAAAGAGTATGCCAAAATTGGACTCAGCGGATGGGCTACCTGAGACGCAGCCGCGGTCAACATTTGCATGAAATTATCTTTAAACATTAAATTGCAAGGTTTAAACTATCGATTCAAATAAATATTTCATTCATTTTTTCGAATTTTTTGTGTTTTTTTTAAAAAAAAAGTTCTAAACCTCTTAAAAAATCACCCGTTATATAGGACTTTATTTTATAAAAGGCTTCCATAGGGTTAAGTCAGTCAGGTTCAGGACTTTTGACAAGCATTAATGCATTCTGGATGTTTTTATTAGAGGTATAGAACTTTAAGTTGGCAACACTATTTTAACTGGCGGCCATTTTGTCAGCTTTTAAGAGATTTATTTTTAGTTTGGTTTGGCAATTCAACATGAATAGACTGACGGCTGAACAACGCTTCCAAATTGGGCCAAATGGGCCCAAAACAAGATGCCGATGATACTAATTTTCATAAGCGAGTTTGGTTTAGCGATGAAGCTCACTTTTGGTTGAATGGAAACGTCAATAAACAAAATTGCGGTATTTGAAGTGATGATAATCCTCAAGTGTATGTTGAGACACCGTTACATCCACAAAAACTGACTGTCTGGTGTGCTTTATGGGTTGGTGGAATAATTGGTCCGTACTTCTTTAAAAACGATGCTGGCCAGAACGTTACAGTCAATGGTGACCGCTATTAAGCCATGATTACTGACTTTTTCATTCATCAATTGAACAACCATGATGTGCAGGAGCTGTGGTTTCAACAAGACGGCGCAACGTTGCACTCAGCTCGTGCCACAATTGATTTATTGAAGGAAACGTTTGGTAACCGCATAGTTTCACGTTAGGGACTCGTGAAACTATGCGGTGAGCTGTGTGCCTATATGCTTGACTATTTTCTGTATGGATATGTGAGGTCGCCAATCTACGCCGATAAGCCTGAAACAATTGACCTTTGGAGGACAACATTCGTCGCGTTGTTGCCGATATACGGCCATAAATGTTGGAAAAAGCCATCGAAAATTTGACCTCCAGATTAGACTATGTCCAAGCTAGCTGTGGCGGTCATATGCCAGAAATCATACATATTTAAATTATAATGCAAGAAGATTATTTTTCGAATAAAGTTAATTTCATGTCAATAAAGGAGCTGATATTGGAAAAAAGAAGAGCTCGAAGAAAATGGCAAGTTACGAGATTTCAAGGTGATAAGGCAGTTTTTAACCGTCTTAACATCGAACTAAAGAAAAGAGTCTGTGAGTTTGAAAGTGATTCACTTAGTAGTTTCTTGAATATTCTGACGGTGGATGCTTCTACCGAATACTCCTTATGGAAAGCAGCTAAGCGCCTAAGAAGACCACAGGCACAAAACCCGCCAGTAAAATCGCAAGATGGTAAATGGATCGGAAACCCGAAACAAAAGGCTGATCTCTTCGCTGAACATCTCGCGAATGTTTTTTGGCCATTCCCAGCAAACACAGCTACAGATCCCTTACAGTTTGTTGATAGAAACGACGAATGTGAAATACCTTTTGTAACGCTTAAAGAAGTAAGAAACATGTGTCAACATAAGTTGTCTAACAAAAAATCACCAGGGTATGATCTAATATCTGCTCAGGTTTTTAAAGAAATGCCTTTAAAAGCCTTCAAGAAACTCCCATTTATAAGAAACACATGCCTTAAACTAAGATTATGTGCCACATCATTGGAAAATTGCAGAAGTTATTCTTATACCTAAACAAGGTAGGCCACCAACAGAAGTAACATCTTACAGACCAATATCGCTTATACCAATCATGGCAAAAGTTTTTGAAAAACTCCTACTGAAAAAGGCTTAGCAAAATAATAGAAGAAAGAAGACTAATTCCAAGCCATCAATTTGGATTTAGAAATAAACATTCCACGATAGACCAAGTGCATCGAATTACGGATGTTGTGGAAAAGGCACTTAAAGAAAAACAAGTATGCTCGGCTATATTTTTAGATGTTTCTCGAGCCTTTGACAGGGTTCGGCACTTGGGACTTGAGTACAAACTGCATAGGGACCTTCCCAGGCAGTACTACATAATACTGAAATCCTACAATACGAACCGACTTTTTAGAGTACGGTACGACCAAAATTACTCGGAACTAAAGAAAATTGAAGGTGGTGTACCATAAGGAAGTGTCCTAGGACCAACCCTGTATTCGTTATATACAAGGGATTTTCCAGTGGACATCAAAGCTATCATGATGGCCACTTTTGCTGATAATACCACATTATTGGTGCCAGATAAATCCGTTACGAAAGCTACACAAAAACTGCAAAATGCGGTCGATAAAGTTTGTGATTGGACGCTAACATTTTTCAAAAATTGTTCAATTGATTTGATTATAAAGAGTGTCCTGGACTTGAGTGGAAGTATTTTAGGGTGTGGTTCTTGGGTATATTCTAAGAAAAAATTGTGTAGCGGGAAAGTTGTATCTCCCCTTTCTGAGGCAGGGGAGCTTCTGAAACATTGGCTTTAAATGCAAAAAAAAAATCAACGATAGCACATTTAATAATGTGCTGCAATTTTTTTGAACGCTTATACTCCATTCTTGCATTTAGTTTTGAAATAAAGTTGTTTTAGCTAATAGTTTCTGAAAATCTAAATTTCAAAGTCAAACATTTTATTAAAAAATTGTGAGTTTTTTTTTAATTCGATATTTGTAAAAATTTTACATAATTAAGTGCTGTTTTGTGTTCATTAAATTTTAGTTCATTATCGAAAAGTTTTTGAGAAATTAAGAAAAAACAAAAGGTAGGTACTTTTCCCAAAAAAAAAAATGAATTTATTCATGAACTAGCTGGCCTGCCCCGGCTCCGCCCGGGTAGACAAAAATTTCGAGAACCAATTAACAAAAAAAATTCTAATTATTGGTCCTCGATCAATCGTATTCCGGATAATGCAGATTCGACTCTATTTTTGTTTTTTTTTTTTATTAGAATAAAATTTCATGATTGATTGACTTTTTTTTCAAACTCAATTGATTTACACAAAACACGTACCCAGAGTGCGCTTCCGCACCTTTTTGGCAAAACGCAAGACCGAATTTTACCAAACTTCACAAAAAAACTTTGCCAACACCAAGGTTACCTGAAAAGAATCATCCAAATAGTTCAAGCAGTTCTTAAGTTATGGCGTGACAAAGGAAATATGGATTCATTTTAATTAATGAAATTAGTTTTAAGGCTCAAAATTTCAAAGATCCGGTTGAACCCCGTTTTTGATGAAAGCTTTGTTTTACCCCGAAAATCATATATAGCAGCCAGATTTCTCCTGAAAAATACTGAGAGAAACCAAATCTCGGAATCGTTTTGAAGACTATTGTGTTCCAACAGACCAAATTTTTAGAAATGATGCACTTATATATCTTTGCAAATAAACAACCACCTGAGAAACTTTCAATTATTTCATTATTAAAGACAAACACTCCAATTTAATTATTACGTAAAAAAGACCTGGCAGCGTTTCAATCGCATTATTGCATTTTAAAAATGCATTATTGTGGTTTAAGGGCCGTCATAAGGCTGCAAGGTTGATGGCATGTAGTTTGAACGAATAAAAAGTGTTTAAGTATTTAAAAAAAAATTTTTTTTTTGCATCTTGAAAATACATAAAGGGCCGTGGCATCGCTGCCTTGATGGTGGCATGTCAAAATTTTGAGCAAGGCTTTCACCACTCCTAAGACTATACATAGAAGCATCAATTCAGCAGACCCTACAGCCAAATCCGGATATAATCAGTTTCGATGACACCAATCCAGCAAGTGATCCCACCGATAGTCCACATCTATGCAATCTAGAGGAGGTAGAAGAGATCATCGGCAATTCAAAGCCAAAAAAATCTTCTGGACCAGATGGTGTTTCCAATTACATCCTGAAAAGGTTTCCACAAGCAGTAATGATTTTCCTCACAATCATCCTTAACAACTGCATCAACAACTGCTACTTCCCCCAGACGTGGAAAACAGCGAAAATTGTGGCTATCCCGAAGAAAGGTGCTTCCAACCTAATATCCAACTACAGGCCAATATCACTTCTCAACAATATCAGCAAATTACTGGAAGAAGTAATCCTCCGGAGGCTGAAGAAATTCTGCAATGAAAACTCAATCATCCCTGACATGCAGTTTGGCTTTCGAGAAAAGCACTCAACGCTGCATCCGCTGCTGATGTTCCAACACGATATCACCACCTCCCTCAACAGTCATCGTGTCACCGTCGGATGCTTTCTGGATGTCGAGAAAGCATTTGATAGCGTTTGGATAGAAGCCCTAATACATAAACTTTATCTATTACAGGTACCACTGCCACTAACAAAAATTCTTTTTTTTTTTCTTTCTTTCAGGAAATTTTTCTAACAACTAGACAATTGTAAGTCAAACATGAAGAATATCAGAGCCGGAGTCGCCCAAGGTTCAAAACTTGGCCCCTTCCTCTACAGCCTGATGACATCCGACCAACCTGCCCCAATTGGATGCGAGAACCTGCTATATGCCGACGACTCGCTCACCTATGCATCATCAATGTCACCGTTTATCGCCGTCCGACAAGTAGAGGCCCACATCAACAGACTCTTCAATTTCTACACGAAATGGGGCATCCGAATCAACACTTCCAAGTCGGAACTTGTCTGCTTCAGGAGGCCTTCAACTGGTAGAGGTCTTCGCACCGCAGCCAACTGCAGAAATCTGGTCTGGAGACTCCCTGACGGATCCATCATAGCTGCCAAAAAGAATGTGAAGTACCTGGGAGTCCAGTTCAATGAGTTGCTAAGGTTCAACCCACACTCAAGAAATGTACTCAAAAAAGCCAGCTGGGCCTTTCACCGTCTACATCCATTGATGAAGAAAAGAAAAGAACTAAGCCAACCAACGAAGTTACTGATCTACAAGCAGCTCTTACGACCTATCATCAGCTACTCCTTCCCAGTCTGGTTTTCAATCTCCAAGACAGCCATGAAGGAGCTTCTAGTATTCGAAAGGAAGATTCTCAGAATTTGCACCGGACTGTACTTCGACCGGCAGCGGCGGAAACACTACAGGAACGAACATCTCTACTCCGAAGCCAACATAATCCCGCTGGACAAATACCTAGTCCTTTCAGCGAAGAGACTAGTACGGAACATCATCGACCACCCGAATCAGCTAATGAGAAGGATGACCACTGAACAACGACATCCGGAGCCAAGGTACCTCAGTGTAATGGAAACACTTGATGACAACATAATCATGGACAACGAGGAAGCAGTCTCGTTCTACGCTGACATTGGGTCAGCCTTCTACCGTGGCTAAACGCCAAAACTTCCCCCAACCTACACCAATAACACCATTGACAACCGGGAATGAACACCCTGAGGACGATTAAGTCAGCCGACTTTTAATTTAAATTTTTTGACATGTAATTTATAATATCTATAATTTGTTAAACTTAAGACATTGTGTAACGTTAGGCCCCCTATGTGCCAACAAATGTAAATTTATCATAGTATCATATTTAGTCCAGTATATTTAGTCATAGCTGCTATGGGAATTTTGCAAAACGTTGGGGAAGACATTTTTTTCTTGTTATCGATAGAGTACTTTATAGAAAACTTAAATCCAAGTTTTCGACCATCAACCCTTTGCAGGGCTTCCGCCATCTTGGTTTAAAGAGTAAACTCGGTTTTGGCTATTTTCTAAACGGGGAGAGGTAGAAAGATGTTTTTTTCTGTATTCGATAGATTATGCAATTACAAGAAAGCCGTAGCTGTAATGAAAAATTCGGAAAATTAGAGGAATGGAGATATGAACGTTTAAAAGTCAAAAACGGGAAAGAAGAAGGCTAAGAAATAATTTGCAATAAGTCAGAATGACATTTGTTTTTAGAAAATTTTATATTTTTGGAAAGGTAAGAAAAAATTATTTTACCCATGTTTGAGGAATTTTTGATTAATGTGTTGGGTTTTGGATCAAAATTTGTTTGAAAATTGCAATTTTTCGAGATCAAATTATTCAAGTACCTATTTGATTTTTATATTTTTAAGGGATGGGTCTAAAAGTTGGAAATCATTAGAAATGATGTAGTCTATCAATCTTTATTTTTGTTCAATCGATTCATCACAAAATTAATTGAGCGCAGAGAAGTCACATTAATTTTTTTTATATAGCTGCTTATAAGAGTAAAGTGCGAGCATGTATTAATTTGAGTTTTCAAGTTTATAAATATTATTTTGCATATCAGATACGTGATTATACTTGGTCTGCAAGCTTCCACCATCTTGGGTGAAAGAGTAAATTTTGTTTTCGGAACTAACAACCGAGCCTTGATATTTATTCAAAACAAGAAAATAAGGAAGATACCATTTTGCTTGAAAAATGCTTTAAGTGTGATTCTGCCTTTCAGGTGCTACAGTAAGTTAACAACTGTTTTGGCTTAAGAAATATAAAAATAAAAACTGTAAGTTAACGATTTTTAAAGAACTTTTAGGAGAAAACTTAAACGTATCACTGAACAAAAACTGAATAAAACATATGTGAGCTCCATTTTTTGCTTATAATTGGCTTAAGCTCTTTAAATACAAAAAACATGAAAAAATGCCAGTTAACAAATCTGTAGAATTTATTCTTCTTGTCAGGAATGCATTTGTATTTTTTCGATAAAATTAAAGATACGGATTTTATTTGTGAAAAACGAGTTAACTCCTTAACTGAGGATAGCGGCAACCCTGTTATGAGTTGATGGTCGAAAACTTGGATTTAAGCTTTCTTTGTAGTTCTTCAACGAACTCAAAATTAAAAAATGTCTTCCCCGTTTCTATATTGAGAAAAACCCAGTCACAGTTTTAAAACACTTAATTATGATGAGTGCGGATACCTTTTTGGCCATACAATCGGTAAACAATTGCTTAGAAACAGAAAATGTTAAGGACAAAACTGTAGGATAGAGTGATTACTAGAACTTTTGAAAGAAATTTTCGCGTGAAAGAAAAAAAATTTACTAAAAATGTGTGAACTCCATTTTTTGCCTATAATTGGTTATAACTCGTTAAATACACAAAATCTGAAAAAATACAATATATTCAAATTAGTAAAACTTACTCTTTTTGTTAGGAATGCATTTTTATTTTTTCGATGAACTTAAAATTACGGATATTAATCATTAAAAACAAATTCACTCTTTAAATCAATATAGCGGCAACCCTGCAAGGGGTTGATGGTCGAAAATTTGGACTTAAGCTTTCTGTATGGTACTTTAATGAAACCAAGAAAAAAATTGCTTCCCCAATGTTTTGCAAAAAAAAAGTCTAAATTAACTGGACTAATTAGTTATAAGCCAGATTGTATATATTATGTTCAATAAAAGAAATTGAATTGAATTGAACCTAAGACTATACAATTTATTGTTCTAATTTAATTGTCTGACACTTTTAAAATCGATTATTTCTACTTGTTTTTTATTATTTCCTATATCAATTTTTTGTTTCGACATAATTTTCCCTCAATTTCATTCTTTTTCTTATATTATAAAAATACCGTTAACATTTTTACAATTTAAAGTAACCTAGATTACCCCGAGAGTTGTCCACTACATGTACGTAAAGCCCCATTATAAACTGTTCTTCTGTTTTGAAGGTTACCGCGGACAAACAGACAGACAGACAAAATTTTTTTAAATGATGCAGTTATGTTTCTTAGCAAGTAAACAACCACCTAAGATCAAAAACTTGAAATTATTTCAATATTAACGACAGACACTCCAATTTTATTTATATGTATAGATTAGTTAGGTAAACCCTTTTTTGGAGATATGTTGGCAAAACTACCTATCTTTTGTTTTTTATTAATTTCTCAAAAATTAAGAAAGGTTTTTACATTTGGTTTTCGGTAATGGACAAAAAAAAAATAATAATGAGGGTATTGAATATTCAACACGAAAACAGCACTTAATTACGTAACATTTCGAAAAATATCAACTCAAAAAAAAATCATAATTTAAAAAACAAAATATGATTTTGAAATTAAACACAACTTGAATTAAAAACCATATACAAGAAAGGAATATTAGCTTTTAAAAAAACCTTTACCACCTCCTGCCTAAAGCTCACGGTCCTGGGCCATCAAAAAAAAATTCACAAATAAGCGAAAAACCTTAAAAAACATCATTTCATCCCCACCATATATGAGACATAGGTGACCTTTGATCCGCTGTAACTTTGAGATTAATAAACTTACAGAGCTGTTTAATGGCCCATTTTTCAGATAATTTTATCGTCTAAAATCTGTCATCTGGTCATTTTTTTGAGAAACGCAATTTCAACGAGTTACCTATTAAATAAAACAAAATCAACCTTGTTTTCAAGATGGCGGCCATTCCCTTTCCCCTACCACCCCAAAAACTTGATTTTACAATAAACAGTTGTATATAAATCACAAAACAAAATTTGCCCAGCGATAAGCAAAAATTTTATAAATTTTTTGAACTTAACTCACTGCAACCATGAAGTTCTTGAACGTGTTTCTCTGAAACTATTAATTCTACGAAAAAAGTAGGTAGGTATGTTAACATTTTTGTGTAGAGTAGCATAAGCTTTAATTTTTCAATAAAGTCCACAAAAATAATAATTTCTTATTGTTTGTGTTTATCTTCTTCATATTTAATTTTTACCTTCACATTTTTTCAATAAAACCGATAGTTTAGGAGCAATTCCCCCCTTACAAATTTAGCCCCGGGCCAAATTTAGGGTACTTTTCAGAAAATGCTTAAGACGTCATAACAAGCCACTCCACCAAAATTCAGTTTTGTCGCAATTTTTTCGAAGTGAAAGTCTAATTTTCTTGGGCTAATCTGTCACCTGTTAAATTTACTATCACTAGAAACAGTGTTGCCAATTTAATTTATTTAAAAAAAAAAACAAACCTCTACAAAGGAACACGCTTTAATAACTTCCAATTGGAAGTTATTGTAATTGGTCCGATTTATCAAATCAAAAATGTTGACATATCTCCAAGTTTCGGGCTCCCTAAAATCGGAATCCTTCATTTTTAGAGAGATGTCTATTATTGTATATGTATATTTGTCCGTTCGTCCGTTTGTCCGTCATTAAGTGCTTTCAAGAAAATTCAATTAGCGGTGTTAAATTTCATTAGTCTCAAATTTGGCCAAGAGCCGGGTATATTTTCTCTGCAATTTATTGCTGATTTTCTTGATGGAATATGTTCAGGGTTGTCCCCTTGAATATTTTTGAAAACAATCAGCTTGAAAAAAATTAAATTTTTGCTTACAAAAATATGTATTGACTTTAAAATTTAATTTCTCAAAAACTTTTCACGAAAATGACTTTAAAAAATCAAATAAAAAAATGGAGTATTAGCTCTAAAAAGCTACCTATACTATTATATTCGTACAATGAACGGCTTACGAGATATTTGATAAAACGTGTTTTCCAAAATGGTGGCTGATGCTTGCGCTCCCCAGTCCTGCCAACTTGGATGTACATTCGTAGGATACCACTGAACATATTTCATCAAAAAAATCAGTTCAGTAATAAATTGCATTATGAACCTACTCTTGGAGTAAATATCTCGAGAATAAATGAAAATAATGCTATTGACTTTGGATATTGCGTATTGACGCAATTCGAAAATGATAAAAATATATAACAGATCAATTGATACTTTCTTTAAGCCTAGTTTACAGTTCCCGTGCGCAAAAAAAAATCTATGCAAATATTCTCGCATGTCAAAAATAGTTGAGGTGAAATGTAAAATTAATTGTTTGCATGATTGGTTTACAGTTTCATGCAAAAAAAAACAAACTACCTATGCTGTCATGGAATGTCATGCAAAACAATGGACTGGCAATTGATTTGCATGCGAAAAAAAGTGTGGTGAATAAAATATTTTTTTTTGATGGTCGGTTTATACTTCCGAAAAAAAAAATATATTCACCTCAAGGCATTATTTGCCTGCAAATGGTTTTCGCATCCAAAAATAATTATTTTCCATTTTTAGGCCTAAAGCTTGTCAATTAAGGGTAAATTAATGACTCAATGGGTGGTTTAGGTCAAAGCAAACGTTTTTCGCCTTGAATATTATTCAACTTGGTGCGCAGAATAGGTAGAAAATCGTTTTGAAAATTTTGATTTTTTTTCGCATCGGAACTGTAAACAAAATAAAAAAAAATGCTTAAAATTGTAGAAAAAAAAAATCGACTTGAATATCTTCAGAATAGAAATAGATAGGTACCTAGGTACATATTGGCCTCGAGATATTTGTCGTCTATACCCTATTTATTATTTGATACAAAAACCAGTACCTAAACTGTTTATTTTTAAGTGTAAAAGGGCACTAGAAGAAACTTTACCAAAAACTGTTGAAAAATTGTTTTCGTCTCGAATATTTTGAGAACAAATAACAATATTAGCTTCGGGATAATTTTATTCTACACACTTGTTCGTAATTTAGAAGATGGAAAAAAATTTATAAACGTTTTTTTTTTTAAGCTATCACGAAGGCAAACCAATATTCGGTCTTCACTTGATTGCATATTAAACACCTGAAAACGTTTTCGAAGATCTTGAATTGGCGTATTTTTAATAACAAAATAACATCGGGTCTCTAGCTTCCGCAAGGGCACTAATGGGAAGTCACCAGTGTGGGCCATATCCAACCTTTTTATAATGAATTTAATTATGGAAGTACCTAGTATGTAAGGTAGGTACTAACTAGGTATAAGACATTGCTTTATAATCCTTTAAAAAGATAAGATGTGTCAAACATAGGTAAGCCATAAATTGGAGCTCAATCGATGGACTAAAATTCAACTTATTAATGGGCCTTAAAGACACCACGATATTTACTAAATTTCTCTATAAAATTTCAACATCTGTCAGGTACATCTTATAACCTACATCCAGCTATTTTTTTACTGCTATTTTAACAGCCTTGAATCTTTCAACAAACAAATCAGCCCTTCAGGAATAAGTCACCCTTAAACTACGAGCTACATATTTCAAACTACATATTTTCTATATTTTTTGTAAAAAAAAAAAAAAAAAACAGACGACGATAATGTATTTGTTTCAGTTGACCTAATTCCATGCCCATTCAGCAACTATTCTTAGAACTAAAAGGTCACCAATTTTCAAAGGCAAAAAAAAATACCTATGCACTTTTTGGTAAAAAATTTAAGTTATTTTTCATAAAAAATTTTTTTTTTTCTATTTTTAACAAAGTAGACATTTTCATGATCTTCAAGTTCACCCATTCTTTCCTTAAAATGTAAAAACAAAAATTAAATATTAGTAGGTATAGGTAGGTAGTAAGAAAATCTATATTTTGAATTTTAACTCCGCTTAGGTAGGTATCTACCTATCTTTACAAAAGTTGTTGAAAACTATAGTTAACTATAATTACGTACTTCCGTTCTTAAAGTCTGTTCATGAGATCTAGGTTAAGTATGGCTGCCATCTTCTTACAAATGACATTCATATTTGCCTCAAGTACCTTTCTATAATGAGAGCACCATAGCCCTGTTGCGTTGGATCAAAAGACCCTGCTAATGATAACTATTTTATAATTTGCACTTTTCAACTTGATCTTGAATAGGTATATGTACCTACCTACTTCACAGATGAACCACTTAGCGGTTTAGGAGGATTTGCATTCCTTATTTTTGAAATTTTTTTATTTAAAAGCTCTTCAACATATTTTGTAAGCATTCCTACTTTTCTAAGAAGTAGGACAGAAATTATTTTTTGTAATGCTCTGTTGTCATTGTAAACCCCTGAAAACTGTTTGCACAGTAAAGCCAGGTCCGTTCATTCAAAAAACTCTAAAAAAAAACTTAAAATTTCAAAAATTATTAAAACATTTCAATAATTTATATTTTCCAATCAGCAACGTTGGGTGCCATCACCCTGTATCTGCACATTATAATGGTGCGTTGTGACGGTGAATTTCTTGTTAACAATGTACCGTGTAAACACTGATGTCAATACCTCTACCAACTTCGACAGTGATGACGATCGAAAGATAATTATAGCCCCAAGCTGTTATTTAATTGAACAGTCGCCATCGGACATTCAACAGATAGATTCTCGCATATCTTCGCCGCACCACCACGGACCGCAGTAAATGACGCTGCCGTCACCGTAGGTATGCAACAGTCGTTATACGTTATGTTTGGGGTTAGGCTCAGTCAGTGTCTTTTCTTGTTGATTGGGCGCGCGATAAGGTTTGTTTATTTTGATTGTGTAGTTAGTTGTTCCCTTGAACTTTTTCTTTCGTCAAAAAAAAAGTATCTATCTCTGCCTACATTCACTCTCATATATTGGCTTTGGAGAAAAAAGAAAAAATAAACAAAATATAAAATTCTCATTGAAATGCCGAACTAGATCATATAGGTACTTGATGAAAGCCTATAAGAGCTCTGGCCCGGTGTTAAAAAAAAGGCCCCAGTTTCTTAGAAATTACAAAAAAAAATATAAAATTCCTATTCTCCTTCTTTGTATATCTATCTAATCGGCTTATGTCGTTGTTTGGTAAAGAAAATATGCATCAACCTAACTTCAACATATATGCTCAGAGGCTCACTCAAGCATACCTCCTTAACCATCAACCACATACTTTTGTATTCACCTCAAACAATATAGACATCAACGTCAACAATACAAATTCATGGCGACAGCCCTTTTTTTACAACAACAAAAATTCACAAGACCCCAACCACCACCACCGACAACAAAAAAAAATCTAAAACTGCAACCAAAATCATAAATAATTTTTTGCCATACAAATGAGGGTTCAGGTTTCACATATATAGACCTAGGGGGAAAGCAAAGGATATCCCTTAAATATCCCCGTATCCATCCTTCAAATAATAAATCCTTGCCACTGTTGCGGCAGAGTACGTTTATTAAAAAAAAAATAATAATAAATAAATAAATTATGTATAATCCCAAGATTATTCTAAAAATTCAAATAAAAAAAAAATGAATTTTCATCATTGACAACAACCCTCACCTTTATTAACAGACAACTATTATAATTGCAACTGAGTTAAATGATATCCTTTGAGTAATAAATCCTGTTTTTTTGTTTTGTGTGTGTTAATTTTAGATCCTTTGAAATTTTTTAATTTAATCCAATTGTTGTGTTGTTGTTGTTTATTCCTTGGAAAAAGAAAAAATGTTGCCCGGTGAATTTAGAGCGGAATCTCTTTCACAATATATAAATTCTTTTGTCTCACTTTTTTTCACAAATATTTTTTATTTTTCGTTGAAAATATCACTTAAAACACTTTTTGTTTCGTTTAATTAATTATCTATTCTTATTTTATTTTGATTAATTAATTCGGTTCAATTTAAATGTATTTTTATTTAAATACGTCGCGATACAAAAATTCACTGTTACCAACACGCACGACGTCTCAAAACAAACTAATTCCTTTCGTAAAATGAATCTTTTGGATTGGATTTTCCTTCGTTCGAAACGAATAATTTTGTATCTTTTTCTCTTTAAAGCATAAAGTATTTGAGTAATATTTAAGTAAGTGAGTGGTTTTGCATTGGCAAAGAGTGTTAGAGAGAGAGAGATGTTAATATGTTTTGAGTGGGATGGGAAAAGTAAAAACACTCAAGAAAATTGCAGTGAAAATTTGTATTGAAAAAAAAATGCATTTTAAGGGTTGAGTGGATCCAAGATGAGATTTAAGTGTGAGTGCAGAAGGTTGAGTGGTGGTAATATTTTGAGTTGATGACACTCTAGTACACGGTAAGAAATATCTCTTGGGTTTGTTGAAGTGCATTTTTTAAGAATTTGAGAAATAAAAGTCAAGTGATAATTGATAAGGATGGGACTTCAGCAAAAGGATGCTTTCCGGGTTTCTTTTTGTTTTATAGGTAGGGGAGGAGACATGTATCGAACAAAACTCTGCAATATTATCCGTTGATTTTTTCCGCGTTTAAAAAATATTTGATGCCAGTTGCTAGTTGAAAATTGCTTTCAGCACAATATCACAAAACGCGTCTAATATACAAATTTGTGTATGACCGCATTACGCAGTTTTTTTGGCACCAAATATTCCTTTTTAGAGGCGAAGTTGTTAAACAAAAAAAAAAATATGAAAGTGTGATGATATTAAAGTCTACTCATCATCGGAAATGGGCGAAAATAGGATTGAAGCTGAAGCCATCACCCCCTCACGAGAAGTCTTATGCAGCAGTGTAAAATATTAAAATGATTATTGATGAATGTTATCCAAAGTTATTATACGTATGTACATTTATAAGGGTAATTTTTTTTTTTTGAAAAGTTATTAATCGAGCTCTATCTTCGTGGACAAAAAGCAAAAATATCATATGCAAAAGACAGTTTCATTATTTGTCGCACATTTACTGGTCTCTGATAACAAATAAAATGTAAATATCAGTAACCTGCAGTCTTTGAAATATCTTATGCAGGAAGCTGCCAAGAATCTTCAAGATTCAAAAATATTGTGATAAAGACGAAAATTTTCATACACAAGTCAAAAACTATTTTGTTGAAGACTCTTTCATCTGCAGCTATAGAGTATTTGAGAAAATGCTGGCTAGCATAGTCGCAGGCTGATATGCGATGCCCTGCAAGAATTTATATGGAAGTTCTTTCTTTTTAAATTGGAAATAAATTTTTTTTTTAATCAAAAATCTTAAGATTTTATCAAAGAAAAAACATTAGATTATTTTGATTTCCTTATCCAATAGTCCAATGGCAACATTTTGTTGTGAAGTAAGATCCCAGAACGGACGTTGATTTAATTGAAATAATTTTATTGAAAGTTCCAATGAGCTCAACTTGATTGAATTTAATTCAGTCACGCCACGTACATAAACAGAAGGACTTTTTTCAAATTTTCTTCATATTCAATATTAATTGAAAGCATCATGTCCAATTAGTCCAGTCCATTTGTATTTTTACCAAGGAAATTTTTGGGGTAGTTCTGATTGCGCTCCTTTATGCTTTCGGGGGTGTTGAATCTGAATCTGAGGTTTGCCAACAAAATTTCGTGACACAACATGAAAAAAAATTCAAAAAATGATGCAAAAATGTATTTTTTTGGAGTTTTTCACTGATGGCTCGAAAACTACCAATTATTCAAAAATTACATTAAAGTACCATTGAAAGTATATACAATTACATACCAATCAATATCTATTTAAGGTTTTTTTCTGCGACAACCCATTTGGACTCAAGTGCTAGTCGAAAATTTACGTATTTTTATTGTTTTCGAAAATCCACTTGAAATCAAAGGAATTGTGTGACAAGATTTGAATTTTTGTCTGTAACATGAACCAAGATATACTTTTCTGATGGTCTTGGATGTGCTGAGCTAGAATCTGGCTGTGAAATTGCTCTAACACGTCATGTTTATCACGTCACGTCACGAGATATTCGAATCTAAAGATTAAAAAAAAATGCATTTTTTGTGCAAATTTGGGGTAATATTTGTTCGTGAGGTAATTTTTTCGAAAAAATGTTTATGGTCATTCTGAAGTCTGAACATTTTGCTTCAAAATTCTTTTTGAATCTTTCAAATATTCATCTTCGAGAAATCTTTAGCCTTCATCTTAAACTACCTAATTCGAAAAATCCACTCAATTTGTGCTCAAAAGGGCACTTAGTGAGCAAATTGAGGGATTTTTCGAATAAGAAAGTTTAAAAACAAGGCTAAGGATTTCTCGAAGATGATTGGAGGTATATTTGAAAGATTGAAAAGAACTTTGAAGTTAAATGTTCATACTTCAGAATGACCATAAACATTTTTTCAACTTGCCACTGGCACTTCAAAGATGTTGCTAGGTTCGAATAAATTGTCAATTAATTGAAGACCAAAAATTTTTTTCATAGGCCCCAGTTATAGCTATCAAATAATAATAAAACCCATCATTGAAAACTTTGTTCTTCCATTTTGAGGTCTTTAGAAAACAAAATCATTTATACTATTTCGATGGAGAATTAAAGCTCAAGACTAAATTAATTTTAGTAGCCAACATAATTCAAATAGGCCCAACATACACAAATAAAAAGACTTAAACATAAAAAGACTGAATATTTCAATGATCATTGGTAGGGAAGTTCAATTCTTGAAATTATAAGACTCATTTTATGTGAAAGGCTAGGCCAAAATGAAATTCTTTTTGACTAGAAATAATAAATAAGACAGGAGCTTTATTTTGGCATCAAAATAATACCTAATTTTGCTTCCAAGTCATCTCTAAATCAATCATTAAAATATTCAATTCAAAGAAGCCAATAATGTTTTTCTACGTCATTTCTAGTCATTGTATGGAATTGTTTAATTTCTTCAATATAAATTGTGGTATGTTTCGTCAAATTTTATGAAGAAATATTTACTTAAGGTTTGAATCTAGAATCGCAATTAAAGCATGCTTAACACTGAAAATGCTACTAAATTCACACATGCGTATCCGACACAACGGTTACACTGGCTACTTTTCAATATTTTTACTCAAAATTAAATTTTCCATGGAAATGATTTTAGACATTTCACTAAGAAAATTGAGCAGGAAAAGTTAACAAAAACAAAAACGTATAATCAAAGATATTTAGCTTTTTTTTAAGCTGCGCATATTTTTTTGTATCAAGCTGGCCATACACGACTGAACCATCCGATCCATTTGGCTGAAAATCCAAATGGATCGGCCATATTAAGGCCTTCAGCTTCAAACAAGTTATGCACAATTTATTAAAAAATTTAGAAGTCTTTGATTTTTTGTTTTTTTTAGGTTCGTCTTTATTTACTTTTCCTGGTAAAATTTTTTCATAAAATTTTTTGAACTATCCATTTCAATAGAAAATTTAGTTTTGAACAAAAAGTCTTAAAAGTAAAATTGTCAAATTCAGCTTAGTTTTCGATTTATACCAAAAATATTGAAAAGTGGCCAGTGTGACCATTCTCTCAGAAACGAATGGGTGAATTTAGTAGCATTTTCGGTTTTAAGCATGCTTATGGGCCAAAAAACATATTCAATATAAAGACCATTGCACGTAATGATTCATTTGGGTATAAAGTAGTGAATACAAAACAAACATAGTCTTATTCCATCAGATTGTGTTGGTCTTTGAAATCATACATTGATTTCTGAAACAAGGATATGTGTTTGTTTGAATTGCAGATCATAGCAGCTTTTATCTTAAAAACGCAATTTTATGTTCAGAACTCCACTTAAAGTTTCTGCCTCAGAGTCTTTGAGCTCCGTCTTATTTAAATTAAAATGGATGAAAAAATCCTTTCAACAGTTGCCGAAGAATGCGGCGAGCATAAAACATGGTATAATAATTTTTCAACAAAAGGAAAACAAAAAAACAGCTTTCAAATTCATTTTCAATTTCATTCCACTTATTGGAGGTGGAAGCTGGAATTATTTTTAAAGAATAACGGTTAAAGTGTTTGGAAAATGGGCAGAGTTAAAAGGTTACATATTATTCTTTTTGATTTAGATTTTTTAAGAATGCTTTTAAAAATAAAGTCTGTATATTGAATAAAAGAAATAAATATATTTGAAATTTTAAAAAGAAGCCTTAAAAAAAAAAAAAAAAAAACCTTAAAGCTACTAAAATAATGCCTAAAAGGTATGAAAAGCCTCCGTTGGGTTCCCTGAAGGTAGGTTAGGCATACAAATTATTAAATTTGTTCCAGCATATGTTTTAAAACACCAATTTGAATCCAGTTTTCAACCTGTAAGCTTCACATCGTCGGCTTAGAGTGTAAACCTGCTAAATCCAATTTTTGTCAAATTTGATATAAGTATGCAGTTTGAAAGATCGAACGAAGACGCATCGTCTGACATAATTATTTTTGTTAAATTCGGCTTCTTAGCTGGCCAAAACGCTTGATGAGTAAAACAGCTAAGTCCATAACATCCAAATTCACCTGCTAACTCCATAACAATTAAAAATACCATATAAAATTCGAATAACAGGACAGAGAGGGGGGAACCTGATTTTTAAGAAATAATACAGTTTATTATCATGATAGGTATTCTATAAAATAATTTAAAAAAAAGTACAAAAATAGTACCTCCGTTAGTACCCACATACTTTGTTTCGAAATGTACATTAACATTGTGTTTATTAAATCTCAAGGTAGACACTACCAATGAACCTTTGTGTTAGCGAAAACACTACCTTTTGAAATGAACCCCTATATATAGCATTCGTAAACTAAATTAACAAAATCGCAAATAGGTTTAACCTAAACTCAAATAAGTTTCACCCAAGCGCAAATAGATTTAACCCAAAACCCAAACGCAAATAGAACTAACCCAATCGCAATTCGATTTAAACAAAACTATACGCAAATAATTTAAACTATTAACAAATCATTTTAAGCAAGACGCAAATTGGTTTAACCCAGACTCAACTTATTGTTCCAGCTGTGTGGTGAAGAAATGGAAGGCTTAACAGTATTGTAAATTCCACTAGTTCTGCGCGTTTTTCCAAGAACTTTCCGAACAAATAAAAGGCCAATCCACTAATAATAGCTTTTTAACAATTATGGATAATTCCAAAATCCATTAGACCCAAAAAGTACAACTGGATCAATAATTCAAGGTTAGATTAATTCAATTTACTTTTTGGTAAAAATTATTTGTAAATTGTTTAAATTATTTGCGTATAGTTTAACTATATTTGCGTTTTGCTTAAATCGAATGGGGTTAGTTCTAAAGGGTCCGCCAAATAACTTTTTTTTTGTTTGAAAATGCTATAAAAAAAACTACTGAATATTTTCTCAAATTTCTTTTTTTATTTGAAAGTACAATCTTTCCGGTTAATAATGAAAAATAATTTCATTCAAATGGCTGCTTCGCTAAGTCAGCCTGCGATCGACTTAGAGAAGATGCCGATTTTGCCAAAAAAATCATCTTTTCAGATGAAGCTCATTTTGATCTTGGCGGGTATGTAAACAAGCAAAATTTTCGCATTTGGGGCACAAAAAACCCGCACGCATACATTGAAAAGCCGATACACCCAAAACGAGTCACTGTTTGGTGCGGATTTTGGTCCAGAGGCATAATTGGGCCATTTTTCTTCGAGTGGCCGTTACAGTCAATGGCGATCGTTATCGGACAATGTTGAACGAATTTTTGTTCACAAAAATTGAAGAGGAGGATATTGACAACATTTGGTTTCAACAGGACGGCGCTACGTGCCACACAGCCGAAGCTACACTCCATGTAGTAGTAGCAGGCGGACCCTTTATTTGCGTTTGGGTTAAATCTATTTGCACTTGGGTGAAACTTATTTGTGTGTAGGTTAAACCAGTGGCGTAGCTAGGATATTTGCCGCCTGGGGCAAAACAATAATTTGCAGCCCCTTCGGTCTAACCATAATCAAACAAAATTTTGTCAAACTACTTTTTAAGCTATTTAGTTAAGTTATGGGTACCTTCATACTTAAAGTAGCAGACAAAATTTTGACTAACATTAAGCCGTTCTTATGAACTAATAGTTTTTTCGTTTCATTTTTTCATGTTTTGAAAAAAAGCAACGGTAGGTTTATTTTTTTTTTATTCATTTATCAATTTTGTTAAAAATAATTATATTTTTTCTTGAAAAAAAAACGAAACAACAAATCTTCTGCAAAAATATTCAGGTTACAGCATTTTTTTTTTACTTTTTTTTAAATGTCTACCGCGAAAAAATTTCTGATTTCTGAGAAGTGTCAACCCCTCTGAGCTCTGAACTGAAATTTACATATACAAAATATAAGCTACAAAAGATTACTTACAGTAAAAAATTTATTTTCTAATATAGATTTAGTTAAATTTCCAATTAAAAAAATTGTTTACCTTATTGGCTTACAACTTCCAATGCACAACGAAGTTAATTTTGCCGTCCCTAACTCCTGGTGACCGGGTCAGCTGCCCCCTTCGCCCCCCCCTAGCTACGCCACTGGGTTAAACCTATTTGCGATTTGGTTAATTTAATTTTCGAATGCTATATATTTTATTTTAACATTATTTATACTCAATAAAGCTATCGATTAGCAAAAATCCTACTCTATTTTTGATTGTTCTGGAAAAACGGCTAAGTCCATTATTTTTTTACATTACCAAAAAAAGAAAACCGGCTAACTTACAAAGATGCAAATAAGTAAAAAACTAAGATCCTGCTTGAGTTGTTTTATGTTTAGAAAGGAAGAGTACCAACTAACACATAATCCATGTTTTGGATTTTATTTTCTAGCAACGATAAAAGTTTTTGCGAAGTTTTTTCTTTCTTCTGTAAAATTTACATTTATGGAGTTAGTAGGTTTACACTCTAAGCCAACGACATATTATTTCAATAACACTTAAAATCCTAATTCAGACTTCAGATTTTCTTACAGATATTATTTTAATTCAATTTGTATTAACATCACCCATTTCTCTTATATTTATGTTATTCTTCCACTCAAAACAACTTTATTTTTTTTTCTCACTCATATCTCTTGCTCTCTCTTATTTCAACTCATCAAAACATTATTTTACTCAAAGAGCATGTAGCATGAATGAATCAAGAGAGAATGAATTTCTCTACGATATAACATGAACAAACATAACGAATACGATAAAAAAGGTGTTTGTTTGTGTTCTTGTTATTTTCAAAACAATGCGTTAACTTCATACCTACTTTGTTGATGTTTATGTTTTTCCACCATAAAATTGAACAACTCGACAATAGACAGACGGGCTGGGCCGACGCCGAATGGGTTGAATGAACAACACTCGGCTACTTAGGAATTTTTTTTTTTTTTTGAGAAAATAAGTAATTTTCCTTATTCCATCACAATTTTTGTATGGCCATTGCAACATAGCATTCGTCGTTATGGTAATTCAATTCAATATTTGAAGATTGAACACATATGAGTTTTCGGATATTTTACCTATACTTCTTATGCCTTTATGGATTCGTAGCACTAATAAGGGAGGGAAAAATGCACCAAAATAATATTTTAAGAGGACTTGAGGTTATGCATAAGCTACCTATTCTACTTAAAAATATTTTTTTTTTCTTGAAATTGAGGTCGATAAGGTTTGTTCATAGTATGGATTGAAAATATGAAAAGCTTTTTCAGCTGAGGCATAGCGTTTTGATTTTTGAAAATCATTCTCGATTTTTGATTTTTCGTCACAAATCCTGCAGAGCATAACGGAAGAATGTAAGTAGGCAAATTAAATTAGGTATCTACCTATATGTATTTGTGCTATGAAGTTAAACAGTCTTTGTTGTAAGGTAGGTGGTACATAGGTATATGTAGGTAGGTTTAAGGAATCCGAATTTCTTAAAAAAGTATAATTTTGGGAAAGTTATCTCAATTTGACGTAATGCATCTGAGGAGTTAAAGTGAAAAAATGGACACAATTTATTGTTTGTTATGATACCGATGCATAGTACCTAGATTTGAATAACAAAATGGAAGGGACAAAAGACATCTCGGTAAGGCGATCACAGCGAACCTATCGACTACATGTAAACCTACAAAATCGAGTTGCATGAGAATACTATAGAGTTGCAAGTACCGCTCATGGATAGCCGCATTTTGGGGGTAGATTCTGCTTAAGCGTTTGCAGACGTCATTGTGTTTTTTGAAGCATTTAATTCTACAAGATTTTTAATTCCCCACTGGACAGTGCTGTCAATATCAGAATTTAATGAGCTTATCATAAGCTGCCGTTGAAGTTTTATATCCGAAGGACAAGGGTGTGAATCAACAAAATAGTTTAATGGATGAGAAATTTCATACAATAGATCATTAATGGAAATGAGAAAGAGAGTCGGAGCCAAAATGGAGCCCTGGGGCACACCAGCATTTATTTTATGAATATCTGATTTGTAACCATCCAATCCAACTTGTATATAACGGTTCAAAAGGTTATTTGTAATCCAACGAAGAAGGGATTCATAGATTCCAAATGCACGAATTTTCGATAAGAGAGCTTGTTGCTCTTGCTCTATAAAATGCTTTTGAAAAATCAAGTGCAATAAATATAAATATATGAAATATACTATATGATCACCAGTGGAACTATTGCTGCGAAAGTACATACTTACTTTAGATGACACTCGCAGTCCAGGGTGGACTACGGACTCAACGAACAAGCCCCTCAAGCCTTCTCGGTCCCTAGCTAGCGTCCTCAAGTTACGCACTCCAAGTTGGCTGATGTCGTTCTTCACTTGCGTGTGCCACCTAAGGTGGAGTCTTGCTCTACCATCAGGAGTAGATTCGTCAGGCTGTTGCGCCAGTGTCTATATGCTCAAAGTGTTCCAGCCATCTCAGCCGCTGTATTTTCTGATTTTAGACCTGGTCGACGTCACTGTATGGTCCGTAAAAGCTCATTGTTAAATTTTCTCTTCCATACTCCATCGATAAAGACTGGACCGAAGATCACCCGAAGAATTTTCCTTTCAAAGCAGCCAAGTAGATTCTCATCCGATTTTGACGGGGTCAAATGCCTTCTTATTCTTAGCCTGAAGAAACGGCGGTTGGCTAGAGTAATTCTTTGTTTGATCTCCGCACTGATGTCATTTTGCGATGTAATTGTGGAGCCTATCCATCGTGACGTTTTGCCCTAGTTGACGATGTTGAGATTCCTTGTCTTGTCCTCATTAACATCCAAACCCATTTTTGCCGCCTCCGATTCAATACTTACAAACGCACTTGTAAAACCTCGCTTTGTTCTCCCAGTGATGTCAATATCTTGCTTCAAGAATGATGCTAAACAGGGTCATGATAACGCATCATCTTGCCTCTAACCTTTCTCGACATCAAAGCGTTCAGTGGTGTTCTTATCAATTTTGACGGAACAGTAAGATTTCTCCAAATTCATCCTGCACAAGTAGGCCAGTTTGGAAGGGATGCCGAGATGCGACATGGCTCTGTATAGTTCTTCTCTATCTACGCTATCATATGCAGCTTTGAAATCGATAAAGAGATGCTGCGTATCCAATTGAAAGTCCTGGGTTTTTTCCAAAATCTGTCGGAGTGTGAGGATTTGATCGATGGTTGATTTGTTGGGCTTAAAACCACACTGATAGGGGCCGATGAGATCGTTGACAAACGGGTTTAAGAGATCACACAGTACAGATGACAAGATTTTGTATGTGACGTTGAGGAGACTTATATCTCTGTAGTTGGCACAGGTCATCGGGCATACTTTCATATCTGACCAAATTTTGGAGATAAGTTGGTGTATACTCCCTACAAAGTCATCTCCCCCTGCTTTTAATAGCTCGGTTAGCAGCCCATTCCCACCAGCAGCATTGAACGCTTCAAGCTTGGCTATTGCTAATCGCACTTCATATTGGTCGAGCGAACCGAAATTTTGACCATCATTTGCTCAGGTTGAATGGAGTGTTCTGTCTAACAGTGGAGTTTTGACAATCTTCGCCGTAAAGCAGACTAGAAAAGTGTTGTTTATAGGTCCTAAGGATGGACTGTGTGGCTACCACCATATTCCCACTCTCATTTTGGCAGGCTTCCGTTCTAGCCTTGTATCCCTGGGTAGATTGCTTCAAACTTCGGAAGAACTTTCGAACATCCCCCTGCTGCTACAGTCCTCAATAGACTTGACGGCCCACTTCACGTGCTCTCTCTTTTTCCTCCTGAGAAGCCAGTGTTCTTGTCTTCGTTTCTGCCCGTAGAGCACCCAGCACTCTCACAAACTCTGGTTCTAGACTGCGCAACTCTGGTTCCAGACTGCAGACTAGAACCAGAGTTGCTGGGTGCTCTACGGGCAGAAACGAAGACAAGAATGCTGACTTCTCAGGAGGAAAAAGAGAGAGCACGTGAAGTGGGCCATCAAGTCTATTGAGGACTGTAGCAGCAGGGGGATGTTCGAAAGTTCTTCCGAAGTTTGAAGCAATCTACCCAGGGATACAAGGCTAGAACGGAAGCCTGCCAAAATGAGAGTGTGAATATGGTGGTAGACACACAGTCCGTGCTTAGGACCTGTAAACAACACTTTTCTAGTCTGCTTTACGGCGAAGATTGTCAAAATTCCACTGTTAGACAGAACACTCTATTCAACCTGGAAAATGATGGTCGAAATTTTGACTGGTAGGCCTAATTCTTTGCTGCATGTGCCAGCCTGCATTCCAGCCTAAAGCCCGGCACATCAGTGATGGCATTTTGCCAGTGTTTCCACTGGTCCCTTGCTGATGATGCTGGTGGCGGGCTTGCTAAGAGATTAAGAGATGCGTGGTGTTCAAAAATCCTGGTGATCTCTTACGATTTTAACTTCACGACGTTAAGTCTTTTCACAGCATCCGCTCGTCATTGTGGCGTCATGGTTCATGGATATCCGCATTCGCACTTGAGCTACCGCAAGTAGTGATCGGGTCTATGATGTTGGCACCTCAAATCGTTCGGACATTTAGGATACTAGAAGCACATCTGAGTATATCGCAACATGATCAATCTGCTTGACGGTTCGTTCATCTGGAGACCGCTATTGAGGTGTGTGAATCGAATGCTTGCTTTGATGACATTTCACCCCCCTGCAAAGTCAATCAGCCTGAGTTTTTTACCGGAAATGTTGTCGTGAAAGCTGTGTCCTCCGACTATCGAACCAAAGATGCCCGCCTTTCCGATCTTGGCTTTGAAGTCGCAAATAATTATCTTGACCTCGTACTTGGGGCACCTAATCATTCGTATTCTTGAGTAGATCGTAAAAGAATTCCTTGGTTGAGTAATCTTGGTATTCCGTTGGGGCGTGGACATTGATCAACATGATGATTTTGAATTTTGCTTTGATGCGGATTGTGACCAGACACTCGCTTACGTTTCTGAAGCTCAAGACTTCTTGTCTCAGTCTTCCCCTTAGCACAAAACCACAACCAAAGTGCCGCTGAAACTTAACTCATTCAGCACAGAAACAATAGTTGAAAAACTTGCACTGGCCCAAAGTTATTTTGGTTTGATTCCATCATTTGATTTTTGCAGCCAACTGTCAGTTCACTTGCTAAAGAGCGGTAAATGAGCGCTTTTCACTTTCGACAGCAAAAGTTAACGAAGATTTGATGAAGAGTACTAAATGGCAATAATGGAAGCGTCATATGAATTCTTGTATTTGCTCTGTTTCGTACGACCACTTGCGTGGCCTTCTAACTATTAAAGTTCTATCATAAATATTTCCAGTTTTCAAAAAAAAAAAAATGTCAACAAAAAGATAAAGAGGCACAATTCACGAAAACGAAAAACTGTCCTTCAATTTATAAACTCTATGGGAGAAATCTATTTATTCTATAAAATAAAAAAAAAACGTATCAAATGGTCAAGATGCCACACCGCAATTTGAATTTACAGCTTCAAATGTTCTTGACTTAGATTGTAAGATCAAAAGTTCTTGACCTGGATTTTCAAAACAAAGTGCGAGTAACACAAGTTGAACAAGTCCCATTACATCTGCAGAAGCCAGAACGTGCCATTAACCATTAACTTATTATAGAAGCACCATACATACATATACCTTTTTGCTTAAATATCAGTTTCGAATGTCTTGTAGTTTTCACTCACTTAACAAAGACAAATACTCAAGATCAACTATATTCAAAGGTGCCTTTACCTATGATCTTTTCCTTGGAGAAGTATAGCTTTTATTTGCATACCATTTAAGGCTGCTCAGAAGTACAAACATCCTTTGGATTAGCTATGCGCTGACTGTAGTTTGTATTGCCAGAGATAGCCATCTGAATATCTTTTAACGTGTGCGAGTTCATTCAGCTGTTGAACTATCCAAACCTAACCGACCGACTCGACTACTATGAGCGATGAGACAATCTATGACACCCGCCATAAAGCGGTGTTTGTTTCGATCAAGCTGATCATTGGTTTTTATTATACTCGCACGCTCAGGCTATCATCAAGCTAAGTAGTATAGAAGATTATGAGGAAGCCTGGATGTGTGGTAAATATTTGCCAACAGTGGCGCCTGGTTGGAACGAGAAACATCATTTCTGTCTGGTGGTAGGCAAATATTACTTAATTTTCTCAAACTCAAAGTGGAATCTTGTTTATGAAAAACCTACCTACAAACATTCATACAAACATTCGTATCATATTGCGAACATTGAATTTTAAGAAGGGTCTTCAAAATCAATATGAAGTTTTTGTTGACTGACAAATGTGAAGAACTCCAGATGTTGATAAGATTGAAATGGTCAGTGAATATGAGTATACATTTTAATGTATGTAGGTATCTACTATCTATAAATACTTTTGGATTTGGAAAGACTAAAAGAATGCAAAGAAAACACAAAGTGTCAATAAAATGTGATACAACGAATTGATAAGAATGTCTGTATATAAATCAAAATAAATCAAGCTGGATGCCGCATACCATTCGATGTGATTTCGATTAAGGTAATAAGTGGAGATATTTTAGTCAGTGATAAAAACTAAACTTAAAAATCAATCAAAAATGTTTATAATGGGATCTACATAATTAATGTTCATGGCATTATAAAATGGGAAGCGTTGTTTCTTTCACTTCTTGAAAGCCTTTCAATAATCCAAGCCAATGAAGCCGCTTTATAAGTGAAATTATTATCGAGCCTCAAAGATCATGCTGTTTTTATTAACCAAGTTTAACCAGAAGAAAACCAAAGGCCACAAATAGTACAAAATTTCAAATAAATATTAGCTTACGCACACTTTTGCATTGCTTATTATTGGACTATGGACATTAGGGTGGTCCTTAAATTGGACACTGTCTTGGATACTTACTTACTTACTTAAGGTGGCGCTACAGTCCGGGGTGGACCAGGGCCTCAACCAACAAGCTTCTTCCAGCCGGCTCGGTTTCTAGCTAGCTGTCTCCAGTTTCACACGCCAAGTTGGTTGAGGTCTTCTTCCACTTGCGTGCGCCACCTTTTACGCTGTCCACCTCTACTGCGTTGTCCCACGGGGTTGGATTCAAAGACTTTCCGGGCCGGAGCATTGGTGTCCATTCGCTCTAGGTGACCCAGCCATATCTCAGTCGTTGGCTTTTCACTTTTGTGGCTAGGTCGGTGTCGCTGTACAGCCCATACAGTTCGTTGTTGTATCTTCTTCTCCATTCCCCATTTATGCAGACGGGACTAAAAATCACCCGGAGAATTTTCTTCTCAAAACAGCCTTACGCGTTCTCATCCACCGTTAGCAGTGTCCATGCCCCTGCACCATACATTAGGACCGGGATGATAAGCGTCTTATACAGGGATAGTTTAGTTGCTCGAAAGAGGGCTTTGATTCTCAATTGCCTTCTTAGCAGGGATTGGCAAGGCAAGAGTAATTCTTCGTTTGATCTCAACACTGGTATCGTTTGCTGAGTTTATAGCGGATCCTTGGTAGACAAAGTCTCTGACCACCTCAAAATTATAGCTGTCTATAGTGCCGTTCTTTCCGGGACGTCGGTGTTGGGTATCCTTTCTTGTTAACAGCATATATTTCGTTTTACTTTCATTCACCGTTAATCCCATCTTCTTGGCTTCCTTCTCAATACTCACGAAAGCACCACTTACATCTCGCCTTATTCGTCCGATTATGTCAATGTCGTCAGTGTAAGTGAGTAATTGGACGGAATTTTGAAAGATTGTGCCTCTAGTGTTGACGTGAGAGTTTTGCACTATTCTTTCAAGAAAGATGTTGAAGAAGTCGCATGACAGCGCGTCGCCTTGCTTAAAACCTTTTTTGACATCAAAGGTGTCGGTGAGGTCTTTGCCGACCTTGATGGAACAGCGTGCATTCTCCATCGTTATCCTGCACAAACGGACGAGTTTGGCAGGGATGCCAAAACTAGACATTGCTCTATATAGCTCGTCTCTATAGATGCTGTCATACGCGGCCTTGAAATCGATGAAAAGTTGGTGGGTATCGATTTGAAACTCCTGGGTTTTCTCCTAGATCTGCCGTAGTGATAATATTAGGTCGATGGTGGACTTCCCTGGCCTAAAGCCACACTAATATGGTCCTATCAGGTTGTTGAAAAATGGCTTCAGGCGTTCACAAAGTATGGCAGAGAAGATCTTGTAGGCGATATTAAGAAGACTGATGCCTCTGTAGTTGGGGCAGTCCAGAGAATCGCCTTTCTTGAGGATCGGGCAAACAATGCTGAGGTTCCATTCATCGGGCATGCTTTCCTCCGACCATATTTTACAGATGAGCTGGTGCATTCTCCTAACCAATTCATCGCCAGCCGCTTTGAATAGCTCAGCCGCAAGGCCATCAGCTCCAGCAGCTTTATTGGACTTGAGTTTACATATGGCTATCCTCACTTCGTCAAGATCGGATGGATGGAATTGTTGGCCTGCGTCGTCCAGGTTGAATGGTGCAATCTGCATGGTAGCGGAATTCGGTTCGTCATCGCCGTTATACAATTGGCAGAAATGATTTTTCCATATCCTCAGCCCCGACTGCGATTCCACTATGATGTTCTCTTGATCATCCTTGCAGGCTTCGGCTCGGGCTTTGTAACCCTGGGAGGTTCTCTAAACCTTTTGGTAAAACTTCCGAACTTCATTCCTGCAATGGCATCCCTCTATATCCTCGATCGCACGATTCTCATGCTCTTCCTTTTTCCTTCTTAGAAGCTTGTGTTCCTCTCTCCTCTTCTGGTCGTAGAGCGTGCGAGCAGCTCTGGTCCTTCAATGCAGCGCCGCTTTGTATGCCTGTTGTTTGGCTGCATGTCGGCATTTTTCGTCGAACCAGGGGTTTCACTGTGGTGGTCGTGCAAAGCCCAGCACGTCAGAGAGGCGGCATCTCTGATGGCTTCCTGGCAATTCTTCCACTGGTTCTCGATACTTGCAGTTGGTGGCATTGGACTATTTAAGACGGTGCGAGAGACTCGATCGGAAAAGGACCTGGCGATTTCTTGCGACTGTAGCCGTCCGACGTTAAACTTCCTTACAGTATTTCCCTGCTTTGGCTTTGGTCTGGATATCCGTAGCGTTACCTTGGCTACAACGAGGTAGTGGTCCGAGTCAACGTTGGCTCCTCGGAAAGTTCGGACATCCTTGATACTGGAGGAGTGCCTTGAGTCGATCGCAATGTGGTCAATTTGGTTGGCGGTTGATTGACCAGGAATTCTGATGGTCAATCGAGATGCGGAAACTGTGTTCTAGCTACCACAACGTTTCGCCCCGCAGCAAAGTCGATTAACCTGAGTCCGTTATCGGAGGTGGTTTCGGCTGTATTTTCCAATTGTGCCACCAAAGATGTCTTCTCCTCCTAGTTTGGCATTAAAATCACCCAAGACAATTTTAATGTCATAGCTAGGGCATTGCTCATATGTCTTGTCCAGGAGCTCGTAGAACTCGTCCTTGATGTCGTCATCTTTCTCCTCTGTGAGGGCATGCGCGCATATCAGGCTGATGTTGCCGAACTTAGCCTTGATGCGAATTGTCGTGAGGCACTCGTTTACATAGTTGAAACTCAAGACTTCTTGCCTAAGTCTGCCTCTAACAACAAATCCAATTCCAAAAAGACGCTGCCCTTGTGGTCGGTAACAGTCACCGTAGTAGATATCGCAGTCTTTCAGTTTTCTTTTGCCCGGTCCATCCCATCGCACTTCTTGAATGGGATGTCTGCTTTGTAGCAGTCTAGGGCTTCGGCTGCACATGGTCTATAGAGCAGCGGTTCCCAAACTTTTTAAGCTGTGGAACCCAAAACAATGCCCAAATATATTTCGGAACCCCACCCTGACAATAGCAAAAAATTAAAAACAAACACATTTCAAAATCAATTTTTTATTTACCTAGTGTGAAGCATGAATCTGTTTCATTGTCTGATTTATTTGTTTTTAAATTAACTTCTATGTCCAAAAGTTGTATTCGGATATTTGGGGCAGCGTCTAGTCTCGATCTGTATTTAGTTTTCATGTAAGTATACACTGAAAAGCCTACTTCACAGCGGTACATTGTAACAAAAGGTATCAAATTCAATAAAGCTCTTTTGGCAAGCTCAGGGAATTCATTCTTAATACCAATTCAAAATTCGTTTAATGATACAGAATCAAATACCAATTTTGATGAAGGAGAGCTCTGCAGATCTATCAGGGATTCGTATTCCTGTATACTCAGGGTCATAGGCTTAATGGTTTTCATTAGAAATAGATTTTGTACCCACTCGATGTCAGTATTTGTATCCTGAAAGTAATCAAGCATGGGTCTTTCGAGACTAACCAAATGGAGAGCAATAACATTGCTAATATCTGCTCTGAGCTCAAGCATGCTTTCTTGCAAGAATTTATGTAAAACTGGAAAACACTCAAAATTTTTCTTTTGTACACATGAGATAGTCCAGTCATATTGTATTTTTACCATGCAAATTCTGGGGTAGTTTTGATTTGTTCGCTCCTTTATGTTTTCGGGGGTGTTGAATCCAAATCTGAAGTTTGCCCACAAAATTTCGTGACGCAACATGGAAAAAAATGCAAAAAATGCATTTTTTTGGGAGTTTTTCACGAATGGCTCGAAAACTACCAACTATTCGAAAATGACACCAAAGTACCATTGAAAGTATACACAATGTCCAATAAATCTCTATGCAAGGTTTTTTTCTGTGACAACCCATTTGGACTCAAGCGCTAGTCGAAAATTTACGTATTTGTACTGCTTTCGAAAATTTACTCGAAAGCGCTAAGAAACTACTTTGTGTGACAAAATTTGAATTTTTATCTGAAACATGAACCAAGATATACTTTCTGATGGTCCTTGACGCGCTGAGTTCGAATATATTTAAATCTAAAAACTAAAAAAAAAATGCATTTTTTTTTACAAATTTGGGGATTTTTTTTCTGGAGGTAATTTTTTTCGAAAAAATGTTTATGGTCATTCTGAAGTATGAACATTTTACTTCTAAATTCTTTTTGAATCTTTCAAATACCTCCATTCATCTTCGAGAAATCGTTGGTTTTCGTTTTACTACCTAATTCGAAAAACCCCACAATTTGCCCTTTTGAGCACACATTGACTGGATTTTTCGAATCAGGTAGTAAGACGAAAACCAATGATTTCTCGAAGACGATTGGAGACATTTGAATAATTCAAAAAGAACTTTGAAGCAAAATGTTCACACTTCAGAATGACTATAAACATTTTTTCGAAAAAAAAATTACCTCGAGAAAAAAATATAACTTCAAACTTGCATACAAAAATGTATTTTTTTTTAAATACTTAGATTCGAATATCTCAAAAACGTAACGTTCTAGAGCAATTCCAAGGCCAGATTCGAACTCAACGCATCAAAGACCATCAGAAAAGTATATCTTGGTTCATGTTACAGACAAAAATTCAAATTTTGTCACACAAAGTAATTTCTTAGCGCTTTCGAGTGGATTTTCGAAAACAGTACAAATACGTCAATTTTTGACTAGCGCTTGAGTCCAAATGGGTTGTCGCAGAAAAAGACCTTGAATAGAGGTTTATTTGAAATTGTGTATACTTTTAATGGTACTTTGATGTCACTTTGGAATAGTTGGTAGTTTTCGAGCCATTGTTGACAAACCTCAGATTCGGAGTCAGCACCCCCGAAAACATAAAGGAAGGACAAAATCAAAACTAGACCAAAATTTGCTCGCAAGCACAAATTAACTGGACTAAGAACCGGAAATAAATTTTTCTTTTTAGAGCCAGTTTGTCTCTCGCAAAAAATACTGTAATTGATTTTTCCTGCAGAGCTGTAGCAGTATCGTTGATCTTCTCGAAAATGTCTGCAATATAAGCTAATTTCGTAATCCATTGCTCATCATGCAATACATCAAAGAGGTTTGCAGTTGAAGACATATTGTTTTTCAGTTTGAACACATTCAACTCAAGACAAAGTTGAAATAACCTGGATAAAGCTTTCCCTCTGGAAAACCATCGGATTTCAGTATGAAGAAGAAGCGATTCGTACTGACTGCCCATATCTTAACAAACAAATTTAAACAATCACGATTGGAAAGGACGACTCTTTACAAAATTTACTATTTTCACAGCTTCACGCAGAATTTTTTTCTTAAATCAGTTGGCATTATTTTCATAACAAGTGCATAGCGATGGAAAATACAGTGACTGCTGGTACTTCTAGGAGCAAAGTTTTTTGTATTTGAAAAAACCCCTTTAACCGCCGCTGCATATATCAATAAATGTTCCCCAAATAATGATTTCTTTAATCATGAAACAGTTTATGACCCTAAAGTTCACATTTCGATTAAAAAATATAATCTCCAAAAAAATGTTTGTTCAAATTTTTTTTTTGTGGAAATTTGTTCTTATTTTTCTTTTATTGTTTGTATTTTACTCTTTATACTTCAAGAAATTTGTGGAACCCTGAAAACTCTCCCGCGGAACCCCAGGGTTCCGCGGAACACACTTTGGGAACCGCTGCTATAGAGAGACAGAGCATTCACGTGTAGATCCGAAGTTCGTTGTCCTTATTTCGTTTGCTATGGTCGTCAACAGTAAATCCGTCCGTATCCGAGGCTTGTTGTTGCTTCGCATCTAAAATAGCTTTACGTGGCCGGGAAGTCGCTCTGACGGCACGACCCCCAACCTGGAGGACCAGGCCCTCACAATATAACTCCAAGGGCGGGGAGCCAGATTAACCGCTCCTTATAGGCCTGAGCTCCGAATATGTCGTAGTACCCCGTATGAGGTGTTCACTAAGTAGTTCAGCCTAACTGGAACTGTAGACGCCACCGTTGATTCCATCTGGAGAATTCTTCCGCTGCCGCCTGGATAAAGGAGAAGTGCCTTAGTGGGAACACTCCTCCCCCCTCTCTCGTTTGCTGCCCCCTTAAACCGTCCACAGGGATTGGAACCCCATCTTCAGTTAAAGGTACTAGGCACCCGATGTTCACCGCGTGGAGGTGAGAGTAGGAGTTGATAGACAGAGGTTCGCTTTGAAAAAAGCTTGTGTCCTCTTGAATGCACATGTCTACCCTTTGAACATCCGTTGAACTAACTCCCAAATTTATAAACTAAGTCCCATCAACTAATTTTGCGGGAGTTAGCTCATTTTGGTTTTTGGGCGTTAATCTTTTGGGAGTTAGTTCGTATAGGGCTGGAACCAGTACCTATTTGCACTTTAAAAAATACAAATGATTCATCTAATATAATACCTCTATCTCTTATTGATAAAGCAAACAAAAGCAGTTTTACTGTACATATACTATCTATTATTCCATCTCCCGACTTTTATTTCAAGTTAAAAAATTCATGAATTCAAAATTACGTGAAACTTATAAAAGAAACTTTTTGATTCATAATTATTGTTAACAAACTTAAAACAACCACAAAAAAAAAACACCCTCAAGAATTAGATTTGATTTATTCGACTCTCAATTGACCTTTAAGAATTTTACATTGCTTCAGATATACCTTCATACTTATCTCGATATAAACTTTACTCAATGATTTATGAAACCAATATATAATTTCATAATTTTCTTTAGTTCTGCTTGGTGCTGTTGGTATATTAAAACCAAAAAAAAACAATTCCAAAAAAGGTTATTTCAACTAATTAATTCTTGTTCAATACAAAATACAAAAATCAAAATCGAAACAATTCCCCCCTAAAGACATCTTTCGTGCTGGCTCATATATCATCAATGCAAGACTGCGCACCAGAACGGGAAAGTAGGCCAACGACACTTCTTTTTCTTCTATTTTATATAGAGAATTGTATAATAAAAAAAAATCATATTTATTATCCAAAGAATTTAACCAAAAAATCGAATGAAATCAATGCACAGTCGACAATCGAGAGGCGAGGCATTCCAGCAAGCAAGCGAGCGTCACCATTCACCAAGCCGACAAATTAATTTACCAATTCCCAACTTATTTATATACTTTTTGAATATAAATTTTACCCAATTATTGATGTGTAATAAAATTAAATGAACGCGCGGCAGACCCCATTGTTATGTTATTGGCACCGTTCGTCGTCATCTTCCTCTGTCTGTACGTCCCCACTACGATCTCAAATATCTTGGTTGCTTAGAAAAAAAAAACGCCTTAAAGAGCCACAACGGGTCACCAAACAAATAATATTCAAATCAAATCCAGTGCAACAGCCCATAAAAACCAATTTAAGTACAAATTAAACTCTGATATTGGCTAAGCTTCGCTTGCTAGAACTGCGGCTATATGTGGTGTTATTGTGCGAGCTTTGTAAGAGTGTGCTCGAATGTGAGATCCGAAACGGGCCGTCCGGTCCGCCCCGAGAAATTCAATATATCTATCTTTCTATACAAAGGCTTTGATTAGAAATAAAATACGCGCCGAGCACGATTGAATTAATTGAATCAAAAATGAGTTGAGTTTGGTCTGCATCACGCATCGCAGAGTCCAGAGCAGACTGACTGGGCGAAATCTATGACTGGTTGCCTGTTGGTTGGAAATAACTCCACCATCAGAGAACCACAATAAATTCTAATTGGAAGCTATTCCCAGGCCAGATGTATAGATAGATACTTCTGCAAACAACAACAACACACGAACAAGCATTGACCTTTCAAATATTTATTTTATGTATGAATTGCTGATGGCCTGGTCTGGACTGGATGGCTTGTCGGAGCACGGTTCGGAGAGACAGAGACGTACAAGGGACACGTTGTCCCCGGAATCGGACTTGGCGCTGTGATGTTCATTGGAATCATTGGGGTTAAATTGTTGATTTGGTGCCTCTTGAGTAGCAGAATTTAGTTCTATTTGATTCGATTTCAATGAAGTGGAGTTTGTTGCAAAAAAATGAGGCACGTCAACCAAAAAAAAAAAGGAATAAAAACTCACAGACAAACAGACGCGCGAAATAGTGTTTTCTATTTCTATCGAGATCAGGATGGTGATGGTGGCAATGTTAGCTATTCATCCTCATCTCTCCATCCCTAAGCCGGCATCCAAGCAGATGCCTATTAAATGTTCACTTATTGAAATGAAATATGAGAGTTGAGAGCCTTTGGGTCCCTATTGGCGCAAGAACAAAAATTATTTTACAAACTTTGTTTACAAAACGAATAATTAACATACGAGTGGAGAATGAGTATATTTGGTGTTGAAGTGGAAGCAATGTTTGGACTTAACAACGATTATGATCACATTGAATATTTTGACTTGGGTCATAAAAATGAAGTTGCAAACTAACTGGTGGAATAACAAGTGATTATGAGGCCGTCTGGGTCAGTTTTTTAAGGACTATGATGATGTGGGTTAAATTAGTTTAATTATTAATAGAACATCAGGGCTGCGAAATCGTTTTTTTTTTTTTTTTTTAACAAAGGCATACCATGAGTTTCCGGTTTTTAATAATTGATAAGAATATTTCGCAAGACAGACGTGATATTCAATAAATTTGAAGTCAGATTGGAATTAAGGGCGTCAAACACCTCTGGAAAAATGTAATCTGGTTTCAAAACAGAAATATCAAAGACCTGTGTTATTGAATACATATTTGGGAAGCAATAAATATAATAAGTTGGTAAAGGGCCTTTCAACAGAAATGCCCAATTTTTGTTATAGGTTCGTGGGTCAAAGCAATATCTTATTACTTACTTTTTACTTGCGATTATAGGTACTATAAGGCAAGTTTTGGATTCGTGCAAAAAAAAATTTTTGAGATAACAATCAAACATGATATTACGATGATAGAGAACACCAAAAAAGTGGGTGGCACAATTCTGTCTGTCTGTCTGTCTGTCTGTCTGCCTGTCTATCTGTTCGTCTACAGCCTAAACGGCTTGATCGATTTTGTTCAAACTTGGTACATAGTGGTTTTTGGTGATTATGCCCACACATTTTTTCATTTTTTTTTAGAACCAAAAATAACGGTACCTGCCATACAATTTTTTTTAACAATTTTACATAACCGTATTTTTCTCAAAAACGGCTCGACAACTTTTCTTAAAAATTCCAGAAGCTTCCAAAAAATATAAACAGTTGTGCGTACCAAAATTTTTGAAAAAATATTTTTTGGATTTTTAAAAAATGTTTCAAATTTTTTTTTTGAAAATCAAATATTTCGAAAACGATATGATCGATTTTTTTGAAACTCGATATTTACCTAAGAGTTTTTCAGTATTCTCTACAATATTTTTAGAAAAAAATTACTTTTAAGAAAAAATAACGGTACCTTCCATACAAAAGTTAAAAAACCACAAAGGAAAATATTTTTTTGCTTAAAAACGACTCCTACGATTTTGATTAAACTTTTTTAATATTCTAAAAATAGTACGATCTACTACCAAAATTCCTCAAAACCGGGTTGACAATTTTTTTTTCAAATTTTGTTTTTATATACAAATAAATATATACTTTAGATTTGCATACCAAAATTTGTTCTTTAAAATGTTATAAGAATTTTATATATAAAAAATTATTTTTTTAAGAAACCGCTCCAACGATTTTAAATTTTTTTTCCTATACAATCATATTCAATCAAGAATTGAGATGGCATTCTTTTTTTCCACTTCAAACTGTCAAAAGAGTTGTTTTAGGCAATTTTAATGTCGTATTTCATAATTCTCTTCATTTTTCTCTCATAGTTTCCATGTTTTTATATACAATTTTCTTAAACCCGCAGTGTCTTGAACATAAGAGCAAGTACGTCTGACC
The DNA here is from genome assembly GCA_963921185.1 of Dasysyrphus tricinctus. Taxonomy (NCBI): domain Eukaryota; kingdom Metazoa; phylum Arthropoda; class Insecta; order Diptera; family Syrphidae; genus Dasysyrphus; species Dasysyrphus tricinctus. The sequence goes on from OY992533.1 coordinate 60,921,815, forward strand.
CAGTCGTGCATTTTATTTTCTACCGGCAACGAACAACGATGCAAGTTTCGCGAGACGATGAAAGATGATAGACGTTTAGTCCGAACTTTCGGAAAGGGTTCCGTTGGTGGAGAGAAAAAGAACGCGTTCAGCACATATGATGCTACCTCCAACTGCTCAGGAAGGGTGGGTTTCAACAAAAATATTATATTACCAAATTTGATTGCCTTGTTTGACTAATTGGTTGATTAATTTCCTCGCTTCTTTTCCCAACCTGAAAAGAAGACCTCTGAAGCAGAACCGACGATGAAAAGATTTTTAAAATTAAAGAATTGAATTATAGTTTTGAATGACATTCGAAAACTATTTATTAAATGGAGGGCCAAAATCCAAGATCATTTAATCAAATTTTACAACAGCAAAATCAGATCAAGATGAAACGTTATCTGTCAGTCCCGAAGGAACCAATGAGGATTTTACTAATGGGTCGTGAGTCCTGCAATGCCAAGAGAGAACCAACGGAACAAAAACTAAACAAATTTTTAATATTGCACAATTTTGCGAACAGTAAAAGAAAATCACAATAAAATTTTATAAATTAATTAAATTTCTACTCATCTTTTCCAATTTCCTTTCCTCTTTAAAATTTTCTTCCCTGTAGGTACCTATACCTCATACTCAATTTTTCCTCAATAAGTTCTCCTTCTACCTTCGCCAAAATATCTTTTTCCCAATTTTCGATCTGTCTCACTTTATTTTTCTTATTTTGATACCAAAATTAATTTCTTCGATTTCCAACACTTTTCTCTTATGCTCTCTTAAACGATCTTTATTCACTGCTCTTCAGTCGAGAAGTATCCTTCCTGATTTTTCAATTTCTATTTTAAGCTTCTTGAACTGGTCTCCCCGGTCTGTGCTTTCAGCCAATCGGAGCCCGCGAACTTCTATCACGTCATTTTTAAGCAACTCTCAGCGGTTCTTCTTACTTGCACATACGAACCCTAGCTTTTGCAAGTTATTGTGGAATTCGCCGATCGCTGGTGTCACTTTCAGAAGTGCAACGACACGATGAATGCATTCAGCCATTTTCCTCCTATTTTCTTATTTTTGAAGATGAAAACACCAACAATCGAACAAACAAGTTTTGAAATTTTAAAAACCATTTTTCCCCTCCAAATTTCCAAAAACAGAACCCAAAAGTTAAAAGAGAACTCAAGCGACGAAAAAAAAAGAGATGACCAATAACTTAAAATGCGGAAAGGTAAATTGGAAATTATCTTCTACTCGCGATCAAAAAAATAGCCTACTTCGGTGGGTTTTTCTGGAATTAGGGATACGTCGATAAGTTTAAAGTCATGTTGGGCACTAAGCCATTCTCAAAAACAGTAACATCTAGCGGACAGGGACCAAATAACAACCACGCTTCTTTGGGTAATTAGGATTCATACAAACTGTCTGTCTAGGTAATTGAATACATTTTAACACAGACTGTCGCACCCGTCTGTTGTGTTGTGGGATAGTGGTTTGCTCTTCTACTTTAAGAGCCAGTTACGTCAATAATTATCTTATTTCTCTCCCAGGATATTAAAGAGAACACCTGTAGAAAAAGAAATGATAGAACGACTGGAAAGAGGATTTTGGAATTTAAAAAGAATAGTTTTTGTCGTGGTAAATTTTACCTTCCTTGAGCGGTTTCAATAAAATTGACACAGGTGATAGCTGATACAGAATTAGAAAAGGAAAAATATTTTCAAGGCAGGGTGTTCCAAAAATATGTCAAAATATTGCAACTTCGTTGTTCCTTGAGCGATTTCAACAAATTGACACAGGCAATACGATAGTTGATTAAGAATTAAAAAGAAAAATTGCTACAGGGTTCTTTTGTAATTCTGTTTCAGCTTTCACCTCTGTCAATTTTGTTGAACTCACGCAAGGAACAACGAAGTTCCAGGACTTCGGAACTTTTTTCGAAATTTTGTTATTCTATACTTTCTCTTCTGAAACTTTGGCTTTTTGAAACTTTCGCCTTTCGTAACTTCGTTTTTTGAAACTTTGTGTTTCGAAACTGTATCTTTCCGAAACTTTGTTATTTCGGAACTTTTTATCCTTCGAAACTTTGCCTTTCGAAACACGCTCTGATTGTTTTTGGCAGATTTAACACGCTCTGATTGTTTTTGGCAGATTTACGCTTATCACATATATTATGCAAAAAAAAGGCAATTAAATTAACCCTTACAGTTACTATAGAGGATGAAAATAAAAATCTGAAACAAACTTAGCGATTTTTGTTTTCTTATTTTGATCTACTGCGAGTATATTATTATTCATAAGAACAACAAATATTCCACATACGCCACAGTGAACCACATTTTTACGCCATGTTAAAATATAAAGATTTTAAAATTAATATAAAATATAAGGCTACATTTTATGTTCAGGGAAAGATCCAATAAGCGGACATCCATCGTCCCCTAATTTTTTTTCCGGTTATGAGAACTGTCGGGTTAAGCCAACGCCCGCTCTGTTTCTCTTGTTATTGCAAAATAAAATTACTGTGAAAGTAAGAGTAGAAGAACATGTACAGTGCAGAATGCGGTGCAGAAATGGGATTCAAACAGTTTCAACATAACGTTAACTTACTTACTGTCTGGTTATTAGAGCTTGCGCGTCCGTTGAAAAGAGTATCCGCTTAGACCAGTCGGCAGGGCAAAAAAGATTTTCCATAAAGCAAAACTATATTATACTGATCAAAGCTTTGTATTGGAATTGAAAGTAGGGTTGTTTCAAAGTTAACCAAAAAAAATGGCGTGGCTGTAGGTGTTGTGCGACAGCCACCATATTAAAAAATGAGTCTTAGCCAATATCTCGAGAACGGTTCATCCAACAAAAAATATGTTTTACTTTTTTTATAAACTTAATTATATTTTTTCCTAACAACATTTTTTTTAAAGGCTTAAGTTAAAGTGGCCTTAGTTCTATTTTATCTTTTTTGCCTTATATCTCCTTGAGGGTTGCTGTTATGGAAATAAGAAATGTTCTACAAAGCTGTAAGAGCATATAATTTCCAACAATTTTTTTTCTTTTCACATTTTGTTCTTCAACGTATGGTTCAAAAGTAATTGTTCCTGAAAGTCAGCATTTTCACGCCTATAGACCAGAGAGCTTGTGAAGGTTTTGCTCAAAGTGCTTAATACCGCTCCAAATCTTGTAGACTCATAGAAGGTTCTGGTTCTCGGTTTTAGAAAGCTCTTGAAAATGTCTCTCGATTTTTTATTTTTCTTGCCTTTAACAAGGCATGGATTTCAAAATATCGCCATCCAAAGACAGTAAGGTAGATAGTTGGGGCAGAAAATCGGTAAAAACACTTTGGATGCGAATATTTTCTCAACCAGACCATGAAAAAAAATTTGACTTGCATGTGCTTATAGGGTTTGACCTTTCCAAAAAAGTATGGCACTTTGCTGTTTATTCTTAGACCACTTGACTAGTCTAAATGACTGAGCCTTTCAAACGGTTTCCATTTAATGTCCTGCCTCTCAGCTGTACCAAAACTGACATACGTCGTCCATCGCCAGCAGGAAAAGAATTGGCGATAGAACATCCCCTTGTCTCACACCCTGTTGCACTACAAGGGAGTCGGATAGCTGCCCATTTGTGTAAAACAAAATAACATTCGCTCCACTAAAACAAAAGAATATTATTTTTAATTTTCTTTAAAATCATAATTATAAAAAGCCTGAGCACTGGCATTTATTTTCTAGGTGTCTGAATTTAAACAAATTCCCCTGGATAAATAGAATTCACAGTGTATACATGCTGTGATTTCTATATGAGTCGGTAAACATCGACCAAAATTTGCGTCTTAGAAGGGTACAACAGCATCTAACTGATGAGCCCAACTGTTGTACCTGGGCGAAACGCAATATATGGAGTAGAGCTCACTTAAAATTCTTTATTTTAACTTGCTTTGTTGTTTTTGTGATGAGTTATGGAAGATTGGATTTCTAGTACTGTAGGGGGTTCGATGTCAGTACCCCTATAAGATCTACGCATCTTCTTTAGCTGGGGTACTTTAACACTCCTCAATATCCTCACTAAGGAAAGCATAAAAGTGATCCTTCCACCTGCGTTGCTGATCCTCAAATAATACCAACTAATTTAACAATTCCCTCATATCTCTTCTTCTTGCAGCGTTTTCTGAATTTTCTGCAGGAGCGTCTAACCTCACCCTCCTGTCACGCCTCACGTGATAGACCATCTTATGTGCTAGGCGATACTCGCTTCCCAATTAAGCCTTTCGTTGAGCATCTGCTTCGGCATTTATTTGCATCTTCAAAGATTTGTGAAGGTTGATTTTATCCCAGGTGTCTTCGGACTCTACCGATTGGGTACAGTTTCAAATCCAACCTCCATAAAAACACTTTTTATATCACCCCACATCTCTTCAATTGTTGAATTCCGTTTAATGGCGAAGCTCTGTCGTTAAGGTTGGTGACATAGTTACGACATATGTTGGGATTGGGATCACTCAAAGCATTCATCTTGAACTTCGAACTCCTTGCTGCATCCTGTGATTGTCGTTGTACAGCTGCGGCTTGTAGCTGGAGACTCATGAGAACCAAGTCGTGGTCGCTTCCCATCTCAGCATTTCCAATACTTCGAACATCGCACATTGACTTCCTCCATCGTATAGTTGCTGAATCATTATAGGTATTATTGTCAGTTTGATTTTCAGTTTAACCATCCGAATGTACCTAGGTGCTTTTGTTGCAGTTCTTGTGTTTAAACACAGATGGTTACGCATTGGGCTTATTGTGAACGCCTTCTTTTCTTGAAAAAACTTTTCCAAAAATTTTCTGTGGGCTCTTCGACTAGATCGTAGTCGCAGAAGACTAGATACTAATAACTTAGTAGTAACGACCTTAAGATTTATTTTAAGTTAATTTATGCTGGCAATCTCTTACAATCGAGAACACCAAAATCTAAATCTCTGGACAATATTGTGCTGTCCCGACAAAGCGTGCGTATAAGCTGTTAAAAAACGTATGAATTTGACGTTGAGATCTGATCAAGGAAAAATTTAACTGCGCTACATGAGAAAAAATTGAAAACTTATTGCCAGGGGTATGTCCCAAATTTGATATCTAAAAACCTTTAAAAATATTAATGTACGGTCTTTAATTTCAGTAGCTTGACGCATTAAACATAACGCTAGCTACTGTGGTAGGGCCTTCTTGATAGAGTCTGGAGATGAACAAACATTCGTCAGCGAATCAGTGTAATGAGTGGAAATGATTACATTTGTACCCTTCGCTGACAGAAGACGTTCTCTCACTTTTGCTTTGATGCTCAAAACTCTAAAGTATAGACACCTATATGCCTTTCGGAGGGGAGAAACTCAACCTAAGCCTGCGTGTCTCGTTTTTAAATCTCATTAAGTGATTACTTTCACATAATTAATTGTGCCACGAAATAAGTTTGTCTTTGTGTATTTATGAAAAACGATTGGATGCTATAAATGCGGATTATTATTTCAAATTAAATCACAGACACAAACACACTCAAAAAACATGAAGGAGTACGAATACTACGCTACGCACTTTTATTCAAATCTGTCATCTTAATGAGGGATTTTTAATTTCTTCGACAAAAACATTTCAACTCTTTCTCATCTTCGTCCATAAACCGGAAATTGTATACAAAGTCCAAAATGGAAATCGGATTTGCATCTAAAAAAAAAGAAGATGCAGTTGAATATTCATTACCCTCTGATGGGGCACGGACGGCGGCGGTGGCGGTTATAACATACGATGAAGCGTCCTTAATAGGAAAAAGTGAAAAAAAGGGGAAAGAGAGGGTGCATATCCCTGACAACGACGAAGATCTTGATGATGATTGTTTGTTAAATGTTAAATGAATGCAGAATGGGGTGTTTATTGCATTCGGTGGCCGTGTGGCCATCCCCGTTTCGTTTTTCGCACCCTTCAGCCTTCATTTAAATTGTCAACTCTTTTGGCCTTTTACGACTGACATTCCCTTCCGAAATTGTTGAAATAAAATACTAAGTTGTGTGTGGCAAATAGTAAGGTTTATATACCGAGAAAGAGACACCACACAAAATCTACTTTGCCTTCTGTCAAGCTGATTCCTATCCTATACTCGTATTGTAGTCGTATCTCGTATGTTGTATAGCTAAGCTAGCTCTTGTAGGTCTCGGTATATTATATTTGCTCTTGCTCTCGAAATATAAATGCAGAATGACACTTACGGCCAAGATTGACGTTAAGAGTGAGTGAGGGTGAGAATTGACATTGACGCAGCTGACATATGGTGCAGCTTAATTTTGGAACAATGTTTGAGGGAAAACGTTTTGTAGACAACGTTGACGACGACGACGTAGACGATGGCGAATGGCGATGACGATGAATACTGCGGCTACAATCTACATACCTACTACCTATAGACCTTCTAGTATAAATGTAGATGACGACCAACTAGCGGCGACATTCGTTGAAGCTGGATAATATTATATGTGCAACAAACGGAAAGAGCGAAAAAGGGAGTTCCGCACTTTGTTCAGTTGAGCTGACTTTAATTTAATTTATCGCCGGAAATTGTTGGCTTTGGTTTTGGTAAATTTACTGAATTTGTATTAGAAAAGTTTTAGGTACAAAATTGAAATTATAAAAGTTGGAAAACCTACATCTTGACTACAGAAAAGTGCCTACTGAAGGTAGGAGAATATTTGGTGACCATGTTGGAAAAACTGTTGTAGCTTAAGAAGAATTGTTTGAAGTCGTCGTGTTTTGTTTTTCGGGACTGCATCCATATTCCACATATTGGTACAGCTCATAGAATTTCAAGTTACATATATCTTTTCCTCCAATTGCCCTCCTCGCACACTATAGACCAAATATCCGTCAAAAAATTCTTCTTTCAAAAGAAAAGTTTAACAATTGTCGCCGTTATGCATATGACTGACAGTAAAGGGGTTTCGTAGGGTGTTTACCTCATCTTACGTGTAAGGAGCTTTGAAACTGAAGTAATAGCAGTAATTACCTATGACCCTGTTTATATTGGGAAAACTGAGTCTAGACTCGTGAGTCTCATTGTGTCTACATAAGAAAATCGATGCACGAGAATTGATGCACCTCAAAACAAATAGAAACAAAAACAACTTCAATGTTTTTTACATTAAAACAGTGACAAATAAAACTCATGAGTCCGATGTTTTCATCATGCCTTATGACCTCCCTGTGATATCGGACTCAATCTGTGATATCGGACTCAATCCATTTCCACGGGATTTTCACTAAGATGTTATGCGTATAGTGAAAGTTTAATCCGAGGTAGATTAACTCTTTAACTATACGAAGAAGTTGCTGCTATCGTGATGTTTTTTCCTTTGGTGGTGGAAAGGTGCAGTTGATAGCTGCGTACTTGGTCTAACCCCAAATTTCACCTAAGTATTCCTTATTAATTAACATGAAGGACTTGCTATTATCGAATTTTGAGATGTCAATATTGATCACAAATTTAAAAAACAGTTCACTCCATTTAAACGCTTCCCCTATGTACACTATCCGCTCGGAAACGAGATTGAAGATGCTTATGGTTCCCACACCCAAACTTAGTTGCTAATTGCACTTCAGATTCTATATTGTAGAGCGCTTAGATGAAGCTGTAATCTACAAACTCAATATAGATACCCTATCAATACACTCTCCTAGTATTTGAAGAGCTCTATTAGTGGATAAGCTTTGAGTCATGAGAGCCTGCGGTACACAGTGGTACAAGTTCAATGGAGAAGCGGTCTTAAATCTATAAAATCTGAAGCAGTCAACCGATTAGATGAAATTTTCAGACAGGATATAGGATATCATAAGACATCATCAGACAACAACAAACAGGTCATCTAATCGTCAAAGTTGATAATAATGAGGGTCGTGTTTCTTAGAAAATTTGTATAGATAATAGAGGTCTGCATGAATGTCTTAAAACTAGATTTGAGACATTCAATAATATTTGCTGCACTCAACTCATTCTACTCACTTCTTGAAATGAGAATGAGTGTACTACTTGGTGTTTGGAAACAATATGAGTTGAATATTCATTTTCATACAAACCCACAGCGCATTGTACCCAAAGAGAATGAATACTCATTTGTGAATATTCACAATTTGAATCAGGTGTACTCACAAAAAAAGTGAATATTCATAATTTAGATTGGGTGGTCTTGAGAGAATGCTGTGTGTTTTATCAATAGCAATAGCAAGCAATGTGTATTGGAATGATGTTTTTCTGTATATTTAGTATATAAATTATGTATGTTGTATGTAAATATTTATTGAATTAGCGGATACGCAACGTGTATTACTACGTTTAAAAAAGAAATATGTAGGTACGTTTTGATTTATTTGTTGGAAAAAAAAGACGTTTTTGTATGGGAAATTCTAAAATCGACTTTATGAATGGACCGAATGTGCCTAATGCCTTGTTTTAGTAGTCAAATGTCTAACACCATCTTCGCATTATTTTCTTTGTTATGAGACTGGTTCGGGGCATCGATTGGATGATTTTAATGTCTATAATGGACATAGAAACATTTTTTTGTTTATTATTATATAAAGATAAACAAACTTTAATGTGCTTTTTGTTTTACAAGTACTTAAGTATTTTCAAGGAAAAACAGTATTAATTTATGATGGCAGTCAGTCAAAGGTTCAAGGGGCCTGAGGCCAGGGGACTGAGTGTTTTCATAGTTTTTGCGCCAAAAAATAGTAACGCATTTTCCAAAAAAACTATAAAATTTACATATCAAAGGTTTAACTAATAGACCAAGAGCCGACAGCATATTTTGGGAACAGATGGACAGCCAAAATCGGAGTATGAGGGATTATAGTTACATTTATCGTGATATCGAATACAAAAGTCTGGCAGGTTTTTTTCTAAGTCTATGGTAGGGGTGTGGGGTCCAAACCAGCTTGTTTTCCTATTAATGTCATTTTCCCTAAGTCTTAAGACGTTTATCTTGGTGATCCGATAAATGTGACCGATAATTTATCTAAGGCTTTTGAGCAAACCTTATCGGCGTTTTTGTGGATACTTTATTTTTGTTGTTTTTTTGTTTTGTTGAAAATCTTCAAAAAAGGGATGATAAGGTTGACGTAAAATGCTTATATGTATATTGAGTTCAATTAATCGGACCGTCAAGATTGTGATCTTTAGGTATGGAAATTTAATTAATTAAAGAGGTTATAATCCTAAAAATAAAAAAAGAAGAACTTTTTAACCCCCACCCCTGCAAAATGCTTAAAACAAAACCTGACATGCCGTACTTTGATATTCGATGTCACGATACATGTAGGTACCTACTTATAATCCCTCATACTCTAATTTTGGTTATACCCGCATTGGCTTTCTTTGAAGATGCATTGGAAGCCGTGGAGACGGGGGGAAGTTGGAGGTCTAACAAACTGAAATATGAAATATTTGTTCTCGAACAACCTGATCATAAGATACATGTTTTAAGGGTAGCTTTGAATGCTGAATCTAATGACAACAAATCCAAAATGATACGTCTACTCCAAAGAAAAGTTGTTTTAACAGAAAAGAGCCACTTCAACATTTTCTTATTTATTTCAAATTTGGCGCCTCAATTCGACCAATCGCCATAATTTATTTAACTTCCCAGTATTATGTTTACATATCATTTTAACCAACTTGAATTTATACATATATATATAAAAGCTTTCAATGAAATAAAAGCATAAATCATTTTTGTCAAGCGATCAGTGGTAAAAATAACGTCTTTCATTTAAGTTCTCCTTAAGTCGGTCCGTAAAAATATACGATCGCTCAAAAGTTATAGACCTTTTTACGTAATCATGACTTTTTTTAAGTACATATCAGGTAAAATACTACCGAAAACCGTATGAAAATAGAAGTTTGTCAATTAAACTTCGAATAAATGTTTCATTAGTCAATAGAACAAAGATTAAAAAGAGCCCCTAAAAATATCTTTGGTAAAAGCATGTTTTTTTAAGACGAAGGTAAAGTGTAGAATTATTAACATAACACTCACTGGACTGAGAAACCGAATGGACAATCCATGACCTCTCGCCCAGATGCCTTCTTAACAAATGAAAAATCAAACACTGCTATAGTAAAAAATAATTTAAAAAAAATGTATGCGTTCATGTACTTTTATTTTCAACTAAACAAAATGTATTCCAAACGTTAGACCTATAACAGTCAGTATTTTTTACAAGATTGAATCGATCACAAAAATAATTTGGGTTTTAATACCTTAATTGATTAAGATTTCTGAATTGACCATACCGCGCGCCACCGCGCTGCCATCCACCAGAAATATTTTTCCATTGCAACACCCGAGTCATTATTTGCCAGCTCCTAAGTGAAATTAAATTTTTTTTTTAAAAATCCAGGTTTAATCTTTTATTTGATCAAAATTGAACTAACATTATTCAAATACATTTTCACTTTAAATGGTATAGATATACCTTTCCTCCAATTTTAAAATCAAATCCAAATAGCAATAGAATTGCACTCACAAACAAACTGTGAATATTCAAAACATACTATGAATATTCAAACTATAATATGAGTATTCATAATAATACTGAGCGAAAGAAGTGCACTCATTTGATTTGTTACAAGCACCCACGAAAGAGAAAAGAAACAAGCACTGCACCCGTTCTGTTATCAGAGAGTGAATGTTGTACTGGTTTTGTTTTTTATATGAGTTCTCATTTTGTGAGTGAACTTTATTAAAATTGTGTTGTAAATTGAGTGCACTGAAGTAGTGGAACAGTGTGAATAGATCAAATGAATACATTCATGCAGACCTCTAATAGATAATAAGTTTTGTACTCATTTTTCTATGCAAAACTTTTTTCGATGCACGCTTTTGGAGGCTTTTTTGATACAAAATTTATTTGTTGACTAATTTCTATGAAAAAAATGAAAAAAAAATGCCTTTATAACATGTAGAGAAAAAAAGAATGACGCAACATGTTTGCCACGTCCAGGGAATCATTTCTATGACGACTTAGATGAACTTTCTAGAACTTCGGCTAGTAGCGGTTCTGAACTTCGTCAAAACCTGTTTCTTTTGGTTCAACTATTAGATACACTATCAAAATGCTGTTCAAAAATCAATATATCTACATAACATTCGATACAATTATTTTTGTCTGCCCCTGAACTACAGTGTGTCGATGTTGTCCTTAATAAGCTATTTTATGGTAAAAGTCTGCTTTTTTTTGCACTTCGATAGTGTCTTGGTCTTCATTGACTGGAAGTGGGATATATAGCTTGCAATTTATTCACTTGTTTACATGATTTAGCAACTGTTGAACATGCAGACTGAAAACATCTACCATTGCTTGTACTTTGAGAACTAGACTATGCCTTTGCTGTTTTGAAGAACCTAAAAGGAAGACTACCTGGCTCCCTGACCCTTTTCTTCATATGCTAGATCTTCTTTTCGGCCTTTCTCCTGGCTCGCATCTCGTTGCTCACGTTTTGCGTGCTTCAACTGTCACAAGTTTCTAAAATATTCAGCTCTGAATTTTGCTGTTACAAAGAAATACCCCATTCAACGTTTGCCCCTAAAAATGTACACACATTCAAAAAACATTCAAATAAACGAAAAATCAAACCTTGGATAACTCAAAATATTATTATTGAGTGTAAGGAAAGAGATAGACTATATAGGAAATGGAAAAATAATAGACAAAATATCAGCTATGAACTGGAATACAAAATAATGCAAACAAATTAAATAAAAACATTGCAATTCAAAAGACTAACTTTTATAAAACCCAATTTATTGAATTTAAGACTGATCCGCGTAAGACTTGGGGTCTTATAAATGAGATTCTGGGAAGGAAACAATCTAACATCGACGAAGTAATGAATAATAATTTCAAAAAAGAAACCAAATTACAAATGAATTCGCTATGTGTTTCTCATCCCAAACTGCAAATATTGTACACCAATGCCACACCGTAACTTCAAGTAACACAAATTAGATTGTAGAAAACTCAATTTTTATGGAAAACACTAATTTGAATGAAGTATTAATGATCATTAAATCACTTGGGGAGAATAAATCTCCTGGAATCGATAGCATCAGAGCTACAGACATAAAAAAGCATGCTGAATTATTTGCTCCAATTTTGTGCAAAATCATTAATCTCAGTCTTATGCAAAGCAGTGTACCTAAAACCTTAAAGACTGCTGTAGTAAGGCCAATTTATAAAAAAGGTAGAAAAAATGAATTTAACAACTACAGACCGATTTCCATATAACCGGATGTTGAAAAATGCTTGGAATGTGTCGTTGTAAAAAGGCTTCAGAGCTTCATTGAAAAACATTCACTTATTAGCAAAAGCCAATATGGGTTCCAAAAAAACAGGAACACAGGACAATTGCTTGGAGAATTTGCGAATTGCGTAAATGAGAGTCTAAATAGAGGCCATCATGTACTTGTGCTGTTCATGGACTTCAGCAAAGCCTTTGATACCCTAAGCCACCAGACGTTACTAAAAGCCCTTCGAAGAATTGGAATCCGAGGAATGATGGCTGACTGGATGACAGATTATCTTCAAAATAGAAGGTTCTGCGTCAAGATCAATGATGTGTATAGCGCGGAGACTAACGTTGAATATGGAGTCCCACAGGGCTCAAATTTGGGTCCATTGTTATTCATCCTGTATACGAAAGAACTTCTTCGAATCTTCAAAAATAGTACACCATTTGCTTTTGCTGACGATACTGCAATTGTTGTTCGCCAGAGGTCTTTGGAAACCGTGACAGTGCTCATGCAGGAAGAATTCAATGCAGCTGTACGATGGTGTCATGATAACGGCTTAGTTATAAACGCTACTAAAACTAAATTAATGCATATCCGAAGCCCACAAATCAAAAAAACCGACCAACAAATCTACTTCAGAAATGAACATTGTCCAAACACGTCCACCGAATGCATTGAATTAGTTGAGAGCTATAAATATCTCGGAGTCATCATTGACTCTCACTTTTTGTGGGATAAACACGTAGACAAGCTGCGTATGGAGCTGAAGAGGGGTCTATTTGCGCTTTCTCACCTGCAATATCACACCAATGAACCTGTATTACGACAGGTCTATTATTCGTTAATTGAGTCAAGACTCTGGTATGGAATACTTGCTTGGGGCAATACATCAGCAACTCACATAGCAAAACTCCAAAGACTGCAAAACTCAGCACTCAAACATATCCAAGGAAATAACAGGCGCAGTGATGACAGCAGATTTCAAGTTCTAAAAGTCGAGCAAATCTATAAGATGGCACTACTTTTGGAATACCAGAACGACAATCAATTCATCAGACCAATAGACCATCAAGTCAACACCAGACAACGTGCTCAAAATGTTCTCCAAATTCCAAGACACTACAACAAATACGGAAGAAGACAACTAGCACATATTGTACCAGCAACAGTGAATTCGTTACCTCAAGAACTAAAATATATTCAAAATTTTAAAACAAGAAAAAAACTTTTAAAAAACTTTTATTTAAATTCACATTCCTAAAACTCAAAATGCATTATGAACCTTAAAAAAAAAAAAAAAAAAAAAAATATTTTGTATGTGTTAATTGTATACATTTTAAACAGCTTTTTGAATTGTATAGCTTTTTATTTTAACTTATGCTCACCACTTTGTTATTATAAATTAAAAAGAAAAATAATCTTCTGCAGAAAAGCCAAGGCTTCGCAGAACAATTTTGTAATCTCAACATTAAAGAATAATAAAGAAATTAAAAAAAAAAAAAAAAAAAAAAACGTAGTAGTTATAGCAGTTTTTGGGTTTTCACCGACACAATTGTTATTTATAATATTTTCAGGCCATAGTGCATTGGTGCCACTCATAGAACCAGTTTTTTTATCTTCCCTACTTTTGTTTAGTACATTTTCTTTTAGAATTTTCAAATCATATCGTACATCATATAGCGTACATCGTACATCGTACATCGTTCATCGTACTTCGTACATCGTACATCGTACATCGTGCATCGTACATCGTGCATCGTACATCGTACATCGTGCATCGTACATCGTACAACGTACATCGTACATCGTACATCGTACATCGTACATCGTACATCGTACATCGTACATCGTACATCGTACATCGTACATCGTACATCGTACATCGTACATCGTACATCGTACATCGTACATCGTACATCGTACATCGTACATCGTACATCGTACATCATACATCGTACATCGTACATCGTACATCGTACATCGTACATCGTACATCGTACATCGTACATCGTACATCGTTTCACTACAAATATTTTTGTAGACTCTTGATTTTTGTTGCTTATGACAAATGAAATATGTGGACCAAGTTTCGTGTCAATGCTGTTGAAATTTGGTAATATTTTTCTTGTTTCACTAATAATTCGGTCATCATTTATGAAGAAGGCTATAACTTTTTTGAAGGAAGTTGTATCGAGTTCATTCTGATTTAGTAAGATTGGGCATTACAAAATACCTTTAAAACATGTGTCATATGCTTATATTATTCCAAGTTAAATATTTAAGTTTGTAAATCTCTCATATCCCCACTCCCCAGCACTTTGAAAGTGGCTTTTTAAAAAAAAACCAAAGTAGGTTATCAATCAACTCTGGATGTAAAGTAGTAGATTGTGAAATTCTGCGTCGACACCATCTTTAAATTTTATAGAAAAAAATATCTTTCTAACTTTTCTTGGCTTTCCAAATTTTGTTTCTAAAACGACCTTTTTCCAACCCCTTCGTGCAAGGGGAGGGGTGGGAGGAAAACAATAATGTGGTCTTATGGTTTCAAAGGTGCTGAATTCAACGGAAGCTCTCGGGTCATCGTCCGACCCTAAGTTTTCGATTTATAAGCAACATTTTTCAGAGATGGACTATTTGTATACTAAAGCTCAACCCGTCAGGTCGAAATGAAAGGTATGCCATCATATCGTGCACTAACGCCCCAACTATAACTTTATTTAAAAAGCAAATTAGGAAATTGATGTTTGGCTTTAAAAAAATAGCATATTGTTAGTGATACAATTGTTTTTGAATATTTTTTTTCTATTTGTGATTTCTCTTATCCCCTAGACGTGGGGAAATAGACCCGTTCTCCCATACAATTTTTGTCTTGTGTCGGATCATCCCACATGCTCCACATAGGAGCATTTGCATGAAAAAACCGATCAAAATTAATTTTTTGTCTTAATGACTTATTTTTCATCTGAAACTTGAATTTATACCGTTTTAAAATATTTCCACACTTGAAATAAATAATTGTGTTTTTTTTAATTTTTCTCTACCCATGGGCTTATAGATATGTGAGAAACAACACTCACATTTTTTACCAAAAAAAGTAGTGATCAAATTAATTTTTTCTTAATCGAAAGTTGAGCGTTTGGTCCACTATATTGCACACAAAAAACTACTGAATTACACAAAAAAATAAAAAAAATTGTTCAAAAATAGTATCTTTAAAAAATACGGCAATTTCAAATAATTTTTTTCTCAAAACAGAGGAAATATGAGGAAAATGTTTTGGATTGTACAAAACACTGAGACTGAGACCTTTTAGTTTACTCTCAAAATAAATTTACAACCTGACAGCACCCGGCAATATAACAAAAAACACTTAACTTTAAAAAAAAATTCATAAACTTCCTCATTTTTTGATGAATCAATGATGGCGTTATAGAAATTAGTCGACGAAATCAAATAAATCAAAAGTTGAAATTAAGTACCTATACACCATGATCTCTATCATTTTTTACAATACTCACTTCAAAAAAACCTAAAACACCAACTTCAAATTGGTGAAATAGAGTTCATTGCAAATGCAGACGTGCCTACTAAATTGGTCTAGACTCCGACTAGCTATACCCCAAAAAGGAGGTGGCGTGGTGGGGGTCAACTATAAGACTGGGTTATATTGTTATATACGGTTAAGCTACAAGCAAAACGAAATTGGAGGGCATACACAATGGTTTGATTTTTCTTATTTTGTCCGGTTTTGAGGTAAAATGCTCCTTAGTGCGCTCTAGCCTTTTGCCAAATCCTATGCAAAGAACACCCTGTATTCTATACAAGTTTGAGTATTCTAAGCCTCTTCAAAATCTTAAATATTCGAAAATCATGAATGACAAAATAACGAATGGACAATATCTCAAATTGTTAAAATCTCGCATGCCAGACTCCTGAATTCCGAATACCCGAATGACAAGAAATAAAAATCGCAAATATTATAACTCCGAATCCCAAATTCCAAAATCACGAATGAGCAAAATCCCGAATGGACAAAACTCCGAATGAATAATATCCCGAATGGACAAAATCACAAATAGTACAGTAAAATAAGTATTGTAAATGGATAACATTAGAAGCAGGTTGAAATTAAGCAAGTCGTTTTGGGGGTAGGTAAGAAACTTAAATCTATGTGGGTGACCTCCCACCCCTTGCAGGGGTAGTGCAACGCCCACTTTTCTTCAATCTTGGTTTATAAATAATTGGCTGCAATGGATGAAATTTTCATAGTTTGTTATAATCAGACCTGATTCTTTAAGGCATAAGTACAAGTACAAGTACAATTACCTTGTACTTGAAATTTCTTAAGAACCAGTACAATTCCTTGGTACTTGTACTTACAAATTTCAAATACCAGTACCGGTACTTGTACTGGTACTTAATTCCACCAAAGTACTTGAAATTTGTGTACTGATTACGTTTGTACTTATGAGTTCTACCTAAATATTTTTCAATTCCTTTTTAATTCCAAAAGTACTTATAATTCCTTTTAATTACTTTTCCAAAAAAAACTGGAAATAACACATGTTTTAAACCAAAATCGCCGTGGTCGTCCAAACATGGTTTTCAGTGTCGTGGTCATTGTATTCGTCTCGCTCTTGTCTCACATTGACCATTGACACGGGGATCTGCTTCGTGGTTTTCTCGGTAATGTGTTTTGCCGTCATCTCGCTCTGATTTCGCCAAAAAAAATTTTAATTCAAAATAAAATAATTTCAAAGAGGTTAAAATAAGCTTAAAACGTTGTTGAATAGTCCAATCGTGGTTTCCAGTGCCATGGTTACTGTTTTCGTCTTGTTGTAGTCTCGACTTGCCAGTTAACATGGGGATTTAGGTCATGGTTTTCTCGCTATGGTCTCGCTTTGATCTCGCTATGGTCTCGGCATGACATTTACACGTGGTTTTTGGCATTAAGTTTGTTTTTCCCTCATTTCGTTTTGGTTGGCGTGGTAGTGGGTGGATTTTACTTCAGCAATTTTTTTATTTTTTCTCTAGTCATTATGAGAATTTAATCCATATCGGTGGAGCCGTTTATTAATAAACCATTATTGAAGAAAAGTGGGTGCGTGGCACCACTGCTGCAAGGGGTAGGAGGTCACCAACTTAGATTTAAGTTGTATACTTACCCCCAAAATGACCTGCAAAGTTTCAGCCTGGCGCTATTTTTTTCCATTTGATCAGTACCTAAATTGCTCTATTTATACTAGACTAAAATGCAAATTTGCAGAACGGAAAAAATATCGAATTCCACCGAGTCCCGAATACATTCGGGATTCTAACGCGAATTTTAAAGTTTTTTAGTATTTACCTACTATTACCGTACTTTCAAAGAAACCAAATCGTTTGACTGTAATTTTAGGCTCATGACATTGGGCGTATTTTGTTTGAACCCATAGGGAATTGGTCAAATAAGGATATCGGGCTAAATATTTAGTTTCCATGGTAAATACAACACCAACCAATCCCCTTTCAGGCTGAGACAAGCCGAGAAAAATTGTGTTTTATTGGCACAAATTTCATAATTTTTGAAACGATAGTTTGTAAGGAAACTCCTTTTTTTTGTGCTGGTGTATGTTGTCGCTAAGCCCTGTTGTCATTTCTTGCATCCAATTCGCCTAGGCCCAATCTTCTTATATATACAAATCAATCGTTGTGCGTTAGTCCTGAAAAAGCTCAAAAACGGCTGAACCGATTTGGATGATTCTTTTCAAAAAGTGTTTGGTATGAACCGGTGGGTGTTTAAAAGAAGTTTGGTTAGACCAAACTTGGTCTTGCGGTTTGCCAGTAACATGCAAAAATGCAATTTGAGTGCCTGTTGTACATTAAAAAAAAATAAATAAATCAATTTGAGTTTGAAAACATCAATCAATCAATTATTATGAAACTTTTGTTTGACAAAATAAAATTAAAATATTAATATTACAGTCGAGTCTCCCTTATCCGGAATTCCGTTAATCGAGGACCGGATTTTAAAAACGAGAATTTAAAGTGTGGCCAAAGTTATACTTAACCCATAAGAAAATGCCTTGGGATCGGTTTGGTAAAATGCAAATAAACTGTTGATACGGGGTATTTTTACTATCCAAGATGTTTTTAGGGGGATCAAAGACTTACATTTTGAGTATTGTAATTTTAGTGCATTTTGCAAAATTTCTAAAAAAAGTCAAAAATGGTATAGTCCATTGAACTACATTCATAGTTGAAGACCATGAACATGATATTACTTTTGGTAGCTAAGAGGTACTAAATATCCGTGGCGGTCGTGAAGAACCAGGTAACTCAAACTCATAAAAAGTTTATAAGGTCGGGGTTTATGTTGAATATCATACACAAAACCATGCTAATGTGGAAAAAAGTGATCATAATGTATTTTCAGATGCATTAGGAAAATATTACATAAGGGTAAAATTAAATAAAATTTCGTAAAATGTTATCAACAATAATTCACTTTAGGTATCTCGACTTACCTGATTCTTCACGACCGCCACGGATACATAAAGGTTTAGTTCATGAGAAAATTTAAACTATGTTCTCAGGTGCTAAACGCGCATTAATGATGGAATTAGTCTAAAAGGTCAGAATCAAGGGATGAAGGTCTATATGCATATAATTTGTTTCGTTTGTTTTTTTCTTTTTGAAAAGTAAAAATAAGAAGAATAAGCTAGAAACATAGCGGGATGAATAAGTATGTATACACCAAAAAAATTAAGCGAGATGCACTCTGAGAAGCGAAAGGATGGTATAGCTTGAAGGTAAGTCGAATCTTGATCGCAAGGGCCAGAATATCAAAACGAGATTTTTAAGCGCGGTCTATTTCATTCACTTACAATATAAAATTACTAAGGATTAGGATCGGTTTAGTATAACTAATGTAAATAAATTGTTAATACAGAATATTTTGTATAGTCCAAGATAGTTCGTGGGGACAAAAATTGCATTTTGAAATTTCAGCGCATTATGCAAAATTAGCAAAAATTAAAAAATGATGAACCATTGAACTACAAAATATTGCAGACAGTGAAAAATGAATGGCCTTTTAGATTGGAAATCTGGAAGACCTTGACTTGACTAGAAGAGGAAGAAGATCTGTCATTCTGACTCCAATCGAAAAGGTCATATGTCTTCTTATTTGCATAAACAGCCTTATCCTTTTCAACAGTTTCAAGTGACCTTCGGAATTGGTAATAAATTGGTTTTTGTGAACTAGCAATGGGGTCGGGTATCTACTTTGTTTGATTTTTTTTAATCTAAGAGGCTTCCGGTCAGATTCTAAAAATTGATATTTGTGTTTGAACAAGGGTTGAAGTTATAAAATGGCCTTAAGAAATGAGTATTTTTAAAGATCTAGCTTTTTTAAATGATTTTAAATTAAAAAAAATTATCACCCCACCAAATTTCAACAAAGTATATACAGTGAAAACTCTATTTGCGGATAGCTACGATAAGCGGAAAATTCCCTTAAACGGATATATTTTCGCGAACCAACTCTTTTCTCGAATTTCTCATATACAAATTGGGTTCGTTTATAGTTCATACGGACGGCTTAGCCTATGGAGAGTTACTCTCAATTTTTATTAAATTAATTTATGGTGAAACGAAGTTCACCGGGTCATCTAGTATCTTAATAAATATTAAAATCTCAAATTCAAACATTTCGAAAGTACAAAAATCAAGAATTGGCTAAGGTCTTAAGACAAGCCAATAGTGTGCCACTGTAAGTGTGTCGAGTGGCAGCGCGAAGAGACATTTTCATATTATTTATTTTACATTTAATTAAAAATGGCCGAAAGGCAAAGTACTGTACAATACTACCGTATTAAAAGCTTTCGTAATTTTCAATTCAAAAAACAAGAAGACATCTGATGGAGTAGTACAAAATCCTGCAAACCAAAATCTCGCATTTTTTAAAGTATCTCAAAAAGAAATCTCGTAAATCAATAATTTTGCCATTCATAATTTCGCAATCACAGAATATATATTGCTTTTAACAATCTCCCATTTACATCTCGCACCAAAAACTCTCGAAAATATCAATTGAAGTCTCGCAATTGAAAAATTCTTGCATATCAAAAATAAAATATGTCTTTCTTTTAACCCTGCCAAATAATGCCAAACAATTACTTTCTCAAGAAAGCGACTTGCAAATGCTTTTAATTATTCTATTTCACAACACAAGCTCTGTCGAGTCTTTAGTTTCATGGACTTAGGTGTTAACTTTAGCTCAAATTTAGAATTCACTGAACACATTAACTACATTGTTAATAAAGCAAGCTCAATGCTTGGGTTTATAAAACGTTGGGCAAAGGAATTTGACGATCCATACGTTACTCTTTCCTTATACATACAATTGTTATATACGACCTCACCTATAGTACGCCCAGTGGCGTAGCGAGGGTTCGAGCCGTGGGGGGGGTGACTTTCATTAAAATGCCGACTTATTTTAGGAATTTGCCGACTTATTTTAAAAATTTGCTGACTGTATAGATTTAACATTTTTCGGGTGAAACTCAAAATAAGGGAAAAGAAAAAAAGGATTTTTTCCGAGTGGAATGACATTCGGGCGAAACTCCTGATAGGGCTGATTGATTTTAGCTCAAATCTTCACTTCGCCACATACACTTTTGAGACTTCGAAATGCGAGATTTTTCAATGAAACCGCCTTCAGCTGATGTAAGAGATTTAAAAAACTTAGGAGCTATGATTTTCCATGAAACAATTTTAAAATCTTGGGAACTATTATTTGGTAGAAAAATAAGATATCAATTATTTTTGGAATTATGTATTTATTTATAATAAATAATAAATAACAATGGAATAAATAAATTAATATAATTATTGCAAATAAGAAATAATTTTTAACAACGAATTAAATTCATGAACATTTATATTATGTTTGCAGCAATTTTTTTTGTTTAGGTATAGGTATTAAACAATCTTATAATAAAAAATTGAAGTAACGCATAATTCTATCAGCATCAGCAAATTAATCATTTATAATAATAAAATACATTAATTTATTTATATTGCAGCAGTTTATTTATTTAAAATAAACCATTTTTAATAATATAGCTAATTATTTATAATAAATTAATTTTAATAATAACATTTATTAATTTATATTTATAATTATTTTATTGCAGCAACTTAATAAGTTGTAATGAAAATTTAATATTTAAATTTAGCATTGTAATATCTAGATTTTAATTCGGCGGTGTTTTAATAAGGACCATTCTTCAACGACCTCATTAAGAATAATTTCGTCCACTTTATCTTTCGAAGAATAAAGCAGCATCAAATTAATCAAACGATCATCACCCATTGTCGTGCGCAAATAGTTTAAGTCTAATTTTAATTTACTAATTGATCGTTCATAAGAAGCTGATGTCACAGGAGCAGTTAAAATGAAGCCTTCAAAAGTGAAGCTCGGCCACCATTTTGATGGATTCATTTACAACAACAATTCTATTGTGTTTTGGGTGTTGTTTACTTTTTGCGGAAAAGTTTTTTTCTAAAATAAATTATTTCTTTTTGTTTAATTCGATTGATTATTTATTAAAAGTGATTCTAAGGTGTGCAAGATTGCAAAAATATTAAAATACCTAGTTCGTGTAGTGCTTATGGTTGCAAAAACGGAACGAAGAACGAATTATATTTTTGCCATACTTATTTGAGAAATCACAATAAATTATACATGTAATTAAAGCTCACAATTTTTACTTTCTTTTGATACCAAAAAATGTATATGTTATAACAGAATATTAAAAGATATCAGTGGTGTACAAAAGTAAGACTAAGAAGAAAATTCTCTCAAGAAGTTAAATGTAAATATCTCAAAATATATTAAACGTAGCTAAATAATTGTTTTAATGGTTAAAAGACGGCAAAAATACATTTCAATTGATGCCAAAATCATTTTCCTACGTCTTTTACATTCCAATATATAACAAGTTATTTCAAGAAAACACTGCAGCAATTAATTCTATTGTTTACAATTTTTGCCTCCAACAAAATGGTCGCAAAGCTCCACTTTTTATCTGTACAAAAGATTCTATGTTGGCCATCTAGGTTTATATTAAAATCTATGTTATGTGCGCATCCAGCAATCAGCTGTTCGAGAAAGAGAGAGAAATAAGTTGGTGGCTTGAAACACATGGCTAGCATGTCGACTAGAAGGCGATTTGATTTCCAACGATTTTTCTAAAGCAGACGCCACATGAATTCGATTTGCAAGTTATTTATTTAAGCGGGCCATTCACGTTGAGACAGTCGCAAAGACTGTCGACAGGACTGTCGCAACTTCGGTCGAAAGTACGCACACACGTTGCGACCCGGTTCAACGGACGATATGCCGAAAAATTCTCAGAAAGCTGCTAGTCTTTATTTTTTTATTTATTTTGTCTCCTAGAAACAATGCTAAAATGGCATATAGTTTGACGATTGTTCATAGACTGAGTAGTTCGGTCGCCCAGACTGACTCAAAAACTGCCATTCACTATACGACTTCTCAGTCGTGTCGAAAGGTTCGTTGAAATTTTCAACGGACTTCCGACCTGTTGTTAGTCGCTAGGTTCGATTAAGAACAAGGGCATTCACGGTAGAACACGTTGTATACGACTGAAGTCTGGCGGACCGTCCATACAACTGTTTTAACGTGAATGGCCCGCTTTAATAATAATAAAGTATATTATATAACTACGATTTTGCGTTAACTTTTATTTATATAATATCCCAGTCAAATAAGCAAACAAACAAAGAGTCAACCTCGGAATGGGGGATAATAAGCTGGAAACTCGTGTATAACTTCATATTGGCGTTCTGAAAGCTGTCTCAAAAGTCTCATGAAGTCTCGTGTCTGTAACGTCAGTTATTCAAGGTCAAATGTCACAAAAATCGGTTTTTCACTATTATCTCGGTTTCTATAGTTTCAATGTGTTAACATCCATGATGGAAATTGTAGAGCATTAAATTATCTACAAATTGTCTTGTAATTATTTTTTTATGCGCTCAAGCGTTCTTGAGATAGAGGGCGGAAACCGCGTAGAGCACAGTCATACATACTGTAATGCAAGGTCAACCGTGAATCTCGGTGAATAATACCTTGTATGAAGTTATTGACTATAAATAAGTTATGAACTATAAATAATTTGTATTGTTTACTAGTTAAAACATTGTATTTAATAACATTTTACATATATCTTGAACTTGATTTAATAATGTAATATTTTCTCAGGTTCGTTAATAATACTTATTTACTTAACTTAAAACGTCCAATTATTTATTTCACAATATAAAACACTTTACTTTTCTTATTACAAACAAACGATTTATTATTCACCACTGAAATTAATTCAAAAACTTTTCTTTCACTTTTATCACAACCAACTTTATTCATTCACGATTAAAAACAAACTGTGTGGCTGCCGTTCAAACATGTGCCTTTTATACTTGTTTTCCAAACTCTGGAATAAGGAGAACGTTCTGGTCTCTGCTTCCAGAGCTTTCCATAGGGGAAATTTCCCAATAATTTCCCTTCCAAAAGCTTTTATTTGACAGCTGGTAAATCTGCTATAATCCGGCAGATGGCGCTTCCTTCGTTTGAGAGTTGCTATAATTATAGCTACTAAGGGTATGTTTGCACTGCGACCGTAAGCTTTATTGTGTTCGTTTGTTTGCTTTTCGGAGTCGTTATAGTTCAAATTTGGAAAGTCATTACAATACATTGTATTAAATAACATTTTAAATAGATCTATAATAATTTAAAGAGCCAAAGTATTAGTTTTCGTCTTTATCGTCATCTTCCAAGGTTCGAAAATTTCTGTTTCAATGTCAACATCTTCGTTGTCCTGAATCGATGTTTCCAGGCCTTCTAGAATTTCCCGGTCAAATGCACTCTCTTCCCCGGGTTCGCTTTAAAATGAAACAGCATTAAGGCCAGCTTTCCAACTACACTGACCACAAGCTAAAGTGCATTGCAACCCCGACTTTCTGCAACCGCAGCGTGGACCACATCCATTCTTGCAAAATATACTATTTAGTAATTCATCTGGAACTGGTACTAATATTGTTGTCATTGGCACCAGGAATTCATTAGTCGGCATATTTGCGAAATTTGGAATCGCCAAAAATGCTCTTTTTATTAATTTTTTTTTGATTTGATATTGGAGATTTTCAACGTGTTTTTTCAAATTAAGCTTCGTTGATTTGCCGACTCTTGAATTAGTCGGCATATTTGCGAAATTCGCAACCGTCAAAAATGCTCTTTTTATTATTATTTTTTTTTTTTCAAATTAAGCTTCGTTGATTTGCCGACTCTTGAATTATTCAGCATATTTGCGAAATTCGCAATCAGCAAAAATGCTAGTTTTATTAAATTTTTTTCGAATTAAGATTCGTTGATATGCCGACTTTTGAATTAGTCGGCAAATTTCCGACATCCGCAATCGGCAAAAATGGTTAGGTTCGTTTTATTCATAATTGTTTGCAAATGAAGCTTCGTGGATTTGCCGACTCTTTAATTTTTCGGCATATTTCCAAAATCTGCAATCGGCAAAAATGTTGATTTGCATAGGTACATTTAAAAGCTTAAAAACCTAGGTAAATGTACCTAATGAAAATACAAACTTACTTTTTTTTAACTTTTTCCGAAAAATATTGTAAAATTTCTGGTTTTATTATTTTTTTTTTAGTTGCTTGAATTATTAAATCTAGCTTCCTGAATTTGCCGACTCTTGAAAAGCCCCCCCCTCGCTACGCCCCTGAGTACGCCTCTCAAGTATGGTCTCCCTTTTATGAAATTCATAAAAATCGTATTGAAGCAATACAACATAAATTCATTCGTTTTGCTCTGAAAGGTCTTCCTTGGGCTGATCCATTCAATCTTCCACCTTATGAACATAGGATCCAGCTACTGCAGGTTCAAACCTTATATCAAAGGCGGGTTAATAATGATCTAATATTTCTTCACCAACTTATAAATGGTCAAATTGATGCTCCTGACTTGTTAGCCTGTATTGGCATAAATTACCGTGGAGGATCTCACCATCTGCGAATATTTGAACTTTTACATGTAAATTTCCATAGAACTAACTACGGTATACATGAGCCTCTTAACCGTATGTGCAGGATCTTTAATTTAAATGGCTCCTCTGTTGATTTTTAACACTAGCAAGATGGGATTACAAAAATTGTTTCGAACAAGTGCTCCACTTTCGTGATTGTTTTTTTAGTTTTTGATTATATTTAATTTAAATGTTTTAATTGTTTATGTATTGTTTAATTATGTTTCTTAGTTTTGTTTTCTAAATGTATAAAATTATTGTAACGCATGTGTTAGCTCGCATTATTTTACTAACCACTAACACATGCACTTAGGATGAGCCTCTGATTGTAGGTTTGCAGCTTGCTCTAAGCTCACTACAACAAAGAATCTGAAGTGTTAAAAAAAAAAATCTTGCAAATAAAATTTCGCAAATTCAAATCTCACAGTAACATCTTTCACAGTTTCGCACTGAAAAATAAAAATTCTGCTATTAAGAAACTCGAAAAACTTTTTATTTTGCTTTTATTGTTTTCCGAAGCGTATTTTTAATAATTAAAATTTTTTTCTGATATAAAAACGGATAACGCACGCTATTACATTGACCTAAACGTTTGTATTGCATTGCAATAAAATTTCGCGAAATTTTAATAAACGATTTCCTAGTTTGCGGGATTTTTTAATTCCGAGATTGTTAAGAACGGGATTTTTTTAAGTATGAATGCGAGATTTCGTACCCATCCCATATATTTCTTTCAGTTCTGTACCCTTTTCTATTAAGAAGCAGGTATACCATATACGTACCTACATCGTACAATCTGCGTCGTATATTTCCATGGTCATCGTGAAGAACCAGGTAAGTCGAGATACCTGTAGTGAATTTTTATTTTTCAAAAATTCTTAAATAAATAGTTAACAATATTTAACAGAATTTTGCTAATATTTTCCTTATAACTATATTTGAAAATACATGATGAACACTTGTTTTGACGTAAGTCAAATTTTGTCAATGTTATTAAACATTGACCCCGACCTTCAAAATTTTTTTGTGTTTGAGTTACCTGGTTCTTCACGACCGCCACGGATTTAATACACATTTTGCAATATTGATTTATTATTTTTCCTTTCGAACTTCATGACAATGAATAAAGAAAATAAAATAAAAGTACACTATTTAATAGGGTGCGCCTTATTTTTGAACTTTTGAAATTAGTTTCTCCCAACCCGTCAACTTGACCCATCTCATGAAAAAAAAATCACAAAAAAAAATTTTCCAAATCGGATAAAATTTAGAGGTCGCTACCGGCCTTTGAAAATCTACCGAATCAATCCAAATAAAATCAATGAAACTAGCTCGAATCATAATGAGAGTAACTGTTCATCTCCTGAAAAATCCAGTTTCCCTTGAAATTTGTCTTTCCCCTGGAATTTTCATGCTGCGGAATTTCCCCCGAAAAAAATCCGAACTTAGGTCGACAATTGTTCACGTTCACTTATTTCGAACGCGGGTGCGAGATATTCCCTCCGAAATTTTTACTCACGATAGTCCCTAATTCAATTGGGGTTTGTTGACTTCAATTGGTTTTGACTCCTGTCCTTAAACTTCTCGGACATGGTCCAGCAGAGTATAATATTAAGTGCTTAGGTTTAGACACAACATCAGTCAATACGGGAAGAAGAAATTGGGCATGCATTCTTCTGGAACAAGGACATGCTGTGGTTGGCATGCCGTCATCACATCTACGAAATCATGTTGGAAGCAGTTGTCATGAAATCATTGGGACCATCAACGGGTCCAGAAATTCTTATTTTTAAAGATTCAGAAAAACATTGGCCGTTGATCGTAAAAAATACGAAACAGCCTTGTCCAATGAAGTTTCCGCTGCCGCAATTATTGAAAATATGAACGAAATAATTGCCTTTCCTAAATCTCAGCTGCAAGAGTTCCAGCCTCGAGATGACTACAATGAACTTCTAGAACTGACAATTATTTTCTGAGGAGAAGTTCCTCAGAAAAACATTTCATTTGAAGCACCAACTGGACTACATCGTGGTAGTTGGATGTCAAAAGCGATTTACTTCCTTAAGATATGGATGTTTCGGAGTTAGTTTAAGTTGACAAAAAGAGAATAACTATGAATTCTTGATATTTGCCTATTTGTTGTGAGAGTCTATGTTGAGGTCTGGATGACGTCTTCCAATTCTACATCAGCTTCACGAAATTATCTAGAATTCTCAAGAACCTTGACAGCTACAAGAAAACAAATGAAGTTCTTTCAAAAGTTGCTCTTCAATAGTTCCTTGGACATCTCTGGTAGGTACTTGTTGCTTTTGGATTTTTCGATGGCTTCCACCCTCGCGACAGAGGGAGTGGAGAATCCCAAAGCGAATAAGTGTCGACATTGCTTATATTCAGTCAAAAGGGTTGGAAGATTTCGTTAGCTCTAATAAGCGCCGATTCTTTAATATCACTGGATTTTCGTCGGAGTTCTTGTCTAAAGATTTGGATGAGTAGCCCGAAGACAAAGCCTACAAAGAAGTACAATATTTAGTACGCACCATGAGAGTGGTCAACGACATTTCTGAGCGAGGAGTAAAACTCATGGATGAGTACAAAAAGCTACATACTAATAATGAAGAACAGAAGCAGTTTCTCTTATTGGCAAGTTGAAGACCTTAGAAAAATATAAAAATCTACATTGGTGAAGTGAAATAATCATTATATTTATGTTAAATTATTATGTTTTCATGTTTATTATATAAATAAAACAAAATCTATCAACAAAACGTTCACTGTTGTCTTTTATAATTATTTCCTTAAATTCACTATATACTGAAGCACCCTGTAAAACTTTTTTGTCGGTAGCGACCTCTTAATATTATTCAATTTTTATTAAATTTTCAGATAATTTTTTGTTCATGCAAAAGAACAAAATTTTTTGTTCATGCAAAAGAACAAAATGGCGGGTTGGGATGGTCAAAATAAGCACTTTTTCGTTTTCGCTTGCAATAAGGCGCACCCTACTATTTAATCACATTTTAATCCTTGAATTTTAATTCTTTTATTAAATAAATCATTTAGTTAAACAAACAAAAATTCAAATATAAAATGACTTCTCTCATATATTAGATTTATTCAAAAGCTGATTTTCAATCAATAACCATTGAATCAAAATGAAATATACGTAAAATGAATGCACAATGAAATAATATTTTAACACATTTTTTTGTATTTAATTAAATAATTTGAAACAATGAAGAGAATAACTTCATTACCATCTGGGAGGTGGAGGATGGTGATGTCCATATTGAGGATATAAAGGTTGATATCCATTGCCATATGGAGGAGGTGGTGGTGGTGGATTTGGATTAGTGACAACAACGACTTGTGCTGGCGGTGGTGGTGGAGGAGGTGGTGGACGACGTCGAAAATTTGGAACAATTGAAATTTGAATCCTTGGCCTATTGTGATGATGATGATGATGTGGTGGAGGACCACCACATGGTGGACCACAAGGAGGACCGTGAGGAGGCATATTATTTGTTAGATTATGGATTTCAATTCGAAAATATTTCTTGTCTAGATGAATAACTTGTAAACGGGTCAGTGGATTGTGTTGAACTAATTTCTGGCGTTGCATGCAAAATCAAAGGAATTATAATGCACCAGAACTTATCTTGGTTACACCTATCTTATCGCCAACAACAACTGTCCAGAATACAACCCATAAATATTTATATAATTGTCAATAAGTATAAGTATTTAAGCTGATATTGATAAGGTGGTTTTATAGTTAGATAGATATTTGGTTATTAGGTTTTCAGCCGATACCTAAAGTTTAACTTTATTGCAACTATATAACATTGGCAATGATTTTCATTTGCGACATTGAAAGCTTCCTGACTCATAAATTCATCGATGTATAAGTCACTTAACTTCCGGTTGTTTACTAAAAGTCAAAGTTAGGATAATAACAGACAGAAGAAGTCATAAATATGTAGTTCATCGTGAGTCACTACTCATGATAGACAATAATAATTCAAAGATATCTACATACACAATGAGTAAAAGAAACGAAGTAAAAGTAAAGAGTAGTAAACGAACAAAAAGTAGAATTGTATACCTACCTATATGAAAATAAGTCGGAAATACTTGTACGTGTTGTGGCGAGAGGTCTACACGCATCATGTTCAAAAAATGATATCATTAATGATCTAAGAGAGCGCAACTTCAAAATCTTAGATGTTATGAACATTGTCAAAAATGAGAAACAGAAAAAAGAGGATGAAAACGAAAGTGGTACAACGTGGTCTCCCACTATTTATACTTTCATTCGATAAGACTGAAAAACTAGATGAAATTTATAAAACTAAGACAAGTAAAAAAAAAAAAAAAAAAAAAAGCGGCCAAAAATATACCCGTAAATAACGACACTGAAACAGACGCTGTTTCGAAAGTCTTTTCAATTATTCTATTGAAACTTGAGGAACAATGTGACACAAATAAACTTATCTTTGATAGGTTAAGTAAGCTCGAAAATTGTTTTCGACCCAAATCTCTTTTAAAAAATATATGATGGAAAAGCTTAAAATTCTAACGTGGAGTGCCATCGTATTATGGCAAAAACTTGGAGAATTAGAGATGTATATGCAACTTTGACGAAACCTAAAATGAGTAGGTGAATAATTTGCCGTTAATTAGTCGTTAATAAGTTGTGACAAATTCAATTTGATCGTGCAATGTTTTCAAACTTTAGCTGTGTGAAGTCAGAACCCCGACCTCAAAATTTTTAGGTTTTTTTTTATCGGATTCGTTTGTCCATCGTTAGTCCCCGTTTGTCCAACCATTAAAATCGTTTGTCCACCCCCAGGATAAAAGATATTCGACTTTTCTTTTTTTATAGCAAACCTCGAAAAACAACAAAATCCTCTAGCATTCCCAAATATAGTCGTAGGGGGTTGAGGCTGATTGGGTTCGTTTGTCCACCAGCTCAATATCAAAATCCATTCAAAAAAAATTTTGTCCACCCCCAGGAAAAAAATATTCAACTTTTCTTTTTTGCACAGAAAAACAAAAAGTGCTCAAACGTCCCCAAATGAAATCTTAGGGGGGTGGAGTTAGTTGTGTTCCATAAAGAAAAAATTTTTGTCCACTCTCAGGGAAAAAGTTATTCAACTTTTCTTTTTTGCACCGAAAAACAAAAAAGGGCTCCAAAAACCCCAAATGAAATTATAGGGAGGTGCAGTCAAGTGCGTTCCTTTATCTACCAGCTCAATATGAGAAAAAAAAATTCGTTTGTCCACCCATAGGATAAAAAATACTCGACTTTTCTTTTTTCATAGCAAACCTCGAAAAACAAAATTCAATAAAATAACATAAAATAAAATAAAATAAAATAAAATAAAATAAAATAAAATAAAATAAAATAAAATAAAATAAAATAAAATAAAAATTTAGTTAAATTTATAAAATAAAGTAAATAAATTAAATAAACTATTTTAAATTAAATTTAATTTAATTTATTTCAATTTAAAGCACTTTTGTTTCTCTTGTCTTAGTCACTTCGTCAACCTTTTTGTTTTGATAATTTTTGTAGTCATTACATTTTAAATTTAAATTGAAATAACTTAAAATGCCTGCCCAATCGAAAATGGAACCTGAAATGTTGCTGGAAATTTTAAAACGATATGAGTTGTTTGATAAAGACCAAAATTTAAAACCACG
The DNA here is from genome assembly GCA_963921185.1 of Dasysyrphus tricinctus. Taxonomy (NCBI): domain Eukaryota; kingdom Metazoa; phylum Arthropoda; class Insecta; order Diptera; family Syrphidae; genus Dasysyrphus; species Dasysyrphus tricinctus. The sequence goes on from OY992533.1 coordinate 60,952,934, forward strand.
GTCAGATGCTGTCTGGAAGAAAGCGTCCTATGAAAAGAAGAGTCGAGTATTTTTTATCCTATGGGTGGACAAACGTTTTTTTGGATTTTCATACTGAGCTGGTGGACAAACGAGCACACTTGACTGCACCTCCCTATAATTTCACTTGGAGGTTTTGGAGCCCTTTTATGTTTTTCAGTGCAAAAAAGAAAAGTTGAATATCTTTTTTCCTGGGGGTGGACAAAAATTTTGTTATGGATTTTTATACTGAGCCAGTGGACAAACGAATGCATTTGACTCCACCCCCTAAGATTTCAAATGGGGGCGTTGGAGCACTTTATGTTTTTCAGTGCAAAAAAGAAAAGTTGAATAACTTTTTCCCTGAGGGTGGACAAACATTTATTCTTTATGGATTTTTATATCGAGCAGGTGGACAAACGAACACAATTAACTCCACCCAACTAAGATTTCATTTGGGGACGTTTGAGCACTTTTTGTTTTTCTGTGCAAAAAAGAAAAGTTGAATTTTTTTTTTCTGGGGGTGGACAAAATTTTTTTAATGGATTTTGATATTGAGCTGGTGGACAAACGAACCCAATCAGCCTCAACCCCCTATGACTTCATTTGGGGATGGTAGAGGATTTTGTTGTTTTTCGAGGTTTACTATAAAAAAATAAAAGTTGAATATCTTTTATCCTGGGGGTGGACAAACGATTTTAATGGTTGGACAATCGTGTACTTACGATGGACAAACGAATCCGATAAAAAAAACCTAAAAATTTTGAGGTCGGGGTTCTGACTTCACACCGCTTCAAACTTTCACGGATTGAAAAATGGGTAGGTGAATAATTTGCTGTTAGTTAGTAGTTAATTAGTTGTGACAATTTCGAATTTGTCGTTCTATGTTTTCTATGATTTTTTTCGAAACATGGTAAAAACTTTCAAAACTTAATATTTTACTGCTCAATATAATTTGTCGTTAATTAGTTGCGAAAAATTCATTGTTTTTCATTCGATATTTTCTATGTTTTTTTGAATGATTTATTTTCTATTATCACATGTAATAAATAACTAATAAATAATAAATTATAAGACGATTATAATTTCAATACAATAGGTTTTAGGAGCTTTTCCCTTGTTTTTGCTGACTCATATACATTTTGGAAAATAAAACAAAAAAACATAGAAAATTCCAAAATTGTCACAACATACTAACGAATAATAATTAATGACAAATAACAAAGCCATAAAACATTTGTAGAGGCTGTTTTTACCCCTTTTTGAGATGGTCCTTTGCTTACTTGATATGAAGCTAAACAAGAATTAAAAAAAATCATAGAAAACATAACACGATTGAATTCAATTGTTCAAATTTAACTAAGGACTTGTTAACGGCAGATTATTAAGCTAAAAACATTAAGTATAAAAAGTTTTTGACGCATTTCGACTTGTGTCAAGTTAGCAAAGCACCCGAAAAAACATAGAAAACATTGAACAACAAATCCGAAATTATCATAACTAATTAACGACTAATTAACGGCAAATTATCCACCTACCCATTTTTCGATTTGTGAAAGTTGCTTTGTTAACTTGACACTTGAAAACGAAAACGAATCTCCTAAAAATACATAAAAAACATCGCAACACAAAATTGAATTTGTCACAACTAACTAACGACAAGTTAACGAAAAATTATTAAATAGTAAAATAAGTTTTGGAAGTTTTTATCACTTTTTGAAAAAAACATAGAAAACATAGTACGACAAATTCGAAATTGTCACAAATAATTAACGACTATTTAACGGCAAACTATCCACCTACCCATTTTTCAATCCATGAGAGTTGCTTTGCTAACTTGATATTAAGCACCCAAAAAAAAATAGAAAACATTGCACGATCAAATTAGATTTGTCACAACTAATTAATGACTAATTCACTGGTCAAGTTTTCATACATTAAGTTTGTGATTAAGTAAGTAATTTAGAGAAAACTTGCCAAGTAAATCCACCAAATTTTAATCAGATATCATTTAATCAAAGGGCACGGTAGTGCCCAGCCAAGTTCGCGGCACTACACCCTTTTTAAAGGAACAACCTCAGGTGATTTTCAACCCCCCTTTAACTTCAGTATCTATTAGGTCAAATTCACAGTATTTGCTGAGCTGCTCAAACACAGGTGGCTCACCAAATTTCAACTCTTAAGTATTAGTAGTTCCCGAGATATAGGACTTCAAAAGTCGCAAAAACCGTAACTGAGTGACTCACTGACTGACTCACTGACAGATGGAGCACTTCCCGGCATCGTAGAAATTTGAAATTTCGCACAACGGTAAGCCTAATGATGCATACAAAGGAAAAAATCGAAAAACAGCAATTTTCTATTCAGGGTGCGTGGCATCCACCCACATTCTTAAAAATTCTTAAAAATTATATGGAGCACTTCTGATTGTTGTAGAATGATGAAAATTGGTAGCTCAGTAGGGCTACGATGTCAGGAAGTGCTCCATAATTTTCATGATCTGTCAGTGAGTCAGTCAGTTACGGTTTTTGCCATTTTTGAAGTCCTATATCTCGAGAATTACTAATTCTAAAGAGTTGAAATTTGGTGAACCACCTGTGTTTGATCAGCTCAGCAAATACTGCGAATTTGAAGTTTCTGACTTTATAGGTAGGGTAGAGCGGGGGTAGTTGGACCACGGGGCAAGTTGGACCACGCCAATAACTCAGAAACCGCAATTGCTAAATGAATACGATCATACACGAATGAAGCATAATTACTAAATCACACGTGCTTAACTGGTTTAAGGTGAATTTCTTCTGCCAAAAGAAAACCAAGTGCTTATTTATGTTTTTTGGGTACAGAAGTAAAAAAACGAATTTGTTTCTTTTTGTGTTATCGTGATGAAAACTTGCGAATTTTTCAATAAAGTACAGTAATTTTGGGAGTTCTGTTATTGAATTTTTATATTCCATTTTTGAAATTGTAAAATTCGAAGTGTTTAATTTCAAAGTGACGGAATATATTCATCAAGGTAGGTGTGGTTTTAGTTGGACCAACTTGCCCCGCTGTTTATTTTATATTGGAAAATAGTATGAAAAATGTTGGACACAGAAAGTTTCAAAAATGAAGAAGAATATTACTGCTGTATGGTGCAATGCCATTCTTGCTGAAATCCATGGCCCATACAAAATCCCCTATTACTTGCCAAGGCACCATGGATTCATTTACGTTATCTTTAGTTGTGATTCGAATTAAGTTTTAGTTTGTGATCAAATTAAGTTCAAACTAACGGCGTTTAGGTCCTTAATATAGCTTCTTTCCCACATTTTTAGCTTTGGTCCGACTTACCCCATCTACTGGTCCAACTTGCCCCTCTATTTGGGCAAGTGGGACCACTTGGACTTGGTGCATTTAAATTAATCTTATTCTTTTGCTTTTACATATTTTTAACTTTTTAAAATTTACTAAAGAAGCCGAAGATACATTCTTTCTATAGATTCCAGTTTCATAGTTATGTTATGAATAGGTAAAAAGTTATAAAACTTCAAGTAAAAAGTGGTCCAACTAGCCCCGCTCTACCCTACTGAAGTTAGAGGGGGGTTGAAAATCGCCTGAGTATGTTACTGTTAAAAGGGTGTAGTGCATAGTGCCGTTAACTTGGCTGGGCACTACCGTGCCCTTTGATTTAATACAGGCAGGTCCTTAAACCTGTGTGGACTTCTGGTATACAACTCTGGGAATAAGCAGGAACTTTAAGCCGGAAAGTTACCTGCAACACCCTACTCAACTTCGTTATAAATAAAGTGCTAGATAAGTTTCAACTTAGTTGCAATCGGGAAGTGGAGGTGGTATTAGTGCAGTAAGAGTCTCACACACCTATGCACGCGTTTTTCAGTCTTCATAGAGCCTTTTGAAGGTTTTACACCTTACCCACGGAAAAAAGAAGCTTTTACTCGTTACTTTCAATCGTTACTGCTACTAGTTACTTTTAATATAAATAAATTGGGTGGCGCAACAGCTCGTGGAGAACCAGGGCCTAGTGACTTACAACTCTCAACCATTCCTGTGTGCGTGTTGTTGGCAGGAATGGAAGGGACCTACAGTTTTTTGCCGAGTCCGAACGGCTAAGTGAGAAGCACTTTTTCATGACAGATATACTCTTGGAGGATTTGTCAGTTCCTCGCAAGAGGCAGTACCTCGGATAAAACATTTCTGTTTTTAGGTGGCACGGCTGGGAATTGAACCCACACCTTCGGCATGACAGTCCTACGCACTAACCATCACGCCACGAGGTACTAGTTACTTTTACCCGAATGTTTTTTTTTAACTCCCAAATCAATAAAACCTTGCGAACTAAACACCTCTTGATTCAGAAATGTTGGCCATTAAATCTTCTTGCCATTCATTAGTGAAAACAGAAATTATGGCGTCGTACCTAACGTTTTTTAATATTCATAAATCTGCAATCCTATTTGTGATCTTATTGACAACTGCTATAGATTTTGATCAAAACTGATTAAAAATATTTCGGTAGGTTGTTGAATAAAATCCCAAAATTTCACAAAAAGTCAATCTTTATCTATTCAGTTTCAGTTCTGTCAACATAGAAAGCTTGACCATAGTGAAAAACTGAACCCAGATCTCACATCGTTCAAAGACCTAAGCCCGTTGGTCAGTGCTGTGGATTCACTAAGGGTTTTCACTAGGTTTGAAATTGTCAGCAACACACAAAGATAAACTTACACAAAGTCTTATGGAACGTGACCGTTTAAAGTACTCTTACCATTGATACCCCGATCAATATAGAATAGTCAATATAAAATAAAAATACTTTCCCTTCCAATTCAGCTAAAGAAAAAAAAACTCCTATTCCATACAAGGATTTTGCAATTTCAAAGATATCATCGTCATCTTCATTCACACAGCAATTTAGCAGGGGCAACTCTAAAGCCAGAACACACACACAGCCCACACACACATACAGATACACACAAACAAATGGAACAGTCAAACTGTAAAGGAAATCCTTAAAAGTAGTTTGAAAATCGCAACTGAATCAAGGGATTTGCTCATATTTACCTTCACTTCGATAACAATTTTCCTCTGGCTGCCTTCGTCTTTATTTTCTTTTCTTTTTTTTTTTATTTTTCTAAATCCTTTCGCCTTCCGTTTGAGTATCTAGCTGAAGTGTACCTATGAAACGGAAAAGAGTGCGTGTTGTATACTAAAGTATCTATAGACGAGAAAATATGAAAAACCATTTATTTACATTAAGACTTTGGAACGACGAGGACGACGACGTCAACGATGAGGATGAAGGTTTCTATCGTCTATCTTACTTCAACTTTCTACCTATATTCAATAGATATGTGTGTATGGCTTTGGTTTCTTTCTCGTCCTAGAGATTGAAGGTAAAGGATTTATTTGTAATTTAATCCTGCAACAGGAACAAATGCGTCGTCCTACTTCATGCCACTATAGCTAGGGCAAAGCTTATACCACTCTGTGTGGCTGATGTAACCCCTCAGATGGTGGCATGCCGTGACTACAACAAATAAACAGGATACTCGTTGAAATTGATCCCAAAGCTATCAAGACTGTTTCCACAAATGTCACGAATTAGTGTGACGTGCGATGCTCTGCTTTATACGAATTGGCCAAAGTAGTTCACTCTTGAATTTTAAATTACATCGTTTTGTCTGGGTTTGCGTATACCAACCACTGGCTGCTGTGCTGCTGCTGCTGCACAGTTAGATCCCAAATGAGACAAATTATAATTTACAGCATATTCACGTAATCGTTTCCTTTATGAAAACTGTGTGCTCAAGGCAATAGGTAGGTAGGTAGTTACCCCAGAGCATCATGATGGTTGTAAACGAGTTTCCGGCCTTTTTATAATCCGATTAGAACGCTTGTCGTGTTTCAGGACAAAAGATTCAACACATTTTTGGACAACAAACACAATAAAGCATCTGAAGGTCGGTCAGAGATGCATTGTTCAATCGGCAGAGAAAGAGCACCGAGAGAGATAAGAGAACGTTTTCACACATGTATCACGAAGATTTACAGCCCATTCATCCTGGGCTGGGTAGCGTGGTGCGTGTCCCATTCAAAGGAAACGCGATACAATTCGATGCGCTTTTCTAACTAATGCTTCTTCTTAGTTTTCCAAAGAGTCCGCTTCGTTGTCTCCCTATTGATAGATGGCATGCTTGATACTCTCATAAACATCAAAAGGCAAAGGCCTATAGCTTCAAACGATCCATTACTATAGGTACCTACGAGTTGAGTGGGGAACTCGCTTGAGTCTTATGCATGCAGAAGCTCACCAGTATAGTTGCCATCATCGTTATCATAGTCCAAGAGTCCAACAAATTGACAATTATGCAGATTCACGACTCCTCCGACATTCGTCGTTGTCGTCGAAACACAGAAAATCCCTGTTCCAGCCTTGGAATTACATTTATTCCTCATATTCTCGACTTTACATAGTCGACGACGACGGCGACTGAAACCGACTATGACGTTTAGTACCGCCACCGACTTATAAGCCCGAGAACCACTAAGGATCCGGATTTGTATTTGTAATTCGGATTCAGATTCGCGACAAACACACGAGTGATTGCTGCAATAAAGTGACTGCAGGCTGGCTAACAAGCCAACAACACGATATCTTCTCACTGGGTGCACTGCGCCACCAAGCGTCGGCATCGTCGTCCCGTCAGATCGCGTCGGCTGGCAGTCTACTCTCAGTGTTGTTGTAATTAATTCACATGTAGAAGAAATGTGACATCGAATGTGATAACAGAGGCTGTTCCCACACGCTCAAAACAGCGCCCACCTTGCATATGTCTAAACTCTAAAGCATTCCTATATTCACTTAGAGCATCTATGGTGCCATTTATCAAACCGGAATGCCGCAGTTACAGAAGCATGAGATCCGTCCTGATGAATGGCCAACATAATGTATTGCTTCGAAGCAAGAAAGCGAGATAGAAGACAAGCGCTTGCTTTTAGGTAACTTATACCATGTAACTGTTAACTGTGGACACAAAGGCCAAAAGACATTGCAAAAATCATTTTCGAATAAATACTAAATTTGGATTTCTATTTAAACCGGGAGGGTTGAGTACGAAATACCCATTTCATCATCCCGAATGACAAAATCCCAAATGAACAAAATCCCGAATGATTAAAATCCTGAATGGCTGAATCACGACTGACAGAATCCCGAATGCCAAAATCCAGAAATATGACAAATAATCTTGAATTATAAAATTCCGCATTACAAAATCCCAAATGGACAGAGCCAAGAATGGTTAAAATCCCGAATACCAGAATCACGAATAACAAAATTCCGAATGCCAAAATCCCGAAAGCCAAATCCCGAATGGCTAAATACTTTTTTTGGTATTAAATTTCACGGGCCTTCAAATTGTACTTTTTTGTGCTTATTTGTAGAATAGTTTATTTTCATATTCCAAATTGGTTAAGAAGGTTTTTGTTGGTATTATAAAATTCGTGAATTTTTTATTTAAATCCCAAAATTTACAGAAGTCAAGTTGTACAAAGAAGTTTCTTTGAAAGTACTGGAATAGTACTAAAATTCGAGATTTTATCGCGAATGAATTAAGGATTTTTAGCAATTGGGATTCTGTCCATTTGGGATTTTGGCTTTTGGGATTTTGGCATTCGGTATTTTTTGGATTCGGGATTTTGTCCATTCGGGATTTTGGCATTCGGGATTTTGGTAATTCGAGATTATGGCATTTGGAATACTTATTTCGATTGTATACCGAACCAGCCCTCAGCTAAAAAACCCGATATATGGGTTTTGGGCCTAAGTACCCCCTTTTTGGGATATTCAAAACATATTTATGTTTGAGTTATTAAATGGTCACAAAAGGTCATTTGCTCCAGTTATTAATTAACCATAGATAATTTGAATGATTTTAAGAAATATTTTTTCAAGATCACTATTATAGGATGCAAGCTCCTCATTTCTGGGATATTCAAAAAAACAAGTATACCAACCACCTGAAAGGTCATTCAATGATCAATAAAGGTCAGCCTTTTGCAGTTATTGGTGAGCCATAAGCGAATTTTATGATTTTTAAAACACACCAAAGTAATTGCTCTTTGAATATCCCACCAATATCCTCATTGTTAGCTCTGGAATCCTTGAACCATTTACATGGGATATTCGGGAAAAAAGTATGCCATTTAATTCGACAGTGATTGTTCATAAAATGTCAGGTATTTTCAGTTATCGGTCAGACAAATATTTTTTTTATGAATATTTTGAATTTTGTTTTAGGTCATAGTGATTCTGAACCCTCATTTGTGGAATATTCGCCGAAAATGTAAATGATTTAAAAGGCCTCAATGTCCATTAAAAAAACTAAAAGCCTTATGTCTGACGAATTACGAAAATGTTATTTCGTGACCCAATAACTGGCCTTCCAAAAAGCATACTACTTTTTGAATATCCCATAATTGAAGATGTGCCAACATCCCCAAATGGTAGAGGTAACAAAAATGAAAACTTTAAATGCATTAAATATGGCTTATGGCTGACAGATTTCTGGAGGGAACTAAACCCTTACAACCATTTAGTGACCTTTCAGATGACATAATTAGTTTCGAATATCCCCCAAATAGACTGATAAGATCGTGGGTCTAATTAGAGATATTTAAAAAAATTTAATATGTAAGAAAAAGCATATGGCTGGCCAATAAGTGAAGCCAATTGGCATTTAATGACAATTTACTGACGTTTCATTTGGTAAATTCCAAAATCCCAAAATTGGGTTTTAAGATACTGAAACCTTTAATATTACTTTAAAATGTCTTTTCTGAGAGGAAATATAATTCATTTAAATGCAATTATGAATAATTCAAATTATGAACCCCTTAGCAGTTTCATGTTTCAAAAGTCATTCTTTTATAAGCACTAATTGGCAACCCTGCTCTTCTTGTAAAATTTATCAATTGTCGTTTGGTAACAACTGAATTGAAATTTCTTAATTAAGAGTACATTTTGGGGTAATTTTATTATTCTATTACATAAATTTACATAACTCGTTTCTTAAGTGTCATAACCGTAACAAAATATGTACATATTCTACTACTTAAAAAACGAAATAATGAAAAAGGGGAAATAATAAGAATAGTGATCAAAATTCAATTAAGTTTAAAATGTATACTGAGTCCTAATTTGAATTTTAAAGATTGTGTCACTCCCGTAACAGATTCACATTTAAATTTGTTTTCTTTTCTTCTTCAATTCATATTGGGTTTTGTTGTTTTATATGTGTAAGTTTTTATGTATGTCATACCCGTAACAAAAATATTTATATGTTCTAGTACTTCAAAAACGATTTTTCGTCAAAATAATAATAAGGGGGAGTAATGAGAGTAGTGGTGAAAGTTAAATTAAGTTTAAAATGAATGCTGAGTAATAATTTTATGATTGTGTCACTACCGTAACAGATTGAAATTTCAAATTCTAATCCTTTTTTAACTAATTTTAAGTTTTGTTGCTTTTACTATGGGTAATTTTTGTATGTGTCATAGCCGTAACAAGAATGTGTAGGTATATGTTCTACAACTTTAAAAACGATTTTTTTTTCTCAAAATAATGATAAAGGGAAGTAATACGAACAGTAAGCAAGTTTCCATTAAGTCTAAAATGCATGCTCAGTCCCAATTTATATTTTAATGATTGTGTCATTCCCGTATCAGATTCACATTTCAAAATTTTATCTTTTTTTCTGCAATTCATTTTAGGTTTTTTTGTTTTTATTTTTATATATGTGTCATACCCGTAACACAAAAAATTACATGTTCTATGTAAATAAATAAATTGGGTGGTGCAACAGTGGAGAATCAGGGCCTAGTGACTTACCTACAACTCTCAACCATGTGTTGTTGGCAGGAATGTTCTACTACTTCAAAAACGATATTTGTATCAAAATAATAGTAAGTTGAAGGAAATGCCAGCAAAATTTAATTAAAATTAAAATGCATGCTGTGTCCTGTTTAAACTTAATAGATTGTGTCACTCCCGCAGCAGATTCACATATCAAAATCTAATCTCCTTTTTTCAATTCATTTTGGATTTTGTTGTTTCTACATTTAGGGTGTAGGTATATAATTCCATGGATATCTCCTCCATATCGGAATTTTATGTTCTCTTAGTGTGTATATCTTCTCCAATTCGAAAAAATTTAATTTTTAAGTGGGTAAAACTTCATTCCCCCATGGAAGAATTTCATATGAGGAATTATAACACTTATGACGACAGTAATTACCCATTAATTTTGTTTAATATTGTGTTCAAGCGTTAAAATCACACTTTTGTCACACCCGTAACAATTTCAAATACAAATATTGGACGATTTTTCAAAGTTTTCCATAGTGATTGGTATGGAAGATCAATTTGAAAGTTCCTAAAGTCCCAACTGTAATTTTGTAGATAGCGTCACAAATATAATAAATATCTACACATTTTGCATTCAAAAAAAAAACATAAAGACATTTTTCCTTACTTTTTTCCAAACTAAAAATTTACAACAAAAAAGAAAATCAAGAATTTTTTTGATGACGAAAAAAGAATTTTGTGCTACTGTGTGCCACAATTTCCTTCTTCCACTAATAAAACAAACTCAATCGACAAAAGCAAAGAAATCGCAAACAACTTTTGGTATAGTCGTCGCGTCGTCCTCGTTCGTCTTCACTAGCTGGTCGTGGAAGAGTCATCATCACTCTGCTGATTCTGCAAACTATATAGGCATCCCAGAATCAAATTACCACCACAAAAATGCCTACATCTTATCTATGGGCACACACAAGTTAGTCTTTTACAAATTCAATAGAAGAGAGAGACAGACAATGCACATTGCTAGCTTCCTGGTTCGTTACCAAAGACCACGAGCTGACCCTTGATTTCTCCGGAAAAATAGTAACAGCAGCAGTCATAGGTCATCAGAGATGGAGATTTCTTCCATCCGTCTTCCATATCAACTGTGTTGGTGCGATGGTGCAACTGTATCTATATACAAAACACATCTCGGCAAGTTGTAAGCCTCGATGTGGTACAAGGATGTGTTCCAGGCAGGCAGGCCCAGTGAGATCGACCACAGAGCTTACTATGGCAGTTAATCCGTTTCGTATACCTATTCCTATACACAAACATCAGAGGCAGGCCATTCCCGTTGCCGCTGCAGTTGTTGGTTTGCCTCTGCTTGTCGCCGCTACCATCAGCCAGTAGTTGGCTATCTCTGTGGGAAAGATTTATTAGAGCCCAAAATGAAACTCGTAGTTTAACACCACCGCACCGACATGAGTCCCCCCGTTGCCGTTACCGTTCCCGTCCACTTCATCTCGCCAGCAAATCATGCGGCTTCCGGTTTAAATTTGCCGCTTCTCTTTCTTCATTCATATCGTGTGTGCGGAGTGTCACAAATTTTATTTGTGGAATTTTCTTCAACAAGGACTCTCTTTGGACTAACTACTAAGTGACATGCAATGTGCCACCTAAGTCTTTTGTAGGTATATGCGATGCGATATGACTTGGACTTCTACTTTCGAATTTGTGTTTTGTGTGTCTTTCTTGCTCTGCCATAAGAAAAGATGCCAACAAATTAAATTTTAGTCACACCTTGGTCTCTTTCTAGGCTTTTGTTTTATTTTTGTGTTGCCTACTCCATAGAAGTACCAGGTGACTTGTAGTAAAAGCTTCTTCCTTTGCGTTCTGCTGATGAGTTAGGGTTGGGGCTGGGGGTTTGCCAGAGATGTTCCCATCAAGGATTTGCCACATCAATCACATATATGCAAATTAGTTAATGAAATTACTTTGACGCATTTCTTGTCGAATAGAGTCGAGTGAATGAAATGGGGCTACTTAGAGAGATAGGTTGAAACAGGAACACATCCTATATATTTCCCATTCAAGACCCTTGTTCTTATACACCTCTACTACTTCCACTCTATATCAAGAGGATATTGTACTTTGCGCAATTAATGAGGCAACACAGAAATCTATCCGTCTACCACATGTAAAAGCTGCTCATCTATCTGGATGCATATCGCATGTGTACCTACTTATGTCGTACCTGGCAAAAGGAATTCTCTATAAGAGATTCTAATGGATTATGTGCTTAATTAAATTTACAGTTTTGTTACACACTCTTGTACACGGCACCAGCACCAAGCATTACCACCTCCGCCATATACATATAGTGGAAACAGGTATATGTACCTCGTCTATATAAGTCTTGAATTAAATCACTTACAGTCGTTTTAATTTTAAACTTTGTGGAAAATTGATAATGGTCTTAGCATAGGTATACTACAGCCAGTCTTTGATTAATTGGGTTTCCCGCTTGGTTGATTGCTTCTGAAATCAAGAAAACTTTAAAACAAAATAAATAACTAAGGTCTTCTACGACTTATTCCACTCCTGTTAATTATTTATTATTTTATGTTAATTGTAAAAAATATTAACAATTTATTTTTTCAACATGGAAGTATTGCATTGGAAAAAAAGAGAGTTCTTTTACTTACTTTACTTTAGATGGTGCTCATAGTCAAGGGTGGACTACGGCCTCAAGCAACAAGCCCCTCCAACCAGCTCAGTCCCTAGCTAGCTGCCTCCAGTTATGCTCTCCAAGTTGTTTGGAGTCGTTCTCTACTTGTGTGCACCACTTAACGTGGAGTCTTCCTGTGCTGATCTTGTACTGTGGAGGTGTTCAGACGACTTTGGCTTCCTCAGTTCATTTAAATTAAAATTTCGGAGTGACTAGTGCAAGTTTAATTTAAAGCAAGTTATTTTTCAATAGTGCAATAGCACAGAGGAAGAGGTGGCGGACCGTCAACCTGAGGGTCACGGGTTCGAGTCCCAGTCGGGCATAAAAATTTTGTCAGCTTTTTTTCACAATAGAGAAGTGGAAAATAATATTATCTGGGAAAATCAGCAAATGGAGAGGGAGAAAAGTGCGGGTGCACCGAAAGATGGCCCAGCAACTAAAATAAAAGCTTCAACGGCACCAGCAGCGGGGACATCGAAAGATGTCACAGCAACGGCACCGATAGCTTCATCATCTTCAGCAACGGCGACATCAGCCGATATCCCCGTAAAGAGGAGGAAAAAAATTCGATGTGAGGGGAACTTGGTGAAGCGGCGCTCTACCACCATTCCAGCAGAGCTGCCAGCTGGAGGGAGAGGGGCGTCGCGAAATGCCAAAACAACAGCAGCAGTAAATATACAGCAACAGCTAAATTCGTCGCCCTCCGATGAGGAGGAAATCGAATATATGTCCGAAGGTGGAGAGGGACTATATACTACGGGTGAGAGCAACACCTTTATAGATAAAACCACACCAGAGGCGTCCTCAGACGAAGAAGATGAGGCGCAAAAGACAAAAAATGCCAATGATGAACAGCCGAAAGACAACGAGGAGCAGCGAATCAGCGAGCAAATTGGAGCCATAGAAGGGGAGATGGTGCGCCTCAATGCCCAACTTGCGACACTGGTGCTAGCTCTCAAAAACAAACAAGAGGCTCGCCGGGAAAAAGAAAGGCTGGAGCGGGAGCACAGAAAGGCACCACAGGCGCCAAACAAAATAGCGCAAGGGCAACCAAAGCTTAAAAAAAAACAGCAGCAACAAACACAGCAGCAGCCAAAAGCAAAGCTGCCAGTCCAACAGCCGCAGCAGCAGTCCATGCCCAAGGAGCAGAGGCAACAAAAAAAACAAGAAGTGAACCAACAGCAGGTGATACAACAGCAGCAGCAGCAGCAGCAGCAACAACAACAACAACAACAGCAGGAGCGGAGCCGGCAGCAGCAGGGAGTACACCAGCAGCAGTCACAGCCGCCCCAAAATAAAAAAGAAAAGGTGCCACCCATCAACACCTATAAAATGGATTTATAAGAGACCATAGACCTGTGTAAGTCGGCCATAGGCCAAAATTTTTATATTAAACGGTTAAGTAAAGACAGACATGCCATCCACTGCTCCACAGTGGTGCAGCATAAAATTATCAAAGATCTACTAAAACAATCCACGACTGAGTTCTTCAGTTTTACCCCCAAAGTGGATAAAAATCAAACGGTCCTCTTGAAGGGCATAGATTCCTGCACGGAACCAGAGGTGCTCTATAAGGAGCTCTGTGAAAAAGCGAGCGGTGATCTCGAGTTTATCGGGGTCAAGCCGTTTACCACAGTCAAGGCCAGACGGGAGAAGCGGTCTTTGCCGTTTTTCTTGGTTCAGCTTTCGCCCAGCAGCAAACTGGATAGTTTGAGGAGTATCTCCGTCCTCAACTACCAGGTTGTAACTTGGGATAAATTAAAGAGACGCGGCGACATGCTTCAATGCATGCGCTGTCAAAGGTTCGGCCACGCTGCAGCAAACTGCGAAATGCAGTCACGCTGCGTGAAGTGTGGTGAGAACCACATAAAGGGGGAGTGTAAACTCGGTGAGGAAAGGGTCGATGATATGACCCAGCTTAAATGTGCACTTTGCGGAAAGGAGGGGCACCCTGCTAACTATAGGGGTTGCTCAGCTTTTCAGCAAATCCGTACTAACAAAGCGGCTAGGCAAACAGCGGTAGAGATACGGCCATCAACGCGTGCTCCTACAGCAACGCCCGTCAATCCCCAAATTTCCTACGCCCAAATGGCGGCAGGAAGGGGAAAAACGGTACAGCCTGCAGCTAAGGTAGCCCAACCGGCCCTCGTGCCTAAGGCTCCAGACGCTCAGGCCGAAATTAGAAGCATGTTGCTGGCAATTCAAAGCCAGTTGACAGGACTTCAAAAACAGATAAGTGAGCAGGCGGCTAGGGTAGATCATCTCTACTCTGTTTTGCCTAGCCCATCGCATTTTAGAGGTTAAAGGCGCGCTGTCGGAGAGGCCTCTTAGGATCCTTGCTGTGAATGTAAATTCACTGATTAGGACCGAACGTAGAGCTAATCTTTTCCAATTGTTGAAAGACCAGAGTCCAGATGTGCTTATGGCCAGCGAAACTAAGCTGAACCAGAAACATAAGTTGACTAACAACAATTACAATATCGTAAGAAGAGATCGTCCCAACTCCATTCAAGGGGGGGGGGGTGTCGCAATCTTCATACGAAAAGGCATTAATCATAAAGTTATATATAATAGTGATCTGCGCAGATTTCGGCTGTTGGAGGCGTGCATCGTATGCATTCCTCTCCAACAGGGGAAGCGAATGTATGTGATCGCGGCTTATGCACCGGAATCACCTCAGCCAACTGATTTTATGACAGAGCTTGAAAAACTTTTCGAATGTCTACGCCTGAGCTTGGAAGAAAATTACTTTCTCATGGCCGGTGATTTGAATGCCAAACACCAAGATTGGGGAAATCAAATACAGAATCCAAGAGGTATTCATCTTTTTAATTGGATGAGTCGATATAACGCTGAATATGGTGTCGACCTGCTGGCTACGGATCGGCCATCGTTTCCAAGAAGCGGTGCCTATCTGGATCTATTGCTAAAAGACGCAAGACTGACAATTACTGACACCGTGGGTCAAAGACCAAGAAACTGTTTACGAACGATCGAGTACGACAGTGACCACTGCGGACTCGCCGCCGTAATACAGCTTCCGAACGAGCTCGTGGAGTTGGATGAGTATGTGCCTGTGCATACTTACAATTACAGTAAGGTGCGATGGCCACGCTTTACCAACGCCCTATCGAGTGAAATCAGTTCGAACAATATATCCCCACCAAATGACAGGAACTTGACAAATAACGAAATAGACCAATACCTTGAACAATTGGACGAGACAATCAAACGAACAATGGACAGAACGATACCGAAATACAAACAACGGGACGCAACCGACATATACCGGAATGCGACCATTGACGCATTACACAGACAAAAGAGTAGACTGCTGACAAGACTCAA
This sequence comes from Dasysyrphus tricinctus, assembly GCA_963921185.1. Taxonomy (NCBI): domain Eukaryota; kingdom Metazoa; phylum Arthropoda; class Insecta; order Diptera; family Syrphidae; genus Dasysyrphus; species Dasysyrphus tricinctus. The sequence continues at coordinate 60,968,851 of OY992533.1, forward strand.
ACTCTTGTACCGACGGTTTACTGACCCACACAATCTGGAGATTGGGACACTGAAGTCGTCGATCAAGAACATCAACCAACTAATAAAGGAAAATTATCGGCTGTCGATTAATTTTTATTGGAATAACAAAATTCGGGCTATTAATTCTAGCGACCCGAGTATGTTTCCAAAAATTAACAAAATATTTAGAAGGAATGATCAGAACGACCTTCCGTGTCTTAAGCTCCAGAGAACGACAGAAAACAGAGACGTACTTCTGATAGCAGGAATTGACCCAGAGGACGCCGTCTTGGACGATGACCTCTTTATTGTCGAAGATCCGCAGGAGAAAGTGGAGGCTGTGGGGGCTGCTTTCCAGCAAGTGTACAAGGTGAATGCATGCATTCGCCCGAACCATGACCTGGAAGACAGAGCCTTGCTCCACCACTTCTACCTTCGGAATGACATCACGCAATGGCGATCAGAGAACCTCGGTTTCACCGGGTTCAATGAAGATCATTTGGCAAACGCCATAATCGCCGAGCGAAATGGGACCAGTTCCCTGTTAATTACGAAGGTGGAGCTTCAGCTCATCTTCGATTCATTGAAGAAGAAGAAGTCAGCAGGAGTCGATGGCATATCCAACGTTGTACTTCGACATTTACCGCAAGAAGCAGTAGACATTTATACCACACTGTTTAACAACGCTCTGAATAATGCATATTATCCAGTGCGGTGGAAGACGGCATCCTCTCCCGAAAAAGGGAAAGGACAACTCCAATCCGGCGAATCTCCGGTCGATAAGTCTTCTTCCGAGTATCAGCAAGGTATTCGAAAAAGTTATTAATAGAGCTCTGTCTAAGTGGGCAGAGGACAATTATATCATACCGGATAATCAGTTCGGTTTTAAGGCGGGACATGACACCATTCATGCCGCGTCTAAACTCGTTTCTGATGTCCAATGGAACAAATCTAAAAAGCAGTGTACGGGTGCCTGTCTGGTTGATTTGGAGAAGGCCTTCGACACCGTATGGCTAGAGGGTCTTTATCTAAAGCTGACCAGACTTGGCATTGTGGCAATGTAACTTCTGCCACAACCTTTAATATCAAAAATGGTCTTCAGCAGGGAGCGGTCAACTCGCCGATTCTATTCAGCATTTACACCAGCGATCTGATAAGTAGTCTAACTCAGGCAATTGCGTATGCCGACGATCTAATTGCGTACAGAACAGCTCCAAAAGTCGAGGTCATCAGAATTCTTTTGCAGCGTGACTTCGAAAATATTCAGCGATATTGCGATGACTGGAAGTTGAAAATCAACTTTCAGAAATCAGAAACTATCTTGTTTAGGACTCCGTTGCGTGGAGCCACAAGGGATACGAGAAAGAACTGGCGTAAGCTGGTGATCGTAGGGCCAAATGGACAGCCACTGGCGAGTAAAAGTGTAGTAAAGTACCTTGGCATCTGGATGGATCAGTATTTGTATTTAGACAGACATATAAATGCTGCTCTGTCCAGGGCTAGGGGAGCTTTTGCCCTGACGAAACGGTTGTTGTATAGCAGCCGGCTTGACAGCAGGGTGAAGGTGATTTGCTACATGGCCCTCATACGGCCGATGATTGCCTATGGGTGCCCGGTTTGGTTCAATGTTGCCCCATCTCAAATGGAAAAGATTCGGGTGTTTGAGAGGCAGTGTCTTAGACGCTGCCTTGGATTACACAGAACACCAGAGTCGGAGTACAAACATTATTATTCCAACCTGGTTCTATACAACGGCGCCAACATAAACAGGATAGATAATTTCTTGCTGAAGCTTATTCGGGGTCACATTGCGAGAGCAATGTCCTCGACCAACAGCTTAATTTTTGGGGCTTATTACCCTAAAAACGATTACTACGAGAGTGTGCGTCTAAGCGGCTTTATTCCGCCCGATGCATTCCTCTACTTAGACAGTCGAGGGCTGATCCAGGATAGAGCGGCGGTTCCGCTAATCTACCACGTCGGCCGTAGAACTGTGGATCGGCGGCTCCTTTACAGTCGAGACGTCCTCGCACAACACGGAGCGGAGCACCTTCGGTTCAGTAGGACTGTGTCCGATCGGGACCGAAGAGATAGGGTAAAGCAGGAGAACCAGTTCTGGTGGTTGAAACCTGAACACGAAGTTAATTCGGATATCTAAAAGTTAACTACGCATTTTCTATGCCATGGCCGACTTACATAGGTTTAGGTATTTAGTTTTAAGCAGGGACACTCAAGGTGGCACCAAAAAAAAAAAAAAAAAAAATTAAAAAAAAAATAAAAAAAAAAAAATATAAAAAAAAAAAAATTGAAAAACCCGAAAATGCTTGCTGTGGCTGTTCTAGTTTGTAAGTAGTTTATAAGTAGCTTGTAAGTAGTGTTAAGTAGTTTTATAGTAGTTTTAATTAGTTTTAACTAGTTTTAATTAGTTTTAAATTAGTTTTATTTAGTTTGTAAGTTTTATATAAAACAAAAAAATTAAAACATAGATACCGAGTTTTTTCATAAATTCTTCTCGGTGAAAAATAAAACCGAAATGATTCCTAGTTTTAAGATAGTTCTTAGGCCGAAAGGCATTAGCATTAAGTTATTAGTTTAACTTAGAGCGCCCGAATAGGGCCAGTAAGTTAGTTGTAAGACATTGATAAGTAGGCTAGTTTTTATGAATTTTTGTCTAGCTTTAAGATAGTTGTAAGATGATTGAAAAATAAAAATGAATTACAAAAAAAAAAAAAAAAAAAAAAAAAAGTCTTCCTGTGCTTCGCAAACCATCAGTGGTAGATTTGAAGACTCCTTGGGCTGGTGCGTCGGTGTCCTTACGCTGTACGTGTCCCAGCCATCTTAGCCGCTGTATTTTGATGTGAGGCCCGTAAAGCTTGTTTTTAAATCTTGTCCTCCATACTCCATCGATACAGACTGGACCGTAGATTACCCGAAAAATTTTCCTTCAAAGCAACCAAGCGGACTCTCATCCGTTTTCGACAAAACACATGCTTCTGCCCCATACATCAGGACCAGGATAACTAGGGTTTTTATATAAAGTCTCCTTGGTTCTTTGAGAGACGGTTTTACTACTCAAACGCCTGAACAAGAGTTATTCTTCGTTTGATCTCTGCACTGATTTAATTCTGCGGAGTGTAATAGTGGAGCCCAGGTATAGACAAAGTTCTTGACAACTTCGAAGTTTTACCTATCCATCATGACGGTTTGCCCCAGTTGACGACATTGAGATTCATTTTTCGATGATAACATATACTTCGTCTAGTCCTCATTAGCAGCCAAACACATTTTCGCCGCTTCCGATTCAATACTTGCAAGCGCGATGGAAACAGCTCACTTCGTTCTCTTTATGATGTCAATATTATCTGCATAAGCAAGAAGTTGAACTGACTTTTAAGAAATTGTACCCCTCTTGTTGACTTGCGAGTTGCGTACACTTGTCTTTCTTGCCTCAAACCTTTCTCGACATCAAAGGGCTTGGAGCCCAACTAACAGAATTGTTTCGCATTTAAGACATTATAGTGTTATTTGTTTCTATAGTGCTCCTATTACCCCTCTGACGGGAAGTAAATACCTTATTGGAGCATTACTGATTCCATAAATACTTTCTGGTGCATATTATATCAGCTTAATAGAAGCTATATACCAATGTTTCTTTAATCTCTCTATATTGCTCTTATGAAATGACGACGAAGCTTTCGCTTCTATAGTCATCCTGTAAGAAACTTATACAATCTCTATGTTATTTCGTTTCTATATTGCTTGTAGAGGTATGCTTATGTGCAGCCACAAACCGTTTCTGCTAGTGAAAACACAAACCACTTCTGTGGTGGTTAGCGTGGTGGACTTTCAGAGTGAGAGGACCATTCGAGTCCCACAGAAACCTTGAAACTTTTATAACTCAATTAATATCTAATAAATTCTAAGATTGCATTTCAGATAAAAACTTTTAAATAAAATATCAGCAAATAAATAAAATAAAATAAAAATATAAATAAATAAATAAATATAAATTAATTATGAAATATTTTGTTTTTATTTTTCCACCTTCTTCTATAAGACCTCTAACTTGAGTCCAGTGAGAGTTTTTCGGGGCAGCTGAATTTACTCCATAAAGGTCCATAGGGAGCTTAAGAACAGCGCCTTTTTAACTCTATGGACTATTATATAATGCTTATACGATTGCAAGAAATGAATATGAGAAGCTTCTTCGGATGATTATAGGGGCAAAATTGTTAGTTGGGAAATATCCTTAGAATAAATTTGGTGGTGCAACAGCTCGTGGAGAACCAGGACCTAGTGATTTACAACTATCAACCATACTTGTTTGCGTGTTATTATAAGGAATGAAGCGACCTATAGTTTTTCCGAACAGATAGATGAGAAGCACTTATTCATGACAAGTATACTCTTGGAGGATCTGTGGGAAAAACATTTCTGTTTTTAGATGGCAGTGGCTGGGAATCGAATCCAGACGTTCGGCATGACAGTCCAACGCTGAGTTCGTATCTGGCCTTGAAATTTCTCTATCACGTCACGTTTTGAAGATATTTGAATCTAAAGGTTTAAAAAAATGCATTTTTATACGAATTTGGAGTTATATTTTTTTCTCGGGGTATTTTTTTTTTTTAATGTTTATGATCATTCTAAAGTATGAACACTTAAGTTCAAAATTTTTTTTGAATCTTTCAAATACCTCCATTCGTCTTCGAGAAATCGTTGGTTCTTGTCTTACTACCTAATTCGAAAAATCCCACAATTTTCCCTTTTGAGCACAAATTGACTGGATTTTTCAAATTAGGTACTAAGACGAAAACCAACGATTTCTCGAAGGCAAATGGAGTTATTTGAAAGATTCAAAAATAATTTTGAAGTAAAGTGTTCATACTTTAGAATGACTTTAAACATTTGTTCGACACAAAAAATTACCTCGAGAAAGAAATATAACTTCAAATTTGCATACAAAATGCATTTTTTTTTTAAACTTAAGATTCGAATATCTCAAAAACGTGATGTGATAGAGCAATTCCAAGGCCAGATTCGAACTCAGCGTTGGACTGTCATGCCGAACGTCTGGACTCGATTCCCAGCCACTGCCACCTAAAAACCATCAGAAAAGTATATCTTGGTTCATGTTACAGACCAAAGTTCAAATTTTGTCACACAAAGTAATTTCTTAGCGCTTTCGTGTGGATTTTCGAAAACAGTAAAAATACATCAATTTTCGACTAGTGCTTGAGTCCAAATGGGGTGTTGCAGAAAAAAACTTATAGTACTCTGATGTTACTTTCGAATAGTTGGTAGTTTTCGAGCCATTAGTGAAAAACTCCCAAGATATGCATTTTTGCATCATTTTTTGCGTTTTTTCCCATGTTGCGTCACGAAATTTTGTTGGCAAACCTCAGATTCTGATTCAGCACCCCCGAAAACATAAAGGAGGGAAAAAATTAAAACTACCCCACAATTTCCTCGCAAAGAGCCTTTACGAGCACAAATTGACTGGACCATACCCCACACATAGAGTAAGCAAAGATGTAGATTAAGGGGAGTTTTCATTGAATGATGACAGGATTTTAATATTAATTTTGTATCTTCTTTATGTTTTGTATTCCTTTTGCTTAACATATGAAAATATAAAGAAAAATATTTAACAAATTAGTTTCGAAGACATTTTTATTTACTTAATATTATGGTATGTTAGTAAGGTACCTTGAAGTTTACAACACATTAACAACAATTACACTGTACTACACTGATTATGACTTTGAACTTTTCAGATCCAAAAAGTCTAAAACGATAAATGCGCTCGAAATTATTTTCACAAATCTTGAGGCAGAGTTTTTACTTCGTTGTACACAATATTCTCATCATGAAGTCTCACTCTTAATCTTATAATTTTAAGCTTATTTTAGATAATTATCCACACAAATTCAAAAAAAATTTGATTTTAGTAGTGATGATGTCCGTGATGATGTGGTGGCCCATGATGGTGGTGAGGGGGTCCATGATGGTGGTGAGGAGGTCCATGATGGTGGTGAGGAGGTCCATGATGGTGATGTGGAGGGGGTCCATGATGATGGTGTGGTGGTCCGTGATGGTGATGGTGTGGTGGTCTACAGCTACACAATATTCCTCCCATTTTACGATATTTTTTTACTTTATTTGTTTCGCTTAAAGGTTCTTGACTCAACTGACAAATCAGAACTTACAGCTATATTATATAGCTGGATTTTATTAAAGAGCCTTAACAAATACTGATAAAAAGGTTTCATTCGATAAGCTAAAATTAATTAAAAACAAGTCGATATAGGAAATGCAAACGACTCAATTCTTCAAATCTTATCTTCAAATCGAATTGAAGTGATAAGTTGTTATTACTGACTATATTATGCTGGTTTAACTTTCAAATATGGCAATCAACATTATAGTTACATAAATAGATTTTAATTCTACCGAAAAGCATTGTGAATTTATGGTGACTTTGAGTTATCAGCTTGAGCTATGAGTATTCTATAGAATTTTTGTCGTCTGTATGCCCGAAATATATCAAAGCAAGAGGTACATAGGTACAAGAAACTTCTTAGATAACAAAAATACGAGGGGGACATCCATTTTTATTAAAAGGTCATACGCTTTTTTATCATACCGTTCATAATGTAGGTACCTATACATGTGTAAATAACCGAAGGAGTGTTATGAAGGGGACTAATTAACAATTAATTGGATTCTCTGTAATGAGTTAAGCATTTGACATAACATCGTTTTTGTTTTAAGTCAAACAATATAAAAGTCATCTATAATAAAATAATCAATATCACAGTAGACTAACAACCAAGGCGTACGCAGGATATATTAACCCATTTCCGCCTAACGTTGCGAAAACGCAACGTCGTACGTGTGGACGTATAGAACTTAACTGATGATAAATTTGAATAAGCTGATTAGTGATTTTGAAAGTTAATTTAATTATCTAATCCAGTGTTTTTCAAACTGTGGGTCGCGACTCCCTAGGGGGTCGCCAAGAATAATTAGGGGGGTCGCGTTCGCAAGCCATTAGGTACAAGGTACTGAAAAAGGTTTTCTTTTATTAAATGTTCAAAACTTGGTTGTATCTGTGAGGTGTTAACAGTTAAAGCATTTTCCTATTGAAGGAAGATAACGTGATTTCACATATAGGTTTGAAGTGGTGAATGGCATTAACAATTTTAAAGCCTCTTTTGCCAGCTCTAGATATTTTCCTCTTCTTTTCTCTTTATCCAGAAATTATCAATGGTTTTAACATTGGATTAGGAGCATACCATCTGCAGCTAAATAAATAAGATTTTCTATAATCTTTACCGATGGAAAATTGGCCAGATGGAATGATATATTCAAAAAAGGAATGAGTATCTATCTCTGTCCATTTCCACCTTCAGAATAGAGTTCTGGAAAGTCACTTAAAAGTTTTTTACCCTAATTATGCAAACTCTCATTAGAGAACTGTGAGCGCTTAATTTCATGGCAAGGATTCATCTGATAAAATTTCGTCGAGAATCTCTGAACCCAGGGAAAAAATCATACATTTTGTTTGCAAATATTCTGAACGCAAACGAAGTTTTGCGAGGAGTCCTCTGATTTTGTCTTTTGCGGTCAAAATGTTTTCTTGTCTCCCTTGGAGTTGTATCAAGATAAGTGGGCAAAAAGATCAGCGAGAAATGATAATTTTAAAAGCTGGGTGAGGACAGAAAAATGATTTGATTGTTCCGATTTTGAATCTTGTACAAACATCAATTAGTCAGCTTTTAATTCCAGAACTCATGTCAACTAGACCGAGAGCCCACAGCAGATTTCGGGTGTGAGTGATAGCAAAAAATGAAGTTTGAATGCAATTTCGAGGGTAATCGTGTTAGCCGAAGTTGGTTTTCATTCCTTCCCTAGATAAGCTCCACGGATCACATATCACGGAATCCGAGACCATTTGAGTGTTAAAAAAATTTAAAATTCTAAGTGAAAAACGCCTTTATTAAAGCTTTCGATGCCTATACTTCCTTTCTTCTTATCAATCACACTAGAAATATGCTGTGGGCTCTAAATCTAAAAATAACTTACCATCTGAGCCCTGTTTGACAAAGATTTTGATGGGCTCGATTCTTGTAGCTTTTTAAAAAACTGACAAAGTATTATTATGAATGTGGGGGTCGCCAGAATGTTCTTACTAACAAAGGGGTCACGTACTCAAAAAGTTTGAAAAACACTGATCTAATCGACCTGTTTTTGGATTTTTTTCTAAAAATTTGTTTTCATGGTTTTTTTGCACCTCCAAAATCGGAAATTTTCGAAATTTTTAGGTAACATTTTTGAACCACTCAAAAATATCTTCAAAATTATAATTTTTCAAAATAAAGTCAACGGCATGTAAAGAAGGGTTCAAATTATATTCTAAAATAAAGTTGACGCAATTTATATGAGTTGCCTGCTTGACAGGTGAGATGAAAGCACTGCGTTGCATTTTCGCAACGTTCGTCTAATGTAGTAGCATTTGAACCTAAAAACAATATTTGCACATCGTTGCGTTTTCAAATCAGAATAAACGGTTTTTTCTCGGAACATTGTGTTTTTATGATTATATTCCACGAATTTTTGAAATAGTGTCAATTTTTATTGCATCCTGTCAAACAAAAGGATTTGATAAACGCGTGCTGTTTTGGAAAACCCCATCACGTATATAAGTTTTTTGCATTCGATTTATTTTTTACTTATAAGCTGTGAGTTGTGCGGTCAGGTTGTGTAGCTAAAAAATATATCTGTGTTAAGAAAAAGTGCAAAATTATGTATCGCAGAAAGTTTTTATCAGCTTGATGAACCCGAGTTCTGACGAAGAAGACGAATTTAATTTGAATTTAGATGCAGCAGTTGAAACAAATGTTATAATTTTGCCTCCAAAAATTGATGCTGTAAGCGATAATGAGGAGATTGATGATAATGTGCAGCTTTTGGAAGATAGAAACGTGTTCCCAAATGAATTAGCGGGTGAAATTGAGATTGAATGTACATTCGACGATTTGAACTCTCCAAAAAAATACCACGAACCGGAAGTCGATCCCAAAGCATCGCTTCAACATCCAATAAATCATCAACATCTCTCCGTTACGAGTTGCCAAAGTTGCTTTTGTATTGGTCTAATAGTCCAATATTCCGATGCGATATAGTAAAAGATGCAATGAGTCGAGATCGTTTCAAAATTATCAAATCGTATTTACATGTTTGTAATAACAGTACAATCGATCCCAGCGAGAAGTTTGCGAAAGTTACAATGCTCAACGATATGCTCAATGAGAGATTTATGCAGTTTGGAGTATTCTCCCACCATCTTTCAATAGATGAGCAAATGATCACCTACTACGGACGTCATTCCGCTAAAATGTTCATTAGAGGAAAACCCATTCGTTTTGGATATAAGTATTGGAACTTGTGCTCACATGATGGATACTTGTTTCAATTTATTCCGTATGGTGGAGCAAGCAATGAGAACTCCTCTTAGTTCGGTTTAGGAGAAAATGTTGTACTGAGATTGCTTTCGAAAATCGATATACCAAGCCAACACACGGTTACTTTCGACAACTTTTTTACGTCGCACAAACTTATCTATCGTCTTTCAAAATTGAATTACTTCGCAACTGGTAGTTTTTATTTATTCTTAATTTTTATAGTGAAATATCAACCGTTATAATATTTACAGGCACAGTTCGTGAAAATAGAAGTGGTAAAGCAAAGTTGACGGATCCAAAACAAATGAAGAAAAAGAGTCGTGGTTCTATTGATTTTGCATTCGACAAGGAAAATGATATTGCAGCTGTGCGTTGGAACGACAATTCTATTGTAACAGTTTTATCAAATCATTTGATGGACCAACCAATCAAACAAGCAAAACGGTTTGATCGCAAAATGAGGAAGCACGTAAACATTCAAATGCCAAATGCAATTCGCGAATACAACATAACGATGGGAGGAGTTGATTTGTTCGACAACGCTACAAGCAACTATCGTATACGAATTCGAGGAAAGAAGTGGTACTAGCCACTTTTATCAAATGCACTCGATGCAGCATTGGAAGTTACACTGTATTTGCAAAAAAAATGCTAAGGAAACCTAAGGAAACAGCAATGATACAACTAGAATTTATGACGTTTGTTGTAGAGTCCTTGTTGCGATTGGAGTCAAATGTTCAACATGTGCAACGAAGGGAAGGAAACCCCAATGAAGTGGTTCGTTTCGATGACATCAAGCATACAGTCACCAAAACAGAAAAGCGTCTTCGATGTCGCAAGTGCTCCAGCCAAACCGTTTTTTCCTGCAAGAAATGTAATATCCCGCTTCATCCAAAATGCTTCGACGCATACCACACAAAAACCCAGTCTTTATAAGCATATCTTGATATAGTGTATACTTTCTTTTAAACTTCTTCATTGTAACTTTTAATTTATACCTATTTATTACATTTTTCATAAAATTCTCAAATAAATTTCATTCATGTTCCATCTTTAAAAAAAAAAAATTAATAATTTTGCTACCCCTTTCGCCGAACGTTGCGAAAACGCAACGTGAATTTTCCGGGAAACTATAAGCTTTTCCAAAAATTTTTTTTGGGATTTCCCTTAGTTAGACCAAAAATAGACAGTGTATGAAATTTGACGTTTCTAACTCAACCGGAACTGGTAGCCGTCTTAAATGGGTTAATCAGGGGAGGGCAGACTCGATAAAAATTAGTATTAGTTGAATAATCTAGCCATGAGATCCATTCAAAAGAGGACAAATTGATGAAGGGTTGGATACGAAATCCCGCGTCACAGAATCCCGTGTCGGAAATCCTGCGTCACAAAATCCTTTATCACGAAATCCCGCAGCACGAAATCCCGCCGCACAAAATCCCGCCGTTTCTACTACAATGCGACGGCACATAGGAGTATTTGTATGCAAAAACTGGACAAAATTATTTTTTGTCTTGATTGCAATATTTTCATCTTAAACTATGTAATAAATACCATTTTTAATAAATTTACCCTCTTTTAAAACAAAAAAAATTCTAGTTTTTTTTAAATTTTTCAACTGGAAACAAGAAAAAATGCATACAATCGGATATACGATATGACCAAAAAAGATAAAAAGGATCAAAGTTGCAGCCAATATTTTTTTTTTAATCAATACTGGGAGATTTGCTAAACCATATTTAATACAAATAACTCCAAAAAATAAAAAAAAATTAAATCCCAAAGAAAAGTAACAGCACAAATAGTCAGTTTGAATGGACATAAAAGTGGGGATACGATATGACAAAAAACAACTACATCCGCAAAAATCCGCAGCCGATTCTTTTTGAAAATGAAGCTTGATGGTTTATTTTATCCACCCATATACAAATGAGAACCCAATTCCACCTACATCTATAAAAAAATTACTAACCAATGAAAAAGAACCAACAAAAAAAGTGTTTTTTTTTTTGCATTTTTAGAACAAAAATTCGAAAAAATATAAATATTAAAATATTTGTCGTAAAAATGGCTCAATATAATAGTGAACATCTGTAGTTGATTTTTATATACCAATAATTTCATCAGAATACACAAAATTTTTAAGAAATAATTTAATAAAATGTTTCAAATTTTTTGAAGGTTGATTACAAAAAGAAGTGACAAATTCTTAATCGAAGACTTTGAACTAATATCATAGCCAAAATATGTTGGGCAATAAAAAAAATATTTTAGCCTATTGTTCCATGGGATCTTAGCTATAGTCTGGAAAAAGTTCCCCTTTCAATTTTGGCACTTGAAAAATCAACTTTTGGCCGAGTTTTGTAGGCAAATACTCCTATGTGCGGCGCATAAAATTTTTCTTTCCATAGGAATTAGTGCCTTGATTGAATGAGAATCAACAGGAACGAAGTTTCTTCACATTATTTTCTATTTGGTACACTCTGTTTTGGTCCCTTGAAGAAATAAGAATCAACGAGAACGAAGCACTAGCCATAAGTCTACACTAAGGAGGTGTAATTCCGAATGAAATTTCGGTATTCAGTTCTTATTAGAACTCGGTAGAGGCTAGACCTCGAGGTTAAAGAGATAAAGATTGTTTTTTTTTTGTTTTAATTTTAGGTAGACGGTGGTCCTTCTGGATCTGGACAGACGATTGTGGTCTGAATCTGGATGGACGACTATGGTTTGGATATGGACGGACGGCTATGGTCTGGATCTGGACAGACGAATAGGACGATGATGTCACCTACGACGACGGCGATGGTAGGTATAACGGGGCTGGGTCTGACGGAGGTGGGACTGGGATAATTGCTCTGGGGGTGGGTGGTTATGGTTAAGAAAACTTTTCAAATAAAATAATTAAAAAATTTCATAAAAGAAAAACAACTTTTTTCTTTGTAAAAATGCCTCTATTTGAATTTTTGAAAAAAAAACTTTTTTTTACCAACTTTTTATTTTTTAGAACCTGCGCTTCCTAGATCATGAAGCCCTCTGCTTGGGCTCACTATAGGATTTGGGTTGGGTGCGACGTTGGGTATATGCAAAGTTTCTTTTGCATTTAAGGCATCTGTATCTAAACAAAACTCTTGAGCAACACTATACCTTTGGTGGACCGCTTCGCGGGTTCTCAGGATTTTAGACCTCCTTTTCGGGTCCTCTGTCCCGCTCACGCAACTCCATTGCTCCGCTTTGGGTATATGTATTTGAAGTCGCCTGGCAGGTTCCAATGTCAAGTTTTCTTGAGTAACAGTACCTTGCGTGGACCGCTTCGCAGGCTCTCAGGATTTTAACCCTCCTTTTTGGATCCTCTGTGTCTTTCCCGCTCACGCAACTCCGGTGCTCCACTTCGGGTATTTGAAGTCACTTGAGCAACAGTACCTTTCATTCAAATTTCGATGACAAATTAAAAAAAAAGAAAAACAAAAGTTGAGAAATGTTTAATTTTTGATTGAGATTTTCTTCAAAAAAAAAAAATGGAAAAAGTTGTTTTTTCTAAATTTTTCAAAAAAAAAATCGAAAAAGTTAATATTTTTATATAATTTTTTCAAAAAATAAATTCCTAAATCTGTCCAGAATCCAGACCCAAATCTGTCCAGATTCAGAACCACTTCTGTACAGGCTTAGACCACCTCACTACCTCACCACGTCACCTAAACCAAAAAAAAACAATGTCTCAATTCTGTCCAGAATCCAGACCCACCTCTGTCCAGATCCCGACCCAACTCTGTCCAGGGCTAGACAACCTCTTCCAATAGTATTTCTTGAAAAAGTATTGGCGGGCGGGATTTTTGTGTATTTGTAATCGTTGGGATTTTATGCTGCTGGATTCTGTGCCGCGGGATTTCGTTACTGCCCCCCTTACTTACTATAACTAATTTAAAGAAGTGATTCCATTTAATGTTTATACCACTCTGACCTTGAATAACTTTGGAAGGAGTACCTACATTAATTAGATAAGAAGTCAGGACCCTTTTTAAAGAACATCAAATCTTCTTTCAGATTCTACCTTGATAATTTCTGTATGATAACCGTTTCTTAAGAAATAAAATAAAGAAGGAATAAAAAAAAAGTTCCCATACGATTTGTATGGAAAACAGAAAGGTGCACGGCGGGTTGGAAGACCAAGTTTTTGTTTTCCATACAAATCGTATGGGAACTTTTTTTTGATTCCTTCTTTATTTTATTTCTTAAGAAACGGTTATCATACAGAAATTATCAAGGTAGAATCTGAAAGAAGATTTGATGTTCTTTAAAAAGGGTCCTGACTTCTTATCTAATTAATGTACTCCTTCCAAAGTTATTTAAGGTCAGAGTGGTATAAACATTAAATGGTATCACTTCTTTAAATTAGTTATAGTAAGTAAGGGGGGCAGTAACGAAATCCCGCGGCACAGAATCTAGCAGCACAAAATCCCAACGATTACAAATACAAAAAAATCCCGCCCGCCAATACTTTTTCAAGAAAAACTATTTGAAGAATCTCGTTGGTGATTTCAAATTAAGTATTTTTTGGAATTCATCATCATCAAGTCCTGTAACCCCGGTTGGGGCATAGGGCGCCAACAAATCGTTTCCATCCTTCACGGTCTGCAGATAGATATTTTAACTGTGGCCACGTCTTTCTCTGGGAGTCTGCTTCTGCTAGAACTGTTGATTTCCATGTTGTTCTTGGTCTTCCAACCCGCCGTGCACCTCTAAATATTGACCTAAAGGGCTGAAATTTTGCAAGGATTATTATATCATTAAACTCTTACTAAAAGTCTAATGTCGGTACTGAAAATCAATTTATTCAAAAATTCGTATAATTTCTCAAAACAATTCACGGCGTAGTTTCAAAAAAATGTGCCTGAATCTCGACGATTTCAAGATTATTTATCTCAAACATTTTTATCTTTCCAGATAAAAATCACCGAATTTTTTCAAGATCATCAATTTTTTTGTTCAGGCAATATTTTTCAAACACTGACTTTTCGATAAGAAAAAGCTTAGGTACAAGAAAACTATAGCCTTGCACTTTATTTAGCTAAGCTTTTCAAAAACAAGTACATACATCATGTATAAGCTTATGACTCAGATTACTGATATTGAAAAATTGATTTCAATCAAACTGTTTGATTATCGATATTCTAAGTATTGCGTCGTTAATATTGCAAAAACAAACCATGTGTCATCCATATTTTAATCAAGCAATAATAAACTCAAGTAATCTATAATATACAAGCTTTTCTTATCAATTTAGGATAGCCCACCCTCAAAACAATAAACCAATAAATAGAAGGTATATCTACTCTAAAAATATTAAAGCTGATTCATTTATCCATTCTTCGCACTTCGTCAGGCAAGGGAGCGTTCTGTTTGGAGAATAAAAAGATCATAAAAAAGAAAATAATAGACAAAATGGGATCGATATCGTGTCACCAAAGAACACCATACCATTACTATGGGCCGCCAATGCCCTATCATTATGGGCACCACTATCATCATGGTCAGCTATACCCACATCAACATGGACTTCTGCAACACCATCTCTTTCCATCGCACCATAATCATGGACATTATCATCATCATCATGTTATCCTTCATCAAGGACATCATCACCATAGGTTCTAAAATAAAGTTCAAAAATCATAAAAAATTAACGTTTCCTGTTGTAAAAGTTATTGCAATTACATAATATTAAGAAGATTATTATTTATGTTTTTTTCTTTAACCGTTAGTTACATTATAATTCAAGCTGGCAGCAGAGTGATCTTAATTAATTAATCAAACAAAATATATGAAAGCATGGAAAAAGCGCTCTGATTTGTATTATATTATTACTTTACTAAATGGAGGCATAGAAAAACAATCATCAACTGAGTCGAACTTTACTTGCTCTTAAAGTTGGATTGGCTTGTGGCTTTAAAATTTGTATATATTAATAGGGTGTCCTCTTATTCGTACTCGATAGTTTAGAGAATGATTTCTGGGATCATTCTAAGAAAACAAAATGTATTGCATCACACTCCAACTTAGAGCGGAAAACAATTACTTAAAATGGAAATTAAATTATTAAGAATCCAACGACAGCACAGGCAATAATGTGCTATGCATTTTTTTAAAGCAAATACTTTTTTTTTTTTTCAATAAAGTTGTTTATAAGTTGTATATACAGCACCAATTAAGTCAGAAACTTCAAATTCGCAGTATTTGCTGAGCTGATCAAACACAGGTGGCTCACCAAATTTCAACTCTTTAGCATTAGTAATTCCCGAGATATAGGACTACAAAAATTGCAAAAACCGTAACTGACTGACTCACTGACTCACTGACAGATCATCAAAATTATGGAGCACTTCCCGACATCGTAGAAACTTGAAATTTTGCGCAGTGGTAGGTCTTGTGGTGCATACAAAGAAAAAAAATCCAAAATCTGTGATTTTCTATTCAGGAGGAGTGGCATCAACCCACTATCTTAAATATTTTTATAAATTATATGGAGTACTTCCGGTTGTTGTAGAACGATGAAAATTGGTAGGTCGGTAGGGCTTGAAGTACTTAAAAAGAAAAAAAGAAAAAATTGGAAGCTTCAGTTCAGGGGCCGTGGCATCTACCCTCATTCTCAAAAATTCTTATAAACTATATGAAGCACTTCTTGGAGTACTTAGAAAGAAAAATATCGAAAATTTGGAATTTACCATTCAAGGGGTGTGCCATCAGAATTTCTATTATTTACATCATTTTCGGTTGTCATAGAATTATGAAACTTTGTAGAGCGGTAGGGCTTGATTTTCACGTGGCAAAATAAATCTTTGAAAAAAATAGTGAAATCACAACAAAAACATAAATTTTAAAAAAAGAGCCAAGTTCTTATATGTACAAGGAACCTGTGCGTAAAAAGTCAGCCAACAAAAGTAATGAGATCTTAAATATATGCCAAGTTTTAAGTTCATGAAGTTTAATATCAAATATCTTAAGTAGAGTTATATCGAAACAATTCCAAATTATGACAGAAATTTGGTATTTAATGTTTAGAGATAAAAATTTGGTGGGTTCACTGGTCAAGTTCTCATACATTTCAAATTTGTGATTAGGTATTTAAGAGAAAACTTGCCAAGTAAATCCAGCAAATTTTAATCGGCAATGATTTGATACCAAATTTCTGTCATGATTTGGAATTGTTTCGACATTACTTTACTTAAGATATTTGATATTAAACTTCATGAACTTAAAACTTGGCATATATTTGAGATCTCATTACTTTTTTTGGTTGACTTTTTACGCACAGGTTCCTTGTACATATAAGAACTTGGCTCTTTTTTTAACATTTATGTTTTTGTTGTGATTTCACTCCTTTTTGCAAGGATTTATTTTGCCAGGTGAAAATCAATCCCTATCGCTCAACCGAAAATGCTCCATATAAATAATAGCAATTCTGATAAAGTGGGTGGATGTCACGCCCCCTGAATGGAAAATTCCAATTTTTCATGTTTTTCTTTCTAAGTACTTCAAGCCCTACCGATTTGCCAATTTTCATCATTCTACAACAATCGGAAGTGCTCCATATAATTTATAAGAATATTTAAGAAAGTGGGTGGATGCCACTCCCCCTGAATAGAAAATCACAGATTTTCGATTTTTTCCTTTGTATGTACCACAAGACCTACCACTAGGCGAAATTTCAAGTTTCTACGATGTCGGGAAGTGCTCCATAATTTTGATGATCTGTCAGTGAGTCAGTCCGTTACGGTTTTTCCGATTTTTGATGTTCTATAACTTGAGAATTACTAATGATAAAGAGTTGAAATTTGGTGAGCCACTTGTGTTTGATTAGCGCAGCAAATACTGCGAATTTGAAGTTTCTGACTTAATTGGTACTGAAGCTAAAAGGGGGTTGAAAATCGCCTGAGTTTGTTCCTGTAAAAAAGGTGTAGTGGCGCGAACTTGACTGTGCCCTTTGATATTGCATTCGCGACATTTTGAAATTCAAACAAAAAAATATAAAAAGTGATCAAGTTTCTTAAAATTTGATTTCAAATGTTAACTTCTGGTTTTATATCCTTGAAAAAAATCGATTTCCGGTTAAGATTTCATAGCTGAAAAGAACATATCGTCGGCTTATAGTGTAAAGCGGCTAGCTCCACTTTTTTTTGTCATTATAGACCACTTCAAAAATTGCTTAGAAATATAAAAATCTATCAAATCTTTTCAATTTCACTGAATTTAGCAAAAGCGATTCCTGAAAACTAACACTAGTTTACAAAATAAATAAAATTTTCTGTACATTAAGTGCCGCTATTTTATTCGTACAGATTTGGGTGCACTGATCTCGAAAATCACATTAAAAAAAATTTCTATGGATAGGTTTTCGAGATACGATTTTTTGAATTTTTTTCGAAAGTATTTGGTGCACATCTTAATTGTGACGTAAAGAATCAGCTTGGAAAGTATCTTAAATCAAACAATTTTAAATTTCCAACAAAAATAATTCTTATTTATCCCAATCGGTCAAGTACCTATAAGTACAATTACCTGAAATCTTAAAAAAACATTATTTTTTCAATAAAAATTGAGGTCAGAAATTTATTCCTTTGCAAAAGAAAAATATATACTACAAAACTATAATGATTTTTGAACATTCTACCCAAAGCTGGAACTATTGCAATAAAAATGAGGCTTACGGACAAAATCTATAGATAAATTCTATGGTTATGGCCGTTTTTGTAGAAGTTAAACAATTCAACTTCTTCAATATTTTTCGGGACTTTTACCTTATACATTGCTTGAGTTCGAGTTTTATATTATTTTTTGATAGAGATTCACCATCTCGAGAGAAAATATGTGTTTTCGAAATGATTTTGGATCGTCCTCTATATTTTTCGGTATCCTTTTTTTATGAGATAAACAAAAATGCATCTTGAGAAGTAGCTTATACTATGGTTGTTTATATATGTAAAATCTACTATTATACACTCATCTAAAGATGTATTTTTGGTGGAATCTTTCACCATACTTGGCATTATTATCAGCAAGGTTATCTGGGCGGAAATTTCAACTGTGAATCCAAAAGAAAAGTAGGTTGGTAAATTCGCATCTATTCGAAAAACTAAGGCCATATTATATTAATGTAGAGATAGATAGATAGATATTTTATTTTTCATAGATCAAGGCTTTACAATATAAAATACGCAGCTTGCACAGAGATTTGATATTTCAAGTATATCTTACAACTGAGAAATATGTTTAAACATTTTATGAAATTGATTTTAAATTTAATATTACATTTGAAGGAAAACTATGATTAAAACCTTCATTTGATTAAAAGAAAAAAAAAAATGACTAGATACAAGCTTAAAACTAAGGGAGGAATTGCCATATTAGGAGTAAATATTTGTATAGTTAACATCAATGAATATTTAATATAAATTAATTAATTAACTAATAAATTAACAGTTACAAAAAAAAACAACAAAATGAATAAATAAATAATTTAATAAATAAATTTAAAGATTGATGAATAAATAAATAAATATGTAAATAAATAGATAGTTCAATAAATAACAGACATTTAGTAGTAAATAAATAAATAAATAAATAAATAAATAAATAAATAAATAAATAACTAAATAAATAAATAAATAAATAAATAAATGAATAAATAAATAAATAAGTAAATAAATAAATAAATAATTTAATAAATAAAAAAATAACATAACAATTAGATTGGGAAAAAAATAAACAAAAAAAAAAATTATACATGAAAATAAATAAATAAATAAATTAACAAAGACAACGAAAAATTAATAAATAAATAATTTAATAAATAAAATAAGTATGTAAATTAATTAATTAACCAGTAAGATAATAAATAAATATATAAAATTAGTAGAAAAGTTTTTTATATAAATAAATAAAAAGATGATTATTAAGTTTATTGGCTTATTAAATTTTGTATTAATACATTTTTGGAGTCACTACATCTTAAACTAAATTTTTTGTTGAGAATTTCAATTTTCTTTGCAACTAGAAGTACTCCAGTTTCCTCATGTAAAATTTGTGTGGAAAATAACCATGGCAAATTTGTCATCATTTTCAATGTTTTGTTTTGTGAAACTTGTAATTTTTTTATATGTGATTTTGCACAGTCTGCCCATACTGGACTTGCATAAAGGATTATGGCTTGAAAAATTACTTTGCAGATTATAATCTTATTAAGTTTACTTAGGGGTGATTTCCTACATATGAGTGGGTATAACATTTTAGTAGCAATGCTTACTTTGTTAAGGGTATTTGTGATATGGTTACTGAAGGTTAATGTCTTGTCTAAATATACACCGAGATATTTGACAGAATCCACCCATGGAACCTCACAATTATTTATTCTGAGCTGACCAATTGGAAGCAGGGAGTCTTTCCTTTTCCTTGTAAAAAAGATGGCCTGGGTTTTGTCAGCGTTAATTTTAACTTTCCATGATGTAAAATAATCATAAATTTTATTCAGGCCATGTTGTAAGTCATTTTCAATTTCATGGCCTATATTATTTGAGCTATAAATAGCAGTATCATCCGCAAACATTGCTATTTCACAGTTCCATATTTCGGGAAAGTCAGCAACATAAGTGATGTATAACAATGGAGCCAAAACTGATCCTTGGGGTACACCCGAGGTTATGTTTTTTAAGTAGGAATGAATGTTATTTAAATAAACCTGAAACTGTCTGTTTTTGAGAAAACTTTGTAAAACTTTTATTAGATATAGAGGACAGCCAAATAACTTAAGTTTATGAAGAATACCTTCATGCCATATACTATCAAAAGCCTTTTCAACATCCAAAAGGACAAGACCTGTGGATTGCTTTGCATTAATTTTGTTTTTGATATGATGACAGATTCTTAAAACTTGATGTGTAGTACTATGTCCTTGTCTAAATCCAAATTGTTGGTTTGGAATGACATTGAAAGACTCAAGAAAATGTAACAGTTTTATCTTGATAACTTTTCCTAATGTTTTACTAAGGTTACTGAGTAGACTAATGGGGCGATAGCTATTTGGATTGTTAGGTGGTTTTCCTGGCTTAAGAATTGGTATAATTTTCGCAGTTTTCCATTTGCTTGGAAAATATTGTAACTTCAAGCAAGCGTTAACAATAAAGCAAATAAAAGTTACTCCAATGATCGGAAGCTCTTTAAAGTATTTATTTTTCAGTGTATCTATTCCTGGTGCTTTATTGTTTCGCATATCTCGAATAATTACCTGAATATCTTCTTTTGAGACGAAGACGTCTGTTGGAAGGGGCTCATAAGTATTATTGATGAAATCGATAGATTCATCTACTGAACTGTTAACTGAGCTGGTTTCGTTAATCAATTGATTGTTAAAATTTTTTTGAAAAGAATCTGCAAAAACTTCTGCTTTTTCTTCACTAGTTATCAGCAAAGAATTATTGTGTTCTAAGTGAGGAATGAGTTTGTTTTTATTTTTTAAAACCTTAGCTATTTTCCAAAAAGGTTTGGAATTTGGATCAAGAGAACAAAGTGTCTCGTTCCATGTTTTGTTTCTGAACTTTGCAATTTCATAAGCTATTTGTTTTGTGTAGATGTTCATTTCCCTAAAGTCATGTACCTGTCTGTATCTTTTCCACTGACTTCTAAATATATTTCTTTGCTTGATCAAATTTAAAATGTATTGTGGCAGAATGGTTGTTCTTTTTGCTTTTGATTTTTTAGGAACAGACTCTTCAACACTTTCCAATAAAGATTTTGTAAAGAATTCAATTTTTTCATCAATTTGTTGGGGACAACTTATATCAACTATATCACAGGGTGTATTTCTAAGACGTTGTTTCAATTTGGTTCTATATCTATCCCAATTTGCGTTCTTAAAATCTAGGTATTGCACATTTTTTATTCTGCTTTGAAGGAGAATATCACAGTTTATTGGAATGTGATCTGAGCTCAAAGCGTTTATTGCCATAGGCTGGGTAACGATTTCTGGTGAGTTCGTTATAATCAAGTCCAATGTTGATGGTGTAGACTTTTTGTTGGTTGGGAAATAAGTAGGGCCATTTGGATATAACAAACTAATAGGATACATCATAGTGATATCCAGTAGTAGATTTCCCCACTTGTTTGCCCTTTTGCAACCCCAATTTCGATGCCGGCTATTGAAATCACCCCCGAGTAAAAATTTTTCATTATTTGTTATAAGTTTCCTTAAATCACTTTTAAAGAAGCCAACCTTTTGTGCGTTAGAAGCTCCCCCAGGAAAATATACTGACACAACTTTAAATTTAGTACCATCGTTTAATATTAATTCAATACCAATTGTTTCAAAAATATTTGTCTTGACATTTGGTATTAATTTATATACTAATTTTTTGCTGACTACGATGGCAACTCCACCTCCCATTTCATCATCGTTTCGGTCTAACCTATGACAGTAATAGTTACTGTGCGAGAAAGAGATACTACTTTTAAGCCACGTTTCACACACAAGACACACATCGACATCATTATTACAGAGAAAATTGAAAAACTCAGTACATTTATTTCGAATACTCCTGGCATTCCAACATAAAACATTAAGAGACTTTAATTTACTTGACATGATTATATAAGTATTTTGTCGCAAGCTGCGTTATAACATTAAATTGTTCAAATTTTGATTTACATACACTTAACTTTGTTATCATATCCATGGTAAGAGAGCATAGTTCATCTTGAGTAAAAAGATCACTCTCATTGTTGGTGGCCTTTTGGTTGTATGCAGTTGCATTTTGGGTCCATTGTTGTTGATGATCACGTGCTTGGAGAGCAGAAAAAGATGTTGATGGAATCTTTCACCATACTTGGCATTTTTATCAGCAAGGTTATCTGGGCGAAAATTTCAACTGTGAATCCAAAAGAAAAGTAGGTTGGTAAATTCGCATCTATTCGAAAACTAAGGCCATATTATATTAATGTATGATAGAAAATATAGAGAAATAGACAAATATATTGTTTTGAGCTTACTAGGATTTCAGGCACTTAGGAACTGGTAGTGTGTTCGAATGTGGTTCAGGACACATGACAGATTGTATTGTGACATACTCATCTGCCATCTAAAGCACTTTTATACCCGTCTATTTGCTCGGACAAAAATGACAACCAGTTACATGATTTGATTGTTTCTCTGTATATCTATATCGCACGTGCCAAATTTTATGTTAAGCCTTATAACAAACAAAATTATTTCTGTAAAAAGTCATATAAAAATACCTACGGTAGATGACAAAAATCCAGCTTTTATGAGTAAACACCCAAAATTCGTATTTCTAGCGTTTTTTCGTTCTAATATAAACACTAACATATGAGAACGCAAATCCAACTAAATTGTGACACCCCTCAAAAAAAGTGAGTTTCATACTCGTACCTCAAAGTAATTTTAGAAAAAAGAAAGTTAGACATTGAGAAGATACATTTTGTAAGCCTTTTTGAACTCTGACTAAAGATGAATTTTCGATAGGCACGTTATCACTCAAAACATATTTTACTGAGTTATAACTTAAAAGTCCATTTTACCTGATAAATTATAGGCAATAAAAGCATGTTATCACATTGCCAAACCAAAAGTTGTGGATTTTTTTTTGCTATGAATAAGGTTTGAGCCAAAAAATAATGAAAAAATCGAATTTTTGTTCTTGTATATAAATGAACATAACTTTAGAACTAATCCGTAGATTTTTTCCGGAAATATCTCATTTTCCTTGGTTAAGTATCTTATTAATGTAAAAATTAAAAAAAAAATTATTTCAATATTTTTTTAGCTGAAATAATAGATTTGGTGTTCTTATTTTTGTTCAAAAATAAGATTTTTTCGTATATTTTGGCCCATATCATTCCAACTACTCAACTTATCACAAAAAAAAAGAAGAGATGTTGGTCAACAATTTAATAATGTTCAACTGAATCCATTTGAAGCCAGATTGTGCATTCCTTAGTGCATATATGGTAAAGGTACCTTCGGAAATATAGAACACAATATTCAAAAATTCATATCTCGAAAACCTATCCATATTAATTTTTTTTTAATGTGATTTTCGAGTTCAGAAGGTCAAAATTTATAAGAAAAAATTAGTGGCATCAAATGTACATTTTGGCTGTAAACTAGTGTAATTAATGTAATTTTGGTTTTATTCAAATAATGGGAACACTTTCGTTTAAATAATTTTTTATAAAAAATGCAAAATAGGAGTTAGCTGCTTCTCACTCTAAGCTGACGATATAGTTTACCATATATCTCAATTAGCTGTTACCCGCCTGCTTCGCCGGGCCACCCCCACCGCAACCACTTGCTATTATACAAAAAATATCCTTTATCACAAATGTATTTATTTATTAAATAAAATTTAGAAATGCAAAAATGTTGCCTCTTCGATATATCCCAATAGCAATTTCGTGTTTTAAAATTCAGGTGCAGTGCCTTAAGCCCCCGGATAATATTTAAAGCCCTGCAGTTTTTATTTCTTTTTGAAGTGGCTGCAAAAGCCCTGTGGCCTTGAATTCAGTTTTGTAAGGGTTTGGATTCCATTCCCTGCAAGAGCGGAACATAAAATAAATAAATTAAATAAATTGGGTGGCGCAACAGCTCGTGGAGAACCAGGGCCTAGTGACTTACAACTCTTAACCATTCCTGTGTGCGTGTTGTTGGCAGGAATGGAGGGGACCTACAGTTTTTTGCCGAGTCCGAATGGATTAGTGAGAAGCACTTTTTCATGACATAGTATACTCTTGGAGCCTTGGAGGATTTGTCAGTTCCTCGCAAGAGGCAGTACCTCGGATAAAATGTTTCTGGTTTTAGATGGCACGGCTGGGAATCGAACCCAGACCTTCGGCATGACAGTCCTATGGACTAACCATCATGCCACAAGGTACTACAAGAGCGGGACGGAAGAACCAAAAGGAGAGTGATGATTCTTTAAGCCCGCGAAATGGGCCACTTAAAGGCAAAGGTACTGTTAATAAGAAAAAAATTGATAAAATTAAAATTAATATTTTACAAAATCACCGCAAAAATTATATGCTGTCAAGTTTTTTTTAGTTAAACGGTTTCATACGTAACCTGCTTCGAGTGTTCGAGTGTCCCTCTTTGGAACCACTGTTCATCCCGCTCACGCAACTCCGATGGTCAACTTAAGTATGGTCATCCTGACAGCAGCCTATTTCAACAGTTTCCTTAGAGAATAGTAACTTGGGTGACTCGCTTCGTGGAGTTAAAGTTTGATACTATCTGAAAGGCCCTATAAGATCAATATAAAAGGTCAGCTAGTTTCAGCAAAGGGTCAGCATAGATTCTTTTAAACAATTTTTTTAAGGTTTTTTTTTTCAAGGTCATGAACGATTCTTGGCACCTCATTTGGGTAATTTTACAAAAAAAAAAATTATACTATCTGATAGGTAACTAGATTGTCAAAAATCGTTCGTAACCTTGAAAAAAAATCGTAAAAAGGAATCTATAGCTGACCAATTGCTGAAACCAGCTAACGTTTTATATAGATCTTAGGGCCTTTCACAGGTGGTATAAATTGTTTGCAAATTTTCCATAAATGAGGTGCCAAAAATCGCTATGACCTTGAATTTTTTTTTTACAAATTCAATAAAAATTCATAAACAAAATTAATGGGTGACCAATTACTAAAAATAGCTGACCTTTTTGACCGTGTAGAAGGCCTTTGAAATGAAAAACTTGTTTTATTAATTGACCCAAATGAGGTGCCAAAAGTTAAATATTTTTTGTGACCTTGAAACGAACTTTAAAAATTCATAGAAAAAGTCTATAGCTGAGCAATTACTAAAAATATTTGAAATTTTGTCACCATCTAGAGATCTTTCGGATGATAAGCATTTTTTGGAAATTTCCCACAAATGAGGTTCCAAAAATCGCACGTGACCTTTTGAGACACTTCAACCCTTGATTACAAGTTATCTAGGGCTGCCCAATTTCTAGGATTAGTTGAACTTTTCTGACCAATTTTGTGCTGACCAATAAGATAGCATTATTATTTCCCAAATTTTCCAAATATCAGGTACTGAAGGTCCAGAGCCTTTTATAAGACCAAATTTTTGTGATGCAGTCGTGTATTTTGTTTTTCTCTCGTTCGAAGCCTCAAACTTTGTGTTGTATTTTATGCGAATCACCCTGTGTAATAAATATTAACTCTTTTCTAGTTCAAACATAAATAAAGTTTAAGTGTTTGTACTTAAAAAAAAAAAAAAAACAAATTTGATGCGCAAAATACAAGTATTATAAAATATACAAGTTAAATTTTCAACATAGTTACTTAATTAATTCAAAAGATAGTGAAATCTATTGCTGATTATTTCCTTTATCTTTTAAGAGGATAGTTTCTTTTTTGAATTTTCAACATTCTCATATTAAAATATATCAAAGAATTTATTCCAGGTTTAAGAAATTCTAGTTTTAGCATTTCTCCAGTTAAAGTTTGACTGGGAAATACTAAAATACGTTCAAACTTTTAATTTTATTAACTTTTTTGATTTTATTTTCTAATTATTTCAACACCCCCTGCCATTGTCTGAAAGAAAATTCTGCATATACACTGAATGAGCGTATAGAAAAGAACTGATTAGATTACACATTTAAATACGACGAGAGTAAAATGCAAAATGCATGCTTCCTTTTTTTCCCATTGATTTGTATATCCAAGAGCTGAACTCTCAGCCCAGGTCCCGATTCCCACAAAAATAATGTCATAACCACGGCACCGATAGAATTTCACAAACTCATAAAATTCATTTGAGGCTGATTTATGTGTCCCAAAGTGCAAAATATCGTTATTATTTTTTTTTCTTAATTTTCCAACAAATATAGATGTTATGGTAATCGATAACAATTCGATTGGAATACAAACAACAGTTATTTTTTTGTTTCAGGCTTAAACCTATTTATTTTTATTGATTTTTGAGTTATTTTTTTTAATAAATTTCTTAACACTATGTTAGTAAAAAAAACGTTAACTTATTTTATTTTGGAATTTTTAATAAACTGTTTGATGCTAGATGTTTGTAGATATTTTCACCACCTAGGTGGAGCAATAACAACTATCCCTGGACCTCCATGGTGTGGTGGGCCGTGGTGGTGGTGATGAGGCGGTCCGTGATGATGGTGAGGTGGTCCGTGATGATGGTGTGGAGGACCATGATGATGATGGTGATGGTCATGTACTGGGCTATGATGTCCAGGCCCGTGGTGACCGGGACCATGATGTCCAGGTCCATGGTGTCTGGGACCATGGTGTCCGGGACCATGGTGTACAGGACCGTGGTGCCCGGGACCATGATGGGGTGGACCGTGATGGTGTTCATGTCCATGATGTCCTGGGCCACATCTGCAAGGGCCATCACCGCAATGTCCGTGTGGTGCCATTTTAAATAAAATTTCTTAAACTGTTACCGCTCGATAGGTTTAAACTCGGAAGTCAACTGAATCAAATCGAATGAAATTCTTGCTATTTAAACAAAGTTGTAGAGTGCTATATTTTATCATTCATAAATTGCGCTGGGCTTCTCTCTATTATCGCATTTGTTGAACTGCTCTGTAAAGCTTTCAAGTCTGAGTCATTTAGTTTTTTTTTTAACAAAAATAAAGCATTTGTAGTGTTTTGTTGGTTGAAATGGTACAATTCTGTAAGGTGATTCCCCAGAGATTAAAATGCCAATCGTTGTTCATAAAATCTTAAACAAAGTGATAAAAGATGCGATTGTAAACATTTTCGACAGCGTGACTTGCGTTTTGGTCTGTTTGATTATTATTATTATTATTAGAATTCAAGCTCAGACATGTAATTATATTTCGTCATGAATGAAAAAATTAAATAAGCAGAGGTAAGGCAGTTGAGAATTTAAAAATAAATTATTATTGCTAGTGTTACAGGGTGTTCATAGCGAACATGTAGATTAGTTTTTTTTTCAGGTGGTGGTCATGGATGAAAAAAACGAATAATTGAATAATAGGGGCATTTAAAATTGTTGACAACAATTTTAATTAAAACATAATTTTTGGAGAACCTTAAAATTTCCTTTATTGAAAAATTGTTTATAGGAATTTTTTTTTTTTGTTTAATTTAAAATTATTTTAATGGTAAATGTAGAAATTTAAAATTTTATTAAACGACCAGGTCAGGTTTAAATTTGTAAACTATTATATGTTTGAAGCCTTGTTTATAGGCTATGTAAGACACCTTGTCTAAATACCTTGAACTTGGTAAACATTAACATTGTGGTCATGTCAAAATCTTGCCAATTTTGAAGATGAAGCACGTAAAGGAGTAAAATTTCAACTTCGAATTTTGCGAAAAAAACTATGTTAAAAATTACAATGCTGCTAAAATATTATACGTTTTACTGATTAATTCTAGAATATCAATATTTCGGAGCCTTACAGTAACATATTATACATGATTCTTCTTCTATTCCTCTATCAAACCAATTATATTTCCCCATTACCACTATTCACAAAGAAATTCGAACGGTAACGTTGTAGGAGTTTTTTGTGTATCGTTATCAGACACCAATTATAGTCGACAAATTGCCAAATGATTTTTTTGTTTCCGGCAACAATAATGGTTGCTCTTATTCATTACCTGCATCTTCATCTCAATTCTTTCAGACAAAAAATTAAATAGGCGCACCTTCGTACGAATGCAGCGTTTGCAATTGCCAATTTCAGACTGAAATATCTCAAAAGTCCCACAAGTGATTTTGAAAATATTTGTAAGGTGTGATTTTATTTCCAGTAGCGAATTTTATGGTAGTTTTATTCTCAGACATTGTAACGATTATACTTTTATGTTATCTTGAGCTGCGTTGCCGGGGAATAATGTGTGAAAGTAGTATAGAAACCAAAAAAGAATTTTATTTTTTTTGGATTCGCTTGCTCAGTTTTTGACGTTGAGCCCTCTGAGACCTCATTTCCCTGAAAACGCGTAATTAATTGACCTTTTTGGATTCGTGCAAACAAAATTTTTGAGATAATAATCAAACGTGATATTACGATGATAGAGAACACCAAAAAAGTGGTTTGCACAATTCTGTCTGTCTGTGTGTCTGTTCGTCTACAGCCTAAACGACTCGATCGATTTTCTTCAAACTTGATACATAGTGGTTTTTGGTGATTATGCCCACACATTTTTTTTTCATTTTTTTAGAACCAAAAATAACGGTACCTGCCATACAATTTTTTTTAGAAATTTAACATAATCGCATTTTTCTCAAAAACGTCTCGACAACTTTTCTTTAAAACAAAATCAATAAATTTATTTTAGTAAAGGCTTCCTTTGAATGGAAAACCATTTTTCAAAAATGGTTATTAATGGTACTTCGCATAGAACCATTTTTTTAATTTTACTATTATTAATTTTATACAGAAGCTTCCAAAAAATATAAATAGTTTTGTATACCAAAATTTTTGAAAAAATGGTTTTCAGATTTTTAAAAAATGTTTCAAATTTTTGTTTGGAAAATCAAATATTTCGAAACGACATGATCGATTTTTTTGAAACTTGATACTTTAGAGTCTTTTAGTACCTACTCTCTAAAATATTTAAAAAAAATTCTACATTTATGAAAAAATAACAGTAGGTACCTTCCATACAAAGTTAAAAAACCGAAAAGAAAAAAAAATTTTTTGCTTAAAAAAGACTCCTACGATTTTGATTAAACTTTTTTCATATACAGTACGTTCTCGATTAACGCAACTCTCGATTCATGCAACTCCTCGATTTTCGCAACAGCTGAATTTATATCATTGTTGACGCAGTAATCGCAACTCTTCAAAAAAAATGACTCGATAAGTGCAACTTTTGGTTTTATATGCATATCTTTATTTACTCAGGTTCTTGGCTATGTTTGTTTTTGTCAGTTGCGTTACATTTTATCTCGGCAGTTATTTTACCGCTACTTTTGAGTGATGATACGGTGAAATTGTATGAATGTACATGATATGTATCTTTACCTAGAATGCAAGATTTTCTTGTAAGTTTAATGAATTCTGTCCAGTGAACAGTCGTTTGTGTGTTTCGGAAAATTGGGTACGCGAAACCAGTTATAACAATGAGGAAATCTATGAAGACAATGAAATGAGCCTACAAAAATATTTACTCAGTTATTGCAACAACCTCGGTCATTGCAACCACCCTTGTTTTAATTAGTTGCGATAATCGAGAATGCACTGTATGTACTTAAATTAGTACCTACGATCTACTACCAAAAATTATAAAATTTTACACTTAGCAACTATTAATAGTAGTTGTCAGTTTCAGATAAGATTTAATAATATTGCATATCAAAATTTAAAAAAAAAAAGTTTTTGAATTTTTAAAAAAAGTTTCATTTTTTTTTTTTTGAAAATTCGATATCTCAAAAACGGATTGACAATTTTTTTCAAGTTTTGTTTTTATATACACATAAATATATACATATGTAGGTACTTTAGGTTTGCATACCAAAATTTGTTCTTAAAAATGTTTTAAGAATTTTATATATAAAAAAATAATTTTTAAAAAACCGCTCCAACGGTTTAAAATTTTTTTTTCCCATACAATCATATTCAATGAAGAATTTAGATGGCATTCTTTTTTTTTCACCTCAAACTGTCAAAAGAGTAGTTTTAGCCAATTCAAATGTCGTATTTCATGCTTCTCTACATTTTTCTCTCATAATTTCCATGTTTTTATATACAATTTTCTTAAACCCGCAGTGTCTTGAACATCTGTTGGATACGTGATGCTTTTGTGTCTTCTATAGTCCATCGGCGATTTTGTTAGCGGTTCTACCGTCTGTAGAGGTAGACAGTCAGAAAAAGACACACACAAAAGATAAAAGTACTTTTGAAAAATGTGTCGTTTTCATCTCAATGATAAAATTTCTTACACACATGGAGTCCTCTGTATCGGGGGCCCCGTATTATTGATACGTCTGATACTGCGGTAGGTACGCTACTGGCGGTGCCGAGCCTGCCTTTAGGCAAAACAGGCAGTTGCCTGGGGCGCCACTCAGCTAGGGCGGCAAAATTGGTGGAACAAATTTAAAACTGAAAAAAGGGTAACACAAATGCGTCTCCTTGAATCTAAAACAATATCAGCAACTACTGCACTGTATTTTGTTCATTCTTCTTTGTTGTTCATTCCAGGTATACGAGGGCACACACACAAATTTATTTCTTATAACTCTCTGTAAAAGTGTTTAAAATTTGGGAAGCTTGTTGCCGTTCACGGTTGCTTGCACGAACTGTGCAGCGTTTGTATAGCATCAAAATATAATCATTGAATATGGCCATTTTAGAATTTGTGTACTTCTCCAGATCTGATTTTCTTTCTTTTCCATTGCCTTACGTTCTTCTTACTTTCATGAGCTATAAAATAAAAATTAATAAGATACAAAACAACAAAACGCGTTTTTGTTATTGTAGCTTTTGTAAGTCAGAAGAACTTAAGTCCCCTTTCACACGAAGAAACAAGTTGCTGGAGATTTTTTTGACGTTTTTTTAATCTCCTTAAAATTCTCTTGTACCTTTCACAAGAGGAAACAAATCTCCAGGCAATTTTTGAAATTTCCTTTGAAAGTCTATTGGTTGAACACACCTTAACCTAGATGTGAAAGGAAATGTCAACAAATCTCCTGAAATCCTCGACCGGGGAGATTCTGTTCGCCCCTCTTTCCTTCTGCCCTTCTTACCTAAGAACCAGTGACGTTTATTCGAAGGTGCGCAGGTGTTCTCCGCACACCCTACCAAAATCTTAACATACGCACTTGGCTTTTTTTTTTAATATTTTACCTGTATTAATATCCCAAACAAAAGTATGGACATACCCAATTCAAAATAAAATCCTTCCACCCAGTAAAAGTTATCAAAATCAAACACCATGTAGACAAGGTGTTCTCAAAATTCAGCGCACCAAGGCAAAGCAAATTCACACACAAAAAAACCTAAAACAAAACCAACACGAAGTTTTTTCTCCTAGGTATACATACATATACGACTACGGCTTACCCTTATTAATCTACGACTCGGTGTTCAACTTCATCAAGCGCACATTCGTTCTTTTCGGAAACTCGAAGCAAATTCATTTCCTCTCAAAGAAATGAAAAATTCACCTATCAGGGTGTTCGCTTATCTTAAGCGCACCGAGGTGAAGCAAATCCACATACAAACATTAAAAAAAAACAACACAATGTTCATTCTTCCTTATAGAAATTTAGATAGCGAGGTGTTCAACTTCATCCAGCGCACCACGGTCATTCATTCTGCACTTCGCTATGCAGAGAATTCTGTGTCTGTTTCATTTTCGTTGCCTTGCGCCAGTGGTGATGGATGGTGATATCCACATTACAGTGTTGGGTGATCATGAAAAAAATTCCTTTGCTTGGGAAGTTTTACAAAAATTATAAAAAAGGGAAGTCTGTTGATTTTTTGAACTAAATTTTTTTTATATATAAAAAAGGTGAATACACATTTTGTTTTTAGAATTATAAAAAAAGCAAAATAGCAATTAAAGTGAAAAATATCATAATTGCTTTAAAAATATATTGAAATTTATTTAGACTTATAACAGTTGATTTTTTTTCAATAAATTTGATGCCTATTTCAAGGAATAATATAGCTTGGTTAACACTTTCACAGATGAATGTACTTAGTTTTCTTTTTCAATAAATTAAAGTAGCCAACATTTTTGAAAATTAATAGGCATAATATTTCCAGTAATTAAATTTAACACGTAGAATTATTTACTGGCCAAAAATGTTTAGAATTATTTAAAACAAAATACAACTGACGAAACAATTATTAAAGAGCTTAAGAATAATTCCAAGCATTATTTTTTTTTTTTTTTAATTTTACTAAATGAAAAAAAGTCCTCCTCTAATAAGAGTAATTTGTATCATATTTCAAATTGAACTTAGAATTAACTATTAAAGAGTAAGCATATTTTGTGTATAAAAGTATGGAAATTGGAATAAAAAAGAACACTATGAATTAAGAACTCAATAGGCTCACAAGCCTTGTTTTTATTTGATCAAAAAGATCGGCTCTATGTAGCCTAACCTCTTCGGCTTGGGGAAGCCTATATCCCACATAGATTAGTAGGTGAGGTAGGCTAAACAAAATTAAATAAACATAAGGTTCAAACACCTATTCTCATTGGCGCTTTTGCTCTGTTGTACTTTTGCTGACCTTGATTACTTTTTTCAATAAACTAATAGTGAGAAAGTTTTGTAGCCGCATAGAATTGTTGTTTGAAGTATCTGCTGGTTTTTTGCAGCGACTAAGGCCCAATTTATTCAGTCGTTTTGCTGTCACACAAAAAGTGAATTAAAAACAGTACAAATACATAATGTTCTTTCAGTTTTTTTGAATTTGTTTATTAAATTTTATTAAATACTTTGCTTTCGAGTGCACAATTAATTCTAAAGTAGTCAGAAAAATAAGTTGCACTGCAGTTTGATTTGACGTATGAGCGAATACATGAATATATGTATGTATTGGTGCTTCTCAGATATATTCTCATATGACAATGAGAAGCGAAATTTTTTCTCAGGAACGTCAGAAGAGGATTTTTGTGCCAATGAATGGTTTCTGGATGTGGTAACCGGTAATCCGCATCCCGCCTTTCGTTGCATTTTGCTTTCCACTTTGTTTTTTTTTTCATGTGTATACCTACTCTAATGCAAACCAAAAGTTAAAACTGACATAAGCAAGTGTCATCTGTCACAAATATCCCAAGGATATTTTAAAAACTGCAAGCTAGTCAACTTTAGAATTTTAACTCGGGAGCTTAGATTTAAAGTAGTGAATAAAAGCAATTTTCATTGAATAATTTTGAATGAACAACAACTTGTGTCGTGTGTGTTACCACCAAGTTTATTGGCTGGAGTTATAGCTATTTCACGAGAGCCACCGCGATCATCAGACTCCATTAGTGGTGCTTAGTCTGGTTATGCTCGTATTAATTGAAAAACTCTTTGTCGTCATATGGGAGCGAACCATGAACCTTGAAATTTGAAATCAACTTCAAAGTTGGCCAACTTTGGATTTATCAGGCTCGCTTTGAAACGCTGGGCTGTGTGCAAAGCTTAGAAAAATATGTTTTCATTGCAAAATAAGTTAGCGCACACCTAACTGATATCGCCACGGCGCGTCCCTGCTAGGAACTAAAAGTTTCTGGCAACTCAGTTACTTCGTGTGAAAGGGCACTAAGGCAATGGAAAAGAAACGAAATCAGATCTGGAGCAGCGTTACCTTTGAGAATTTTAAAAAAGAGTCATTATTTTCATTTCATTTTCATATTGTAATAAAACACCAATATATGTATTTTTAAACGTTATAATTCAAATAGTTTCTTAAAACCAAACATAAAAGCTTTTCTTTGAAACAAAACAAAAAATAAACTATATTTTATATTATTTTATACTATTAATCATATTATTCTATATTATTAATCATATTTACGCTCAACTATGACTGAAGAGCGATTAAGAGCCTTGGAAAAATTTGGCATTGAAAAAGACATGCTGAGTCGTATTGAAGAAGAAGAAATCGCTACAAGATTTGCAAAAATAAAATCGCGAAGAACAGCATTTTATTGTCAATATTTTGTAAAATTATTTTATCGAAAATCCTTAAAATTTATTAAACAAAACTTTTAAATATTAATTTGAACTATTTTCGTTTTTTTAAAGTTTAGGGCGCCAAAATTGAATTTGCCTGGGGCGGCAAAAGTCCTAGGTTTGGCACCGGCTACTGGTGCTCACTATCTTATCCGCTGTAAGTGCCTTCCTCTCCTAATTTAGCATTGAAGTCCCTGAACAAAACTTTGACATTGCACTCAGAACAGACTTTGAACGACCTCCGTTCAGGAGGTCCTAAAACTCCCTCTTGGCAGGCTCTTCAGCTTCATCGGTAAGCAAATATATGTGGGAGGTGATTTTAATGCGGATCACAGCCATGTGACTTTTATTTTACGTATACAAAAATCTAAAATTTTGGATTTATTGCATGGGCTTTTGGGGACTTATTTCCTTCCCATTGGAACTTATTGTAATTTGTCCAGTCTTCCAAATCGAAAAAAAACTGACGTATATCCACGTTTCGAGCTCCCTAGAATCGGAATCCATCATTTTTATGGAGGGAGATGTCTGAATTTGTACGTACGTTTGTCCGTTCGTACGTTCCTTCACTTTTGTCGGGAACTAAGTCCCCGGGAACCCCGGGAACCAAGTCCACCGAGGGACTAAGTTCTCATTCACTTTGCTGAAGTGGACTTAGTACTCAGAGAAGGTGGGAACTAAGTTCCTCAAAAACTGAGTGGTTTTACTTCCCTTTAAATGTGGATTTAATTCCCACTTCCAAGTAACAAATTCAAAGTTTCTTTAAATCCAGATTCTTTAAATGCAAAAGAAACTTTGCATACACTCAGCCTCACACCTACCCCAAATCCTATAGTGAGCCCAAGCATTTATTCGTCGTAATGCTTTGTCTTACATAGCACCCAGAATTACGGCGAATAAACAGCAACCCCCCTGCTTGGGCTCACTATAGGATTTGGGGTAGGTGCAAGAGGCTGGGTGTATGCAAAGTTTTCGCGTAGTTTTGAATTCTCGTAAATTTTATCGTTCTTCATATTTCAAAATGTGTACTTAGTTCTCATAAAGTAGTGGACTACTTTCTCACCTTGCCTGGGAACTAAGTCCACTTCCCTAGAGTGGATTTAGTTCTCATTAAATAAGAACTAAGTCCCTCGGTGGACTTGGTTCCCGGGGACTTAGTTCCCTGCACCACTTTTTTCATTTACCATATCTCAAGAACTATACAAAATTTATATAAAGTTAGAAGTTAAAGTTAAAAGTTGAAAATTCAGGTTAAAAAGTATCCTATCATTAGTTGCTACTTAATTGCGAATTAGTTACGCAGAAAAAAAAAATTATTGCATTTTTGGTTTGCGAAAAAATGGGTGTCCTGCTAAGTTCATATACCTAAAGTTACCAGGGCACCCATTTTTTCGCAAACCAAAAATGCAATAAAATTTTTTTCTTGCGTAACTAATTCGCAATTAAGTAGCAACTAATGATAGGATAGTTTTTAACCTGAATTTCCAAAAGTGTCCTGCTAACTTTATATTTAATAGATAGTAATTTCCTTAAGTGCAGAAAGGATTTTCAAAAAAAATTCAACTAGTGATTTTTTTACTTCAGCTTTAAAAAAATCAAGTTGTAAAATGTCATTAGTGTCAAATATTTCGAAAACAAATGAACCATCGACATCGGGTTAGTTTTATTCTACACATATTGACGTCATTAAAAATTTATAAAAATATAAAACGGATCAACTGATAGATTTTTAATAAAAAAAAAATGGTGAAAATTGTCGAAAAAAGTTTTTCGCATCGATTATCATCTTCAGAACAGAAAATTGTATTGGCATCGTGATAATTTTGTTCATAATTATTAAAAATAAGATTAGTAAGAAAATTAAATTAAAATGTTTTATTTTTTTAGAGAAATATTCAATGTTTTTGTTTCAAGTAATATCTCGAAAAAAAACCAATCTGTGATGGTGAAGACTAATGATTACGAAGACCTTAAATTGGTGATTTTCTTAAAAGAAATAACATCGGGCCTCAAGCTTCCGAGGGCAACAATGGAAAGTTTTCAGTGTGGGTCGCACTTAGCTTTTTTTTTCATTTTTTGTTTGGGAGTTATTTCATCCTTATAGTTATGTAGTAAATTAAATTAACTTGTCAACTATGGTCATTGAAACAAATTTACTCGATTATATAGCTCAGGGTAATTATGTTATCACCGTAATCCCCATCACAACTGCGTCAAATATTACCCTTTGTGGGCTTAACTCTTTGAATGTTTACGACATTCAATTCAAATTTAAAAAAATGAATTTGGATCATAAATGATGACTTAATACACAACTAAGTATTTCATATTCTTTGGAATTGAAAATGTCCCTAGCCTTTGGTAGAGAAAAATGTATTCATCAAATTTGGGCCTAATTTCATCGAACGTATCATGTTTTCTAAAACTATTATTAAATTCCTTGCAAAAGGCAGAACCTATTCCTTTTACGAAAACAGTTTTCTAATAGCCAAACTGTCAAAAATCCATAAAATACAAACTAAACACACCACCGCCACCGCTCGCCACCATACACCATAGAAAAAAAATAAACTCTTTATGAGTTAGTTTAAGATATTAAAACCAACGCACTAATTTTGCTCCTCAAAAAGGTCCACAAAAATAACAATTTTTGGCTGAAAAACTAATTTGATCTTTTGCAAACTTTCAACTCCCAGTACTCGTAGATGCCGAAAAAAAAGAAAAAAACAAACAATATCCCACCAGAAGAAATAAATTTTACTCCCTTGAAAATAAATTTGAATTTAAAATTACGAAAGGGTTTTCTTACAGAAGAGTTACCCAATTACTCTTGACCTTTTCTTTCTTAATTAAATTGGTTCTTTTCGGTGGTTTCATTTTCAATTTCTTGAAGCCGCCCTTAAACCCGCCTCCTTCCAAGGAGCCTTCATCCATTTTCATGTCAAATAAATACATTTTTATGAAGATATCTCTACTATTTAGCATATTTGAAACAAACTTTCATATAAATAAACTCAAATTAGCCATATCTATTAATATCTTTTGTTGGTTTGTTGAAACAACAATAATTTAAGGAACGATGAATTCATTAAGCTCGACAGGATGAAGTACGAAGACATTTTATGGATATGAGGACAGAGCTATATAACAACAACAAAGAATCCACTGAACACTGTAAATGGAACAAAACAAAATTATCCCCAACAACAACAACAGACAACAACAAAAAAAAAAGAACAAAACAATTCATTTAATGGTTTGCCTCATAAAGTGGTTTCCCAAATTCCCTAGATATTATACCACCTACCACCTATTTTAGCAGCGGCACCATAGACGAAGGCGTATATTGTTGTGTATCGTATATATGACACCCGGAGCCGGACGCCCTTTGCACTCGAGGATGCGTGGGCATTTTTAATGGATGTGGCGGCGTGGCCCGCGGTTTCACAAACATTTTATCCCTGACTTTTATCACACGCGGTTTTTCTCGACTTATCACACACCACTGACCAGGACCATCAGAACCAGAACCATAGGACCATGATACCAAAGCATAGATTGGCCTCGACCAACTAGAATGGCAAACCCAACGCCGCCGCTGCCGCCGACGATAGCTACCAGCTTCTATGTAGGTCCTTTTACATTTAAATTGAAAAAGTTTTTAATTAGACTGAAGCTGAGGAAAAAATAATAAAATAAAACAATGAAAAATCAGAAACATGGTAATTTCCAATACGAATCTTTCTGTCTGTCTGGTGTCGGCTTCGTAGTCGTAGTCGTTTTCGATGTCGCAATCGCCGGCCGGGCGGGGAAAAATTAAATTTCCCAACAACTTGACAAATGATCCACGAAATGTAAACACAACCCTTGAGGAGAGTATGTTTATCAAATGAACGGTTCAGGATTCAAGCCTGACGTGGTGATTGCTGTGGCACAGTGCGGCGCGCCCGCCATGCCAGGAAACCAGAGGAGAGTTCTAAAGTGATGGGGCGAGGTTTATATAGGAAAAGGAAGACTGATGGTGGTTTAAAGAATGGAAATTGCGAAACAATATTAATTTCAACTTTCATAAATTCACTTCCTGACGCGACGAGTGGTTTGGCCGGGATTGAAAATGCTATAGCATCCTGCAGTGGTGCGTACATAAACCTATCCCTCCACCACCCACATCGAGCTGTAGGACGATTTTCCCAAAACGGAAGTTCTTTTCTCATTGTTTACTCATCGGATTCGAATTGAAAACTGAAAAACAAGCAAACTTAGAGGAGTAGTATAGGAAAAATCGAAAGTTAAATATTTTACTTGTTTGAGAACAAAATTGATTTACATTGCGCGCAAGAGGATCTGTTGATTTTTTAGCTCCTTTAGAGTAGAGCAGTGAGAGTCCTGTTCTTGATTCTTAAGAAAAAAAAAAAAAAAAAAAAACTAAGAACAACAAAACAAGCAAAGCGCACAAGGAAACTTTTGTAATGGATTCAAGGTCTGTCAATGCTGGATGCTCGAGGGGGATGACGGATGATGGCAGTTCGAAGTTCTTCTCCGAAGTGTTTTTGGGATTCTCTTGAGTTTTAAAGTCTATGCCGAAGAAGATGAAAATAAAACCTTTTAAACACTCATTTCAGGGGGGGCATATTCGTTATAAGGGCAGATTTATATGGTTTGTGGTTGTGGTAGGTATATGTGTAAATGCACACACCCTTTGTGCACAATTATGCATCAAAAGAGGGTGGTTGTTATTAATCAAGTTCTTTATATCCATTGAAAGAGAAACCTTTGTTACCCACTCATTCAACAAGAATACAAAAAAAAAACAAGAGAGAATCACATCTTTTGACTATGAAAAAGGGTTATGTCAAAGCCTCTTCGCAGCAAATGCTCTAGTAGGTATTGAGCCTTTAAGCGATATACGTTCGCATAATTCATCGTCACGACCTCTTGACATAAAACGTCGGAAGATCCCTTGGGATGAGATTGAATGAAGTGCTCTGGTTATTGAGTGAGTGTATGTTGTAATCAATTTCCATGCACTTTATATGTTGGATACAATGATGTGTTGCCTTGCCTCACTTTCATCAGATGAGTTTGAAGAGTTTGATGTGGCAGTGCATTAGGAATAAGATTGTTTTTTTTTTTTGAGGACGAAGCAGGTGGAAAGGGTTAAGGTACAAGAGTGCAAAACATTTTAAATGCTCATAGTTTTTTTTTTTTCTAAAGAAAGGTAATTGAAGAAGGTGTAAGTTTTTGGCAGGTTTAAGGTACTTTCAAGCCAATGAGGAATGAGCCAACAAAAATATCTCATAGCTGTTTTTTAACTAAAAATACTTCCAAGACATAGAAAAACTTTAAGTTGATATTCGTTAAATATTTTTTGTCTAAAGGAAACAAGACTGAAAAGGTTGCACTCATAACTAAAACCTAGGTAAAAGGTTAACTTTACTAGGTACAACGAACACTGTCACCCTAAGATGGGTCCCAAGGTATTGTGATATATACTAACTTACCTACTTACTTATCCGCCTCCCGAATTATGGAGGGTCTCTGCCTGAGATATTGCGGTCTTCCAATTGTAGCTATAGCATGGTATTTTTACAGCGTTTTTGAGTTCCCTCTGAACATAATGGCACAGTGGTATGCTTTATTCAGACACATGACGTTCGAATTCGAGTGAAATTTCCAGCCTCTATTTTAGCTGGGATACAGTTATCAAGAGTTCTCTGTTCAAGTTTAACTGCATAAGCATTGTGTTCGATAATGCAGTTTGCTAAAGTCACATCTTCGAAAACATCATATGCAGTGCAATTTTGCAGTAAAAATATCGAAAATATTGAGAAACCGGAAAGCGTGTTCATAAACGTCAAATGCGCTTGCAAGAAAATTGAAGGACGTTGATAAAAAAGTATTTTGTGCAAAAAAACCATTGCATTAATTTGAAAATAGCTGTATTTAAGCTTAACTAAAATCATAGATCAAAACCGAGAACACTTTCTGACATTTAAATAAAACATAATGACCCCAAGTAATAGATCCCAATATAGCTAAAGTCGACTTTAACAAAAACATAAGTAGAAATGAAACACAAATTTCACTTCTAAATGCATAGATTAGATCATTTTAAACTTAGCTTGAGGTGCTTCTAAGCATTTAGTGGTAAAATTTGTGTTTTATTTCTACGAATGTCTTTGTTAAAGTCGACTTTAGGCTAAAATCGAATCTAATGAATATAGTGGAAAATACAAAGAAAAAAACACTCTTTTCATTTCATTTACAATATACTTAGCCTTCGTTAAATTTTAATATAAATGTTTCATATAAGCTGGAAACATAAACTGCAGAGTTGCCAGACCCATGCAGTTCAATAAAAAGCAATATGCGCGTCGAAAAATGGTGATCATTTGACAATCGAATTGACGAAACCAACTATCCTTTCCTTAGGTGAAAAAGTTCCATCCAACTTCTCTTCGGCAGTGACTGCTGTAGTCGTTTCCTGGTTTTTCACCAATCTTCTTCGTTGGATTCGTATTCTTCGGAAGTTTAATGATATGAAACACGGAAGTTCCTAAAACGCATCCACGAAATCGACAAAATCATCAGGAGTACTAGAATACATCAAAAACGTATCTTATGGCTAAAACAGATGTGCAGCACGTCTGCACGCATCGCTGCGTACAGCGCCAAACTCGAAACACATGTGCATACTCTTAAGGTTCGTATCCATTTCAGAGTAAAAAGGCGGCGAGCAGCTCTGAAGAAGTTCTCGAGAATAAAACTCGAAAGTGGACACAGACAGAGTCATGAAATAAGCTCACCAGCAGGGTTGCCAGAACGGGCTCTTAATCGCCATTTGGGCTCCTCGAATTTTTCACTCGCTCCTTAAAATTATGATTTGCGATAAATCCAAATTTGGGCTATTTAGTTTTGGAATTGGGCGATTTTAGGCTCCTTAAAAATTGAGACATAAAATCATATTTTTTGTTTAGTTTCCATTTCCATATATGAGGACTTCAAACTTTTGAAAAATCTTTTGTGAATGAGCCTACTAACATTTCAATATTTGCTTATAATTACACTTTTATGCAGTTTGCTCTGTTCACTTTCGAAACAAATTGGTAATTTTGGACCAGAGATTATCAAATAATAGTTTAAAATCTCCGATTGGGACGCTTGAAGCAATATTTTGAGTTTAAACTAGAATTCAGTTGACTGGAAAATTCTGTAAGAATTTTGATGTGACTAAAAACATCTACATTATGTACCTATGACCTTCCTCCCAAAGACTGAGAAAAAAAACCTGCCAGACTTAGGAATTTGATATCACGGAATCACGATATATGTACCTATAAACCCTCATACTCAGATTTTGGTTATACATCCACTCCCAAAATTTGCTGGTGGCTCTTAAGCTATATGGAAAGTTTAAGCATGTAAAATGTTCAATCAAATTTTGAATTTATATAACTTTGCTGAAATTCGATAGAAAAATTTTAATTTTAAACGAATAATTTTAATTTACTAATTTTTGTGCATTATATTTGGGTGGGGCTATTTTCGGCTCCAAGATTTTGCAAATTGGGCTCCTCTCGTCTTGAAAAATCTGGCAACACTGCTCACCAGTGGGGAAGACAGATATCGCTCTCGAGAGTTTTCTAGTGAAAGTACTCCCTCAATGGAAACGCACATTTAGATATATTTATTATAAAAATAACTCTATCACCCTTTTAGCGTGAGTTTTTTTATATTTCTCAATAGCTCTTATACACAAATGTAGTTTTTATATCTTAAATGAAGTTAGATATCTTTATCCTGTAGGTCCGAGCATTTGAAGCAAAGTTACACATTTATGAAGCTAATTAAATCGACGTATTTTATAGATTTAATTTTTTAATTAAAATAAAATTTATTTTAATTTAGGTTTGAAGACTTCTCTTCTTCTTAACTCAACTTGGTCAGCCAGCGGCCAACTAACAACCACTCATTGCTGCAACGCTGCGTTGTCAAGAAAATTTTTATAAACGTATAACGAAATAACCTTTTTCTTTGATAACATTTTATTAAATTCATATCTTATGCTTAGTTCATTCTTGCTCAGGGGGGGGGGAGCAATTGCACCCATTGCCCCCCCCCCCCCTGTATCCACGCCTGCATCCACATCTTGGTACAGCTCGTACAATTTCCGATTGAATCTTCTCCTCCAATCGCCCTCTTCGTATATAGGACCAAATATTCGCCGAAGAGTTTTTCTCTCGAAAGTGCCCAGTAACAGTTCCCCTTTTTTACTTATCGTCCAGCACTCGGCACCGTAGAGTACATAGAACTGGTAAAATT
Organism: Dasysyrphus tricinctus; assembly: GCA_963921185.1. Lineage (NCBI taxonomy): Eukaryota > Metazoa > Arthropoda > Insecta > Diptera > Syrphidae > Dasysyrphus > Dasysyrphus tricinctus. The sequence continues at coordinate 61,011,318 of OY992533.1, forward strand.
TCTTTCGAGAAATGAGTTTTGAACCCATTTGTTTGGCTAAAGCAAAGCAGTGGCGGTTAGCTAGAGCAATTCTTCGTCGGATTTCCACTAAGGTGTCCTTCGAGGAATTGATGTTTGTTCCGAAGTAGGTGAACTCCTTGACTACCTTGAAATTACTGCTACCAACAGTTCCGTTTTGTCCTAGGTGATGGACATATGAGGTTTTTCTTGTTGATAGCATATACTTTGTTTTGTCTTCATTCACTTCAAGACCAACGCGTTTCGCCTGTTCATCAATAGCTGTGAATGCTTCAAGTACATCTCTCTTGGAGCAGCCGATGATGTCGATGTCGTCCGCATAGCTAAGCAGTTGAGAAGACCTGTTGAAGAAAGTGCCTCCCATGTTAACACCACTCTTGCGCACTATCTGCTCCAGGATTAGGTTGAAGAAATCACATGATAGCGCATCTCCTTGTCTGAACCCTGTACACGTCTGGAATAACTCGGATGAGCTGTTACCCATTTGCACGTTGCACTGCGTATTTTGTAACATCATGTCATCGGCATAGCTGGATCAGTTTTTTCGGGATCCCAAGTTCCGACATCGCCAATAGAACCTCTTGGAAACTTATGCTATGTTCTTTTTTTTATGCGCAGGATTTGTCTCTTTTCACGGTACTCCTCTCGCTGCTCTTGTTTTCCGTTGCAGTGCATTCATCGTCATACCACTTTTTTCTGCGTGGTTGATAACCTATTGTGTTCTCGGCTGTCTCCTTAATAATGTCGCCATATTGGTTCCACTGGTAGGTGACGCTTGTGGCTGGGGGTACGGCAGAGAGTTTCCCGATCAATTGCTCACTGTAGTCTCTGGCTTTCTCAGATGTGCTAAGGCATACGATGTTGAATTTCTTTCTCGAGGCGGTCTTCGTTTTCTTTTCGTTGGACAGTTGGACTCTGAACTTTGTCACAGCAAGAAAATGGTTAGAGTCCACGTTGGCAACTCGGAAAGTTCCAAGGTCCAAGTTGATTTGATTGGCGGTTCGACCATCTGGAGATCACCAGGTTGCTGTGTGTATCCTTCGCCTGGGGAACCTAGAGATACCTACCACCGTATTACGAGCTGCAACAAAGTCGGTTAGTCGGAAGCCGTTATCTGCTATCATTTCGTGGAGGCTGCGCCTTACAACTAATCCGCCAAAGATGTTTTTCTTTCCGACTTTAGCATTGAAGTCGCTGAGCACGACTTTAATATCGTACTTCTTCTAGAACACTGGTCTGTCATAGCGAAGTTGTCCTATAGAAGTGCTCCAGAAAAAAAATTTAAATTAAATAAGAAAAAGTGAGATTAATAGATCTTTTTTGATTATACATAAGTCCGTCTAAAGAATCCAAGCCACACAAGGCAACCTAAATCTGAGTAAGTCCTAGCATCCTAAGAACCAAGCTGATGTTCAAGTCATACTAGTTAGTTAACCTCACTAAATGAATAAAAGGGTACTCGAAGAAACCTCACCAGAACATTTTAACTGTGAGAAGCGGCGATCTAGCAATAGCTCCAACGATATGTCATCAGAAGGTATAACCGGTATTACTATCGACAAGCTTAAGGAGATTCTGGAAGAAAAGAATAGAGAGCTCGCAAGAGAACTTGTCTCAAAATCGGACTTTCAAATACTCTATGCTGAGCTGTCAGGAATGAAAATAAAACAAGACGAGATTTCAGCAAAGGTTGAGCAGTTGGAAAATCGTAACAAGATTTTGGAAGAGCAAATGGACAAACTTATGATGAAAAGCACTGAATCCAATGTGGTTGTTCACTTCCCGTCAGAAAGTGACAGTGATCCAACAGAAAAAGCAAAAGCCGTGTGTGTTGGTTTACTGGAGGAAAGTGAAAAAAATGCTGCCGTTGAATCTGCCTACAGAATTAACACCCGAGATGATCGTACAGCAACAATTATCGTCAAGATGAAATCCAGAGACACAGCTATGAATATTTTGCGCAATGCTAACAAACTTAGAAACACAAGCATAAGTATTCGCAAAGATATTCCGCCCAGCGTCCGCCAAAGAAGGGCTAAGTTAATCCCTTTAATGAAAGAACTGCGCGAGAAACGTTCAAAGGCACAGATGAAAATATCTTTAAGAGACGACAAGTTACATGTGGGTGGCAAAATATTCACTTGGGATTCATCGGAGGGGCTAAAATGTGGTAGAGAAAGTGGTGCAAAGACAATTCTTGAAATGTTCGGAGAGCTGCCGCCATCCTTAAAATACATTAATGATGAAATACAAAACCAAAACATAAATATGATCAAAACGTCAATGTCATCTGACAATCGGAAAAGTCATCATACAACTAAAGGCATGAACTCACCCCAAACATCCGCTGTACCAGATTTGGGCACACACACAAGTAGGAGTTTACACGTGCCAAATATTTGAGAAGAGTCCGTCTACCAGAACAACATGCAATTATTTAATTTAAAAATCCTTAGTTATAATGTATCAGGGCTAAAAAATAAGCAAATATTTAATGAATTTTTTAGTTACATCAAAGAATTTGATATTTTTCTATTATATGAAACACATTTATTAAGTAGCGAAGAAGTAAGATTTAAGAATATTTTTACTGATTATGAATTAAAATTTATACCTGCGGTTAAGACAAGTACATTTGGAAGAGGAAGTGGTGGTGAACTATTTGGAGTTCGTAAGCAGATAGAAGGAGCGATGGTTAACTTTATAAACATGGAAGGATCTTACGTAGTTGAGCTGAAAACGAATACTTACACCTGTCACATCATACCGATATATATGAATTGTAATCATTGGGCGCGAGACTTCAACAAAATGAACGATCTATTGAACTGCTTAGAAGCAGAGAATCTAGTACTCATCGGCGACTTTAATGGAAGAATAGGCATGTCACAAAATAATTTTGTAAGTGAGCTGGGTACATCAACATTATATGCAAACCGTGACTCAAAAGATGAAATTTGCGACGCAAAAGGAACTGCAATTCTGGAATTAATGGATGTTTTTGATTGCCACGTTCTTAATGGAAGCTGTGAAGGAGATTCTCGTGGGGAGTTCACATTTATTCGCGGAACAGCTTGTTCAGTAATAGATTACTGCTTTCTAACTGGAAACCTCTGCTCACGTCTAAAAGAATTTAAGGTAGGAATGAAGACGTTCTCAGACCACATGCCGTTGGAAGTTACGTTTCACCTGTATGGAAACCTGATTAATAACAGCACAACACAGTTAGGCCTGTTACCTAAACTACTATGGAAAGACAGTTTTCGAACTTTGTATCAAGAAAACCTCAACAAAGAGCTGTTAGCTTTGACTAACGTTAATGAGTCACCAAAAATTGAAAGACTAACAGAAATAATTAAAAAAGCGACACCCCAAAGAACAACAACAAAATGTGTTAAGAGTACCAGTACCCTAGAATGGTTTGACATAGACTGCAAGCGAGCTAGAGATGCATCGTTTGCGTTTCTCAGGCTTACTAGAACGAACAACACCAATACATTCAAAACGCTATACGCAGAAGCAAATAAACGATTTAAGAACATTTGCCGTATGAAAAAGCAGGCATTTAATGAGAAAAATATTGCCCTTTTAAATGGAACAAGATGCTCTACTGAATTTTGGAAAGCTGTTAAACTTATTAATGGGAGAAGAAGTTATATTGCCTTAGGTTTACAAGCGGACCAATTAAAAAACCACTTTTCAAACCTACTCAACACAACGGAAATCATCCAACCATTTCAATATGCAGCTCCCTGGATTGTCGATGAATTCCTAGACGCCCCAATAACACTAGACGAGGTACAAAATGTAATCGAAAATGCTAAAAATAACAAAGCCCCAGGTGACGACCGAATCCCATTTGAGTTCTACAAGAATTGTACATATGAATTCCTATCAGTCCTTGTATCTGAATTCAATCGAATCTTCGAAACATCGGAAATACCAGGAAGCTTTCTAAAATCGATTATATTCCCATTGCACAAGAAAGGAGACCATAACGACCCGACAAACTACAGAGGAATATCATTTTTAAACACTTCAACAAAACTTTTTGGGGCCGTGCTTTTTAAAAGACTTATTCAGTGGGCAAACAATAATAAAATCATCCATGAGTTTCAAGCGGGCTTCAGACAAAATTACTCAACGATTGACCAAATATTTATGCTTACGAATATTGCTGAAATTTACAAGAAGAAACACAAAAAGCTTTACGCATTTTTTGTAGATTTCCGTGCAGCTTTCGATTCTGTTTCTAGAGAAGCACTTTTCTATAAACTTTTTAGATATGGAGTATCGACAAAAGTAATAAATGTTTTGCGAGCAATGTACGCAAATAACATAGCTTTTGTTTGGGATGGGAACTACTTGTCCGAAGGTTTTGAAACTACAATGGGAGTCAAGCAAGGCTGTATATTAAGTACATTACTGTTTATATTATACATAAATGACATAACAGACTGTGTTAAAGGTGGCATTGAAATAGACCGAACAAATATCCCCGCTCTCATGTTTGCAGATGACATTGTCTTTCTCGCAGATACTGTTGAATGCATGCAACTAATGATAAATAGGCTTGATAGATACTGCAAAACATGGAACCTATCTGTTAATCTAACGAAGTCGAAGATGATGATTCTTAGAAATGGCGGTGGAAGATACTGTCGAAACGAAAAGTGGACATTTCAAGGTGCAGATATTGAAATTGTACGAGAATACAAGTATCTTGGAGTTCTGATCACCTCTAATGTAAACATGAATAAACACCTTCAAAACAAATTGTCTGAAGCTAAACGTGCAATATGTTCAGTGTGGGGTAGATGCGTAAATAATAAATATGTAAGTCACAGTGCAAAGCTAAAGTTATTCCAATCAACTGCAGCAACAATTCTCTTATATGGAGCTCAAGTGTGGGGATACTGTTCTTTTGAAGTCGTCGAGAAGTTTCTGAGATACTTCCTTAAGCGAATATTTAGATTGCCTAGTAGTACCCCCAACTATATGCTACATTTAGAAACGGGGACACCCCCTGTATATCTAAACACATTAAAAATGCATTTTAAGTATATATTAAAAGTGATTGCGCTGGAGGAAGAAAGACTACCAAAAAAAGTGCTTATGCATATTATTAGGACAAAAGGGAAGTTAGTGCAAGAATGGGAGGAAATTGCGGCTGAATGTGGAGTAACCTTAAGCATTACACCAGACTTGCAATGCGACTCTCTAAAGAGGCAGTTTGAGGTCTTATTAGAAAAAACTGGCAATATTTTATACCAGAAATTTGTTAATGAAGCACAATCTTCACAATATAGGCTATATTATAGCAGAGTAAACTACCAACTCGAAGGACAAACATATCTCTTAAACTGCTTTTCAGCACATAAAATAAGCACTATTTTCAAATTGAGAGGAGAGTTAGTTAACTTGAATTATGTACCACACCGACCTGATCTACCAATTTTATGCAACATCTGTAATATGAAAGTAAGGGAAGATGTATTACACTTTCTGGCAATATGTCCAGTTTTAAGGGAATTTCGAATTCGATTTTTCGGATCGTATGTTTTGGACGAGGATGCTGCAATTTGTATATTGAATGGAGAACAAGGCTGGGATCTTTTATACTACTACGCCGTGAACGCACTTCAATACCGAAAATGCATTATCGAGGGAGACTTCTAAAAAATCTGAATAATTCAGCGAAATAAGTATTTCATAGACAACATTATATTTAAATTAAAATCAATGCCAATCCGGTAGACGGCCTTGGGCCATACCTAATAGCGACTTAGAAACATTTTATGTAACACTTATAATGAAATAAAGTCAATTATTACTACTCGTACTCGTACTTCTGTACAGGCTCCGTAGGCTCCGTCCAAGAGGTCGTAAAACTCCTCCTTGTTAGACTCCTCAGCTTCATTGGTGGTGAGTGCACATACTAGGCTGACGTTTTGGAAGATACCTTTAATACGGCTCACAGCCAGGCGATCGCTAATCGGCTTAAGATCGATGACTTTCGATCTGAGTTGATTTCTCACGCCGAATCCGCGTCCTGGTGCAGTCATTGATGACAGCTGTAAGAAATGTCGCAATTTTTTTTCATTTTTCCTGATCATATCCATCGTATTTCCTGGATCACGGTAATTACTGCCTTGTACCCCAGAGGACAGATTCAAGTTTTTGAGTAGCACTTGGCGTATAGATTGTCCTTACATTCCAGGTGTATACTCCTAGGTCGTAATCCATTTTCATTCCGCGTCTGGCTACCATTTGAAAGGAGTCGTCATCCGAAGCTTCAGGCGTCTCTCCATAAAAATGGTTTTTTTTACTGTGGTCGGGTCGTTAGCCCAACGCACTAACCTCCAATCTATGGTACCATGGGTTCAATGTTGCAATTTTTTCCTTGATCAACATTCGCACTTACAATTTCAGCAAGTCATGACATAAAGACAAGACTAGTATCCGGCGGCTACCAACTTAGAGGTAATGCACGCACTTGATGTTTAGGAAAAGATACAGCTGAGGCCCCCTCAGTTCCTACAACATCTAACCACCTGTATTTGATATTTATGCATGGAAACTAAATGGCGGATGAACTGGCCGAAAATGGATCATCTCTTGATCCGAGCCAAACCAATTTCCCAGTACTTATGCCATTGGAAAAAGAAAAAGGTTAAATTCACCAGAGTTTCCTTGAAGCTGTAGATGGTCATCAATTGACACTTGTTGGGTTTCAAGGAATCTATGGCCAAATATTTCGGGGGAAAAAACTGAAAACTTATACTTAAGATGGGCATGCCTCAATTATCACTCCTAGTTGGAGTTCTAACAGGTCACAATTCAATGGGAACCCACATGAGCCGAATGCGGGCATCAGCTCATCGGATTTATGTATACGGTGTCAGGATGAGGGGTGGAAGAGGGCTCAACTCACTTCCTCTGTGAATGCCCCAGCGTATAGCTAAAACAAGAAAAGCAGCCTTAGGAGGTTACTTCTTCGACGAACTGGACGGCATCTCTGTCTTGCCACTAAAAAAAAACCTCCAAAAATTCATCCAGAATTCAGGATGGTTCAAGGGGGCCCTCCACACCTTAACACACGCATAATCATCTCCTCCACCTGCACCCACAGGAGAGTAATTGATCCACAGAGATCTGAGTGAGATGATGCGGCTCCCGCTGCGGCTGGCTCGAATAAATTCCAGCTGAAAGGCCCAATTTTCAACAACCAATTTTCGGCGCGATGGCGGATAGACTCATTCGGGTCTCCTTCGATACTTTGCTCCGCAGCAGCAATAGCGTCTTCGGTGTGCACTGTACGGCGTCTCTGAGGATGCGCATTATCCACTAGAGTAAGGGTGGTGCGAAACCAATCCATGGTTGCTTGAATTACAGACTCTGCTGGGCGATTATGTCGACCGAATATTGGACGCAGCGCGCGATGCGCGAACAGAACCATTATTTTGTTAATAAATTTGCACGATTTGCAAACGTTGTTCGAGAGTGAAGAGTATTTATTATGAAATGGCAAACCAAACTGAGCATAAATCAAGTGACAGCTGTCAAAAAGACCAACTCCGAAAAAAGTATTGCCAGTTTGAAAACCACACGTCTAAAAAACACCCTCTACAAATAAATTAGCCTGAGCTTGACGAATTTATTACTAAACCACTTGGTCCAATTCTAATTAAACTGCTTTAAATTTATCAAAATACATTCGTCAATGTTTTGCACAGGACCTTTGATGTTCAAAGTTTGTACAGTACATCCTCACCAAAGACATTCCACACAGTAATAAAGCAAATTAGCTGATGGTGGGAATTGTAAATCAATTAACTTTCGCGTCTTTAATCACAAAGCTTTCACAAAATGGAACAAATCATTTTGTATTCAGCTAACTGCCATTACATCACCCTCACCCTCTAAAAAAATATAAAGAGAGTGAAAGGATGGTGGTGAGCAGTTAGAGAATTCCCATACCATACCCTATCCCACCCCATAGCAGATGATGGTCGGGGGATTTATTTATGCAAATCAGGAATTAAAATGACACGTTGAAATTGTTTTGTCTGCCGCCTGTCAGTGTTTGCTTTGCTAGCGCATTGCTGCTTCTCCTATGACTGGAACTCCTATTTATAGCTCGAGGCGTAGGACACACCATCCGGTAGTTCATTTTTGTTGATATATAAATGTAGGTAGTTCGTTTGTCAATTGTTTTTTTTTTTTTTGTCTTTCGTTGGGTTCTATGTTTGCGATTGTGATAAAAGCTCCAGCTCCAATTCCAGCCCCGACAGACGAAGTCACACTCTCTTGCCTTTTCAGGCTGGCAGTGAACTCGAGACTTTGTTGGAATGATTTGGTAGGCAGCTGTTATGCCTTATAGAATATAGTCCCTTATTATAGTCGTCGTCGTCCTTGTCTCTCCTCGATGGAAGTATGTTTTCTCTGGGATGTTTGAAATTCCACATCCTTGCTTCGCTTCCCAAACCAGCCAACCAGCCAAAAAGTATATGTATAGAACCGGGCGAACGAAAATGTCCTTCCTGGTTACGTGTTGTGCCTGGAATCCGCAATGAAGCAAAAACGGATATTTCTGATTTTTCTGAAGTATACTTTTTTGTCCACAGGGGACAGGGGTGGTAGCTTGAAGTACTAAATGGCAAAAAAATTATGTGCATTAGGGTGGCCGGCAGGGTGCGAGAAGGGTGAATGTTGAGTTATTTTTTTGTTCCTTCGCATATCCACGCCCGCCTATTTATGATGTGTCTAGGCTTTTGCTACAACCATTACCGTCCCATGACTCTGCAAACGACGATGGTGGAATAATAAAGTCGTCTTCATCTTTACTATGCTGATGCAGACTTGCAGTCTCATTTTTGTCAATTTTGCCAATAATAATTCTGATAGAATTCCCAAGGATTTATGGCCCACAAAAATAGGTTAGGTATACGAATATGATGTTCCTTTTTCATATAGAGCTCTTGATGGCACCCATGTAAGAAAGACATATTTTCAAATCCACTTTGAGTTTTTACGTGTTTTTGATTATCTTGTAAATTAAATAATTACAACCTACTAAGAGCCATAAAACATATAAGTTTTCATTTTGATCCATGAGGGGCGACAAAGCGACCGAAGACACCACGACTACCACGTACCTACGTAAGGCTTTGTATCTTTAAGATACATTTTGTTATATGAAATAAAAGTCCATAAAGTTGGGATTATGTCGGCTTAAGTTCGGCTGTTTACTATTAAGAAAGATGCTGGATTTGTTTTTGTTTTATATTTTATTTTTTTTTTTTCTGAAAAAATAAAGAAAACAACTTAGCCCTTTCACTTTTGGCTAAAGCTTTACCAGTTGCTATAGGAAGGTATGTTGTACGCATATATAGTGGCAGCCTATCATAGAAGCGTGTCATGCCGAGGAAAGGCTTTTATACAAATTGAGAGGATTACATTGAAAGATTATTTTTTTTGTGTTCATCTTTTCGATGGCAAAATAATATGTGTGTAGCTCTGTCTCTCTTAATGAATATAAAACCTTTGAGAGATCTTCATGGAATAGTGATTTTTCTGGGTGATATTTTTGTAGATTATCTTTACTTGGTGACACAAATTTATATACAAATGTAGATTTATGTTATTGGTGAAAGAATTTCGGAATATTGTATAAGAAGTGTTAGCTAGTGGAATGCTGTTGTTTTTCCTATGAAAGGAAAGCAATTTGTCTCATTAAATTAAATCGGAATAACAAAACATAATCTTTTTTAAAAGAAACCACACATTTTAAGATATATGGTCTAATTTGTTTTAGTGGTTGGAAATAGTAGATACAATGTCTCATAAACAGACACAAATAGCGACAAAGTTACCTATTGCTCTATAATGACCACAACACAGCAAACACATTTGCATTCTGAGTATATGTATATTTTGAAATTTGTACTCATTACATTCATTTATAAGCTGTGTTCTGCAGCCAATAATGAATTCTATGGACTCATCACATAATTATGATCCAAATGAAATGTTCTTTGAACTCATTATCACGTGAATCTATAGATAATCAAGTATTTTATGTAGGTCTTGCATAATTTATGTAGTGAGTACACATACACTGTAATCATTACATTGTATTCATAATACATAGTTAAATATTATGGTTACAACTTCTAAGTTAAGATTTTTACAAAGTTCTGTGAATAAAACAGTTTTTCAAGGTTCTTTTATACAACTCCCGAATATATATAACTCCCGAAACCCTTAGTTTAAAGCTTAATGGCCATATAATAAAATTAAGTTCTCATAATAACCTTTTCAACCATGTATGACACATTCGTGTTGAGTAAGTAGGCTAGCACCCAATGCAGAAATGCATCATTTTTCTATATGCCTTTTTTTATGTCAAATATATCTCGAACCCCATGGTCTACAGCTTATCGACTATACAACAAAATGATGTACATGCAATAACCTTTTCAACGATGTACGCGACACATTACTGTTGACTTGGTAGACTGGCTTCCAAGGCAGAATTGCATTATTTTTGTATAATGCGTTTTTGTCAAATATCTCTCGAGCGACTTTCACCTTATCATCCTTGAAAGAAAATAAAGTATTCGCAATAACCTTTTCAATGAGGTGTGACACATTGCTGTTGAGTTGGCAGACCAGAGCCCAATGCAGAATTGCATTATTGTTTTATTCACCTTTTTTGATGCCAAATATCCCTTGAGCCCCATGGTCTACAGCTTAACGGTTATATACAAAAATACAGTACATGCTATAACCTTTCCAACGATGCACGACACGTTGATGTTGAGCAGGAAGACAATGCGGAGTTGCATTATTGTTCTTTTCGGTGCTTTGAAGCCGAATATCTCACGAACCCCATGGTTTAGAGCTTAACGGCCATATAATGAAATGATTTCCTAACAATAACCATTTCAGAAATATATGATACAATTGTGTTGAGCATGATTCTTGGCATAAGATACTCAAAATTCTAGAGTGCGTAGGTAAGGTCAAAAAAAAGAAAAAATAGTATATGGGAAGGGGGGTGCAAATCTCCCCGTTGAGACAGCAGGGGCAATTATCTAAATAAAGTGACTTAAAATTGAAAAAAAGAAACAAATATTAAACAATGGTATTAGATATCTGGAGAAAAATCTATTAGCTCCATTCCTCAATATTCTTTCTTAATAAGTTTTGGTTTTGGTTTTAATTGGTTGTTTCTGAAAAAATAATTTTCCAACACAAAATTTCGAAAATGAATATTTTTTTGTTTTTAACATTCAATGCTCTTATTTGTTCTTAGTCAAATTCTGAAAACCATATGCTAAAAAGTCTTTTAGTTTTTGATAAAAATAACTAAATCTACTTCACTATTTCCGTGGTGAAGAACCAGGTAACTCAAACACAAAAAAAATTGTAAGGTCGTAAGGTGTTTAATAACATTTTTATAAAATCAAAGCCAAAACAAGTGTTCATCATGTATTTTCAAATATATAGGGAAAGTATGAGATGATGTCAAAATTTTGGTTAATATTGTTAACTATTTATTTAAGAATTTTTGAAAAATAAAAATTTACTTCAGGTATCTCGACTTACGTGGTTCTTCACGACGCGACGGCCATGGATTTATAGTGCGGGAACCTTGTTGGACAAAGGATAGGAGACCTTGCATCAAATCTGGTAGTTGTGATTTTTGCTCAGTTATTTATGGCGAAGGTGTTATGATAAAATCCAAGTTTTCGACCTCGAGCGCCCAATGCAACATTGTCAAAAATCTAAAACATCCCGAGTTTTTCAACTTTTTCCAGTTATTGATGATTTTTAACGTCAAGGACTCATTTTAGACTTTAAACAATTAAATTGGCTTCTAGTAGTCCAAGTAGCTTGCAAAATTCAGCTGTTTTATATAATATATAATAATAAGTAGTAGACAGACAGTCTCAGGGGTGAACGCAGAGGGGTTTTCGGGGGTTGAAACCAAGGTGATGTTCTTTTTATCAATTTATAGATTACCCCAAATCTGGTTGAATTAACGATTTAAATGGTTATTTTAACAATTTTTACTAATCAACTAATTGATTTTTGTCATCAGTCTTTTGTGCAGTGAATTGGTCCAGTGGATGCGTGCTATCTACATGTGTGGAAGCTGGAAGGTTCGCAATCCAAAACAACGTAAGTAAAAGGTAAAATAGTAGGTACAACAAAATTCATTAAAAAAGAAAATGGTACCATCTAGTTCAGTCAATTTGTGCTCAAAAAGGCTCTTTGCGAGCAAATTGTGGAGTAGTTTTGATTTGTTCGCTCCCTTAAGTTTTTGGGGGTGCTGAATCCGAATCTGAGGTTCGCCAACAAAATTTCGTGACGCAACATGGAACAAAATGCAAAAAAATATGCAAAAATGCATTTCTTGGGAGTATTTCACTAATGGGTCGAAAACTACCAACTATTGGAAAATGACATTAAAGCACCATTGAAAGTTTACACAATTTCCAATAAATCCCTATTTAAGGTTTTTTTCTGCGATAACCCATTTGGACTCAAGCGCTAGTCGGAAATTGACATATTTTTACTTTTTCGAAAATCCACTCGAAAGCTCTAAGTAATGACTTTGTGTGAAAAAATTTGAATTTTTGTCTGTAACATGGTTCTAATGGTCTTTGATGCGATGAGTTCGAATCTGGCCTTGAAATTGCTCTAGCACATTACGTTTTTGAGATTTTCGAATCTAAAGATTTAAAAAAAAATGCATTTTGTATGCAAATTTGAATTTATAAATATTTTTTTCTCGAGGTAATTTTTTTTCGAAAAAATGTTTATGGTCATTCTGAAGTATGAACATTTTACTTCAAACTTTATTTTGAATCTTTCAAATACCTCTATTCGTCTTCGAGAAATCGTTGGTTTTCGTCTTACTACCTAATTCGAAAAATCCCACAATTTGCTCTTTTGAGCACAAATTGACTGGTACCATCTTGTAACGAAGTTTGAAGAATATCTACCTAGATTTTTAAGCTATAACAGACAGGCAGAAAATTTTGTCTTCCCTTTCATCTTAATGACAAGTCTGAACAAAAGGCGTGTTTTTTTATCATCGGGAACTGGATCTGGATCTTCTTTTAACACGTGTTACAAAAACAATTTTAGAAAATTTTCCATTATTTTGTTTTTGTATTACGTGTAAGACTTAATCCAGATCCAGATCCCGATGATAATAAAACACGCCTAAAGTCTCGAGTTCAATTTTAAATTAGAAAAACAGGGAAATTATTGTTTCTTCAAAATGTCGAATTTGAAACGATTGTTTGCCAAAACTGTTCGTCAAGTAAACTTAATTTGAAAACAAGCCATAAGAATGGACTTTTGGCTTTCCAAAAAGCTTCAAAACATTACTGCAAGTCTAGCCGTGGTTTTATAATTATTTCTTTTGTATGCAATTATTTTATTAAATTGCCCCTCCCTTCTAAACGGGGGGAGATATTACCTCCCTCCCACAGGGAAATTTAATGTACTCCTACAGCGACTATAGGGTAAGAACATAAGAATCTGAACAAAATTAGAGAATTTTATTTTCTTCATTTAGAGCCGATTTAGGTCTACCACGATGACTTTTTTTAACGACCACCCTAATGTATTATAGTAAATATCTGGGTTGTAAAAGAATGCAATCTTGATTGCATTCATTTACTGCGTAGTACCTCGTGGCATGATAGATAGATAGATAGATAGATAGATAGATAAAATAATTTTATTTCAATAAAATTTTTACAAAAACATGATTTTGCTGGTATTGAAAATTAAATTTGACAATAACTTGTTTAAGTCGTCTGTCAGGCTCAAAAATGTTTGTACTTTATAAAAGCAAAGATTAGCGAGTTTTAATTATTCATATTCGTTTATTATAAGACTTCGATATTTGATTGAGTTTTTTTAAAAATTGTAAAGGTTTTGGTAATTTAGGCCATTTAAGATATTGAGGAATGTTTGTCTGTCTAGTACTTCGCTTCCTAGATATTTTTTACGGTATCCTCTAAAAATAGGGCACACACCAACAAAGTGGTAAGTGTTTTCTGCAGCATCTAGATTACATAAAGTGCATATGCCTATAGTATCATTACGGAAAGCTTTAGCATTTAAGTTTAGAAGACCGCTTCTTGCTTTAAAGATGAGATTGATCATGTATCGTGGATTGCTATCATGGAAGTAGTTCGGGACTTCAGTATATAGGAGGTTGCAATATTCATCATGAAACTGTGACTGGAGTGCCTTGCTGGTGAAGTTGGACCAATCTCTTTCTGGTAGTTTCGTTAGCAGTACTTTATGAAGACGACTCCATTCTGTGCATGGAACTTCAAAACTGAAATCAATTTGAGTTTCTTGGAAAAGGCCTGGCCATTCCTGGGCCCAATAAATATTTTTCTGGATAACAGCTTCTGAGAGAATACGTGGAAGACGGTTACGTGGCAGTGACATTACTTTCCATATGTATGCTAGGTGAACTTTTAATGTAGAAATGAATGCCTTTGGGAGTCCAGTTTCTATGTAAACTGCGTAGTTAGGTGTGTTATCTGGGAGTCCAAAGCACCTCTTGACAAAGAATCGCTGAAGTTGTTCGACTTGGACGTATTCTTTATATCCCCAAACTTGGGCACAATAGTGCATTATTGATTTTGTGGCTGCTTCGTGCACTTTATATTTAGCCGAGTGTGTGACATATTTATTTCGCACAAATTTAGACCATGTCGAGTTTATAGAATTTTTTGAGGTAGCAAGACGTTTTGTTAAGTGTTCAGACCAAGACATATTATACGTGAAGGTAACTCCAAGATATTTATATTGGTTTGATATTTTTATTTCTCCATTGTTAAAGTACCATTTTTCAGCAGCCGCTCTTCTTCCACCATTCCTGAAGATAACGATTTCAGACTTTTCAAGATTGACATCTAGACTCCATTTACTGCAGTAGTTGCTAAAGCTGTCGATAATCGTTTGTAGGGTCTTAGGACTATCAGAGAGTAGCACTATGTCATCCGCGTATAAAAGAACATTTATTCCTAAATCATTCAGAATAAGACCAGTTGGGAGCTCATAGTGGATATCATCCAGGAATAGGACAAAAAGTAAGGCACTCAGTACGCATCCTTGCTTGACTCCTTTGGTTGTCCGGAAGAAGCTTGATGTACACTTTCCATCCCAAACTGTTGCAGAAGTTTCCTGGTACAGAGATCTTATAACTGAAACTATTTTTGTTGAGACACCTAGCTTTAATAATTTGTAGAACAACGCATCTCTATTGATGTTGTCGAAAGCTGCTGACAAATCAACAAAAAAAGCATATAGCTTTTTCTTCTGACTCAATTGAAGTTGGATGATACAGGAAAGGTTGTAAACTTGGTCTACCGTACTATACTGGCTTCTGTACGCAGCTTGGTATTCATTTAGTATCTGGTTTTCTTCAATCCAGTGTGTTAGTCTATTAAGCAAAATGGTTGTAAATATTTTGTAAAGTGTGTCAAGAAAGGACAGCCCGCGGTAGTTTGAGGGAAGACTTGAGTCACCCTTTTTATAAACTGGGAAAATTATCGATTTTTTGAATGATGACGGTATCGTTTCTGTGTTGAAGATATCACTTAGCAAAATATATATTTCTTCAATAAATGGAGTGCTGGCGTTTTTGTAGAACTCGTTTGGAATACCGTCAATACCGGGTGCTTTGTTTTCTTTTGTTGATTCTATTGCCAATATTACTTCACTCAGTTCTATTTCGTTATCAAGTTGTTGGTGATGAATAGTTTCAAGAGATGATATCGGTACCATGAATTGTGACGAGGATGAGTTTAATGCGCCATTAAAATGATGCATTAGCTCGTTAGCAGTGATTTGTCCAATGCCATTTTTGATCGAATCACCACGAATTTCCTTAGCAATTTTCCACCAGTCCTTAGCCGAGTTTACAGTTGCTAGTTGGCATGAGATACGTTGGTAATATTCGTGCTGTTTTGATTTCAAAAGAACTTTATATTTTTTGTTTGCTGCAGCATATTTTTGTCTGCTTATTTCCAAGTTATATTTTTTAAATATTCTTAGGACTCTAAGTGAAGCCTTTCTACTGATGTGACACTCTAAGTCATACCAAGGTTTCTTTTTATCAAATTTTATAATCCTGGTGTTGGGCATCTCGTTTGCTTCGTATATACATTTTTTTAAGGTTTCGCATCTTGCTTCGATGGATTCTTCGCGGGCAATGTTACTTGTCGCAACTTCATTAAGTTTTTGTATATATTCTAAGCGCTTGCTATTAATCCACATGAGTCTGGGAAGCAACTGCATAGGAGAGTCTCTAGAGATGTCTTCGGATGACTTCAGAGTTAGGCTTAGTGGCATATGGTCTGAGAAGGTTTTACATCCAACAGAAAAATCTTCTATGATATCGACTGAGTTATAGGATGGACAGCAGTAGTCAATTACAGATAATCCTCTACTTGATACAAAGGTGTAGTCTCCATCGGTGTCACCAAAGCTTCTCCCATTAAGAATAAATGCCCCAATGTCTTCTAAAAACTCTAGAAATGTGTTGCAGTTTCTATCAGTTGTGGAATCTTTTGAACATCTAGAATCTGTGACTGGCTTCTGGGACATTGCTGAAATATCAATAGAACCCCTCGTTCCCGTTCTGACGTTAAGATCTCCTAATAATATAAAGTTATTCAGCTCGAAATCTTCGAACAAATTTATAAGCTTATTGAAATCTCTCATCCAATGGTTGCAGTTGAGGTAGCAAGGTACGAAGTTTACGGTTGTTCCATGAAAAGTTCCTCGCAAAATTGTAGTTCCATCGCAATTTACAAACTGTAGTTTATGAAAGGCCTCAGTACTCTTACTGTACCCAAACAAACATCCTCCACTTGCTCTTCCAAAATTTTGAGATTTTGTTGCAGGAATCCAGTGTAAATTAAAGCCTTTGAAAAATTTTTCGTAGTTTTGTATTTGTTCTGATATAATAAATGTTTCATATAAAAAAAAGATTTTAAATTCAGATATAAATTTATAAAAGTTACATAATATTGATTTATTTGCAAGACCAGCTACATTATAACATAAAACCTGACAGACTTTGGGTTGCTAATTACTCTGAAGGAGTTTTTGTGCATACGAATTTTGATGCTTAGGTAAATCTAAAATAACCGAGTAGGTGGATTGGATTTTTGCTAGATGATTTTCCATAAAAAGTTTGTCATCTTCGTTTGTAGACTTAATTGTTCCTTCAGGGGTACACTTGTATCGTCTGCTCCCATTGACTGTTAGAGTCCAACGTTTTATTTCAAGCCGAAGTCTGCTGTCGGCTTTAGTAAGGCATCGTTTGACTTGTCTAAGATGAAATTGTTCTGCTCTTTCATTTCCAGTCAGATCTTTGTTGATAGAAACGGGTGTGCCTATTAACTTATTCGACGATGATAGCACAGACTGAACTTCTGTTGAGCTGCCTAGTTCAAAGACAAAAGTTGTTTTATTTGCGTTAGCTGAACTTATTTTTCGGGCACTGTTGGTTGTGGCAGCTACTTGAAGAGATGAACTGCAGACTTCTTGAAACTGGGTTTTGGCCTCCTCGACGTTTTGTGTATTTAAACCTGTCACGACAACATTCATTCTTTTTTTAAACTTTTCAGTTTCTTCCTCGTGGCATGATGGTACGTGCGTAGGACTGTCATGCCGAAGGTGTGGGTTCGATTCCCAGCCGTGAGACCTAAAAACAGAAATGTTTTATTCGAGGTACTGCCACTTGCGAGGAACTGACAAATCCTCCATGAGTATACTTGTCATGAAAAAGTGCTTCTCATTTAGCCGTTCGGACTCGGCAAAAAAACTGTAGGTCCCCTCCATTCCTGCCAACAAACACGCACACAGGAATGGTTGTGAGTTGTAAGTCACTAGGCCCTGGTTCAATTTGGTAAACGCAAATGAATGTAAATGAATGCAAATAATGCATGAATTCCCAACAGATTGCATTCAATTGATTGCTGTAAAATTAATGGGGGGGGGGGGGGGGGGGGGAATGCAATCATTTCGATTTCAAATGAATGCTGATTGCAGTATCAAAGTTAAGTCTATGAATGCAATCTTTTTATTGAATTTAATAAATGATTTTTAATGATAACATTCACAAAAGATTGTCTTCTTTAAAACTCTGGTTCCTATCGCAAATAAAAAGATGCAAACTATAGCAAACGGGTTAATTACGCTGCAGTAACTTTTTAGGGATGCATTTGGTGCTAAATGGTGTATCGTGTATGTCATGTGCATTGATATCGTCTCAGATCGAACAATTTTGCTTGTTAACACACATTATTCATCCAAAATTGAGCCTGGTCGTTAAAGGTGTATACATATCACATAATGCACGGTATCATTTCTCGAACAAAGCACTGATTCTGATAGTAAAAATTTTATGATTTACACAAGTTCTTCTAAAATATTACCTTCCATTTGTCAAACACAATTGAGAAACTCACAACAAATTTGACAATTAGTTTTGACACTTGATCGTTAAAAATACTATCCATTATATAACTGAGCTCATACGATACATATAAATAACTTAGCAAGCCTCACTATGGCTAAAAAAAACTACAAGATGTACTACTACTATGAATAAAAGAAAAACGCAAATAATAGAAAATTATTTTTGTTTATGTTTTGTGGACTATTGAATATAATTCAAATTAAGATTTTTTTGGGACCTTTAGTACAGTGCTTACGCGCTGTATATTTTATTAGTTGTCGGTATCCATGGATTGAAAATAATGCGTCTTAAAAGGGTACAACAGCATCTAACTGATGAGCCCAACTGTTGCACCTGGGCGAAACGCATTTGGACTAAAGGTCACAAAAACAACTTTTAATTTGAATCTACTACTATGTATGTACAACGCTTAAAAATGTTGATGATTTTAACTACCTTTGTTTGTTTTCTCTTCTACATAATTCTTAAATTATGCCTATTTTATCGTAAAATAAATGATTCACTTGTGGTAAATATTTGATTGATGTTATGCGCAAAATTAATAAATTTAGTCTTTTGACCATAAATATTATACAAATTTTACCTGTGTTTTGCATTAATTTTGTTATCTAAAATAAAGTAAGCTTCTTTGATTGAACACACAATTCAAATTGGGGTTTTACACAAAGAAGAACAAAATAGATATCACCTATCATATCATATTCATATATAAGGGAATAGTATGAATGAAACGCGAACACTTTTTAACTTAATTTCGTTCGGTGCAGTCTTTCATAGAGTTTTACTTCAGAGTTAAAAAATAAAATGCCACCACCTGGCTGGGGAAGACCTTCAGAAAACCACCATCATCACCATGGAAGACCATTTGTTGAAGTTGACGTTATACCTCCTCGCAATAGAAGGCCCATCGTAGAAGTTGATGTTATACCTCCACGCAATAGAAGACCTTTTGTAGAAGTTGACGTTATGCCTGCCCCTAGTAGAAGGCCTTTTGTAGAAGTTGATTTTGTAGCTCCTTGTCCACCACCACCCCGTCCAGGAATTTCAATTGAGCTCTTCGGAAGTCGACCACGTCCACCACCACCTCCAGCAGCAACAGTAGTTGTGGTTGATAACCAACGGCAACCACCTCCTCCGTATGGATGGTAAATCTAAGGCGGAAGTTGTAAAGTTCATCGCCATTATTACCTATTGAAGGATGTGCTAAATATTAATTTGACAACATTGCTTTCAAAGATTAAAATAATAATCAAAAGTGTTTAACTCTGATTCAAATTTCTTAAATAAATAAATTAAACAAACAAAATATGTATACAAAAAAGTCGTTGTGAAATTTCTATCTTTACATTTAAGAAACTTTTATTTTGAAACAAATTTGATTGATTGAAAGTGAATGCTAAATTAATCCACCTAACTTCGGCGTTTTTGGTTCTTGTCACACGCTCACTAGTTGAGGGTTTTAAAGAATATTATACCGTGTTAAAATATTGTGAAATTTTTGGATTCTTTTTTTAACGAGAAATATGTGTACGACTTACACTTAAGAAAATGTGCAATGGAGTTAATTACACGCGTAATATACAAATATTTAGCTTGGAATAACTTTCGGCAATTCAGCTGCCAAAAATGAATAAATTGACTCAGCCAGCTTTTATACAAATTCTTCAATGCAATCTCAACAATAAAACTAAATTAAACAATTTTTAAATAAAACCCTTTTCTAAAAAGTACATAATATTATCCATCCTGCATAAAGTCTACTAATTAGTGCCAGAACACGCACAGACTGATGATGGCAACCCCATGAGAGAGTGCAGAGTGTAAGAACATTGCAAACAACATTGTAAACATATTTTCGACGGTATAGCTGAAGTTCATTCCTGTTTAAATTAGTTGGCATTTGATAAACATTCGAAAACACCATACAAATTTCACCATCTCCTGCAACAAATTTTAAGCTAAGAAAATGTCAAATTATTATGTACCAATTCCCATCATGTACCATGTGCTGTCACTTTTATTAAGTGGGGATTTCGTGACCTCCCCAAACTTCCCGAACCAAAATGACGCGTTCTGAAAACATTTTCGAGTAAATAGTGGGCGTTGCGTTGGCGGGTATAAATACAGTACGGTTCACTTGGTTAGACATGGTTACAAAAATTATTTTTCTTTTTCTATCAAAACAATTTTGGGAAGAAACAAGATACCCCAGCAGCATTTGCAGTAGAAATAAAATTCACCAATAGGTCGGACATACTTCTGCTTTTATGTTCAAAAGCTTAGAATTTTAAAAATTCGTTGGTGCGATTTTTGCAAAAATAAATTTGCATAAGTGTAGGCACATACCGAATTTTCAAAAAAAATATTTTGAATCTTTTTTTTTTAAATTCACAAAATATTTTTTTTCAAAATTTAACTTAATTTTTTTTTTTTTTATCCGCTGGAAATCTTCAAAATACACTCGGTAAGAATCGGTACCAAGAAGTGTGGGACTCTTACCGCACTAAAACCACCGGTGAATCAGGACCAATCTATGAAAGATCGACAAATGATTTTTATTTCTTAATTTTGAAATCGCATTGGGGGAAGTTTAAAGTTATAACACGTTCCCATAGCTTTTAGACCATCAGCCCATGAGGCTTGGTTCTTCTTAATCTTGTAATGAAGCATTACCAATTCAACAATAGAAGCGTATATCGCGGCAGGACCAGCCGATCACGCACCCAATTGAGTTGTGCCAACCCCCAAAGACAACAAGCAACTAAACTTCGAGTGATATGATAACGATAAGCAAGTAGTACGCAAGCTGGACCATGCAATGAAGGTGAAACCAACACACATACCACACCCGACGAAGTTGGTGTGGTGAATATCGCACTGCAGTGTGGTTGGATGGTTTGTTTTGCCGATGATGTTGATGGTGAAAAAAAGATTTTTTGTTGACACAATTATAGTTGACACTATCTCTTCACAGCATCGTACATAAAGAGGCTTTCACCAGACAGCATAAACATTCAAGTTCCAGAGCAGAGAATATGAAATAAAGAAGTCAATCCTCAGCTGTCAATTTGATTTGCCTACAAGTTGGAAGCGAACAGCTGATGTATTAGATTTGCAAAGTATTAGTGAAAAGCAGTGCAAAACGCACACATAGAATCAACTAGTCATTCAGCACAGGTCTTGTTGTTGTTGTAATTCACATCTATTTCTTCGACACGAAATGAAATTACAAATACAACAATGTAAACAAATGGGTTTTGGGGGGTGAAACGTACGAAGGATTGGCTTCTTTATTTGATATTCTCTGTTAAAGAGCTCGACGCAATAGTCAGCTTAAGGCAAACGGTGGTAGAACCAACCATAGTCCAAGTAAGTAAGTTGACAAAAGGTAATTGAAATACCAGACTAATAAAAGGTCTGCGATCTACCAGTACTTTAATATACTGTGATCTACCAGGTAAAACCTGTGATGTACCAGTCGTAATAGGCTGTGATTTACCAGTACAGAACATGCTGTGATAACCAGGCTAAAGCCTGTGATGTACCGGAACCTTCAATTCCGCGATTTACCAATTTAATTATTTTATAATACTGCGATCTACCAGGCAAAGCCTGTGATGTACCAGACATTAAGTCTGAGATTTACCAGTTTTTAACTGTGATCTAGCCGGCGAGATTAAGCTTGCTAAACTTAAGCGCTGACACCAAACCAGAACCCAGAACCAGGACCAGAACCAAAACCAGAACCAGAACCAGAACCGGAACCAGAACCGGAACCAGTAAATTTTATCGCGATTTGATTATTTAAATAGAAATACAAAAACACTTTGTAAATAAATTTATAAGAATAAAGAAAGAATAATGAGAGGAGCTAAAGTTTCAAGTACTTTTCTTTAGCTTGAACCCTGGGTACGAATTGAGCACTACCACGGCTGGAAACATCAAAGTACCATTACAATCTTCGAACATTGTTTCGTACATTTTTGCAGTCGCTGGTTGTGTGATACAGCGTGTTTTTTAACCACTTCTGTAACCATTTCAATTTTAAAGTCACGATGTAGATCGCTATTTCTTATATACCAAGGGGCATCAATTATTCCACGAAGGACCTTGCTTTGGAATTTTTGGATGGGTTCAGCATTTGTTTTCTTTGTACAGCCCCATAGTTGGATGCCATATGTCCAAACGGGTTTCAATACTTGCTTATATAACATTAGTTTGTTCTGGATAGATAGGTCAGAGTTCTTTCATAGTAACCAGTACATTTTACTGTACTTCAAGTTTAGTTCTTCTCTTTTCTTTTTGATGTGCTCTTTCCATTTAAGCTTTGCATCCAATGTCATTCCAAGGTATTTGGCGGTATTGGAGTAAGATACTGCTGCACTGTTTATATAAATTGGAGCATTGTTTATGTTTTTGTTTGTAAAGTTTATATGCGTCGATTTTGTTTCGTTTAATTTGATACGCCATTTTTTCATCCAATTACTAACTTTATAAACCGCATTTTGCAGTTTTTGTGAAGCCTTCGTGATGGATTTATCTGGCACTAATATTGCAGTATCATCAGCAAAGGTGGCCATCATGATAGCGTTGATGCCCACTGGAATATTCCCTTTTGTATATAACAGATACATGGTTGTGGTAGGTCCTAGGACACTTCTTTGTGGTACACCGGCTTTAATTTTCTTTAGTTCCGAGTAATTTTGGTCGTACCGTACTCGAAAAAGTCGGTTCGTAACGTAGGATTTCAGTATTTCGTAGTACTACCTGGGAAGGTCCCTATGCAGTTTCAAGTTCCAAGTGCCAAACCTTGCCAAAAGCTTGAGCAACATCTAAAAATATAGCCGAGCATACTTGTGTTTCTTCAAGTGCCTCTTCCACAACATCCGTTATTCGATGCACTTGGTCTTTCATGGAATGTTTATTTCTAAATCCGAACTGATGGCTTGGAATTAGCCTTCATTCTTCTATTATTTTGCTAAGTCTTTTCGGGAGCAGTTTTTCGAAAGCTTTTCTCATGATTGGTATGAGCGAAAAAAGCCTAATGAGAAAATTTAAATTAAAAAAAGTTTTTAAAAATTTTGATAGTAGATCGCAGTAATTTTTGCATGCAGTTTTTTAACAGTTGTATAGAAAGTTCCATTATTTGTTCATAAAAGAATATTTTTTTCGAACAATATTCTTTAGTGTTAAAAAGTCCTAAAGAACCAAGTTTCAAAAAATCAATCATGTAGTATGAAGTATGATGCTTTATTTCCAGCTGAGGTAGGTCAGCGGGGTCCAGAGTATAACCGTAGAAAGCAGTAAAACTCGGTGTGTAAAAAGTTCGGAACTCTAGTTAGTTTTTATTATAAAGGTCTCTTAATGTTTACTTTTAACAACGTATTTCATATGTTTACAGAGGTGTTGATGGCTTAACTATATGCTAATACGGTATTTTATATACTTTAATCTCGACTTAAGATAAATAACACTTTATTTAATATAACTGACAAAGTGGGCTCGCCAATTCGGGTGGTGGATTAAGACAGCGTAGGTTCGGACGTACTCCCTAGTCTTCAAAGCAATGACACTGGATTATTTAGCGAAGAAGCAGCGAATATGGGTCCCCTAGTCTGACCGGAGCTCAAGATAGCATAGGTTAGGACGTGCTACTTAGTCTTCAAAGCGGCGGCAGAATTAAATTTACTTTCGGCGAAGAAGCAGTGGGACGGGTTCCCTAGTCTGACCGGAGCTCAAGACAACGTAGGTTGGGACGTACTTCGTAGTCTTAAATGCGGCGGCAGAACGAAGCTTGTATTCGGCAGAGAAGCGGTGGAATGGGCTCCCTAGTCTGATCGGAGCTCAAGACAACCCAGGTTGGGACGTATTTCCTAGTCTTAAAAGCGGCGGCAGAACAAAGTTTGTATTCGGCGGAGAAGCGGTAGGATGGGTTCCCTAGTCTGACCGGAGCTCAAGACAACGTAGTTTGGGACGAACTCCCTAGTCTTAAAAGTGGCAGCAGAACAAAGTTTGTAATCGGTGGAGAAGCGGTGGGACGGGGTCCCTACTCGGAATGGAGCTCAAGACAACGTAGGTTGGGACGTTGTTCCTAGTCTTAAAAGCGGCGGCAGAACAAAGCTTGTATTCGGCGGAGAGGCGGTGGGATGGGTTCCCTAGTCTGACCGGAGCTCAAGACAACGTAGTTTGGGACGTACTCCCTAGTCTTAAAAGTGGCAGCAGAACAAAGTTTGTAATCGGTGGAGAAGCGGTGGGACGGGTTCCCTAGTCTGACTGGAGCTCAAGACAACGTAGGTTGGGACGTACTTCCCAGTCTTAAAACCGGCGGCAGAACGAAGCTTGTGGTGGGATGGGTTCCCTAGTCTGACCGGAGCTCAAGACAACCTATGTTGGGACGTATTTCCTAGTCTTAAAAGCGGTGGCAGAACGAAGTTTGTATTCGGTGGAGAAAAGGTGGGATGGCGTAGGCCAAAAAGTGTTGAAGCTTCTAACTGTTCCACAAGAGTAGCCAGCAGCGTACTTCTTTATTAGTTTTACTAATAAATCGAGACTGTTCTAGTGCAAGAAGAATCTGATTTCTGGTGGATTTCCCACCCTTACTAGTCAAATTTGCTGGCGTAACCAACTGTGGACTGTAAAAAAGACGAATCAACTTCATTTGCTGACGTAACCAACTGCCATTAGATTTCCTTTTATGAAAATCGCATGGGCGCCTTTAGGGTATGCAATGCTTGGCGGTAATTCGTTGCTTACGTGTCGTAGTAATAGCCATTCCACACTATCCCACTGAGTATTAACACATGTCAAAAAAGTGTGAAGAAATCATGTATAATAGTGTGGAAACAAAATATGAAATTTCATCACACACAACTTGACAGCGCATCCGACACGATTTGACATGTGTTAATACTTGAAAATATTTAGGATCGGTTCTAAAACCATCACACTTTCTATCCCACTTGGGCGTTTGAGGTTATGGTGAAACTAATTTTTGATGCAAGTGTGGAAGGAAAATATGAAAGTCAGCTACATCACACAAATTTGGCAGTCGTATGAAATTTCTTCCCACTTTATTCTGACATGTGTTAATACTTTGTGGGATAGTGTAGAGGCACTTTAAGCAGCAAGATTGTGTCCACTTCTGTACTTTGTATGGGGCCTCTGTGGTATGCAATACTTGTTTATTGCTCCAACTGGTAAGTTAGCGTGATGGAATCCTGGTGTTTTGCAGTCCTTGCTGGGTGGTGCGGGTGATTGAGATTATAAAATATGAGACTTCGTTACAGTAGCTTTCAAAACAAAAATTTTGATCGTCCAAAATTTTGAAAATCCAAAAATTTTGGTAAAACAAATTGTTTATATTTTTAAGAAGCTTCTGTAAAAAAAATCCAAATCCATGAAAAGTAATGAAATCTTAAAGTTTGCCATCAGGATCTAAGGTAATGAAGGATTAGTATCAATTATTTAAATATAGTTAACTCCAATAGTTATGAAAGTGTTTTTTTTTTTTTTGTTATATTTAATGAAGCCCAACTAAGATTTGGCAGGTTCACTGATCAAGTCTCTAAAACCCTTTTAGACTGTTAGTAAATTGAGCAATAAAATTAAAACTTGTGAATCGGAGTTAGCAATTTGGGTATGGAAATGAGGGGTCCAAAAAATAAACTATGAAATCATTAACTTGGGTCAATTTGATTAACACACAAATTAAATAGTATTAATTTTAATGGATAATAAATCACTTATTTTTTTTTCACAAGGAAATAATAAATGGTATGTATGATAAAATGCGTCCTATTAAATGAACCGAGCTGTATTTTTCGAGGGTGAATATTTATGCTTTCTCACTCTTGGGCATCAAATCCCACTTCGACAATATTTAAATTTATTTTAAATTACTATTCAAATAAATATAAACAGTGTTTTTAGGAAAAAGTGCTAATTTTGTCAGCCAATGAAGCACTTAGAAAAAAAAAATACTATAGGTACACATTTATTTTTGTTTCAATCGGATGTTACAATGGTTATGTCAATTGAAATTACTATGCACTGGCATGGCAAATTGTGGAATTGAAAATAAAAAAAAAAAAAATAAAAACAAAACAAGAAACTGCTTCCTTTTTTATTATTCCGACGAGTATCCAATGGCAAATATTAATCCCATGGGAAAAAAAGAAGTGCTTTTGTTTGGTCCTCTTTACCTCTTCTCACATACGATCCCAGATTTTCATATGCATGGTGGTGAACTAGTCACGTATGTTGGTGCAACCAAACAAAGGCAACTTGGCAGTCACGTTTCTGTGCATGGAAACTCTCCACTCCATACAGAAGAGATAGAGTAATGGAATAACAAAAGAATAGAAAATATCTGCAGAATTCCTTATGCAGGATGCAGTACCTGTGGGCTGTGACCATCTGCAATAAATCACTAGGCTAGTAGAGAGGGATACCATACGGGATTAATTATTATCATTAGGGATTCAAAAAAAAAAAGTCCTAACTGAATTACGAACAAAATAACAGGTAGAAATTAAATAAAGTACAAAAAATGTAGGTACATGATCTGTCAAATGATTGTGTGTGTTACTCATTCAAAGGATACTGTAGTAGTGTAGGTAGTTTTATATAATTATTATAAAAATACCTATTTTTTTTTTAATTTATGCAAATTATGTTAATACTCAATATATGTAGGTACATATGTCTTGAGCTTATGATATTATATAAATACTGCACCAGTGGACGAATGTTTATATGCCTGATGTGTGATTCGGGACCATTCCTGACAAGGCATTGAATTCTAAGTTTTCACACATTCATACACCTAATATTAGCTGCGTTTTATTATCTCTGGGTCTGGGTCGAGGTTATCTTTTAACATGCATTACAAAAACAACATGGGATCTAGGTTTCTATCGAGGTTAATTTCAATAACCCAGATAGAGGTTTTCACTCTGACCGGCAGAGGGCTATTTACCATTGTGAATGGATGTCACCGATTTGTCAGCAGTATTAGGAATAGAGAGGAAAAGAGATAAGTGCTTACATGAAAAGCAAATAAACATAAGAAAAAAGAGACTGATATACAGCACTGCTTTTGCACTAACCCACATCGTTTTATTTTCACGAGGTGAACCATATGGGTTATGAGCGATAATAAAACGCGGCTATTGTTGACACCTCTTACTTTAAACTTGGTGTCCAAAATAAAGGGTCTTTCACTAAGCGCTAACTATCTTGAAATTTAATAAAACTAAGTGTATCTCACACTCACTTATGGACTTCCAGAAACCCCACATAAAAAATTCTAACAGGTTCATATCACACAATCTCGGTGGCCAGTTCACATCACATACACGTGGGATTACCATATGCATGTCCTCGAATCGCTCATGCAGATTTTCCAATGTGTCGGGTACCTACTGTGTCTGACATGTAGGTATATATAGTGGTGTCCATATCATCCAATTCAAGCCAAAAGAAGTTGGTTATCCTCGACTTATAGCACTTGCTGTTGACGGTCGTGTCATTCTCAAAGAAAGATGGATCGATAACGCTGCCAGCCCAAAATCCATACCAAACAGTGACTTTTTCGGAATGCATTGGACGATCTTGGATCTCACTTTTAAGGAATGTAAGAAAAATCTATATTTCCGATAAATTGTAATAAGTCTGCACTATCATCCATAAATGGGTCGCATTGCATATGATTTCTCGATCTTGATAAAAATGGGCGAGAAAGTGGAACGTTGGCCGAAAAGCACAGCCATTTTGATAATTCAATTTTACCATTTACACGTGCTGTTGAAAGTTATATCCGTCTATGTTGATTTGGAAAAACAGACTAAATAAATGACAGCAAATTTGACAATGTATCTTTCAAGTTTGGAAGTCCCAAATAGAAGACCCTTTACATTTACATAGACCGTGCCATTGGTGCTTATACTGAAGAAACCGTTACATATCAAATTAGAGAGAAATGTTAGGAGGCATACCCGGCAAGGTGATGCACCACTCGACCTGCTCCTCTCCTGACGCAGTTACTTTGAAATTCTCATCGCGGGCACGCAGTTGCTATGAAATTCATTTTCCTGTATTCCTGATCTAAGATTTTCCCATTGTTTTTTTTTTGTATTTATGACACACTAATCGAAATCGCGTTGGTGTGAACGCATAACCAAAAAATGAATATGAGAGTTTGTATAGGTGCATGCATCTTGACTTGACATTGAATACAAAAGTCTGGCAGGATTGTTTTGGTAGGGACGAGGGGTTGAAAATCACGGTTTTCAGACAATTGTGTTAGGGACACATGCACTTCAAATCATTTATTAAAAATGGGATATGATGCTTAAAAATAAAAAAAATATTTTCCGACTCGAAAAGCGTTGCCAAACCATTAAAAACGGGGTAAAAGGGTGCGAAACCCCATTGGATTTTTTTTTACTGTAAGTAATTTATTTAAAAATATAATGTACATATTTTGAAAATGTCAATGCGATTGTATATTCTGCATAAATTTAGATCAAAGAAAACTAAAAAAAGGGGGGTTTGTAACTCCCTTTTTTCGATTTGCTGCCCATTCATCAAAAATAATAAAACCATCACTTATGGTTTTTTTTTTAATGGAAGTCCTTATCAAATCATACAAATATTTAGAAATGAAAGGGAAAGGGGGGATAAGCTACCCTTTGAAGATTTTTGCCATATTGAGGGTGTCTTTTTAGCCGTGTGGTTTTCAAGAAGGAATAAAACGCATATAATTTAATGTAATGGCCAAGAACTTAGCTTTATTATAAAGATAAGTATTTGCCATTATGTTTTAAAATGTTTTCGGGCAAGTGGCCGCCGCGACTGGCTCAAATAAATTCCAGCCGAGAGGCCCAATTTTTACCACTTTTTGCAGCAATTTGGGCCGTATGTCAGCAATAACGCGTTGTTAATATGTTTCGTTGGCTGTTGGCTGTATGGATGTAGCGCCGTTTTGTTGGAACCAAAGGTCGTCAACATCAACATTCTCCAATTCAGGCACGAAAAAGTCATTAATCATGGCATGGCTCTATATAGCGTTCCCCATTGACTGTAACATTTTTATGGCCGGCTTCATTTTTGATCATTCTTCGTCGCTAGCCCCGCTATCTAGGTGGCAGGCATAGTTTTTCTTATAGTTTAAGTAGTGGACTTTCGATTGGAACGAATTCTGTCTTTTATCAAATATGACAATTTTTAGTACCAAACTTCATTCATTAGTTTGTATCAAGAATTGGCGTGGGAGATTATTTTTGTCGCCAAAATTCAACAACCACATCACTGTGCACCAGGTGCCCCAATTCAAATGGCAGGCATGTTTTTTTTTTAACTCAATGCCAACTACCATTTCCAGGTGGTTTCATCATTCATGAAATATAACATGTCAATCCATTTTTTTTTTTTTTTAATTTTCAAAATTTGCCAAAAATAAACGCTCCAAGGGTTTACCTGCAGACATCATTTTTATTTAGAGCAGGCGTACCAAACTAAGCGATACTTTTGTAAGTATCGTCTCGGTATCGTCAAAATAGAAAAATTTTGGTATCGGTCTCGGTCTCGTATAACTCGGTCTTGGTATCGGAATCGGCATTGGTATCGTTATCGGTATCGGTCTCGTCTCGTCTGGTGTCGGTCTGGTCTGAGTCACAATCAAAAATAAAAAGGCACGACTAGACTCTATGTTCTTGATCTTGTAGATGAACTCTTTTGCAGTTTTGAAGATTTAATTAAAAGAAATCATAATAAAATATGCACACCCTAAGGAATAAAAGACAATCATTTTAACTTTTTTCTTTTTTGTTGACGTAACATTTTCTTAAGGGCTTATTGTTTAACATTTTCTAAGAATAAGTTCCGATCAGGTATCCGACACATAAATTTTGACACAGGGTCATAATAAGTTCACCGGAAAACAATGCCCAACTATTTTGTGGTCCATTTGAATGAGTAGTTGTAAATTCAAAAATTTATTTTTTTTACTTGTGTCATTGTGTGACAATTTCTGAAAATTTCATACAAATCGTTGGTTTCGGAGAAACCAAGCATAAAAAGGGCGAAGTAGTGGGCGGAGGGCGGTTTTAATTAAAATCATTGCTTAAACCTTCTCGCTGCTAAAGAGAAAAAACTTGAAAATGTTATCCAAATCGCTAGAGCCGTTTACGAGAAACCAATTACAGGAGTTGTTTCTTTGTAATAAATCAATAATAATATGTAATATTAAAATTCAAAAATCCAGTTTTTATTCCGATACCAAACGATGCTATCGGTAAATTTCGGTACAAATATTTCGGTATCAGTTGGGTATCGTCTCGGTATCGTTTTGGATGCTTTGGAGCTGGTATCGGTTTCCGATACTGATGCCAAAGGATATCGAGACTTTTCTGGTATCGTGCCCTTATTTTATTGTTGTCAAGCGTTAAATCTTCACGGCTATACTTAACTCATCCTTTATCAAATCTTTCAAACATTTGTATCGCCAGCTCCCGGGTTTCAATCACTGCTAAGCTTCGCATATTCGTAAGCATTTTAAGCTGTTCTGCAACAATATAATCGACAAGTACTAGAGTGTGTTGATGGAAATACTCGAAAAGACTAAAGAAGTTCAATTCAAGACTCAACAACTATTCATCGACTTCAAAGTCAAGTCAACGTCAGCAGGAGCTATAATGTACTTTAGTGTCATGGCCAGTTACGGGATTAAGGAAAGACTGATGCAATTTTTTGTAATGTTCACGTACGGCTAGGAAAAAGCTTCTCCAAAACTGTGTTGGAGATCCGCTGAAGAATTTCTCATAGAAACTGCTGCTTATTCGGTTGATCTAAATAGATGGGTTCTTGCTCTACAATATGCTACCAGTCCTGCTTAATGGCCCCAATTGTTGATTTCTGGGCTTTTTCCAAAAAAAAAATCTTTCACTGAATTTTGTGTTCTGTGTGCGATGAGAATGAATTGAAGAGAAGTTACAACCGAAACTCATTTATCACTACCAAGATTCGGACTTAGTCCAAAATATGTCAAAACACGTCGACTACACTGGCTTGGGCAAATCGATACCATGGACAACAATTCTTTAGCCAAGAGAGTCTTTGAACTCCAGCCTCCGGGTTTGAGGTGACAGGGAAGACAGAACCTATGACTTAAAGTCAAGCCATCGTGGATGTCAGAGCATTTGGTCTGGATAAGTTTAAGTAACATGATTGAAATCGTGGAGGATGAAAAGCCACCGTGTCTTAGACCAGGTACCCTTCATGGATCGGCCCTTTTAGTCTCATAGCCTTGTACCTCAAAAGTAAGTTTCTGCGATCCACTAGTTATTCATTTTATTTCTATTTAATCCACTAACTTACCACCTACAAATATCAGTCTTCTTTAACTTTTCTGCACTGTCCAAACAAACACAATAAATTCGGTAGTAACAAGAGCAACTCTCATAGCTCTGTAACACATAACTTATGCAAAACTTAATTATATTTTCCTTGAATCGCTACCGTGGAAATGGAAACATGACTCGTATACAAAACCTTCCTCTATAGAGTACCATAGTTGATTCGAATTGCTTGGAGGAATTTTCGTCGCAGAACTAATCCGATTAAAGGTATTAATTTTCTTAACACTCCTTAACATACAAAGTTTCCCAATCAAGATGATGTTCACTACCATCGCATTGGAGTAGATTATACAACTTTCTCCCGCCCGCCGCTGGCACTAGGATTGGCGCTGACTGCTGCATGCCAACACAAAGTTGTATGAAGACAAAACTTGAATTAAAAGAAAAGATTCTTCTAATTTAATGACGAAGTCGACGATGCGATGGAGGCGATGAAAGATCTGATAATTATCGCTAAATCTTCTTCTTTTATAAATTTCCTTGTGCATCATTTGTGGCATCGAATTTCATTTACTTTCGGTCCGCACAATCTTGATGATGATGGTCGAGTGCATTTCAAAGTGGATTTTATAACGCGGTTGGTCGTCGTCATCACCATCATCATAACCATCACCATTGCCATCTATCGTTTGGATCGTTGTTTCTAAAGTGATTTAAGCTCACAGGATGAGTAAATGTGCCACAGGACCACCATTTCGAGGATGGATGTTCAACAACAACTTTTGCAACCCAAATCTCATAAAGCGCTTTTTGTTCCTTCTCTCATTGTAAGACATCTTCTCATCTCTATTTTCTTCTTATTCCATTTCCACAAAATAAAAATACTTGGCGTGCAATTATGAGGAATTGCTTCTTACTTTCGGTCCTTTTTTCAATGTTTTCTTTCATATGTAATCCTGAGTGAAACTTTGGTATTCAAACTCCTCACTTCTCTCGAGAAATTATGGTGTTGGTTATGTCAAAACAAAAACATACATAGAATGCGTGTGAGAGGAAAATCCCTGGAGGATATGACATTTGGTTATGTCAGAAGCAAGCTCGTAGCTCACATATTTGAAATGTGATTCTTCCTCTGCCAAGTTATTGTTTACGATTGGTGGTGGTAGTTATGGAGCTTGTGGTGTGTGCAATAAGGGGGCAGAAGTCCTTTGTGCTTAGGAAACTTTTAACACCACACAAGATGATTCCTTCAAAAGAGTCTTAGTAAATGGAATAAAGTTCTTATTGTATTAAACTTGTTTACGGCTACACACTTTCATACATTATGAACATTCCCTATACCGCACCATACCTACACAACATTCAGAAGTGAGACTTCTTTAAGTTGTTCTCTTGAGGTAATGTGTCAACACTTTAGTTAAAGAAAAGAGGCATATTAGTTGCGTGACAGAAACTCGTGATCTACTTGAAACTACATATACTACAATTCTTTTGTTGCTAAGGAAGCTTTTTAATTTCGTATTGTACTTTCTCTTTGTGTATATATACGATTGGTTACAAGTTTATGAAAGGAGCTCTATTAAGGCTTGTGAAGGAGCCATTAGCTGCTTCTTTGTTTACTTAACAAAAAGAGTCTCTGTTATGGTTACAGAAGTATTATAGTTACATACATGTTCTCTTTAATTGGTCACGTCAGTTTAGGTACGTTTTTGTTCTGGTGCTCTGATGTTTCTTTACTTTGGAGAGGATTGAAGTTCAAATGCATTAAGGAATAATCCGGGCATATAAATAAATACTTTTGTTAAATTAAGCGGACACAGTAAGATTTAACCACCCCACTGTTGGAATAAATTATTTCTAAATATTTAAGCATTAAACTGCAACACCGTTGTTGATTTTTTAAAAACTAGGTACCCACATAGCGTTTTTTGATCATTCCTCCACATATTTTTCTAGAACTAAAAATAACAATACCAGATTACCAGTCATACAATTGCCTTCTTAGCCCAAAAAAGCAGCGATTGGCAAGAGTAATCCTTTCGTTTGATCTCAGCAATGGTATCGTTCGCTGAGTTTAAGGCGGATCCTAGGTAGACAAGTTCTCTCACCACCTCAAAATAATAGCTGTCTTTAGTGACATTCTGTTCGAGACGTCGATGTTGGGTGTCCTTTCTTGTTGACAACATATATTTCGTTGTGCTTTCATTCACCATTAACCCCATCTTCTTGGCTTCCTTCTCAATTCTCACGAAAGCACCACTGACATCTTGCTTAGTTCGTCCGATTATGTCAATGTCGTCAGCGTAAGCGACTAATTGTACGGACCTTGAAAGATTGTCCTCTAGTGTTGACGTGATAGTTTTGCACTATTATTTCAAGAACGATGTTTAAGAAGTCGCATGACAGCGCATCGCCTTGCCTAAAGCCTTTTTTGACATCAAGGGCGTCGCGACGGTGAGTCGGTGAGTTCTTTACTGACCTTGATGGAGCAGCGTGCATTCTACATTGTTATCCTGCACAAACGGATGAGTTTGGGAGAGATGCCAAAACTAGACATTGCTCTATGTAGCTCGTCTCTATAGATGCTGTCATACGCGGCCTTAAAATTGATGAAAAGGTTGTGGAAGTGGATATCGATTTGAAACTCCTGGGTTTTTTCCAAGATCTGCTGTAGTGCGAATATTTGGTCCATGGTGGACTTCCCTGGCCTAAGGCTACACTGATATGGACCTATAAGGTTGTTAACGAATGGCTTCAGGCGTTCACAAAGTACAGCAGAGAAGATCTTGTAGGCGATATTAAGAAGACTGATGCCTCTGTAGTTGGGGCAGCCCAGAGGATCGCCTTTCTTGAGGATCGGGCAAACAATGCTGAGGTTCCATTCATCGGGCATGCTTTCCTCCGACCATACTTTTCAGATGAGCTGGTGCATACTCCTAACCAATTCATCGCTCGCTGACATAGTGCCTGCTTACACGTGAAGAACGAAAGTGTTCAGATGTGAAGAAAATTATTCTGCAGATTTGTGTTTTTCGTATTTTCATAATGAAAGAAACGATTTGATTGGTTGGATTGGATGGGTGAAGCAATACAAAAGAGAACGTCAATTTTCTACACCGAATATTTTCAAATATTTTAAAATATTTCATCCCCCTCCCTCTTCTGCAAGTAACCCTGCTCACCCTCACAAATCGCAGAAAATGCTTGAATTTCTACACGTGTGATCAGGGACATACGCAGATGATGTTGTGGTAATGGCGAGAAATTAAGAAGAGATGCAAAGCATGATAAGAAGACTGGTGAAGTATTTCGAGAGGAAGAGTCTGGGAGTAAACGTGGGAAAGACGAGAGTGATGAGGTTCAGGAAAGGTGGAGAGAGGAATATAACAGTAGACTGGAGATAGAGGGGAAATATGATAGAGGAAATAAAAGAATTTAAATTCCTGGGGTATGTCTTCAAAAAGAAGAAGAAGAAAGAAGGAAGCATGAGGGATTGGAAGGATGTAATTCGAGAAGGATTGGGAGAAGAAGATGCGGCTTGTCGACACCCTGGTGTAGACACTGATGGGATATGGGGTGGAAGTATGGGTGGAGAGACAAGAAATGGAAAATATACAAGGGAGGTACCTAAAATGGATGCTAGGGGTAAAATGGTAGGACAGGAAACAAAAAGAAATAAGATAATGATAAGCGCAAGGAAAAGGACATGGGATAATGAAGAGATATAAACAGGTAAAACATGAAACGAAATAGCAAGGGAATGTTAAGAGGAGTTGAAAGTGAGACACAGAGATGGACGGTGGAGAGGATCACGATGGAAACAAGGGAGAGAAGAAATGAAGGGATTGGAGGGAGGAAAATGCAGTGTGAATTTTTTTTTAATACTTTGCGCGCACTAAAGGGATTTTGATTACGCTTAAGATGCTGAAACACAGTGCGAGCGATCAGGAAAATAAGGAAGGATTCAAGAGGAGATACCGATGCACAGAGAAAAAGAATTTCTTACATCTTCGAAGAAAACTTAAGCACTTTGCAGCATTTTTGGCGACGTTGATTATGTGATCGTTCCACAGAAGGTGATCTGTGATGCACATACCCAGAACTGAGAGCTGTTCAGTTTCCTCGATGCAAGTACCGCTCATTGATAGCGGCATTGGGGGAGGGTTCTGTTTCAGCGACAGCAGACAGCATTGGGTTTTTGAAGCATTAAATTCAACATGGTTTTTGATTCCCCGCTGCACAATGCTGTCAAGATCAGAATTTAATGAGCTTATCATACGGTGCCGTTTAAGTTCCACATCCGAAGGACAGGGATGTAAATCTAAAAACGAATATGAAAAGCTGAGGGTGCTATCGTCAGCAAAACAATTTAATGGATTATAAGTTTCAGACAAGAGGTCATTAATGAAAATGAGAAAGAGAGTTGGAGACAAAACAGAGCCCTGGGGCACACCAGCACTTATTTTATGAATATCAGACTTGTAACCATCCAAGACGACTTGTATTGAACGGTCCGAAAGGTAATTTCTTATCCAAAGAAGAAGAGATTCATCGATACCAAATGCATGCATTTTCGATAAGAGAGCTTGATGCCAAACTCTATCAAATGCCTTTGAAATATCAAGCGCAATAATCTTACTTTCTCCAAAACGATGCACATAGGAGTATTTGCCTACAAAACTCGGCCAAAAGTCGATTTTTCAAGTGTCAAAATTGAGAGGGGAACTTTTTCCAGACAATAGCTAAGATCCCATGGAACAATAGGCTAAAATATTTTTTTTATTGCTCAACATATTTTGGCTATGATATTAGTTCAAAGTCTTCGATTAAGAATTTGTCACTTCTTTTTGTAATCAACCTTCAAAAAATTTGAAACATTTTATTAAATAATTTCTTAAAAATTTTGTGTAGTCTGATGAAATTTTTGGTACATAAAAATCAACTACAGATGTTCACTATTATATTGAGCCATTTTTACGACAAATATTTTAATATTTACATTTTTTTCGAATTTTTGTTCTAAAAATGCAAAAAAAAACACTATTTTTGTCGGTTCTTTTTCATTGGGAAGTAATTTTTTTATAGATGTAGGTGGAATTGGGTTCTCATTTGTATATGGGTGGATAAAATAAACCATCAAGCTTCATTTTCAAAAAGAATCGGCTGCGGATTTTTGCGGATGTAGTTGTTTTTTGTCATATCGTATTCCCACTTTTATGCCCATTCAAACTGACTATTTGTGCTGTTATTTTTCTTTGGGATTTCATTTTTTTTTATTTTTTGGAGTTATTTGGTAATTATTTGTATAAAATATGGTTTAGCAAGGCTCCCAGTATTGATTAAAAAAAAAAATATTGGCTGCAACTTTGATCCTTTTTATCTTTTTTGGTCATATCGTATATCCGATTGTTTGCATTTTTTCTTGTTTCCAGTTGAAAAATTAAAAAAAAAACTTGAATTTTTTTTTGTTTTAAAAGAGGGTAAATTTATTAAAAACGGTATTTATTACATGGTTTAAGATGAAAATATTGCAATCAAGACAAATCAAGTGCTACGAAAGCTATACTGCCGGTCATTAAGAAGCTTTCGTTCTTCGAGATATTTCTTAAGCTGATAATTTATCAGCGTTTCCATGACCTTGGAAAGAAGGGACGTAAGTGCAATTGGACGATAGTTAGAGGGAGAAGAAGATTCACCTTTTTTAAGGACAGGCTGGACAAATGCTGTTTTCCATCCACTCGGAAAGAGCCCTATAGAGTAGGATAGATGGAAAAGCTTACGCAGTGGTTTTGCCAGCGTTGAAAAACACCTCTTCAGAACAATGGGGGGATACTATCCGGGCCAGCGGATTTGTGTACATCGAGATCTTTTTAAACTCTTGCTACTGCACGAGTTCGAAAGAAGATTTGTCCCATAAAATCATTGGCGCTCTCAAGTACAGGTGGAGACATGACACTCTCTGGCAACTAACAGCAAACTGTTCTCCAAGCAAATTAGCTTTTTCTAGTGAGCTAACATAGAGAGTGCCATTAAATACGAGCGTTTGAACCGCCGACGAAGTTGAATTTCGGATGATTTTACAAATGACCAAACATTTTTACTACCTTTGGGACATTGTAGTATTTTTGGCGGTAATTTTTGGTCATGCAACAATTTTGTTCTTTGAATATGGCCGTTGCAGGTCTTTCTAGCTTGTTTGAACTTCTTCCGGTTTTCCTCAGCAGGGTTGGCTTTATAACATCGGAAACTTACTTCTCTGGCCTTAATAACCTCCTTACAGCTCGAATCAAACCATGAGTTTTCAATCGGTTTGATAGATGTTATCCTTCTCATTCTCATTTCTCATCCCGTAAAGAATTATGTTTGTTATCATATCTGCGTTGGAGTCTACGTCACTATCGAGGAAGCATAGTGACCATCAGTTAAAGTTCCTGAAGAAATCATTCAGACCGT
Organism: Dasysyrphus tricinctus; assembly: GCA_963921185.1. NCBI lineage: Eukaryota > Metazoa > Arthropoda > Insecta > Diptera > Syrphidae > Dasysyrphus > Dasysyrphus tricinctus. Next base: position 61,049,682 of record OY992533.1, read on the forward strand.
CCCAGTTGGCTTTCTCGTATTGCCAAACGGTTCTCCTAGGGGTTTTCTCTTTAACTGAGGTTTTTTGGCAGAAGAAATTTGAAGATATGACACAATGGTCTGATGAGCCTAGAGGTGATAATACACTAAGTCACTTATAGTGTATTTATCAGGGTCAGAGGTAAGAAACAAGTCTAGAGTGTTCCCGAATTGATCTGCAACGTCAGGGATTCGAGTTGGCTCAACAACAAGCTGAGTCAGTTGGTTTAACTCAGTGAAGACCTCACGAAGCCACGAAGAATTGTGTACATCAAAGTTGCCTGCAATGACGATTTCAGTGTGGGGATAAAGGGCAACAATTCTTTGAATGGAGTCGGACAGAGCATCAAATTCGTTAAAAGTTGAGTTTCTGTCCAAGTTTGGGCTTCTATAAATAAAACAAGTATGTAGATGGTATAAGCAAGTTACGATATAGCGGATCCCGCAATATTTGAAAGCTGGATAGAAGATAGAAGGCACGAGGAAAATAGCAAGAGTCAGGCTAGGGAATGAGGTAAGAGAAAGATGGTACCACTGTATATAAATTCTATAGTATTCTCATGAAGAAAAAAAGCTCGTGGCCATCTATGCGTCCAAATGTAATACTAATTTTTGTTAAGTGATCTCGGTAAGGCGATCACAGCGAACCTATCGACCAAATGTCTACCTACAAAATCGTGTTTCATGAGAATACTATAGATTGGATATACAATGATACTGGACACGTGAAGAAAAGAAAATTTGCAGAATATGTAAGGATGAACAAGAGACTTGGGAACATGTAATAGAAAGATAAAGATCAGGTGAAGATGAAGGAAAATATATAGTGGAAACAATTATGGGAATAATGGAAGAAAAAGGGAGGGAGAAAGAACTAATTAAACAACTAGATAGGACGTGAGAAAAGATAAGGCGAGAGAGAGGGGAGAAGAGGAAGCAGAGTAAGGTAACTGGAGCCTTACAAGTCAATACAAATAACTAAATCTAAAAATGATTGACTGCAAATTTGTTGTATTTATGTATTTTTATTTTTGCGGCCAATACAAAATTATTTGTGCGTGTTTTAAGAGACAAAACAAAAATCTGTGTACAAAATCGGGCCCAGGGACATAACGCCCAATTTTTTATTTTGGGGCTTATATCCCACTTGAGAGGGTCATAAGCCCGAAATTGATTTTGGGACTTAGTTAGGCTCGAGTCCAAAATAAAAATGTTGGGGGTAATGTCCCACTAATAATAATGGATAGGTAGGATCAATTCAAAGCTTCTTTAAATCCAGATTCTTGAAATGCCAAAGAAACTTTGCATGAACTCAACCTTGCACCCACCCCAAACCCTATAGTTTGCCCAAGCGGGGGGGTTTTAGGGGAGCAATATGCCCCCCCCCCCCCCCCCCCATACACACCTTACCTTACTCGCCGTAATCTTGGGTGTCAATACTTATATAATATATGTAAGGCAAGGCAAGTGTAAATGAGATCTGTGCTAGCACCCAGCATTACAGTGAATAAACGCAGTGCCCCCAGCTTGGGTTGGGGTGGGTGCGAGGTTGGGCGTATGCAAAGTTTCTTTTGTATTTAAAGAATCCGGACTCAAAGAATTTTTGAAAAACACAATAATGATTAGTGATGGGCGCATTCGAGTGATATAATCGATTATAATCGATTCTGGTAACATCTCGAGATATCTCGATTCTTCACTTGAATCATTCGAATGATTTTTCATCAATACCGATCCTGCTCACCTACTTACTATTGTAATTGTAACTTCATTGAGAACTCGAGAACTAAGAACAGAAATGAGAATTAAAAATAAGTAAGAGAAAGATGAACACTCACTCGAGACCGTTGATTGTTTATGAACGTGTATTCAACCACGCGATTCAACGCGATGAGAGCTCGAGAGCCGACCAGCAGCTTGAATTTACTTCGAACGATGAATGAAAATCATTCGAATGATTTTGCATTCGAATGATTTTCCTACCTACCTGCTTACTGTTGAAGTAAGTGTAGTGAGAACTCGTGAAGACGTGAAGTCGAGATTCAAGAACAGATATGAGATTGTGTAGTTTGTGTGAGTGTATGGTGTATTCAACCGAATTGAGTCAACGCGATGGGAGCTTGAGAGCCGACGGCAACTTGAATATACATACTTCGAATGATGAATGAATGAATCATTCGAATGATTTTGCATTCGAATGATTTTCCTACCTACCTGCTTACTACTGTAGTAAGTGTCGTGAGAACTCGAGAGGTCGAGATTCAAGAAAAGAAATGAGAACGAATGTCAAGCAAGAAAAAGAGAGCACACACATTATCGACCCAAAAAGTTGATTGTTGTGTAGTTTGTGTGAGTTTTTGGTATATTCAATCACTCGAGCTAATGCGGTGGGAGAAATAATAAAAAGACAAACACAATTAATTGAGAACTCGGTTTTCGGGGCTCTCACTGTTTATGTATGTGTACACAACTACTTTCGAATTCTCACAGTCACATACAGTGTTGACTCGAGTGGTTAAATACAATCATACATAGACATATTGAGTTCTCGAATATGTGGGTTTTCGTTCCTTTTCTTTCGTTCTTATTTCTTGGTTCTCAACTCTCATATCTCGAATGATCATTCGATTATTATGATCACTCGAATACTAACATCTCGATTATTGAAATCATTCGATTATGCCCATCACTAATAATGATCGAAAACTCTGTGGCTCTAAAAAAAAAATTGGGATTTATGTGCCATTTTTTGCAAAAAATATTAAGGGCTTGTGTCTCACTTGGGTGGGAATTAAGCCCCAAATTTAATTTCGGCCTTATGGCAAACTTAGGTGGGACATGAGCCCCAGACAAAATTGGGCGTTATGTCCATGGGCCTTAAAAATGAATTTAGCAAGGAACTATTTTAAGGCGCCAGTTATAGCTATCATTGAAACTCATAATTGAAAATTTTAATAATTGATTTTGAGACGTTTAGGAAGTAAAATCATTTATTATTTTGATGGAAAAATAAAGCAAAGGACTTAATTAATATTTCTAGCCAAAAAAATTGTTCAAATAGGCCCTACTTTCCACATAAAAAGACTTTTATTATTTCAATGATTAAACTACCTTACCAATGGTCATTGAAAAATTAAAAGTCAATTTTTTGTGGAAAGTTGGGCCTATTTAAATTTTTTTTTTAACTAGAAATATTAATTAAGTCTTGAGCTTTGATTGTCCATCAAAATAATAAGTGATTTTGCCTCCTAAACGTCTCAAAATCAAATATTAAAATTTTCAAGGATGAGTTTCACTGATAGCTATAACTGGCACCTTAGTGTGTTTCACTCTGAAAGTGCTTCTTTTGAAGGAAAGAAATAATAACAAATCATCCAAAAATACATAGAAAACATCGCATGACAAAATTTAATTTTTCATAACTAATTAATAGCAAATTATTAGGCAAAAAAATATTAAGTTTTGGAAATTTAAACCACTTCTAAAAAAACATAGAAAACATAGAACGACAAATTTGAAATTGTCACAACTATTTAACGGATAGCAAATATTTAATTACTAAGCCATAAACCACCCGATATAAGCAGTTCTTATTCCAGTTTGAGGTAATACTATGCCAACTTGAAAACATAGAAAACATTGCACAACAAATTCACAACTGTCATAACTACTTGAAGACTAATTAATAGCAAATTATAAAGCCATAAACTACTCGGTATTTGCAATTCTTATCCCTTTTTGAGGTAGTGCTTTGCTTACTTGATATCAAGCTATTGGAAAACTAAAAAAACATAGAAAATACTGTACGAATGAATTCAGTTTTTCACAACAAATTAATTACTAATTAATGGCAAATTTTTAAGTCATAAAACATCAAATATAAGTTGTAGTTCTTCCCACATTTTGAGTTGTGCCAAGTTAGTCAAGCACTAAAAAAAAAACACATAGAAATATTGAACGACAAATTCAAAATTATCACGATAATTAATGACTAATCCACGGCAAATTTTCCACCTACGCATTTTTAAGGTTGTGAAAGTTGCGTTGCTAACTTGACACTTGTAGGAAACCAATATCAACCTAAAATACATAGAAAACATAACACAACAAAATTCAATTTGGCACAACTAATTTACTAATAACTACTGACAAATTATTACGCCATAAAATACTGAGTTTTAGAAGTTTTACCTCTTATCGAAAAAAAAACATAGAAAACATAGAACAACAAACTGGAAACTGTCTTAGATAATTAATGAGAAATTATTCCCCTACCCATTTTGCGATCCGTGAAATTTGCTTTTCTAACTTGATATAAAGCCAAAACATAGAAAACATTGAACAACAAATTCGATATTGCCACAATTTAGTAACAACTAACTGACGGTGTATTATCCACTCACGGCTTTTTCGACTTGTCAAAGTTGCGTTGCTAACTTGACACTCGTAGAAAACATAACCCAAAAATACATAGAAAACATCGCACAACAAATTGAATTTGCCACAACTAAAGTCGTTTTGTAACAAAACTCCGTTCTGACAACGACTAATGATTTTTTACCTTCATATGAATGTGACTGCTCTTATATTTTGCTCAAAATACCTAACGTAGGTGCATAATATCTACACATACATACATAATGCTGTAAGTTCTTAAAATATTCCCCTTAAACTTTTTTCACTAGCCTACCTAGGTATTGTAAATCAATTTCTCTTGCTATAATTCAATTTACTTCTTAACCCTAAACAAAACCCTACATTTATCTTTTGGTTATAGAACAAGTTAGAAGGAATAAACATTAGACACCTCTTCTCATAACGCAATCAAAAAATATTACATTCGGCAAAGATGACAGAAAAAGGGATTAAACTTTCCACAAAACAAATTACCATCGCTCCCCCCAAAAGAAACGAAATACCATTATCTCTGTGGCAAGGTGTCCAATAACACTATACTTGTAGATAACCCCACAAGTCTGAAAATGAATCACTTGTGCACTTTGCTACCATAAGACCCGCAATTTATATAAAATAAACCACCACATCGACTTTCTACCTCAAACTCACGATTACAATTGATTGAAAGTTACGGCCTCGCGTCACCTGATCCATAATCCTATTATAAGTACATATATTAGTTACTGACGGACAAACGGACAGACGTGTATACAGTGTACACCTTACACGCCCTTCTTGAGGCTCCACACGTTCCTTCCATTAATATCAATTGGTCTTATGAATTTATTTATTCTGGGTTGCTTGCGCTTTGTGCTGATGCAATTGCCATTAATAACCATCAGACCATCATCAGAAGAGAAGCTCTTAACTGCAGCAGATCTTTCTTCACCTGCATCGCAGTTGCAGAAAATTCACTAAATGCATATAAAGAGCCTCCTCGTCTATAGGTGACGTTGAGAATTGTCAATTTATTGAAATTACCACACTTCATGGCTTCCTGAATAATATGTTCTTCTCTGGAACAAAACTTTACAAACAGGCCTCAAGTCGGAAAGGCTTGCTTGGAAGCCAGACAAAACACAAGGTCATGCTTACATCGTTAAAACACTGTTATTACGCTCTTTGTTGCTCACCCAAAATACCTTCACTCGTCATCATCAGCTAGTTTGAGTGAAATATCTGCCTCAAAAAGAGGTTCATATGCATTTTAATGCTCAAAGGTGTGTGTGAGTTGAGAGTTGCCAGAACTCCTGCTATTCGACCTCTCTGTAGAGGTTTTAATTGAGGTAATCCCTACTTCACTTACTTAGGCCAAGTTTTTCAATGTGAGAAATTCTGAAACAGGTTTTCAGTCAATCAAGGTCCCAGGTTAACTCAACAATACTCGGTGAGCCCTTCTTTTGGACTAACGGAACAGATATTTCTGACAGCTGCCAAAAATCTTTTGAAATTCAAGAATGACAGTGTGGAAAGAGCGATTTTTGTAGTGGTATCATATGTCATACATAATTTTGAAAGGACAAAAAAATTTCCTCTACTAGGTACCTTCGATCAATTGGGTTTTTGTGAATTTTAAGAATTTTAAATACTTGTTGGCAACTCTGTTTTCGGACAAAGAAAGAACTCCAATGATTTACGATACGAACATGACCAAGAAACGCAGATAAATTTGTGAGTGGAATCCATAAACTTAACCAAGACTGGTTGAGTCTGAGATTCTCTTCATTGTATCAACCAGTTGATGGTTCAAGAAAACCATTTGGTCTTCTTTGGATAGCCTTAGCAGTCCATCATTTCTTCAATGAACCTATAACTTTTTTACCAAGAAATAGTGATGATGGAGCAAGATGAGCAATGTTTGATATTTAAAGCATCAATTTGCGTTTGTTTACTTTGAGATTCGAATGTATTAAGAATGTCACATGCTACTCGTCCTCCTACTATTACCATCGCTACCCTTTTAACGTGACAGAACTTAATCCAGTTAAAGGAGTGAGTTCGTGAGACAGTCATGTTCGAGTGAGATTACTTTAAACAAATACAGAGGATTAATTGAGCATCCATAAGACCATCATCATCATATCGTCGTCATCGGAACGAGTCCGTGCAACTCATTAGAATTTTTGGGTTTCAATTTTGGCCCTGGGAAGAGCAACAGCATCAGTGGGCTTGGGTTAAGGTTATATACTATGTATACATTACATAGGTACACCGGGAGGCATGTAGCATGTTAAATTAAATTTAAAAGGATTTCGTTGTCAGAGTTGTGTTTCATTGAAAATCATTGCTCCCTTCGGTAATAAAAACTGAGACGATTATATGGCAGAAACTGAATTTGTTGTTAAAGGAGAATCCACCCTCGCCTCAGCGGCGGTATAGTAATGGGTGTGGGTGTATAGTCCGGATGGATGGATGAATGAGTTCCGTTTTGTTATACACGAAGAAGAAAGAAGGGCGACTTTCTTTATATATTTTTCCACCCCTTGGTATAAATAACTTCATTCTGTTTGCTCATATTCGCACAGGATTTATACCAAAAGTCCTTTTTAATGAAAACATGATGAGTAATGTCTTTTGTACGAATATTGTAGTAGTACTCTGCTTAACTATACTATTCTACAACAACACACCGTGCGTCGTCGTTGTCGCTCGTAGCCATCGGTCGTCGTCGTATCGTTGGACCTGAGGCTGTTGGAATTCTCAGGGGATAGAGTCTAAGCACACCAGAGCAGAGTGTTTTGTAGGTAGCCGTAGAAGGTATAGGCATAATAAAATTAAAAGAAATATACATTTGAAATAAATCCATTAGGCCTCTGTGCAGATAGAAGAACGCTTTCAGAATGCGAATGTGAGGATTTTTATACTTTATATTTTTTTTTCCTTTTTCAAATATTGGAACATGAATTTGCAGCTTTGAGAATTGAGGTAGACATACATATACTTATACAGAGGTATATATATCTAAGGACTTGTAGGAATTTTGAATATTTAATAGATTGATTGACACTTTTTATTAGAAATGTGAAGTTAAATGAAGGGAAGCTGTTTTGGGATGAGGAAGACGTTTATACTGATGTTATATGAGGCCATGAGCGCAATAGTGGCCTAACTACATTTTTCATTATTTTCAGTAGAGCAAAGATAAGAAACAGGTTATTTTCAAACACTTGTTGTTTTAAAATAAAGAAACATAGGCTTGATTTTCTGTTTTGCAATATGATAAAAATATAAAAGGTTTTTGATTTTGAATCTATGATCCTTCAAAATACCGTTATTACTGATTTTAAAGTCAGATGGGCCACTGGTGCACAGAGGAAAAAATATAAAAATTAAAATCCTGTAAATAAAAATGATTTCTATGAGTTTTTTCTTATTTATTTTTTAAATACGTTGAAATTTAACATTTTTTTTTCACTTTCAGACGTGTTTGAATACATAAAAGCTTTTGTAGTATTTGTAAATTATTTTTCCTGTGATCGGTGTACAAATTATGATGTATTAGCGGGAATTAGTATATAAAGTACCAAGGTTAAAGCTTGCTAGTAGAACGAGAGCCCACCCACAGCAGATTTTGAGTGTGAATGATACAAACAAAAAGTACAGGAGTTGACAGCTTGAGTAAAACAACAACAAATATGGCGCAGTTTGGCCTTTTTTTTGTATATTTTTCCTAGGCTAAGTGGAGAAGAAGTGCTTTTTGGTAATTTTTATGCCATTGAATGGTTTTTTTTTTCTCGCTGAGCGTATGAAACTTTAACTTTATGGCTAATAGATGGTGATTATCAGGGTACTGACTTATGTTTAGTTCATTGCATTGATGTAACCTGTGAGAAAATAGTTAAATAATTGGTCGAACATAAAGTTGCAAACAATAAAATCAAATATAAGAGCGCAATAGCGGCCTCTAAGTGAGAAAGACCACTCTTGCACTTAAGCTTTTAGTTTTTTTTTGTGTTTGGCCTAATTATAAAAGTCCTGTAACTATGGCATGAAGACGTTAATTTGAACAAATTTAGTGCAGAACTCTTGTCTAATACCTATATACAAATTCAATTTTTGTAATAAACTCAATTTCGATAAAATTGCAGCTAGGCCACTATTGCGCTCACGGCCTGATATTATTAGCGCAAATGCCCTTTTCATACTTACTTACTTACTTACTTAAGTTGGCCCAACAGTCCGGGGTGGATCAGGGTCTCAACCAACAAGCTTCTTCCAGCCGGTTCGGTTTCTAGCTAGCTGTCTCCAGTTTCGCACGCCAAGTTGGTTGAGGTCCTCTTCCACTTGTGTGTGCCACCTTTTACGCTGTCCACTTCTACTCTGCTGTACCACGGGGTTGGATTCAAAGACTTTCTGGGCTGGAGCATTGGTGTCAATTCGCTCTAGGTGACCCAGCTATCTCAGTCGTTGGCTTTTCACTTTTGTGGCTAGGTCGGTGTCGCTGTACAGTTCGTTGTTGTATCTTCTTCTCCATTTCCCATCTATTTAGACGGGACCAAAAATTACCCGGAGAATTTTTCTCTCAAAACAGCTTATCGCGTTCTCATCCACCGTTGACAGTGTCCAAGCCTCTGCACCATACATCAGGACCGGGATGATAACCGTCTTATACAGCATACAGGGACAGTTTAGTTGCTCGAGAGAGGGCTTTGCTTCTCAATTGCCTTTTTAGCCCGAAGAAACAAGGCAAGAGTAATTCTTCGTTTGATCTGAGCACTCGTATCCTGGCGATATTAAGAAGACTGATGCCTCTGTAGTTGGTGCAGTCCAGAGGATCGCCTTTCTTGAGGATCGGGCAAACAATGCTGAGGTTCCATTCATCGGGCATGCTTTCCTCCGACCATAATTTACAGATGAGCTGGTGCAAATTTCTTACCAATTCATCGCCAGCCGCTTTGAATAGCTCAGCCGCAAGGCCATCAGCTTCAGCTATTTTATTGGACTTAAGTTTAGATATAGCTATCTTCACTTCGTCGAGATCGGGTGGATGGAATTGTTGGCCTACGTCGTCCAGGTTGAATGGTGTAATCTGCATGGTAGTGGAATTCGGTTCGTCATCGCCGTTATACAATTTGCAGAAATAATTTTTCCATATCCTCAGCACGGACTGCGATTCCACTACGATGTTCCTCTGATCATCATTGCAGGCTTTGGTCCGGGCCTTGCAACCCTTGGAGGTTCTCTTTACCTTTTGGTAAAACTTCCGAACTTCATTCCTGCAATGGCATCCCTCTATTTCCTCGATCGCACGCTTCTCATGCTTTTTCTTTTTCCTTCTTAGAAGCTTGTGTTCCTCTCTCCTCTTCTGCTCGTAGAGCTCGCGAGCAGCTCTGGGGCCTATTTCAGCGCTACTACAACAGAGCTACATCAACTACATCGTACATCCAAATCCTACAACTACATCAGTTAAATTTGTCTGATTGAAACATATACAACTGGAGTTATGAAATAAAAGACAAAAAAGTTTAAAGAATTATAAATGTAACTGATGTAATTGTAAGATGAAGTTGTAAAATGTAGTTGATGTAATTGATTTAGTAGCGCAGAAATAGGCCCCTGGTCCTTCTATGCAGCGCCACTTTGTATGGCTGTTGTTTGGCTGCATGTACTTGTCGGCATTCTTCGTCGAACCAGGGGTTTTGCTGTGGAGGTCGTGCAAAGCCCAGCACGTCAGAGGCGGCATCTCTGATGGCTTCCTGGCAATTCTTCCACTAGTTCTCGATACTTGCAGTTGGTGGCACAGGACTATTTAAGAGGGTGCGAGATACTCGCTCGGAAAAGGACCTGGCGATTTCTTGCGACTGTAGCCGTCCGACGTTAAACTTCCTCACAGTATTTCCCTGCTTTGGCTTTGGTCTGGATATCCGTAACATTACCTTGGCTACAACGTAGTAGTGGTCCGAGTCAACGTTGGCATCTCGGACCGTTCGGACATCCTTGGATACTGGAGGATGGCCTTGCGTCGATCGCAATGTGGTCAATCTGGTTGGCGGTTGCTTGACCAGGAATTTGCCGTGTCTTCTTATGTATATCGAGATGTAGGAACTGTGTACTAGCTACCACAACGTTTCGCCCCGCAGCAAAGTCGATTTACCTGAGTCCGTTATCGGAGACGGTTTCGTGCAGACGTGCCTTCTTTTTCTAGTTTGGCATTAAAATCACCCAAGACAATTTTAATGTCATAGCTAGGGCATTGCTCTGTCATTTATTTATATTTTTTGAAACTGCAAAGTTTCAGGGATGTTTATCCCCTTCGTCAGGCCTTTATTTAAAATAACAAAAAAAAAAAAAAAACATTGAAGATTCAAAAAATATAAATAAATGACTTTTAGCCTACAAAAACTGAATCAGGTACTACTAATAGTTGCCAGAAAATTTTATACTTTTTTGAAGTGGATCGCACTAATTTAGGCCTACAAAAAGTTTAATCAAAATCGTAGGAGTCGTTTGTGAGAGTAAAAATATTTTCTTTCACAGTTTTTTAACTTTTGCATGGAAGGTACATATACCGTTAGTTTTGCATAAAAGTAATTTTTTTTTTTTAAATATCTTAGAGAGTATTAAGAACCTCTGTAGTATGGAGTCTCAAAAAAATCTATCATATCTTTTTCGAAATATTTGATTTTCAAAAAAAATACAAATTGAAATATTAATTTAAAATCCAAAAAATATTTTTGTTTTTAAATTTTGGTATCAAAACAAAAAAAAATATTTTTTTAATTATGGAAATCAGTCTATACAGTTTTTAATACAGTCCCTGTAGTGAAGTCCCGTAAAAATTTCCGTACTGATTTATCTAACCACCAGAATCGATTAAAGTACATATAGGAGAGTCAGAAAAACTTGGGTAGACATCACCGTTTTCTGGAGGGGGTTTTTAAGATGCCATTTTCCAAAATGGCCGACAAATAGTAGTATAATTTGTATGGGAGAACGGAAAAATCTCCATAAAAAGTAAACCACTAAACCAATTTTTATGAAATCATCCGACATGGTAAAAAACAAGATGAGAAGCTATTATCATTAATTTCCGCCCACTGCCACGCCCCCTTTTTTGAAAAAAGTTATATATTCGTCAAAATTAATACAAATTCGGATGTTACTTTAGTTAACCTTATTAAAATATTTTTGTTTGGAATATAATTTGTGGGCGTTTATTATTTTTTTGACTTATATGGAGTTAGTTTTAGTAAGATAAAATCTGAACCACTTCGTCCAGTGTAATGAAATTTTTACACATGATAGCGAACAGTATAGGAAATGATTGCATACAATTTCCGCCCAATGACACGCCCACACAAGCCCATCTTATCACTCTGAAAACCGAAGGATACGATATCAATTAAGATGCTTTTTGAAGTTTCCTGATTGATATTTAATAAAGAAAATCTGTTATTTTTGCTTTTTAGTAAAACAAAATTAGAAACTATAAAAAAACAATTAGGTACTAATTTGTATACACATTTTTCTCGTACATTGCTCACCACATTTGCAATACTCTGTGCATGTCGAATACTCAAATTAACATTTACACCTTTAAGTAGAACATGTTGTACAATTGCACTGAATTAATAGTTCAGAAGGCATTATGTTAAGGCACTGATCGGGCCAATGCACACCATTTGCATCTTTGGAGAATCCATAATCTGTCAACTGCAGGCTTGAATCTGGAAAATAGCTCTGTGATAGGCTTAAGCATTCCCTTAAAACAAAAAAGCATTAAAACAAGAAAATTAAGCGAGTTGACTTTCACATTGACCAGTCACTTAATGAATGTGAAAGAGAAAGACGAAAAATGTAAGATCCAATCGAACTGATAAATATCAAACAGGAGACGCCTAATCCTAGACGGATGGAAAAATTCAGGTCTTCAGATAAAAACAAAGAGATGCCCCAACTAGCTGCTGCTTCTTGCTTCCTTGAGAAGGCAAAAGTGACTGACTTCACTACAGTTCTAAGTGGAACCCTCACAAGTGACAATGATAGCAGGGATGCATTAATAATAAATAATAATAACAAAGAACTTCAAACATGCTCGGACGTCGGACCTTCAAACCTTTGTGGAGGAAGCAGATAGCAGAATTATAATCCAACTGTTCAATGCCGTCCAGTCATGCATAAAATGCCTTATAGTGTTATCAAATGACACTGATATCGTTGTTCTCATCCTTCAATATATATTTGAACTATTCAGTGAGGGATTGCAAGAGTTGTGGATCAAAGTGAGAGTGGGTGATAAAGTGCGCTATGTGCCTCTTCACACACTTGGGGAGCAACTGGGAGCTGAACTTTACAACTATTTAATTAAGGCCCACATACTTACAGGGAGTAAATTCTCGATCCGTAAAACTGTGAAGTGATATATATGATAACCCCTTCACGACAAATGTGATTCTCGAAGTGTGAAAAAATGAAAACAAATGTTTTCATAAATGATGATTCTTTTATCACAATCAATTCATTCTGCGAAAGCCTGTGAAAAGAAAAATGATAAACAGAAAGAAATTGTGCTCATTTGATACACCCTACTCACCATCTTGGTATTTCTATGACGTCACAAGCATCTTTTTCTATGAGTAAGTGGTAGCATTTTTCATGTTAGTACTTTTTAGTACTCACTTTGACAGCTGTTTTTCATAACGAGTTCGGGAATCGCCTTGCTCGTGTTTGCGAAGTGATAACTGTGTGAAAATGAAATGATAACTTAGTTTTCATTTCACAGTTTCACAGGTCGAGAATTGACCCCCTGAACTATTAATTAAAAGTGTAAATTAAAGGTGTAAATGTAAGTTTGAGTATTTGACGTGGGCGAGTAATGTGTATACAAATGATGTGCAAATATTATATGTGATTGTATTTTTTATAATTTTTTAAATTTTTTACTAAAAATCAAAAATAATAGATTTTCTTTAATCAATATCAATCATGAAACTTCAAAAAGCATCTTAATTGATATTATTTCCTTCGGTTTTTAGCAGCTAATGAGGAAGAGTGATATGATGTGCTTTTGTGGGCGTGTCAATGGACGAAAATTATGTACAATCCTTATACTATTCGCTATCATGTGTGAAAATTTCATTACATTGGGTGAAGTGGTTCAGATTTTATCTTACTAAAATGAACTCCATATAATTAAAAATAATAAACGCCCACAAAAAAGGCGTGGTAGGAACTTTGTATAGCTTATATTCCAAACAAAAATATTTTAATAAGGTTAACTAAAGTAACATCCGAATTTGTATTAATTTTGACGAATATATTACTTTTTTTCAAAAAAGGGGGCGTGGCAGTGGGCGGAAATTAATGATGATCATTTCATCAAAATCGGTTTAGTGGTGTACTTTTTATGGAGATTTTTCCGTTCTCCCATACAAATTAAACTACTATTTGTCGGCCATTTTGGAAAATGGCGTCTAAAAAAACCCCTCCAGAAAACGGTGATGTTTACCCAAGTTTTTCTGACTCTCCTATATGTACTTTAATCGATTCTGGTGGTTAGATAAATCAGTACAGACATTTTTACGGGACTTCACTACAGGGACAGGAGTATTTGAAGAAAATCGAAAATTAAAAAATGGTTCTTTGGGATGTACGATTAATAACCATCTTTTGAAAAATGGTTTCCCATTTTAAGGTAGCCTTTATACTAAAGAAATTTATTGATTTTTTTTTTAAATACAGTTGTTTTTGAGAAAAATGAGATTTTGTAAAATTGCAAAAAAATTGTTCTGCAGGTAGGTACCTACCGTTATTTTTGTTTTTTTTTGTTTAAAGAACTGAAAAAGATGTGTGGGCAGAATCTCCAAATACCACTATGTATCAAGTTTTGAGAAAATCAATTCAGCCTAAACGGCTGTAGCCGAACAGACAAATAGAGTTTAGAGTTGTGGGACCGACCTTTATCGTCTTCATTATTATTGTAATGACAAGTCTGATCAAAATCTCGAGCTAATTTTTTTCTTACGAATGCATAAAATGCAATAGGTGGTATGGTACCTAGGTATAATATCGCAGGTTAAAAAAAAAAACTTATATGTAAGTCACGTTACAGGTTTGAACCAAAGGAGCAAGTGCCTGCATAATGTTTTTCAAAGTTTTAATTCTAATTTTTCAAATGAAAATGGAACAAAAAACATTACGATGATTTTCTCTAAAACAAACCACAATATGTTAACTGAACCAGTTTTGTCTGTAAATTTATACAATAGCATCTCTTTCGAAGACCTATGGGCTATCATGATGGCCAACCATACACAATTTTGCTATTATTTATTCTCGTTGGTTCACTTGTGTGGATAGTTCCAGCTGGTTTTTTTGTGAGAAGTTTAATAAAAACACAAAGGATTTGATTACATTTCAGTCTCTTTTGCATTTAAATTGAAAAAGTTGTCAATTTGACAAAAGCACAGAATAATATTTCCTTCAGAGAAAGTCCTCTTCAATTTGTTTTTCACTATAGAAAATAGAACAAAGACATAAAATCAAATTTATTTCCAAACAAAGAAAAAAAACATTTAAAGCTACAAATATGTATTTAAGCCACAAAGACGTAGTATAATTCTAAATTTATGAGTTCACCCGAATCCCACAACTTTTGAGTGTTGAATGTTTATTTCAGAGTTTTACATTGAAGCATCCATCAGATAAATCATTTGCCACTCACTTAAAACCACCTGAGAAGTGTTTTTTTTTTTTTTTTTATTTCTGTTTGCTGGTTTCTTAATTAATGTCCAATCGTGCAACACCAATACTGCCGCCACCACCGACCGACGCAACACGCGGCGGCGGCGGTGGTAAACACAACATTTTTGCTGAGGAATGTTGAAATCAAAGATTTAACGGAGCAATAAATTACGAATCACACCTTGGAGAGTTCCACAGGCTCATGATTCCATAGTCGGCGAGTTGGCCTGGTCGGTCGGTCTCTCTGTCTTCTATGATATGACGGTGGCCTCTATAGGTTGGTTGGGTCATTGCACAAAATAAGAAAACAAGAAGGAGGGGGCAAGCTGATTATGCAGCGCAGATTGCAGAGTGAAATCGACCAAAATCTTAGATGGGGATGACGAATTGCTATGAGTCGAGTGGGAAGCTGCACTTCGTCATTCACACAATTCATTCGTCAAACATCCCTCAAAGAAGATGGGAATCTCTTTTTTATTTGTTAGACTTGGAGGAATGCAGGCTCCTTCGGGAATACTCTATAGGAACATACAATCATGTGTCTAAGCTCTAAGTAATTGCAATCAGCAAATTGCTCAAGACTAATAGGCAGGCGCACACTCCGCCACTAAACCGTTCGATTAATCATGGTGACTGTGGCACGAAAGAACAGGGCTTAAATGAAGGGTGACGTAAACACACGGGGGTTGATGAAGGAAGCCTGCGAACATAGATTAATTGAAAGCGTTGTGTAAAAATATTTGCAGCTAAAGCCTAATTAATTATTGTTAGATGGGGATCTACCGTCAACAGATGGTTAAAGTCTAAAATAAAGTATAACAACAACAAAAAATGGAAAAAACACTTTGAGGTACTACACAAGGGATATAGTTTAAATATACATAAGCTGCGGCTAGATAGATTCCAATGGAAATAGCACGCAAATCCCCAAAGTCCAGATCCACATCAGAGGAGTGCATGTGGGGAATGTTATGTTTCCGAAACAGAGGATACCACTAGCACCACCAACCAATGATTACGACATGACATGCCAACGAAGCCGCATTCAACTGTAGTGTTGTCAAACAGGACGACGCACGACGCGACCGACCAACGACGACGGACGACAACAGCTATAGCATAGCCTGGTTATAGGTAGCTTAAGCTGGCTGTATAGTGAGTGAAGCTGGTGGTAATGCTACTGCAGCTGAAACGTGAGGCTATACTGGCTACTGCTCCCCTGGGATACCCTATACCAGAAAACAGCCCGAAATTAGAAGAGCAGCAAGAACATGTCCACGAATTGGAAACATTTCCAAAACACACATACCACGTTTGTGTCGTTTCACCAATTTTTTAGTTTCGTTTCGTTTCTTTTATTTTGTTTTGTTTTTGTTATGTTCATTCGTTAGTTTTCGTTCTATTTTGTATTTTGTGGCTGTGGAAATATAAATTTTTCCTATGCACACGCCCAGCTCCACTGCACTGCAACACATATCACGACCACCCAAAGAGTGTTCACATTCGAAATAATGGTCAGCGGGATGAGATAGTGGCTCCACTGATTGGATTATAAATAGAAAACAAAAGTCATCATGTGTGTGCAGCATCAAAAGCATCAGCATTCAGCAAGGTAGGTTGGTTCCGATTTCGATAGCATTTTGGACAGATCGGTATCGCTGCATCCCGCATAGTGCTGTGGCTACGGCTGCTGTTGCTGCTGCTGGTGCATCATCAGGTGGAGTTGAGTGGCTTCAGGGAGTAAACGAACATCGTTTGTACAAGATTCTAAAAACACGTTATCTTGATGGAAGGATGGCCCCCTTCTGTCCGGAGGCTGAAGTGAAGTTGAAGTGGGGATTTATATCGTGGGACCGATATCCCATGGCTAATTAAGAACATCGATGAAATATTTACACAGGCATATGCACATCAGAGACGTATTTTTACATTGTTAGGCCGCTTCAACTTTTGTTTTTTTTTTTTACAAGAAAAAGCCTTAGTATAAATGCATACATATGTATAAAGAGTAAGAGTGCAATAAACCCCATTATTATTTATTTAACGGATTTATTTATCAAGAATTGAAATCTCAGCTTAGTTTGCCTATTTATATTTTTAATTTTATCAAAAGCTAGGGAAATGGTTTTGTTTTCAGATTTTGATTAAGAAATAATTGTAAAGAAAAATTGAAAAGACGAAAAAGACCTTAATTAAATTCAGCTAAAATGTTTATAGTTAAAGTTTTAATGCAACGAAAACAACTTGACGAAATAGTTTTAAAAGCTGGAGTTATAACTACTCCTCCTTAATGAATAACATTTTTAAGCTTTTTATTTGAGTTTGAAAATCCTTTTTTTCGAAAATCGTTTATTGATACAAATTAATTCAAAGGTAAGTTTAGGGTTACCTGGTGGGCCATAGCCCTAAATGCAACCCAAATGCGAGTAATTCCCTCAAACCAAGCAGCAGGAACAGGACTAAAGACAGCGCGGTATCTGTAACGCGAGTGCGACGTAAGGCAAATGGTCGCCTAAGAGACAGAGAAATACAGTGCAGACAAAAACGAAATGCTGAGAAGATCATTCGGCGGCTAAGTAAAAGAAATCCGGAGTCCTTAACGAAAAAAGAAAAGGAAGCCCTGGATAGATCGTATCAGCGACTACAGGACACGACAAAGGACGGACACAACGAACCGAGCTCCAAGGTGACCCAAAGGACGGTGTTGGGGAAAGAGCAGCTGGGCCTCCCGCCCCACTCTGACTCACACCCTACTGCAGGGTCATCCAAAAGAGTAAGGAATGACGACACGATTTCGACGAAGAATTGCTCACCGGGAAATAAGAGGAAAAAAGCTAAGCTTTCGAAAGTGACCGTGGAGGGCCAGCAGGCGGCAATTGCTGACTTTGGAAACCCATCGCGGAAGCTGACGGAAGACCAATGGAAGCTCTTGGAGTCTAGAATTCTTGACGTGGTAAACGAGGCTATCGTTAAGAATGGGCCACTGCCCCTCTTCGATACCCTCAAAACCGTTCAAGGTTTCAAGCTTCTAGCATGCGAGGATAAATATACCTATGCATGGCTCCAAGATTTTGTAAAAAACACCAATATTCCTTGGCAGAATGCTGATCTCCGCCTTATTTATAAGGAGGATATCAGAAACATCACACGGCCTAAAGCGAAATTGGTGATTAAAGGACCTGTAATCCCGAGGGACCGTATCGAAAGATACCTTAGATCCCTAAACACCGACCAGCTCAGTCAAAACTGGGATGTTATCGATGTGGGAGAGCAGACCGCTGAAGGTACAGAAGTGACGGTGCTCAGCCAGAAATCTCTGCCACTTCTGCGAAAAATTGGCGTCAAGGTTCGCATTGGTACAAACCGATGCAGACTCAGGCTAATAGCCAATCAGAACAAAAAGGTAAATAGGGGGTCGGTAGTTAAAAACTAATCATGAAATTTGTTCAAATAAATCTCCATCACAGTAAAGCTGCCAGTGCCAACCAAGTCTACCTCCTGGAGAATAGACAAATTGACGTCGCCCTGGTTAGCAGGTGGAAAAATCAGAGGGCTGAATACAAAAGGAACTATACTGTACAAAACTGCTCAGGTGGGAACAAACAGTTTAACCTTTTTTTCTTCTATCCAAATACAGTAATTTAGATCAGACGGCCGTCAAATTGGAGAGAGATGGGTTACCACTGCTCATTATAGCATCATGCTATATGCCTCATGACGGGACGGAAGGACCACCAGCTGACCTAACAAGCCAGTTAGTTAAACATGCTGCGGAGCTGAAACTTGACCTAGTGCTAGGATGCGATGCTAATGTGCATCACTCTCAGTGGGGTAGCACTAACATCAATACTAGAGGTGAGTCTCTTTTTGAATTTCTTATTGAGAACAATTTATTAGTAGCAAATAGGGGTAGAGAACCAACTTTTGTCACAAAAAATTGTAAGGAGGTGCTTGACATTACCATAACAAGTAACTCAAGTACAGTACCAATAGAACAATGGAGGGTGTCAGAAGAGCAATCTTTCTCTGATCACAAAATCATTGAATTTCTCATACCAGACACAATAGCCTCCGAGAAACCGTTTAGAAATCTTCGAAATACTAACTGCGATACTTTCAATAGGGAATTAGAAACAAGGATTAAATCCTTTGAAAATAATGCACTAAATGGACCTGAACTCCTAGATAGTATCACTACAGAATTCACAGAAATTCTAAATAAGGCTTTCGAAAAAGCATGCCCCTTAAACCACCTTGGTGGACACATGAACTTGGCATTATTAGAAAAGAAACAAGAAGACTTTTCAATACAGCCAAAAGAACTAGAAATGAATTAGACTGGGAAGCGTACAAAAACAGTCAAGGAAAATTCAAAGCCGAAACTCAACGGGTGAAATGCAGCTCGTGGCTAACCTTCTGCAACCAAATTGAAGGAACTAATGAATAATCAGCGAGACTTAGAAAAGTCTTAGCAAAAGAATCAGTTCCCTTAGGGTCTCTTAAAGATCCTAATGATCAATGGACTGAATCATGTGGAGAATCACTGGAGCTCCTTATCAAAACTCATTTTCCTGGTTGTAACTTTGACGTTAATAACTTGGAGGATGCAGTACAAACAGAGCACACGGTGCCACCAGACATTATAACGGAGGATAAAATTAACTGGGCGATAAACGCGTTTTCACCCTTCAAATCTCCAGGAACAGATGGCATCTTCCCCATGATGCTACAGAAGAACACTGAACACGTTACCCAACATCTCAAGAGCATCTTTGCAAGCAGCCTTAAGTGGGGATATATTCCTTTGGCGTGGTGTGAAGTTAAAGTAGTCTTTATACCAAAAGCTGGGAAACCAAGCCACACGGAGGCTAAAGACTATAGACCCATTAGTCTTACATCGTTTGTTTTAAAAAACTTCGAAAGACTAATAGATATACACATACGAAGTAATATAAAACCGAATGTGTTGTCACCTGCATCACTCAAGGACAAAGAGTACACTCTAGCAGCTTTTCTGGACATTGAAGGCGCCTTCAATAATGTACAAAATGATGCGGTAAAAAGAGCACTTGTAGACCTTGAAGTGCATAATTCCCTCATAAACTGGATTATCTGTATGTTAAAACACAGACGGATTAACTCAGAACTAGGGGACGCACGGATCAAAGTATCCACATCACAAGGAGGAGTTCTCTCACCACTATTGTGGATACTAGTTATGAACGAAATCCTGATTGGACTGAAAAATAGCGGTGTCAAAGTAGTAGCCTACGCAGACGACCTGGCGCTGCTAGCGACCGGAAAATTTATTTCCACAACCAGCGAACACATTAATTACGTTTTGTCAAAAGTCTGTACGTGGGCGGGGAAATGTGGACTTTCGATAAATCCACAACAAAACCGAACTGGTTCTTTTTACTAACAAAAGGAAAATACCAGAATTTGTCCTACCATCAATAAAAGGAACCCAACTTAGACTAGCAGATCATGCCAAATATTTAGGCGTAATTCTTGACAAAAAGCTAAACTGGGGTATGAACATCAAAGAAAGAACCAAGAAGGCCATGATCGCTTTTTACTCCTGCAACAGGATCTTTGGTAAGACTTGGGGTCCAAACCCTAAAATCATAATGTAGATGTACACGGCCATTATAAGACCGATCCTCACATATGGTAGCCTGATTTGGTGGAGCGCGATGTATAAAGAATGTAATTATAAAACGCTTAACAAAGTTCAAAGACTAGCGTGCATAGGAATCACAGGGGCAATGAGGTCCACTCCCACTGCGGGAATGGAAGCCATACTCAATCTAAGACCCCTAGATCTATTCGTACAAGAAACTGCAGCCTATGGTGCTCTAAGATTAAGCCAGACTGATAGCTGGAAAAAGAACTCTGTAGGTCATGCACAAATTATGAACAAATTTACGGAGGGGTATGTATGCACAGACTACACAACACCCCGTACAAATTTTGAAAAACCGTTTTCTGTATCCATCCCCACAAGAGAAGAATGGGAAGCTGGTTTACAACAATCAGATACACCGATGGTAGAAATTTACACAGACGGATCAAAGATGGATACTACTCTCGTATCCATCTTTGATCCGTCTGTGTAAATTTTCGGGTGCGGGATTCTTTTCAGAATCCCTCAATTTAGCGAACTCTTATAGACTCCCTGATTATAGCAGTGTCTTCCAAGCGGAGGTTCTGGCAGTGATTAAGGCTGCCGAACAGATCTCAATGTTGGCGATACCACGGGCTGATATCACCTTTTACATTGAAAGCCAGGCAGCGATTAAAGCTATCTCTGCAACAGAAAAAAAATCCAAGCTGGTTTCATGCTGTCGCGAAGAGCTAAAGGTTCTTGCCACACAGCACAACATCAGACTCTGCTGGGTTCCTGGGCACTGTGGAATTCTAGGAAATGAAAAAGCAGATGAACTGGCAAGGACTGGTTCATCGTTAGATCAAAGCCTAACGGACTCCGGTGTTAAGATTCCATCCTGTGCCATTAAACAGACAATTGGTAAGAAGATAGTGGAACTTACCAATGACAGATGGAACTCACTCGCAACCTGTACCACTACAAAGAATTTGTGGCTGCACCATATCATAAACCTGAAAAAGAGATTCCTGAATCTTTTAATAGGAATTATCACGGGACATAATCTCTTAGGTTACCACAAGAAAAAGATGAGACTAAGTACTGAAGACCTATGCAGAGGTTGCGGTGACGTAGAAGTAGAGGAAGACACCCTTCACTTCCTAGGTCAATGTCCGGCACTCTGCAATATAAGGAAAACAGTTTGGGTAGCTATTTCTTCAATGATCTAGCAGAAATCTCGAAATCAACAGGCAATAACATCTCAAATTTAATGAACTTCATCAACGCCTCTAAATGGTTCGATGCTCCATAGGATTTCATAGGTTATATTTTTAAAGGGATGGTCCAATCCATCAGGGTACCACAATGGATCAACATTGATCTAAGTGTGACGGGAACAAGATCCACCGTCAGCCCATCTACCTAACCTAGGGTTAAGTGGCTTCCAGTCGTGAAGACTGACACACTAAGACCATGAGTTGGTCCATTGTGACACCACATGAATCTAGGAAACCCTTTTCCTCACTCGGTGAACAAATTGGAGCTTCTTAGGAAGCGTAGAAGACTGCCTATGTCTAAGTCTGATAGATCACTAGGATCATTGAAGTTAGAATCACCAAGGTGAAGTGTTCGTCTATGAGATAGAGCAGGGCACGTGCATAGGAGATGAGGGATTGATTCTATCTCTTCCTCATCCAAACAGCCTCTGCAAAAATTATTAGAGAACATGCCAAGACGCGTTGCGTGCTTTCCTATAAGACAGTGTCCGGTTATAACACCAATCACGGAGCTAATGTGCAATCTACTTAGAGATATCAATCACTTAGGTAGATCGCTTTAAATCCATTACTGGCCAGATTTGTTTTGTTGCCAAACAAGTGGTGATATCGTTCCACCTCAGGTTTGTTCTCTCTAATGCATCTTGCCTCAGCAAAAGTTTACAAGTAGCGATTGGTATACCTATATCTGCCTTGGTAGGTAGAAGAGGTAGAGTTGTTCCACTCTAAGCGAACATAGGTGAATGTTAAACAGCTGCGCCATCTCCAGCAGAGAGGAAGGGCAATTAAGGGCTGTTATAGAGTTAGTCGAGACCGATTCCAGGGATTTGATAGCTGCTTGACTATCCGAGAAGATGCGGATATCTGTAGTTGATATCACATTTTCTTTCAGCCAAGGTAAGGCTTCTTTAATCGCCATAAGTTCCGCCTGGAACACGCTACAATGATTAGGAAGACGGAATGAGAGACTTAATTTTAGTCTTTCTGAGTACACACCACCACCCACCCCTTCATCAGTTTTCGATCCGTCTGTGTAGATAGGAAGAACGCCATATCCTCCCAGAGGGTTCTAGAAGGAATGGTGACTTGAAAGTTAGAACCGAATTGTGATTTTGGGATGGTGTAGTCAATGTAACTAGGTAAGGTAGTGATCTGAATGAATTCGGAATGGTAGAATGGCCAATATGGCCGTATGGCCGTATTTGCAGCCACCTGTTTGCTAAAAATATCGAGGGGCGTCAGATATAGCAGAACGTCTAGAGCGAAGCGCACCAAATCGACATTGTTAAAAGCTCCTTCTATATCTAAGAAAGCAACCATGGTGTACTCTATAGCTGCTTGTCAATGCTTGTACGTAAATGGATATCAATCAAACGTTCAAATGTTTTAAGAAGGAATGATGATAGGCTAATAGGACTGAGGTCTTTCGGTTTTACTTGGGAACATTTGCCAGCTTTGGGTATAAACACAACCTTGACTTCTCTCCAAGACAGGGGAATGTGGACCAGTGCTAAGCAACTGGTAAAGATAGACTCCAGAATTGGTAAAGTAAAAATTCAAAAGAAAATAGAAAAATCTATTTTCGCCTTTGGAAAAGGTTTAATATTCCTGTTGATTTTAAAAACCCCTCAACTTAGAAACAACTTGTGCATCTACTGCTACTGTGGCATCAGGAATTATTATTATTATTATTATTATTATTATTATTAAAAGCTTTATTCATCCTTTTTTTTTCTTTTTTTTTACAAGATTGGTTTAAAATACAAATTAAAAAAAAATAAAATACATAAGTCTTTTAATTAATTTATTATATTTACTTTAATTTAACACTTTTTTAAATTCTTAGGCGAAAATTAATTATTTAATAAAGATTATTAGACTTTCTGCATAGGTATTCAATTTAAATATTATCTATTCAATTAAATTCAAGTTCATGTCACGTGTGGATATAAGCCTCCCCCAAGCTTTTCCATATTTCTTTGTATTTTGCAGCTCTTTCCCATCTTCCATTTTGTCGGGTGATGTCATCTCTCCATCGTTTCATTTGCCTGCCAACACTGCGCCAGCCATCCCTAGGTATCCACTCGGTGCCTCTTATAGTCCAGCGGTTGTCATTCATCCGCTCTACATGGCCTGCCCAATTCCATTTCTGCTACTTTGCCTTCTTCACCACGTCTACGAAGTCCGTCATCCGTCTTAAATCTTTCGTTTCGGATATGTTGTCTTCTTGAGACGTTTAACACTGACCTTTCCATAGCTCTTTGTGCTGTGGCAAGCTTCTGTGCTGATTTGGCTGACAGGCTCCATGTTTGAGACCCATACGTGATACGTCATTACTGGCAATAAAGATCCGTCAAATAAATATTTTCTGGAGCTTTGGCTAATATTGGAATCGAAAATGTGTTTATGTTTCCAAAACTGTTTCCAGCTGTTAGTAATTCTTCTGTCTATCTCCTTATCTTCCCTATTTTCTATGGAAATTGTCTGCCCGAGGTAAATATAGTATAAATTTCATAATAACAACATGAAAAATATATCAAAACCAAAAAAAAACAAGCTATAGAATTTTAAACTAATAGCAGTGACTCGAGCAGTGTCAATTATTGAAATACAAATATATACCAATGTATTTCGAAAATGAAATGATCGATTTTCATGAAACTTTGCACATAAGGATTTTTACTTGCGATATAGGTACTATAGATAAGGCAAGTTTTGGATTTGTGCAAAAAAAAAAATTGAAATAACAATCAAACATGATATTACGATGATAGAGAACACGAAAAAAGTGGGTGGCACAATTCTGTCAGACTGTCTGTCTGTTCGTCTACAGCCTAAACGAATGGGTCGATTTTCTTCAAACTTGGTACATAGTGGTTTTTGGTGTTTATACCCACAGATTTTTTCATTTTTTTTTTGTAAGAACTAAAAATAGCGGTACCTGCGATACAATTTTTTTTTTTGGCAATTTTACATAATCGTATTTTTCGCAAAAAAGGCTCGACAACTTTTCTTTAAAAAAAAATTCAATAAATTAATTTTAGTAAAGGCTTCCTTTGGGTGGAAAACCGTTTTTCAAAAAATGATTATTAATGGTACCTCCCAAGGAAACATTTTTTTAATTTTCGAATTTCTTCAAAACGGTTTAACTGATTTCAATAATTTTTTTTATACAAAAGCTTCCAAAAAATATAAATACTTTTGTATTAAAATTGAAAAAAAATATATTTTTTGGATTTTTAAAAAATATTTCAATTTTTTTTTTTTATCAAATATTTCGAGAACGATAGATCGCTTTTTTTAAAAGTCGATATTTAAGAGTTTTTTAGTACTCTCTAAAATATTTTTATAAAAAAATTTAAGATTATAAAATAAATGAGGGTAGGTATCTTCCATACAAAAGTTAGAAAGTTAGAAAGAAGACTGACTCCTACGATTTTGATTAAACTCTTTCCATATACTAAAATTATTACGATCTACTACCAAAAACTATAAAATTTTACACTTAGCAACTATTTATGGTACCTGTCGTATAACGTTTTTCTTTATTTTGAATTTTCTCTTTAACGGCTAAACAAATTTAAATAAATTTTTTTATATACAAATTTCAGATACGATTAAATAATATTGCATATAAAGATTTTCAAACAAAGAGTTTCTGAATTTAAAAAAAAAGTTTCATTTTTTTTTTTTGAAAACTCGATAACTCAAAAACGTGCCGACAATTTTTTTTAAATTTTTTTTTTTATATGCACATAAATATAAACTTTAGATTTGCATACCAAAATTTGTCCTTAAAAATTTTTTTAAGAGTTTTAATCAAAAAAAAAATATTTATTTAAAAAACCGCTCCAACGATTTTAAACTTCTTTCCATGCAATCATATTCATTCAAAAATTAAGATGGTATTCTTTTTGTTCACCTCAAACTGTCAAAAGAGTTGTTTTAGCTAATTTAAATATCGTATTTCATGCTTCTCTTCATTTTGCTCTCATAATTTCCATATTTTTATATACAATTTTCTTAAACCGGCAGTTCAAGTTAATATTTTTCAAAATTTTGCGTATTTAACTGCTATTTTTGTGTTCGATATTCGATGCCGCTATCATATTCTTAGTTAAATACCTACCGGAAACCAAATGTAAAAATCTTTCATAGTTTTTGAAAAATAAAAATAATAAAATGTATATGGGTCAATATTTCAAAATATTAATATTTCAGTCTCCTTCATTTTTGAACCGAAGTATAAAATTTTATTATAAGTTTGTTAATTGGATGGCTTGAAACAAACGGGTTCTAATATTCGCTCTAGAAAAAAAAAGTAAAAAAAAATTATTATACCTGCTACCTGCTATCTCCATTTAAACACCCAAAATGTCATTCCCCTGACGTGGCCTACTTACCACACTGCCTGAATTTTAGCAACGAAACTAAAAACGATACAAGAAATCTAATGATGCAGTTTTTTTAATAATATATGCATCCTAACTAGAAAATAGTTAAATTATTTTTAGTTGCTTTGTTTTTTTAAATAGGAGCTATAAAGTAAGTGTCCCTCATAAATTGATCATTTCTATCCCACCAATGGAAATTAAGAAAAAATATATATAGGCTCAAAATAGAAAACTGATTTTTTGTTGTTTAATGGTACAGAATTGCTCCTTATGAAAATTGAAGTAAGAGTTTCAAAAAACATTAGTTGTCTTTTTTATTTCAAGTTAAGGCAACGATTTTGTTTTTCGTCAAGCAAAAATGTCATTCCTCTAACGCGTGTTTTTTACTAAACTGTGTGGTAGGTTAGGTTAGGTTGAAGTGGC
Source organism: Dasysyrphus tricinctus (assembly GCA_963921185.1). Classification (NCBI taxonomy): domain Eukaryota; kingdom Metazoa; phylum Arthropoda; class Insecta; order Diptera; family Syrphidae; genus Dasysyrphus; species Dasysyrphus tricinctus. The sequence goes on from OY992533.1 coordinate 61,076,543, forward strand.
TGTCAGTCATGAAAACTGACACACTTAGACCATAAGTTGGCCCATTGTGATACCACAAGAATCTGGGAAGTCTTTTTCCCTACTCAATGAACCATTTGGAGCTTCTTATGAAGCGTAACAGACTACCTATGTCAACATTTACTAAATCACTAGGATCATTGAAGTAGAAATCTCCAAGATGGAGTCTTCGCCTATGAGATAGAGCAGGACAAGTGCATAGAAATAGAAGATGAGGAATCGATTCTACCTCTTCCTCGTCCATACAGCTTCTGCGAAAATCGTTAGAGAATACGCCAAGACGCGTTGCGTGCTTGCCTATAAGACAGTGTCCGGTTATGACACCGATCATGGAGCTAATGTGCAATCTGCTTAGAGATATCAAACATTTAGATCGCTTAAAATCCATTACTGGCCAGATTTGTTTTGTTGCCAAGCAAGTGGTGATATTGTTCCACCTAAGGTTTGTTCTCTCCAAAGCATCTTGCTTCAGCATAAGTTTACATGTAGCGATGGGAATACCAATATCTGCCTTACTAGGTAGAAGAGGTAGAGTTGTTCCATGTTTAGCAAGTTCGTCGGCCTTACAATTACCTGGAATGTCTCTATGCCCCAGCACCCAACATAGGTGAATGTTAAACTGCTGCGCCATCTCCAGCGGAGATGAACGACAATTTAGGGCTGTTAAAGAGTTAGTGGAGACCGATTCCAGAGATTTGATAGCTGCTTGACTATCCGAGAAGATGCGGATATCTGTAGTTGATAACACGTTTTCTTTCAGCCAAGATAAGGCTTCTTTGATCGCCATAAGTTCCGCCTGGAACACGCTACAATGATTAGGAAGACGGAAGGAGAGACTTAATTTTAGTCTTTCTGAGTACACACCACCACCCATCCCCTTCATCAGTTATCGATCCGTCGGTGTAAATATGGATTGATTCATCTTCCAAGAGAGCCGTATCCTCCCAGAGAACTCTAGAAGGAATGTTGACTTGAAAGTTTTTGCCAAACTGAAGTTTTGGGATGGTGTAATCAGTGCGACTTGGGATTGATCCGAATGAATTCAGAATGATGGAATGGCCAAAGTTGTTGTTAGTCCATTGTGAGGAAGCTTTAAGGCGAATGGCTGTATTTGCAGCCACTTGTTTGCTGAAAATATTGAGAGGTGTCAGATGGAGCAGAACGTCTAGAGCAGCGGAAGGTGTCGTACGAAGTGCTCCGCTTATGCACAAACAAGCAGAGCGTTGGACTTTGCTCAATTTGTCGCAATTTACCGCTTTATCCAGAGCAGTCCACCATACTGTCACTCCGTAAGTGAGGATCGGTCTAATCACCGAAGTATATAGCCAGTGAGTGATTCGAGGTTGAAGGCCCCATTTGTTCCCAACGGCTTTTTTGCATGAGAAAAGTGCCACTGTGGCTTTTTTGACTCTTTCTTGTATATTAGGTTTCCAGCTTAACTTTTTGTCCAAAATAAGACCCAAATATTTTGCTTGATCAGTGAATGTTAGTGGAGTACCTTTGATAGAAGGAGGATCAATATGAGGGATTTTATATTTCCTTGAGAATAGAACAAGTTCTGTTTTATGAGGGTTGACACCCAGACCACACCGGTCAGCCCAGTTGGTAAGCTTATTTAAAGCATTTTGTAAGAGTTCTTTTAAGACAGTAGGATGCTTTCCTGATACGACAATAGCAACATCGTCCGCATATTCAATCACTCTGTAACTCTCTGCTTCCAGGCATGTCAGCAGCTCATTTACTACCAAGTTCCAGAGAAGGGGAGATAGGACACCACCTTGCGGCGTACCTCTACTGACAGACCTTCTAGCGGAAAAGCTGCCCAGTTTTGAATTGATAACCCTGCTAGTCAGCATTTGGTTAATCAATTCACCAAGCGAACCATCTTCTTTCAGGGATGTCAGTGCAGATGCGATTGCAGATGTGTCGACATTGTTAAAAGCGCCTTCCATATCTAAGAAAGCAACCATGGTGTACTCTATAGCTGCATGTCAATGCTTGTACGTAAGTGAATATCAATCAAACGTTCAAATGTTTTAAGAAGGAATGATGATAGACTAATAGGACTGAGGTCTTTCGGGTTTTTCTTGGGAACATTTGCCAGCTTTGGGTATACACAACCTTGACTTCTCTCCAAGACAGGGGCATGTGGACCAGTGCTAAGCAACTGGTAAAGAAAGACTCCAGAATTTGTAAAATCAAAATTCAAAAGAAAATATAAAAATCTATTTTCGACTTTGGAAAAGGTTTAGTGTTCCTGTTTATTTCGAAAACCCCTAAACTTAGAAATAACTTGTGCATCTACTGCTACTGTGGCATCAGGAATATTGAAATACAAATACATACCAATGTATTTCGAAAATGAAATGATCGATTTGGCACATAAGGATTTTTACTTGCGATATAGATACTATAAGGCAAGTTTAGGATTCGTGCAAGAAAAAATGTTTGAAATAACAATCAAACATGATACTACGATGATAGAGAACACCAAAAAAGTGGGTGGCACAATTCTGTCTGTCTACCTCTACAGCCTAAACGAATGGATCGATTTTCTTCAAACTTGGTACATAATGGTTTTTGGTGATTATACCCATAGATTTTTTCATTTTTTTTAGAACTAAAAATTACGGTACCTGCGATACAAATTTTTTTTTGCAATTTTACATAATCGTATTTTTCGCAAAAAAGGCTCAACAACTTCTCTTAAAAAAAGTTCAATAAATAATTTTAAGTAAAGGCTTCCTTTGGGTGGAAAACCGTTTTTCAAAAAATGATTATTAATGGTACCTACAGTAGGGAGCGAAAATGAGTACATGTTTGCAACTCGCGCAGTGGCGTAGCGAGAGTTCAAGACGTGGGGAGGTGACTTCCATTAAAATGCCGACTTATTTTAGGAATTTGCCGACTTATTTTAAAAATTTGCTGACTGTATAGATTTAGCATTTTTCGGGTGAAACTCAAAATAAGGGAAAAGAAAAAAGGAATTTTTTCCGAGTGGAATGACATTCGGGCGAATCTCCTGATAGAGCTGATTGATTTTAGCTCAAATCTTCACTTCGCCACATACACTTTTGAGATTTCGAAATGCGAGATTTTTCAATGAAACCGCCTTCAGCTGATGTAAGAGATTTAAAAAACTTAGGAGCAATGATTTTCCATGAAACAATTTTAAAATCGTGGGAACTATTATTTGGTAGAAAAATAAGATATCAATTATTTTTGGAATTAGGTATTTATTTATAATAAATATAATTAATAACAATGGAATAAATAAATTAATATTATAATTGCAACGATTAATCTAAATAAGAAATAATTTTTAACAATGAATTAAATTCATGAACATTTATATTATTACTGCAGCAATTTTTTTTTGCTTAGGTATAGGTATTAAAATACATTAATTTATTAATATTTCAGCAGTTTATTTGTTTAAAATAAACAATTTTTAAAAATATAGCTAATTATTTATAATAAATTATTTTAAATAATAAAATTTATTAATTTATATTAATTATTATTTTATTGCAGCAACTTAATAAGTTGTAATGAAAATTTAATATTTAAATTTAACATTGTACTATCGAGATTTTAATTCGGCGATGTTTTAATAAGAACCATTCTTCAACGACCTCATTTAGAATAATTTCGTCCACTATATAAAGCAATATCAAATTATTCAAACGATCATCACCCATTGTCGTGCGCAAATAGTTTAAGACTAATTTTAAATTTTAATTTAAATGATCGTTCACAAGAAGCTGATGTCACAGGAGCAGTTAAAATGAAGCAAATGAGTTTGTGCGCTAGGGGAATTACCATTTTCAACTTGAATACAACTTTGGTACTGTCTTCGAAATTTATACAATTTGTGGATGAATCAAGAAGAATTTGCAACTCAGAAAGCAAACACTCTGGATTTTCTTTAAAAAATAGGGGCTCCAATTTCATTATGGATTCTATTGATTCTATTGTGACATTGCCTCTGTCGACTGGAATTTCAAAAATCTTTTGAAAAGGTTCGAAAGATGAAAAATTATCTTTTAAATTATATTTAAATTAACTTGCAAAACCGTTCTAAATTCTTTTCGATAAAATGTTTGGAAATCGAAGTCGAAAGCTGTTTCTGGATTTTCATCGATTCTTCTTGGTACACGGCGTGTTCTATGATGTTTCAGAAAATCATTCTCTGAATTTATTTTTAATTTCTCAGCGAATGAAGATGAACTTTTTAGTAATGCATCGATTTGGTCGTCATCGTCATTCATTTGTTGAAATGATATTTATGTGCTTCGAATCAACAATACACCATCAATGACATTCAACTCTTCAGCTTCTAAATTTTCTGTCAAATTTTTTACTTTAAACATGACGTTTTTTCAAAAATATAACGAGCTTATAAAATCAAAATCCAAGATTGTTTTCAGCAGACCGGAAACCGTTACCGTTGTACTTTCCGGACATGATTTTGGCAAAGTCATAAGATTGAAAAGCAATGTTTTAATGGAAATTCCTACTGACTGAAGGGTCACTATTATTTTTCTCCCGTTTTTTTCGTAAGGACGACGTCCATTTTCTGAAGACGTTCAATAGGAATATGTCTCTCGTTTGCTTTCACTACGTATCGAACATTAATAGCAAGTCGTCTTGATGTGATGAGTCTGGAGTTGTGTCAACCCTTACAGAAAAAATGCCAGCTTTATTGATTTCATTTACAATGGCTTTTCGAGTTACAGTTCCCAAGAGATCAATGAATTAGTCGGCATATTTGCGAAATTCGCAATCGGCAAAAATGCTCTTTTTTGTTTTTTTTTTTTTTAAATTAAGCTTCGTTGATTTGCCGACTCTTGAATTAGTCGGCATATTAGCGAAATTCGCAATCGGCAAAAATACTCGTTTTATTAGATTTTTTTTTGCCGACTCTTGAATTAGTCGGCATATTTGCGAAATTCGCAATCAGCAAAAATGCTCACTTTATTAATTTTTTTTTTCAAATTAAGCTTCGTTGATTTGCCGACTCTTGAATTAGTCGGCATATTTGCAAAATCCGCAATCAGTAAAAATGCTCGTTTCATTATTTTTTTTAAATGAAGCTTCGTTGATATGCCGACTTTTGAATTAGTCGGCGAATTTCCGACATCCGCAATCGGCAAAAATGCTTAGGCTCGTTTTATTCATAATTGTTTGCAAATGAAGCTTCGTTGATTTGCCGACTCTTTAATTATTCGGCATATTTCCAAAATCTGCAATCGGCAAAAATCTCGATTTGCATATAGGTACATTTAAAAAATTAAAAACCTAAATATAATGAAAATACAATACTTTTTTTTTTACTTTTTCCGAAAAATATTGTAAAATTTCTGTTTTTTTTTTTTTTTGAATTGCTTGAATTATTAAATCTAGCATCCTGAATTTGCCGACTCTTGAAAAGCGTGGGGGGGTGGTACACCCCGCCACACCCCCCACTCGCTACGCCCCTGAACTCGCGCACTTATTGATGCATAAGATCAGAAATAATAAAGCAAATTGAAAAAAATTTGTTGCCCTGTATTTTATGTTCAATTCTCAACGAAACGGTATATAAATATAATAGATAATGGAAAGGAGCAAGTTCTAAGATAAAAACAAATAAAGCAAAAATAAGTAGCATGTACTCAATTTTGCACCAAGCGCTAATCAGCAAAAATATCGAAATTTGCTGTTAGATTTGCAAGTTTTTGGTTTGTTTATGACTTCCTTTATCTTTTGTAGTTTGAGATATATTTAATTGCGTATGGTTAGAACTTTCACCAGCATATTTTAATAAATGCAATCAATAATTATAATAATTTCATTGCTCTTTTAAATTATGAGGAAACTATCACGACAGATGAGGACAGTAGTCATGGGAAAGAGTAGCTTCTCGACGCAAATGATAGCTAAAAAGCTTGAAATAAGCCAATCGGTAGTCAAAAAATTCGAGAAAAGGCGAGCTATTGTTCCTAAAGCACAAGTCAGAGGCCGCAAACAAATTTTGACGGGTGCGGACGCACCTCGCAGGATATTAGAAATGAAAAGGAACAAGTGTTTAACACCAAATCATGCTTCTTTAGCAATAAATAAGCCCGTTAGCCCATGAACTTCAAGAAGAACCCTCAACGACATTGGTTTTATCTCAGCGGTTAAAAAAACAATAGCCTGCATTGTCTGTAAAAATGGTAAGGTAGGGTTAAAGTTCGACAGAGAACACAGAAATTGGATCCTCCCAAGGAACCATGTTTTTAATTTTCTATTTTCTTCAAAACGGTTAAACTGATTTCAATAATTTTTTGTATACAAAAGCTTCCAAAAAATAAAAATAGTTTTGTACTAAAATTGAAAAAAAAAAAAAATATTTAAAATATTTTTTGAAAACCAAATATTTCGAAAACGATCGCTTTTCTTAGAAGTCGATATTTAAGAGTTTTTAAGTACTCTCTAAAATCTTTTTATAAAAAATTTAAAATTATAAAATACCTACCTTCCATACAAAAGATAGAAAACCGCAAAGGAAAATATTTTTTTTTCTCAAGAATGACTCCTACGATTTTGATTAAACTCTTCCCATATACTTAAATTAGTACGATCTACTATCAAAAACTATACATTTTTACACTAAGCTAATGGTACCTGTCCTAGAACGTTTTTCTTGATTTTGAATTTTCTCTTTAACGGCTAAACAAATTTAAATACATTTTTGTATATAAAAATTTCAGATACGATTAAACAATAATGCATATCAAGATTTTCAAAAAAAAAATTTTGAATTTTTAAAAAAAGCTTAAATTAGATTTGCATACCAAAATTTGTCCTTAAAATTTTTTTTAAGAGTTTTCAACACAAAAAAAATATTTTTTTAAAAAACCGCTCTCAACGATTAAACGTTTTTTCCATACAATCGTATTCATTCAAGATTTAAGATGGCATTCTTTTTGTTCACCTCAAACTTTCAAAGGAGTTGTTTTAGCTAATTTAAATATCGTATTTCATGCTTCTCTACATTTTTCTTATAATCTCCATGTTTTTAAATACAATTTTCTTAAAGCAATCATATTCTTAGTCAAATACCTACCTACCGGAAACCAAATGTAAAAATCTCTCATAGTTTTTGAAATAAAAATTAAATGTATTATGTACTTTCCATATTTTCGTTGATTATATATATTAATATTTGTTTTGTGTTTAAAGTCAATTTTTCAGAAATTGCGTGACCTGCCTCAAGGGAAGGGAGATAGAGTTTTCCTTCCCTCATACGATTTTTTTTTTCTTAGAATATACCCAAGAATCATGCCCCTAAATATTATAGACAAATGACCGGACACCATGTACATTATGTAGGTTCTATAGGCCAAGTGTCGGAATCGTGCCGACAAAAAAAATCGAGATAAAAATAAAACATAACATTACGATGATATAGAAATGGGTGGCACAATTCTTTCCGTCGGTCTGTACTTCGACAAACAGCCTAAGCCACTGAAGCGATTTTCGACCCGAGAGGGGAAACTAAAATTTTTCTTTAGCTCCAAAAATTAAGGCACTTGTCATACAACCGTTAAGGAAAAGCTTATTTATCTTAAAAATAGCTCTATTTTAATAAAAAAAAAAAATAGTTGTTATAAAAAAATTGCCAGAAACTGTTATCAATATTATCAATATATATGCCATATAACGGTTTTTTTGATTTTCGATTTTCTCATTCACGGCAGCACCGATTTTAATGAAATTTACTGTGAAAAATAAATTTATATTTTCAAAAATATAATTTTTTTTTTTTGAAAAATTTATATTTCAAAAACGGGTAGATAGTTTTATCTTTTTAAAACTAGGATAGTAAATTAGTTTGTATAGTATACCTCGTTGCAAAATGGTTAGTGCGTTGGACTGTCAAGCCGAAGGTGTATTTTTTCCGAGGTACTGCCTCTTGCGAGAAACTGACAGATCCTTCAAGAGTATACATGTCATAAATAAAGCCTAGTACATACTTGTGAATCATGTCGTGAATCCATACAAAATTTGCAAGTTTGTTCATCCGTGAACGTGCTCGTGAAGCTGTGTGGAGAGTTTCGTTCACGAGCAATTCCCGTGCAAAATGTACGGGAACTCTTTGTGAACAGTTGACAGTTCAATTACAAAAAAAAAATGCCTCATTGGAGGCATTGTGGCTTTAAACGTCAAACGTTCACGACACATTCACAAGTCTGTACCAGTGAGCAATGTCAAAAAATCACTTTCTCCACAGGTGATTGTTCACTTCACGAGGAAGTATGTACCAGGCTTAAGTGCTTCTCTTCTAACCGTTTGGACTCGGCAAAAAAATTGCAGCGCCCCTCCGTCCCTGCCCATAACTCGCACATAGGAAACAATTGAAAAAGAATTGCAGCAGAATGGAAATCGCCCTTTCGTTATCGAAATCCATATGGCACTCTTTCATCCTTAGTGTCGTGCCATAAATATAGCTGTTAAATTTTTTTTTAAAATTAACTCACCACATTTGTTGAGTTAACTGGGTTTAAATTGATTGATAAACATGTAACAATGGTAAATTCAAGTTAAACCCTAAATCCAGGCTAATCTTCTACTCAAAAATCGGGCCTATGTGAGTATGTTGCGGAACCAAGAAGTGCATTTTAGTTTTAAACATTAAGAAATATTTATTCTTCTTTCTAAAATTTTTAAGTTTTTGTTAAATTCAACTTTTCATGGTGAAAACTGTTCAAAAATTAAACAACAACAATTACAATTTAGGAATAACTAAGCAATAAGTTGAATTTTCATTTTGAAATAAATAAAAGATATTATTTTGAATAACTTAAAAACACTTATTTTATTTATTTATTTACTTAAATGCATTTCGGAAGCAATGCTTCCATCGTCAGTAAGTTTTATATAAAACTTACTGACGATGGAAGCAAAATAATATCTTTTATTTATTTCATGAAAAACACGTTGAAAATCTCCAATATCAAATCAATTTTGAAATAGGTTAGGTTAGATTAAGGTGGCTGCCAGGAAAACTGCTGACACACTTAGGCCAGAATAGGCCCATTGTGATACCACATAAAGACTGCGAGGTGATCCTCGCTAATTAAACCAATTGGAGCTTTTAATGAAGCGATGGAGACTGTGAATGTCGATTTTATTTAAATTACTTCGTCAAAGAAAAAACTTCCTAAGTGTATTTTACGTCTTTGAGAAAGAGCAGGACATGAGCAAAGAAGGTGAGGGATACTTTCTTCCTCCTCTTCGTCCATGCAGCTTCTGCAGAAATCATTTGAGAAAACGCCGAGTCTATTGGCGTGTTTGCCTATGAGGCAGTGTCCAGTAATGACACCGATTGTGGAGCTAATATGCAATCTACTTAGAGATAACAAACATTTCGAACGCTTCGGATCCAGTGTTGGCCAGATCTGTTTCGTCGTTGATTATTCTACTTCTCAACATGAGGCTGATTAACTCCCTAAGTGAGCTATCAACGTTCAAGTTCTCAAGCGCGGATAAAATTGCAGTATTGCTGACGTTGTTGAAAGCCACCTTCAATGTCTAAGTGCCCTTTCACACGAGGAAACTGAGTTGCCAGCAACTTTTAGTTCCATGGTAAGAAGAGCAGAAGGAAAGAGGGGCGAACAAAATCTCCCCGGTTGAGGATTTGAGAAGATTTTTTGACATTTCCTTTCACATCTAGGTTTAGGTGTGTTCAACCGATAGATTTTCAAAGGAAATTTCAAAAATTGCCTGGAGATTTGTTTCCTCGTATGAAAGGTACAAGAGATTTTTAAGGAGATTAAAAGAAAACGTCAAAAAAATCTCCAGCAACTTGTTTCTTCGTGTGAAAGGGGACTAAGAAAGCAACCAGGGTATATTATTCTCTATGATGAAGGGAATATTCAATAGTACGTACCAAATTATGCAGGGCCGTTTCTACCGATTTCCCCTTGCGGTAAGCGTGTTGTGCCGGAGAAAAAAGATTAGGTTCTATGGCACTACGCAGATGGATATCAATCAGTCGTTCTAAAGTTTTGAGAAGGAATGATGATAGGCTGATAGGTCTGAAATCCTTTGGATTTACATGAGAGCTTTTACCGACTTTGGGTATGAATACAACTTTAACTTCTCTCCATAAAGATGATACGTATGCTAAGTTCATACATGCTTTCAGAACTATCTCAAGGATAGGGATGATGATGTCTGAAGCCATTTGCAGTTCAGCTGGTATTATACCGTCAGGTCCAGCTGATTTATATGGATCGAAGCTGTCGATTGCCCATTTGAGTTTCTCTCTAGTAATCAGACCTAGTTTATTTATTGTTATATTGTTAGACTCTATTGAGTCAGAACCAGAGAATATGAAATAAAGAAGTCAATCCTCAGCTGTCAATTTGATTTGCCTACAAGCTGGAAGCGAACAGCTGATGTATTAGATTTGCAAAGTATTAGTGAAAAGCAGTGCAAAACGCACACATAGAATCAACTAGTCATTCAGCACATCATTCAGCACAGGTCTTGTTGTTGTTGCAATTCACACCTATTTCTCCGACACGAAATAAAATTACAAATACAACAATGTAAACAAATGGGTTTTGGGGGGTGAAACGTACGAAGGATTGGCTTCTTTATTTGATATTCTCTGGTCAGAACTGCGTATACTTTGGGAGCTACCTGGGAAGTGATTATCTAATAGCAAGTCGAGTGATTCCTCACAAGAGTTAGTCCAAGAGCCGTTGATAGTTTTCAGGGCACTTGGCATTATGGGGTTTGACGAGAGGATTTTTCTTAATCTTGAAGCCTCTGTCTGAGGAATCTTCTATTTTGTTACAGAAGGTTCGCCAGGATGTTCTTTTATTTTTCCTCAATTGTTTCTATATATGTCTTAAGGGATTCTTTATATAAGTCCCAGTCGGAAATTTCTTTGGAATATTTAGCTCGGTTGAAAAGTTTCCTACATTCTTCATTTTGAAATAAGAATTAATAGATATTTATTGTACATGAATATATAGAATTTTGACTTCAAAAATATTGAACATTAAATTCAAAATAACTTAATATGTACATATGTATGTAGGTATACCCAGTACAGGATCTAGCTTTGATAACATCGCCCCAAAAGCCTACCTTATTTCAAATCCGTCTCTGACTCCCTCGTACAACTCATCCTACAGAACGTTTATCTGCATCTATCACCACCGCACCGGTGACATGATGTTGCTATCCAGCTACTCTACCCAACGAATACCCAGATCTTATCGATGATGGCTTGTTTGTTTTTTATTTTTTTATTTTTGTCAGTCCATCCTCCGCCCCAAGTTTAATTGAACCTTTTATATCAGAGCGTGTATCTATGACTATTTGTTCCATGTTCGTTAAGTGGAGACTTTTTAATGGGAAATATCTCGAATTGTGTCATAATTCGAGAAATAATTCAAAAATATTTCAGAATCATTTTCGAATCATCATATCGTCGTCGTAGTCGTCGTTGTCGTTATTATAGGCAATAAATGCAATTATAGAAAATTATGTCTCTCTGGCTTCGATTAATATTATTTTTTTTTAAATAAAAATATATATTTATTTTTCCAGTTCAATGAGGGGACATAAAAAGGCAGAGGGAGTATATTCAGTCCCAAAATCGTTATGGTGATGGTGACTCTGACTACTGACCGTATCGCATTTGGATGGTTGTTCGTTTTTTTGAGAGAATGAAGCTCAAAATTATTTATTACTCAATACGACCGAATGATAAGCAAAAAAGTCGAAAATATATTTTATACTGAAATATACACATCTATACCTAGATATACACTTGAATAACGAAAGAAAGAGATAAAAAAAAATAGTTATCCTGTTGGAAGAGCCTTGGTTTCTGGGCCAGTGCCTTCATTAATAATGAAAATTTATAGCGACAATGGTTGTTAGGGAACTTGCAATGTATGTTTCTAGCGCAGGGGTTGAGGGGAATATTGTATATCTCAATTTCCTAAGTGACCAGCTATGTTTTATTTAGGGGTCAGACTGTATGGTCGTAGTCGGACTGTCTGTCGCAATGGCAAGTCGTGCTGTTGTATTGCCTTTGCCCAGTATTCAATCGCGATGCCGGCATTGTAACTGACTATACCTTCTGACACTTCGGGGAAATTTATTATGTGGAGCACGTTTCAGCAGTTGTTGTCGTTTCTGTGCAACACACATCGGCCACAAAGTTGTTCTAGCTGTATAGAAAATACACGCAGAGAAGGACTATATATGGGCCCTGTTGCCAATATTTTTGATTATTTTAAATTCAAGCCATTTCCAGCTCAAAGCTCAAATTCGAAAATAAACCATAATTCCTAACAGTTGTCACTCCAAAGGTTCAATTCTCATTTTTTTTTAAGTCACCTTTAAGTTGGAAGGATAAGCTAGATTCGACAAATTTGTCCTTCTTCAAGGCATCCTTATGACAAATTTCAGCCCTGAAGTAGATATACACGCACCTCAGGGCAGTCCATTTAGCAAACGATTCTTTTTCCCATATATCCTTTTGGTGTTCCTTTGGAGTATTTCCGATTTTTTGATGTTTTTGTTTATTTCTTTTTCAGAGATGCACTCTTACGCCCCAAAATGCTACAAATGAGAAAGACGTGATGAAAATATTGAATGAAATCGCCGGCCCAATGGAGGACGATTGGGAAAGTCCCTTAATCATTCGATGAGCCAGACAAGTGCGTTTGCTCGTGCGACAAATATCCTTTAGATTTATTTATGAAGGTTGAACGAAAAAAAAAAAAAAAATGGAAAAGGAAAGAGATTCCGTTCACATCACACGGCTTTAATTTTTATTTGCGGAGATGGATGATGCTCTTCAATTTTTGAAGTGTGGCACGCGACAACACTTTAACTATGATGGAACCAGAGAATTCTATATATCCATTTGGTCTCTGAGGAAGGGTTGCAATTCATTTGCAAAATAAATTTAATGCATTTGAAGTGACTGTCAATAAAAAAGGTTTCCCGAAAAAAAAAATGAAATAGAAGATTGAAATTTTTTGAAATGTGTTAAAAGGTAAAAATTGAAAGAGTTGTACGAGTTAGGAATACGTAAAAGAGGTGTTTTGGATTTGGGAACAAATATGTACATATTTAATATAAAGAGTGGGTACCTACTTAAAAAAGAACTCCTAATATGAACATGTGAGGAAGTATAGAAAAAATATTGCTTTTATGGAATGACTTGAGTCAACAAGAGCATTATCTGGAGCCTTATATGCTAGCTTGCATTTATGCTTTATAACTTGAATATAAGGAGTCTCTTCACTATCATTAATTTTTGCTGTAGGCCTTTGAAAACTGAAGACTTCATTAAATTATATGGATTTAACACGACAGAAAATTTGTTAGAATTTCTACAGCTGTTGATGGAAGATTAATGAAATTAATGAAATTAACAAATAAAAAACGAATAGAAGAAAAGAGTAGAAGTAGCGAGTACGAGAAATGGGTAAAAATTACAATTAAAAGTAACGAGTAGAAATAACGAGTAAAGTAATGAATGGAAGTATCGAGTAGAAGTATCGATTGAAAGTGACGAGAAGAAGCAGAAATAACAATTTAAATTAACAGGCACAGATCGAAGACAAATCGCACTTACTCACTTTCTTACTTAAGGGGGCGCTTCAGTCCAGGGTGGACCAAGGCCTCAACCAACAAGCTTCTTCCAGCCGGCTTGGTTTCTAGCTAGCTGTCTCCAGTTTTGCACGCCAAGTTGGTTGAGGTCCTCTTCCACTTGCGTGCGCCACCTTTTACGCTGTCCATCTCTTACTGCGCTGTCCCACGGGACGGGTTGGATTCAAAGTCTTTTCGGACCGGAGCATCTTAGTCGTTGGCTTTTCAATTTTGTGGCGAGCTGTGTACAGCTCGTAAAGTTCATTGTTGTATCATTTTCTCCATTCCTCATCTATGAAGACGGGACCAAAAATCACCCGGAGAATTTTCTTCTCAAAACACCCTAACACCCTAATCCACCGTTAACAGTGTTCATGCCTCTGCACCAAACATCAGGACCGGGATGATAAGCGTCTTATATAGGGACAGTTTAATTGCTCAAGAGAGGGCTTTGTTTCTCAATTGCCTTCTTAGCCCAAAGAAACACCGATTCGCAAGAGTAATCCTTCGTTTGATCGTAGACAAAGTCTCTGACCACCTCAAAATTAAAGCTGTCTATAGTGACGAAATATCGATGTTGGGTGTCCTTTCTTGTTGACAGCATATATTTTGTTTTGCTTTCATTCACCGTTAACCCCATCTTGATCTTCTTGGCTTCCTTCTCAATACTCACGAAAGCACCACTGACATCTCGCTTAGTTCGTCCAATTATGTCAATGTCGTCATCGTAAGCAAGTAATTGAACGGACTTTTGAAAGATTGTGCCTCTAGTGTTGACGTGAGAGCTTTGCACTATTCTTTCAAGAACGATATTGAAGAAGTCGCATGACAGCGCGTCGCTGTGGCTTAAACATTTTTGACATCAAAGGTTTCGGTGAGGTCTTTGCCGACCTTGATGGAGCAGCGTGCATTCTACATCGTCCTCCTGCACAAAAGGACGAGTTTGGGAGGTATGCCATAACTAGACATTGCTCGATGAAAAGGTGGTGGGTATCGATTTGAAACTCATTGGTTTTTTCCAAGATCTGCCATATTGCGAATGCTTAGTCGATGGTGGACTTCCCTGATATGGATATCTATCAGGTTGTTGACGAATGGTACGGCAGATAAGATCTTGTAGGTGATATTAACAAGACTTATGACTCTGTAGTTGGTGCAGTCCAGAGGATCGCCTTTCTTGAGGATCGGGCAAACATTGAGGTTCCATTCATCGGACATGCTTTCCTCCGACCATATTTTGCAGATGAGCTGGTGCATACTCCTAACCAATTCATTGCTAGCCGCTTGGAATTGCTCAGCCGCAAGGCATCAGCTCCAGCAGCTTTATTGGACTTAAGTTTAGATATAACTATCTTTACTTCGTCGAGATTGGATGGACGGAATTGTTGGCCTACGTTCGTCCAGGTTGAATGGTGCAATCTGCATGGTAGCTTAATTTGGTTCACCATCGTCGTTATACAACTTACAGAAATGTTTTTTTCATATTCTCAGCACCGACTGTGATTCTACAACAATGTTCCCCTGATCATCAGGCTTCGGTTCGGGCCTTGTAAACTTGGGTGGTTCTTTTTACTTTCTGGTAAAACTTCCAAACTTCATTCCTGCAATGGCATCCCTCTAATTCCCCGATCACGTGCTTCTCATGCTCTTTCTTTTTCCTTCTAAGAAGCTTGTGTTCCTCTCTCCTCTTCTATACTCGTAGAGCTCATGGTCCTTCTATGTAATGCCGCTTTGTATGCCTGTTGTTTGGCTGCATGTGCTTGCGGGCATTCTTCGTCGAACCAGAGGTTTCGCTGTAGTGGTCGTGCGAGCCCCAGCACGTCAGAGGCGGTATCTCTGATGGCTTGTTGGTAGTTCTTCCACTGGTTCTCAAAACTTGCAGTTGGTGGCATTGGACTATTAAAGAGGGTGTCAGAGACTCAATCGGAAAAGGACCTTGGGAATTCTTGCGGCTGTAGCCGTCCGACCTTAAACTTCCTCATGGTATTTCCCTGCTTTGGCTTTGGTCTGGATATCCATAGCATTACCTTGGCTACAACGAGGTAGTGGTCCCAGTCAACTTTGGCTCCTCGGAACGTTTGGAGATCCATGATTCAGGAGGAGTACCTTGCATCGATCGCAATGTGGTCAATCTGATTGACCAGGAATTCACCATGTCCCCTTGTGTATATTGAGATGGTGTCATCATCTTTCTCATCTGTGGAAGCATGCGCATATGAGACTTATGTTGGCGAATTTAGCGTTGATGCGAATTGTGTTGAGGCGCTCGCTCGTTCACATAGTTGAAACTCAAGACTTCTTGCCTAAGTCTGCCTCTAACGACGAATCCACATCCAAAAAGACGTTGCCCTTGTGGTCGGTAACAGTCACCTTACTAAATGTCAAAGTCTTTCAGTTTTCTTTTAATCAGCCCATCCCATCGCATGGATGGTGGTGATGTCTGCTTTGTAGCAGTCTAGGGCCTCCGCTAAATCTTCGTTTGCACGTGGTCTGTAGAGAGACAGAACATTCCACGTGCAGATCCGAAGTTCGTTGTCCTTAATTCATTTGCTAGGTTCGTCAACAGTTAATCCGTCCGTATCCGAGGCTTTGTTGAGCTAAATAGCTTTACGTGGTCGGGAAGTCACCACGACACGGCACGACCCCGAACCTCGAGGACCAGACCCTTTACAATATAACTCCAAGGGCGGGAGCCGGATTAAACGCTCCTTTGAGGACTGAGCTCCGAATATTTCGTAGTAGCTCGTGTAAGGTGTTCACTTAGTATTTTAACCTTACTGGAACTGTAGACGCCACCGTTGATTCCATCTGGAGAATTCTTCCGCTGCCGTCTGGATTAAGGAGAAGTGCCTTAGTGGGAATACTGCTCCTCCCTTCTCTCGGTTTCTGTCCCCTACAACCGTCCACAGGGATTGGAACCCCATCTTCAGTTAAGGGTACTAGGCACCCGATGTTCACC
Organism: Dasysyrphus tricinctus; assembly: GCA_963921185.1. Lineage (NCBI taxonomy): Eukaryota > Metazoa > Arthropoda > Insecta > Diptera > Syrphidae > Dasysyrphus > Dasysyrphus tricinctus. Next base: position 61,093,176 of record OY992533.1, read on the forward strand.
ACGGGGAGGTGAGAGTAGGAGTTGTTAGACAAAGATTCGCTTTGAAAAAAAGCTTGTGGACGCTTTCGTCCTCTTGAATCCACCATGTCTACCCTTTGAACATCAAATCAAATATACAGCGCTAAAAAAAAAACCGTTTCAAAGGAAAAGTAATTTGTTATATTTTAAGAGGACAATCTTTTCAGCCAAAAATGCCACCTGTGGTTTAGTAAATAATTAATATTGATTCCAATCCACCCTTACGGAAAATCCAGTAAATTTAACGGCTGCTTCCGAGTTCCTTCCAAGTTTTTCTGCAGCTTAAATTGACATAAGCAATGTATTTGTATATGGGTATCTTTTTATTTCTCAAAATTTGATAGCTTTTTGACAAAATCAAAATCTTCATTTACTCACAATAACCTCACTAATTGGCTGCACACCCAGTCCCAGTACCTTAATGGATATGGTCTGACTTCTGTCGTCTATCATATCAACTAAATTGAAGTTGAAGATAATAGTTATCAGCTATACGCAGGTTCCAGGAAAATTAAAGATCTGTTTAGCTGAACAACATAGGCTTACTTCTAGTGGAACGGAAAGCTTATTAAAAGCTATGACTTAGTGGCCTACCATCTCAATCTATTCTCACATTCAGAGTTTCTAAAGGACCAATCTATAATTTGACTATACTACATTTTGAAACCTATATCTTGTCCATAAATTGCTCCAATCCAATAATTGTGACACATGATGCGAACAGCAGCAGATAATATTATGTCACTTATATGTGCTGATGGTAGTGAATATTATCCCTGTTCACTTGAGTGCATCGTTGGTTGAATAGCGATGCATTACAATCTTTAGTCAAACTTGAGAAGCCTAGCAAAATTTCTATACCTGCGGACCCTACGTTCCTCCTTAAATCTGAGGGTAGAAAATAATAATTGGCATTAAGGACTATCCGTGATAATTAATTACTGCCACCACGCAGTATATATCAATTCGTGTGTGGTCTGTAACGGACTGACAAGCTGATGGTGACCTGTGGCGTGGCTCTACATCATTGCTCCACAAATCACCTTCGTCATGAATGAAAGATGCAATGATATGTGGATTAACTTGAGGTTTATATTATATAAGATATGAAGTACGAGTATAGTTGGAATTGGTGGTTCAACTGGGTGGGGTTGATGGAGTATACAGTTAATCATAAATCGTTTAATTTAAATTAACCTTCACACGTGTGTCTCTCCCATACACGTCTGAATCGTAATCATAATAATAATATAACCCAATAAATATTCGTAGTCTATTTTTATCCATATATGGATTACGGACTATCACAACACCTGAGATTGACAATTTGTCACATCCTTTGTTGCGGAATTCAATATTCCCATCCACCAGAGCCATGCCACAAACAATCAACACACAAATGGAGTTACAAATTCCAGAGAAGTCCCACTCAGCCCAGCCAAAGCAACAGCAACAGAACTCCTCCAAAACATTTCAATGATGTTCTATAAAATCGATGAATTCGACACACGTTCCAGTCACATACAAGTCGAGTATACCTACCCATACACGGGTTGGGTTGATTTGAAAATCCTGATGTGCGTTGCCTATACCCAGACCTCTAGACCCACCTATTGCCTATTATTCCTGAGCTATTCTAAGCTGACTCTATATCACCCCTCTTTCTTCCCTCCCTTCCCGATCATCCTTCAGAGAGTACAACATTCAGTATATTTATGCTTATGAAGTGAACTCCAGGTTTATCGTTCGTTGGTAGAATATACATTTTTTTTTGTTCAGTGATGGAACTGGGGGCCCTTGGGCTCAATACAATAAACATGAACAAATACGACACTATCTCCACCTATGAATGTCATTTTATGATTTACGATTCGATAAAATGAAATTTATTTCATCTGACAGTTTTCACAGCAAAAGCGTGTGTGTGCTATACTAGGTGCTCTCTGTGTTCTGTGCGCACACTATTCTGAACGATGACGATGACGACGTACACTTCGTGCTTCGTGCAGACATGGTGAGCCCAGACACAATATATGAAGAGGGAATGTTTTTTGAAATATTTTTGGTAAAAAACTATATCGATTTCATTTAAAAACTAGAACTTTAACACTTCTCTATTCTCCGCTGGGGTTGAATCAGGCAGACTTTTGCTCATGTTCTTTTGAATTTGGGAAAGGATTCGAAATAGCTTCCTATATTCCGACATGTTCTGTGTTGATTAAGACTTCCGTTCTAGTTCAAGCTGATGATTGTTGTCGAATAGCGAACAGTAGTTCAATTAAAGAAGAACTGGGACAGAAACATAATCAAATTTGAAAACAAGTACGGAGCTACAAATAAAGTCATATTCTGGAATTCTTGTCGAAAAATATCAATATCAAGATGTATGAAAGTTCTTGAGAAGATAGAAAAAGACAAGGTTCTGAAATTGGATTCTGAATAATATGAAACCAAAAAGCTTGCCACGATACCAACTTTGTGTATTTCCAAGGCTCGTCAATCAACCTTGGCTTGTAAGAAAAAATAATGCGTTTAAGACACAGCCTCTCAAATACCCGAATCTTTTCCATTTAAGATGTGGCAACATTGAACCAAATCGGACATCCATTATAGGCAGTGATCGACCGGAAGAGAGCCATGTAGCAAATCACCTTCACCTTGCTGTCAAGCCAGCTGCTATGAAACAATACAACAACCGTTTCTTCAGGCCAAAAGCTGCCCTAGCCCTGGTTAGAGCTGAATTTATTATTCCAAGCTACTTTAGTACATTTTAACTCGCCAGTGGATGTCCATTTGGCCCTACAATTACTAGCTTGCGCCAGTTCTTTCTCGTATCCATTGTGGCTCCACGCAACAGAGTCCTTAACAAGATAGTTTATGATTTCCGAAAGTTGACTTTCAACTTCAATATCGCAGAATTTTGTCGAAGTCACACTGCAAAAAAAAAATCTGATGTCCTCGACTTTTGGAGCTGTTCTCTGCGCAATTAGATCGTCGGCATACGCAATTGCCTGAGTTAGACTATTTACCAGATTGCTGGAGTAGTTGTGTAAATAATGAATAGAATCGGGAGTTAACCACTCCCTGCTGAAGACCATTTTTAATATTTAAGGTTGTGGCAGAAGTCACATTGCCACTTTTCACAACAAACTTTCTACCATTGAGCATATCATGTAACACATACAATAGTGGTTTACTAATGCCATAAGTCTGTACAGCTTTAGAAAAGGACCCTCTAACCAAACGTGTTCGAATACCTTCTCCAAATCAACCAGAAAGGCACTCATCATCATCGTGTTCTGTAACCCCGGCTGGGGCATAGGGCGTCAACAAAACATATTCATCCTTCACGGTCTGCTGCAAGGTACTTTACCTGAGGCCACGTCTTTCTCTGGGATTCTACTTTCACTAAGACAGTTGAATTACATGTTGTTCTTGGTCTTCCAACCCACGGTGCACCCTGAGGAATCCATTCAAGGAACTGCTTGCAATTTCATCGTTTGGTATCCTCAGTGTTTGACTAATCCGTTGCCACTTACGCTTTCTTATGTCAACGTCTAGCCACTCTTGACTTGTTCTGCGCCACAATTCTTCGTATGAATTTTTAGAATATGGCGTAGACAACGGTTCACAAAAGCCTGCAATTTCTTCGAGATGTTAGTCGTGACTTTCCAGGCTTCGCAAGCATATAACAGCATGGATTTGACATTGGATTCAAAGAATCTCAACTTAATGCGTAAGGAGATTTGACTGGATTTCCAAACTGAGAATAGAGTACCGAAGGCAGCATGAGCCTTTATTTGATCTACTTAACGCCCAAGTCCGTAACCATTTGCAGAAACAATTCTGCCAAAGTATGTTGTTAAACTGCTCGACTTCTTCCACTGGCGTCTCCTGTAGAATAATACGCTGCTGTGTGGAGTGGCCTGTGAGCATTATTTTTGTCTTTTTGCTATTTATTCTTAGACCACTCGCCTCTACCTTCACTTGATGTGTTTGGGACATCCCATTCAGCCCACTGATGTTATTTTCCAGGAGACATATGTCATTGGCACAATTTCTAAATGACTGAGCCATTCAAACGGTATCCATTGAATGCCCTGTCACTGCACTGTACGAACACTAGCCGTCAATACATCGTCCATCGCCAGCAGGAAGAGAATTGGCGATAAAACATCCCTTGTATTGTATCACACCCTGTTGCACTACGAAGGAGTCGGATATCTGCCCATTGTGTAAAACAAAACACCTTGCATTGTTGTAGGACTCCCTAACAATGGTAGCAATTTCTGGGGGAATTTCTCTACCAAGCAACGATCTCCATAAACATTCTTGGCTAAATCGATCGAAAACTTTCACAAAATCCACGAACATGAGGTGAAGAAGTGATTGAAATTGTTGTGAAATTATCTTAACGCGAATTAAAGTTTACGATGGCGGAACTGCAATCCGCAAACTCAATGGATTTATATTAATCCAAATAAACGAAATAATTTTATAAACTAATTAATCAACCCGAGCACAAAATCTACGTGCGCCGCGACCCAAACAGCGAAAAGAGATAAGAAAAAAGGAACTGTCAAACGAAGGGTGCGTTTAATAGAAACTTTCACAACTGACAACACATAAGGCGTTTTCCTTTGGAGGTGGCGAAGTACTTGCAAGTACTTTGCCAGCTTTTTTCAATGGAACACATCAAACTGCTTTCCCATGTAAAATGTATCTACTCGCGCATGAGAGCATGTGCAGTTGGTAGTACTAGATTAGGGTTTTCATCTACTCGTAAGTACTTCGCCACCTCCAAAGGAAAACGGCTATAAAGTGCTGCCACCCAGTAGCTCAGCAATGGGGTGGGTTCAGTAATTAAAAGAATTTTATTAATCGAATTTGACTAATAAAATGAATACAAAAAAAAAGAAATAAAATGTTAAGTATAAGTACAGGGTGTACTTACACTTAAGGTGGGCGCCAGGAATTCTTTTGTAAAATAAGAATTAGAGAATTCCAAAACTAATTTTATTGAACGAAGAAAAGAAAAAAAAAAAAAAAGAACCAGAATAAGTAAAACACAAGATTTATATGCCCAGATGGGGACTTCAATTATTTTATTTGGGAAACCTTTGGACCGAAGCCCAGGGATTAAAACCCAAAATTGTTTCGTTATATAGGTATATATAGAATACAAAATTTAAAGGGTTTACGGTGAAACGTAAGGCCCCGAGCAAAAACAAAGAAAATGGAAATGAAAATGGGTAGTTAACGAGTAAAACCGTGTCCCACAAAACCGGGATAAAACTCGAATCGAACAAACAAAATCAAAAGCTATCGAAATTGACACAAAATGAAATTATACAACCAAATACTCTACTTATTTTTTTCAAAATTTCTCGACAACTTTTTCTCAAACCACAAATACTTTTTCTCAGTTTTTTTTCTTCCAAACTTCTTCGAATTCATTTCTAAACACCACCTTTTGCTTGAATAGATCTCCAAAGAGAGAACTTTCCATGCTAATCCTATTGTCTACCTCGGCCATTCCAGTCTCTCACACATTCATACAACCAGCCAATCGTTTTCGAGATCTTCAGTCACGGGATCACGGCTTCCTGGAAAGCTACGTGCTCTCCTCGAAAACCTCCGTTCCTCCGTTGTCGAATCTCATCGAAACTTTACTCTCACACACACATTCAATGATTCAGCAAGTTGTTGGATGTCTTTCCAAAACTTGCCGAATCCAAATGGGCGCGTTCAGGACCCCTTTCAACTAACTTTTTCGAGAAAATTTAAAAGAATTAAAATCGAGAAAAAGTTTCTTCTAGGCATTCTCCTAGTTACTTTAAACTAATCGCGAGTGATTCGAAGCGCGAACCAATCTCTCCAAAACTAATACTTCGAGGTGAGAGGGGAACACATTTCTTTTAATCCTAAGATCTACTCATTTCTTTTCTTTCCGCGTGTCAATTCCGACATCTACATTCCGATCTACTATTTAAAATATTTAATTTTAAGAATATAGAAACACGTTAACAACCTATTTACTAACAAAATCATAAGCTACGTTAAGTTACGTTACGTTAAGTTTAGTTACTGATGATTTGATGATTTGTTTGTTTAGAGTTTAGATATAAGTAAGAGTCCGCCTGACTCGATTACTTCTTCAGCTCATGCGCTGGCTCCTTTGATAAGAGACCGCCCGTCTTCTTGCTGATTATGGTTCGTGGATTTTGGAACCAATTGTTCCACTCAAATGAGAAATTGTTGGAAACCTATTTTTGTTACTTTTCCAAAATACTTTAGAGTAGGTCTCTGGCTGATGGACGCCAGGTATCCACTAACTCTACAAGCATTTTGGAGCCGCAACGGAAAAAGGAAAGGCTAAAAATGGTTAAGGAGAAAGAGTAGGCAGGTGAAACTTGTTGTGGTAAATTTTACCGCAACAAAATTCTATAGAGTGCTCAAGGACGATACGCAGGGTGCTGATTTGGTCGACACGCGATCGACCACTGTGGCTTCCGCAGCTTGATGCCTCTTAAGTGAAGACTCGATTCTATCCTTCATAAGGCTGGCGATGGCGACGCTCGAAAATGATGGTTGTCATTAGTTTCGAAAAAACGGACAAAGCTGTAGAATACCGCTGTTACCGGATTGGCTTTCAGGCATCCAGCTGGAGATATATTGATATTTGAATTTCTGATACAGAAGGGGGTCCGCTGTCAATACCCTTATAGAACTAGGACCTACGCATCTCGTCACTTCTCACACAGCGATAGACCCTCTTATGTGCAATGCGATACTCGCTTCGCAATTCAGCCTTTCGTTGAACATCTGCTTCGGCATTTATTAGCATTTTCAACGATTTGCGAAGTTCGATTTTATCCCAGGTGTCTTGGGATATCCAAGAGCCTCTAACTTCCATCCGCTTGGATACAGTTTCGGATCCAGCCTCCATAAAAACATCTTTTATTTCACCCTTAATCCCATCAATGGGCAGGTTCGGCTGCGTATCTTTAGCGATCCGGATTTGCTTGTGTTGTTGTAATTCTTTATTAAAAAAAACAGCTGATGTCAGCTGATGCAAAAACAACTCAAGGTATCTGATCTGAATTTTTTTGGATTATGGATAGCCTATCGGTTAGATGGCGGAACGCGAGGAATTGTTGAATTCCGTTTAATGGCGAAACTTTGTCGTTAAGGGTGATGACATATAGTTATGACAAATGTTGGAGTCATTTAAAGCATTCGTATTGAATTTTGGACTTCTTGCTGCATCCTGCGCTTGTCTTTGTACGGCAGCGCTGCGTAGTTTGAGACTCATCAGAACCAAATGGTGGTCGCTTCCCATATCGGCATTTCTTACACTCCGGACATCACACATGGACTTCCTCCATCGCTGCTGAATCATGATATGATAAATTTGGTTTTCGGTTTGACCATCCGGATGCACCCAGGTAATTTTGTTGCGCGTCTTATGCTTAAATACAGTCCCACCTATCTCCAGACGATTAGCGTTACAAAAGTCGACAAGCAAATTGCCATTTTCGTTCCGTGACGCCAAGCCATTTTTTCCATCACGCATTCCAGACCGTAATAGTCTGATCCAACTTGGACATTGAGGTCTCCCATGACGACTATGATGAGTGTAGAATGCCGTTTTGTCTTCCTCGGTTGCTTCATTTGTGGGGGCGTAGTACCGAATAATTGTTATGTTACGAATTTTTGAACGAAACCTTTTTTTCCTAGTTTTTAAATTTATTATATTATTTATTTTCATGAGTTTCTACAATCTTGATGAGGTTTACAGAAAATTAGAGTGCACTTCATACCGATCTACCCACCAGGGTGTCAGTTCTCGATCTGTGAAACTGTGAAGTGATAAATATTCTCGAAGTCTGAAAAAATGAAAACAAATGCCAAAATGTTTTCATATGATAATTCTTTTATCACAATCATTTCATTCTGTGAAAACCTATGAAAAGAAAATGATAAACACAAACAAATTGTACTCATTTGAAACACCCAAGTCGCCATCTTGGTCTTTCTTTGACGTCACAATCATCTTTTTCTATGAGCAAGTGGTAGCATTTTTCATGTTAGTACTTTTTAGTACTCACTTTGACAGCTGTTTGTCATAACGAGTTCGGGAATTGCCTTGCGCGTGTTTGTGAAGTGATAAAATGATAAAACTCTGTGAAAACTGAAATGATAACTTTGTTTTGATTTCACAGTTTCACAGATCGAGAATTCACCCCCAGGTCACACAAATCAATGTGAGTGGATGAGTTTGACACTTGAAGAAAGTAATTATCACAACAAAAACATAAATGTTAAAAAAAGAGCCAAGTTCTTATATGTACAAGAAACCTGTACGTAAAAAGTCAGCCAAAAAAAGTAATGAGATCTAAAATATATGCCAAGTTTTAAGTTCATAAAGCTCAATATCAAATATCTTAAGTACAGAAATATCAAAGCAATTCCAAATCATGACAGAAATTTGGTATTTAATGATTACTGATTAAAATATGGTGGGTTCACTGGTCAAGTTTTCATACATTTTAAAATTGTGATTAAATAGGTAATTAAGAGAAAACTTGCCAAGTAAATCCACCAAATTTTATTCAGTAATCATTAAATACCAAATTTCTGTCATGATTTCTCTACTTAAGATATTTGATATTGAGCTTTATGAACTTAAAATTTGGCATATATTTTAGATCTCATTACTTTTTTTGGCTGACTTTTTACGTACAGGTTTCTTGTACATATACATAAGAACTTGGCTCTTTTTTTAACATTTATGTTTTTGTTGTGATTTCACTCCTTTTTGCAAAGATAAACTTTACCAGGTGAAAATCAAGCCTTAGGGCCTTACAAAGTTGCATAATTCTACGACAACCGAAAGCGCTCCATATAAATAATAGCAATTCTGATAAAGTGGGTGGATGGCGCACCCCCGAATGCAAAGTTCCAATTTTTCAATTATTTTTTTCTTTCTAAGTACTTCAAGCCCTACCAACCTACCAATTTTCATTGTTCTACAACAATCAGAAGTGCTCCATATAATTTATAAGATTTTTTAACAAAGTGGGTGGATGCCACGCCCCCTAGATAGAAAATAGCATATTTTCGATTTTTTCCTTTGTATGCACCACAAGGTCTACCGTTGTGCGAAATTTCAAGTTTTTTTTTTTTTTTTTTTTACACTATCAGATCTTTGCCGAAGAGAGCTTAATACAAGCAACATCTTTCTACGATGTCTGGAAGTGCTCCATAATTTTGATGATCTGTCAGTGAGTCAGTCAGTCAGTTACGGTTCTTGCGATTTTTGAAGTCCTATATCTCGGGAATTACTAATGCTAAAGAGTTGAAATTTGGTGAGCCACCTGTGTTTGATCAGCTCAGCAAATACTGCGAATTTGAAGTTTCTGACTTTATTGGTACTGAAGTTAGAGGGGGGTTGAAAATCGCCTGAGTTTGTTCCTAAGGGTGTAGTGCCGCGAACTTGGCTGGGCACTACCGTGCCCTTTGATACTTCTTTCACAACTGCACCACTGTCTCCAACAGCGGATAATTTGGAACCTTCTGAAATGATGTTATGCAGTTTGTGGCTGTAGCATATGGTGTCCTTACAGTGTTTTTTAATTCCCTCTGGATCTGCGTAACACCAACACCACCTCGAACTTCGGAAGCATACGACTGGCCCATCGGTATGTTCCTATATTCCCACACATGAGGTTCGAGTATAAGTGAAAATTTCAGCTTCTTTTTAGCTGGGACCATATATTTTCCAACGGTTATGCCAGTTAAAGGTAGGGTTACCAAATTCAGAATGACGAAAAGGGTGACAAAAGGAGTTTTTTAGGGAGAACAAGTGTTCAAATCCTGCGGACAAAATATGTTTTTGAAAAATATAACACCAGAGTAAAAAAAAAGTGAGGTAAAAAAAGTTTTATTTGATTTTTTATTATAGTCCAGTAACTATATACATTAGACCTTGCGTCAGGTCCGGTAGTTCTGATTTTTTGCTGAGTTGTTTATGATGTTGGCTTAGTATTAAATCTGATTTTTCGACCTCAAGCGCCGAACGCAACATTGGTAAAAATCCAAAAAACCGCGAATTTTTCGCGGTTTTTTTACTTATTGGCTATTTTAACCTTTAAAGCCTGGTTTTCGATTATAACTTTGCTCTACCATTTTAAAATAATTAAATGGGCTTCAATTTGAGCTAAAAATCAATTCAAATTGTGAATTTTTTCATCAACTTTTGAATTTAGAATGCTGCAAATCGAGTTGAAGGGGGCTTATTCACCCCTTGTGTGAAATCGTTTGCCCCTTTTCAATGATTTTTGTATACTGTGTAGCGTTTCATATTGGCTTTATTTTAAGATCTTAATCATGAAGATCGGGTGAGTAGAAACGGAGTTATGATTTTTTAAAGTCAACCATATAAAACCCGAACTAAAACAGTACTCAGTTCAGTACCCACCAGTGAGTTATCTGAAGCGAATGTTTTAGTTCGAGTTTTATATAGTTGACTTTAAAAAATCATAACTCACCCGATCTTCATGATTAAGATCTTAAAATAAAGCCAACATGACACGCTACACAGTATACAAAAATCATTGAAAAGGGGCATACGATTTCACACAAGGGGTGAATAAGCCCCCTTCAACTCGATTTGCAGCATTCTAAATTCAAAAGTTGATGAAAAAATTCATAATTTGAATTGATTTTTAGCTCAAATTGAAGCCCATTTAATTATTTTGAAATGGTAGAGCAAAGTTATAATCGAAAACCAGGCCTTAAAGGTTAAAATAGCCAATAACTGAAAAAACCGCGAAAATTTCTCGGTTTTTCGCGTATTTCACAAAGTTGCGTTCGGCGCTCGAGGTCGAAAACTTGGATTATTGATAAGGCCAACATCATAAACAACTCATCTAAAAATCAGAACTACCGCATCTGAGGCAGAGCCCTCCCACCCCGAAGAAAAAGGATACTAGACTGAAAACAGTGAAGTTGATCATGTTAATTTCAGTTTTCTCAAAAACTAGAAGTCATTTTAGCATTTGGTTTTCAGTTTTTAACTAAGAATCAATAAGGGCATTGAAAATCAAAATCAAAAATAGTACTTAATACCATAAAATAAAAAAAAAATTGATTAACAAAAAAAAATTTTCTTTTTCTCAAAATTTTGAGTTTGAAAGTAAATTTTTCAAAAACTATCAGCTAAAAAAACTTTATTTAAAAAAAAATTAAAGAATGGATTTCTGGCTTTGAGATGAGGAATGGATTTTCGTCCAGATATTACCATTGTATTTTTATGGTTATTTTTCTATTTGAAGTCAACTTTTCTTAAAATTGCCCCTCCCGCCTAAATGGGGGGATATATACCCCCCATCCGGTACTATTGTTTTCTTCTTTTGGCCCAATCTACACGCTCTATTGCTTTGATGCAGCATATGTCAAAGACCATGTTTTTGTTATTATACTGTTTTATATACTACTTGTTGTTTTAAATTTTTTATTGCTATATTTTGAAATGCCGTCCCTTGGAAACCGTTATGTCTACAGAACCGGCTTTAGACTCAAATTGAAGCAAATTTAGTAAGGTTGAAATCGTAGAGCAATGTTTTATTCGGAGGTTAAGGCGTAATGGTTAAAATAGCCAATAAGTGAAAAAACCGCGAAAAATTCGCGGTTTTTTGGATTTTTACCAATGTTGCGTTCGGCGCTCGAGGTCGAAAAATCAGATTTAATACTAGGCCAATATCATAAACAACTCAGCAAAAAATCAGAACTAACGGACCTGACGCAAGGTCTCAGTACTATGAAACTACAAGGTTACTGGACTATTATAAAAACAATCAAAAAAGACCATCAAACTGACAGATGAAGGAAAACTTTTGGGTCTGAAGAGCCCTACACACGATCAATGTTTATTGTCAATATTCAGTGAAAAAGTCATTTTTCGCTGAGTATTGATCGTTCGTATGCTCTTCAATGTCATTGTCAATGAACATTGACGACATTGATGAGAACCAAAATCGATTTGGTTTTCTTCAATGTAAATGTCACTTGTTGGCTATGTTGACATTTAACTTGTGAAGCCGGTGGCAAAAATAATACAAAATAAAAATAAAATGTAGATTTTCCGCTTAATTCTCGCGATTTTCGAAAGAAATTTTTATTTAGCAACATCTTCTCTACTACCCAATTTTGTTATTCCTTCTTTTTTATTTGCTGATACACCCAATGCAGCCCTCTTGCAGCCAATTCAAACAGTTTTACGTAAAATTATTGTCAATTTTCATTGATACGTGTGGAGGCAATTTTGCATCAATGTTTTTTGACAGAAAATGTCTTCAATAATTATTGTCAATGAATATTGATCGTGTGTAGGGCTCTTGAAGTGAGATGCAGTTCAATAAGTGGATGCGTTCAGCTTTAAAAGGATTTTTTACTTTAAATAAGTGTATTCAAAGAAAATCTTTTTAAAAATATGTAATGAATATATTTTTACAGTTTACAATTGTGCAATTATACATTTTCAAAAACATCATCTGCGGTGCAATTGTTCAATAAAAACATCGAGTTGAGCAGCCAGAGAAAGTTTTCGTAATTGTCAAATGCGTTTGCAATAAAATTGAATGACGTTGATTAAAAAGATTTTGTAAAATCAAACCGATAACATGTAGTTTTCAAAAGCAATATTCGCGTTAAGGAATGATGATCATTTGACAATTGAACTGACGTTGATCTGACATTTTCAAAAACGGCCAAAAACAACTATCGTTAGGTGTAGAAGATCCATCCAACTTCCTTTGGGCAGTGACTTCTGTAGTCGTTTCCTGGTTTCTCTCCAATCTTCGTCATCGAATTCGTACTCTTTACAAGTTTAATAATATGGAACACGGAAGTTCGTAAGACGCGTCCACCCAAGTAGCAAAACCCACACGAATACTACCCATCAGAAATGTATCTATGGCTAAAACAGATGTGCAACGCGTCTGCACGCATCGCTGCGTACAGTGTCGCGCTTGAAACAAAGGTGCAAACTCTTAATAGCATAAGTCGCCCAGAGCTTCTATTGGCGATGTCGGAACTCGGGATCCCGAAAAAACTGATCCACCTACGCCGCATGACGTTACAAAATACGCGGTGCAACGTGGAAATGGGTAACAGCTCATCTGAGTTATCATATGATTTCTTCAACCTAGTCCTGGAGCAGATAGTGCGCAAGTGTGGTGTTAACATATGGTCTTGAAGTGAAAGAGGACAAAACAAAGTATATGCTATCAACTATCAACAAACAAAGCCTCATCTGTCACTGTTGGTAGCAGTAATTTCGAGGTAGTCAAGGAGTTCACCTACCTCGGAATAAACATCAATTCCACGAACGACACCTAAGTGGAAATCCGACGAAGAATTACCCTAGCGAAATGCTGCTACTTCGGTTTGGTCAAACAAATGGGTTCAAAACTCCTTTCTCGAAAGACAAAGTGCACGCTATACAAAATACTAATTTTACCAGTTCTACTCTACGGCACCGAGTGCTGGGCGATAAGTAAATAAAATGCACGACTGGATCGCACGTACTTGCTCTTATGTTCAAGATGTGTGGGGCTTAAGAACTTTAAAAAATATTCAAGTAATTATAGAAAAAGTATAAAAAGCATTTAAATCGTTCTTTTAATTGTATAAACAGCCTGATAAAAAACTTAGAGCTCAAAAAAAAGTATGCCATTTGATTACTTGAAAAAATTTGAATAAATGCAAAAAAGCAAAATTAAAAATCGTTGGAGCCGTTTTCTTAAAAATTAATTTTTTATATATAAAATTTTTGTAACATTTTTCAAAAAAAAATTTGGTATGCCAATTTTGAGTATATATTAATATACATTTAAAACTGAAATTTCAAAATAATTCATAAACCCGTTTTTGAAATATTGAATTTTCAAAAAAAAAATTTGAATCTTTTTTTAAAAATCCAAAATTTATTTTTTCAAAAATTTTGGTATGCAGTATTATTTATTTTCTAACAAAGCTTTTGTGCAAAAAATTTCATTGAAATCGGATGAGCGGTTAATGAGGAAATCAAAAATAAAAAACCGTTATATGGCAGGTACCGTTAATAAATATTTTTGGTGATTTTTTTTCTTATTGAAATTTACATCATGTCTACAGTAATACTCTGATTTTTTTTTATCAAAATCGTTGGAGCCGTTCGTGAGATAAATAAGCTTTTCCTTAACGGTTGGATGGCAAGTACCGTTATTTTTTGAACTAAAAAAAAAAATTCAATTTCTCCTCTGGAGAGTTATAAAAAAACCTTAAGTTCAAAATTTGAAGAAAATTGCTTCAGTGGTTTAGGCTGTAGGTTCAGGTACATACAGACAGACAGACAGAATTGTGCCACCCACTTTTTTCGTGTTCTCTATCATCGTAATGTCATGTTTGATTGTTATCTCGAAATTTTTTTTTGCACGAATCCAAAACTTGCCCTATAGTACCTATGTATATCGCAGGTAAAAAGGGTAATTGATACTGGGCACTTTCGAGAGAAAAATTCTTCGGCGGATATTTGGGTCATATATGCGAAGAAGGCGATTGGAAGAGAAGATTCAATCGTTAATTGTACGAGCTGTACCAAGATGTGGATGTAGTCCAAAGAACCAAAACGCGTCGAATTCACTGGATCGGCCACATCGAGCGTATGGACAACAACGCTCCAGCCAAGAAAATCTTCAAATCCCAGCCCCCAGGTTCGAAATGACCACGAAGACCGAACTTCCGCTACAGGGACCAGGCGGTTACAGACGCAAAATGTGCCTGGTTTCGATGACTGGAGGGAGCGTGCGAGGGACTGCAACCGATGGAAGACCGCAATATCTCAGGCAGAGACCCTTCATGGAACGGGAGCCGGATAAGTAAGTAAGTACTAAGTAATCGGACGATTTGAAGGCTATTTGTGCATAGTTAAACCTTTCTTTACTTAACCTGGTCAGCAGCCGACGAACAACCACCCATTGGTGCAACGCTTCCCAGAAAATTTAGAAATATAGACATCGTGCAGCTCTGGGCTACATGTGGCTCTTGAGTTTGTCGGCTCCCATTTATTTACTTTTGCTGTATGAAAAAAGCTGCACTTTTTGTTTAAAGCATTAAGGTAAGGCTCAGCTGAGAGAGTTGAGATACATCCATATTTTATGCAACGTTCGTTACTGGCCAGGGGGGGGGCAATTGCACCCATTGCCCGCCTCCCTGCACCTGACCTAGATGTATCAGCTGTTGCCCATCGGTGCCTATGCTTATCAATGTCAGTGATGAGTCCTTATTAAGTAAACAATAGAACTACCAAAATTTATTTTAAAATGAGATTTGACTTCAAAGCATTTCTCTGTACATTTTGAAGTCCATAAAACATTTTATTGGGATATTTAAGCATGATGAAACTTTAAGCCAAAATGTTGAATTACTATATTTTATGTTTATCTTTTTGGACTATAAGACGTGTAGCTTCGAAAGTGTGTCCCTTCTCCTAAGCCACTGTACTGGTTCTGTCCATCGCGTCGTCGTCGGTCGTTTCGGTGGTGTGTCCCTCTGTCCATTTAGCAAAAGTATCTTTCTCTAAACATCATACCTACTAACTGGTGTTGTTTTGTTGCGATAAATACACACGATAAATCGAAATTAATGTGTTTGTGCCAAAAGTCAACCCGTAGTCGATATATTTCCAACTAAAGTTCCTGTGTGTCAGTGTGTGTTGACTGCAGGCGAGAGAAACAAAATTATCCACACACAATCATAGGGAGAAAGATACTTTTCGGAAACATGAATTGCAATGCAGCAGATGCAGTGACTGAAAAAGTGAAGTAAAGTAAGTTTGTAGGTAACTACTGCTGTGCAGATTTCACCTGAATGCACAAAATTAAAGTTTCTCCACAACACTCGGACTTCGGACTCATGGTGTCTCAATATTTTTTTTGTTGTTTTCTTCAAACTTTCAGCACTGATGGGCACGTTCAGTTCATCATTATATAGAAACTAAAACTTAGAATACAAATATCGAAGAACCCACTCGTCCTTGTGCTCCTTCCTTCTCCTGCATCACGCATATCAGGCACAAAACGAAAGCACACAAAATTTAATTTTAAACCAAAAGTGCCTCTCTCTAGTGATTGCTAATTGTCTCCTATTATTTTGTAATTTGGCTGCTTTCAATCGAAGGTGAAATTCAATTAACAGGCAATGCTGAAACCACTAGAAGTGTTTTACCCCCATGTCGCCCATGCAGAGCAACCCAGGCATCAGGCACTCACTGTACCGCATATACCTACTATACACCCCACCATACCATCCCTCACGATGTCTTTATTGGCCTTAACAAAACTTCCTCCTCATTTGCCATCATGCATACGAATTTAAGAAGAAAAGTGGTGGCGGTAAATGGATGATGTTGGTAGAGGGTTCCTGGATGGAGCTGATGGTATGGTTCTATGAGCTACCTATCCTGTTCCTGATGAAAGAAGAAAGGGGCCAAAATTGAGTTTAAAACAGTCTTCCGGAGTAACCAACTCTAGGAAGGTATAGCTTTTGCTACCTTTTCCGTCTTTTCATAGTGTGTACGTGAAATTGAAATAATAAAACACTTAGCAAGGATATGAAAAAATCAAGTAGCACTAGCAAAGCAACCAACCAACCAACGACTCGAAGAACTCTAGCAACCAGCACTCCAGGAACAACAACAGAACAGCAACAGTAAACCTACCGCGAAATGAGTAGATGACGGTATAACTTTTTTCTTCCTGTTCTGGCAGTTGTTGTTGTTCTGTTTTATATACATATTAATAGTCGACGAGTCTCGCGGTCTTGAAGTCTCGTCTCGTTGGTATAATAATCTTGCTCCAACATTGTTACAATAGAAGCCACTTTTAGCATGCAATCAATTTTTATTATATTCAACCTCTCTCCCGGACAGAGTGGAAAAAGTTTTAAAGGTTCAACGCATTTGTGAGTTAATATCCACTTCTACACAAAAAAAAATAGAAAACACCTCATTACAGTCGAGGACACAAAATAGGTTCAAGTTAAGGTGCAATAGTCTTTTAAAGGAACATTTTGACAAGTTTTCCAAGTTCCCAGTATAAGGAACGACCTGTGATGGAGAACACAGAGAGCGTTCTTCTTTTTTTTTCATCTTTGACAGGATCCATGCTTATGCTTGTTATGACTCTGTCACTACTCACTATAAAGAGACAATTTGATTGCTCGTCAGAAGGCTTTGCTACTCTGTATGCATTTTTTGCCCGAAGAAGCAGTGATTGGCAAGTATTTTTCTTCGTTTGGTCCCAGTGGTGGTATCGTTGTCTGAGCTGATAGCTGAGCATCTACATACAAAGTTCCCTTCTGGCTCTGGAAAATACCACGCTATATTTTTAATATTTTACTATAGAATTTTGACAAATACATATTTACCTTCTTCCCAGCTTGGAAAAAATTCTTCAGGTGCGAATGGCAACAGCTGCGATATTTTCAGCAGAACGGCTTCTCCCTGGCCGACCAGTCATGCACCTAAGCATCTCATATTGTCTCATACTCTTCTAGCTTAACGTCCGTCGTAGTTTTGGTTTCAGAAGACCGGAAAATCTGTGCCAAAATTCACGTTATGCTAACAAGACCGACGAATTATTCCGCAAAAAAGCGAAAATCGCTTACTTCGCAGATGTAAAAGTATAATTGACATTTGACGCCATTTTTGCAAAAATTATAGCAAAGATAGAGTTATGACTTCTGTGACACTTTGAAGGTACTTGCAGCTTTGGACAATTGCTAGCACACCATCAACATTAGATTTCTTCATTTCTTCATCTAATTTTGTTCATATTCTTCCAGAAATCAGGAACTTCACTTGCACAATAGTACCCAGCGACTCGGACCATGAAGCTGTTCAACTAAGCATCAGACTCCATCAACCCATCTTCCTAGTGACAGAACCAGTAGATAACTTCATCAACTACAGGAGACTGAGACACAGGCTACAAGGAGACGTTGAAGACACCATAATGTTGTCACCTGAAAACAGGAATCTGGACAATATTGCAATTGAAACTGCCATTGACTGTCTGAAACTGGCTGTTGCAAACGCATTGGATAACCAAAACAGTCCAAGGCGTCAAAAGACAGATATCAGCATCTTCCCCAGTATATCCAAAACCTATATGCCCACAGGCAACGACTTAGGAAACAGATGCACCAGCGAGAACTCAACACAACTAACAGCAACTACCAGACAGTGTGGAGTGAACTTCAGTGTGTCAACATTTTGTTCCGGAATTCCATGCAACAACACAACAACAACCAGTTCCAGAAGAGACTGCAGTCAATCAAATCTGGACCTGACACCTTCAAGAACATCAACAGACTAATCGGCCAAAAATCACCAATGCCTGAGATGATCATCACCAACAATGGAGAAGCAACGACGGTACAGGACAAAGTTGAAGCCTTCGAAGGAAGCTTCATGTCAAGTCCATCAGATGATCCAGTCTTCTTTGGTGAAATTGAGGTAGACAATTTTGCCCAACTTGGACAGAGCCATGTTTAGCGACACCAATTCTGCAAGTGATCTAGTCGACAGCCCAAACTTGAGCACCCCAGAGGAGATAGCTGAGATAAATCGCAATTCCAAACCAAAGAAGTAAGCTGGACCGGATGGGGTATCCAGCTTTGTTCTTAAAAGGCTTCCACTAAAGGTGATGGTGTTGTTAGCCATCATATTCAACAACTGCATTAACAATAGTTACTTTCCCCAGAAGTGGAAAACTGCAAAAATCGTGGCTATTCCCAAGAAAGGTGAAATGAACATGATCACCAACTACAGGCCGATATCTCTCCTCAACAATCTAAGTAAGCTCTTGGAAGGGCTGATACTCAGGAAGCTCAAGAAGTTCTGCAGTGAAAACAACATCATCCCAGACATGCAGTTTGGTTTCCAGGAAAAACACTCCACCCTGCATCCACTCTTGAAATTTCATCACGACATCACCATAGCACCAAACATCAGAAATCAAGTTACTGTCGGATGCTTCCTTGATGTCGAGAAAGCATTCAACAGTGTATGGATTGAAGGCCTTATGCATAAACTCCACATATTAGGCTTTCCTTTAGCGCTAATCAAAATTATATTTTCTTTTCTTTCTTCCAGGAAATTTTTCGTGCAACTAGATACCTGCAAATCGACAGTGAAGAGCATCAGGGCTGCGGAGTTGCCCAAGGGTCGAAGCTTGGACCACTTCTCTATAACATCCATGACCTCTGACCAACCAATTTCAAGTGAATGCGAGAACCTTCTCTTCGCTGATGACTTACTTACATATTGCTCATCATCCTCTCCATTGATAGCTGTTCGAGAAGTCGAGGCACATATCCACAAACTCTTCCAATTTTACACCAAATGGGGTATCTGGAGCAACTCATCCAAATCGGAGCTTGTCTGCTTCAGTAAACCAGGGGGCAGACATGGTCGCTCAGCTGGAAGCTGTAGAAGCATCACTCTAGCACTTCCAGACAGAACTGATGCTAATCAGCCAAACGCAGCGCCAAATACCTAGACATCAACTGCTGAGATTCAACCCACATTCACATAATGTCCTCAAAAATGCCAATTTTGCTTTCCGCCGCCTCTACCCGCTGATGAAGAAGAAAACTGGGCTAAGCCAACAGACAAAAGTTTTAATTTATGAGCAACTCCTGAGACCAGTCATCAGTTACAGCATCTCAGTTTGGTTGACCATTTCCAAAACGGTTATGAAGGAACTACAAATATTCGAGAGGAAAATCCTGAGGATCTGCACTGAGCTTTACTTCGATCGTCAGCGGCGTAAGCATTTCAAGAACGAGCAACTCTACTCGGGGACTAAGGTAGTCCCTCTGGACAAGTACTTATTGATATTTGCCGATAAGCTGGCTGGTGGATATAACTCCAACAACCAACGATGAAGCAGTACCCTTCTACTCTGACCCAGGGTCAGCACATTATCTCGGCTTATCACCAACTCTACCCCCACCCAAAATAAATATACCGCCACTGTACAACCGGGACTGAACAACCCGAGGACGACAAAGTCAAGCCGACTTTTAATTTTAAGTTTTTACATTATGTATATTATAAATCTTATTTGTATTTTATATTGAATCAACTGGCCAGTTTATATTTCTGAGATCTCAGAGGGCTCAGAGGACTCTGAAATATAAACACGATTCCTCACAAAAATTCCTCACATTTCCCCTTAAAAACTGAGACTGAAATTTTTTGGATTCCCTTGCTCAATTATATTTTGTCGCAGTTAATTACATAAGAAGAAAAGAAAAAGAGAGATGTTTTGACTTCTATTTGAGGAATCATGTTTATATTTTATCCTCCGGCTCTGTCAAAGAAAGGAGAAAAATTACTGAGCGCTCAAGAAATATAAACTGGCTAAATGTATAGCGTTAGGCCCCTTATGTACCAGCAAAATCTTATTATTTATCAATGTATCTTATAGTTATAAATTATATTTTAAGCCAATTGTTAATTGAAATGTTCAATAAACAAAAATTGAAAAAATTGCATGATGCTAGCAGGAAACATATCCTATTATCCCACTCAGTTTTAAGAAAGATGAGAACCATAACCCGATGCTCTAATCCAAGGTCTTTAGCTTTATTTTTCCATTAAAAGAATAAATGATTTTACTTCCTAAACGTCTCAAAATCAATCATTACAATTTTCAATTATGAGTTTCAATGATAGCTATAACTGGCCCCTAAAGCTCTAAATTATGCAATGGTAAGGAAAAAAAGAGGTAGTACCTCGTGGCTTGATGGTTAGTGCGTAGGACTGTCATGCCGAAGGTGTGGGTTCGATTCCCAGCCGTGCTACCTAAAAACAGAAATGTTTTATTCGAGGTACTGCCTCTTGCGAGGAACTGACAAATCCTCCAAGAGTAGATAGATAGATAGATAGATAGATTGTGATTTATTATTAGTTCTTTTCTTGTATGTTACATAATTTTTTTTAACAAAATCAGTTTTGCATGGCATTGCCGTCTGCCTGATTAACATTTGATTATACAATTTTAATAAAGTTTCTATTTTAAAGTTTTAAATTAATATTTAACATTTCAGAAATAAGTAATTATAATTAAGCGCTATGAGTAATGACTTAATTCATTTTTTTTTAATGCAAGTAAATGTTTGTTGGGTTTCTAGAAATCCTCGTTCATTATTTTATTTCGGTATGTTATTGCTGTTATATAGTAATAATATAATTTTTTGATATCACTTTCACAGTTAAGGAGAGCTTCAACTTCTGCTTTCGTTTTTATATCGCTGCCTAGATAGTATCTTCGTATCTCCTTGAAAATAGGGCATCTCCCAATAAAATGGATAATATCTTCCCGCTCCGATAGGTTACAGAGGCTGCAATAAATTGGCAGATCAATTCGATGTGGTATATAATTAAGCGTTATAATCTCTCCTCTCATTTTGAAGATCGAAGATATTAATTTTTGGCTGTTATTATTTTTGAAATAATTTTGTTCACACAAGTTATGGTTCAACAGGCTATAAACAGATCTATGCACTGAAGAAGTGGCTTTATCAATACAATCCCTTCTGTATTGCTCGTCCACTTTCAAAATAAGATTATAGAGCACTTCCTTCGAATATCTTCCATTTTGGGCATCTAGATTTAGCTCCATTCCGCAGTAGTTTGAAAGGTCCTCCAGCTTTTTGTACCACAGTATTTTACTTTCGATTGCCTATTTAGCTATTATATTGGGAAGTCTTTCGTCCGACATCCCTAAAATTTTTATGACGTAGTCAACGTGAAGCTTTAACGTTCTTACGAATAATGGAGACAACCCTGTTTCAATATTTATCATATAATTCGGCGTTGTGCTTGGTAAACTAAAACATCTTTTGATATAGTATCTTTGGAGTTTTTCCACAGTTTCAAATTGATTGTATCCCCAAGTTTGTGCTGCATACATCATGATAGATTCCGATACCGCACCGAAAACTTTGTGTTTCACACTATGATGAACAAGTTTGTTAGAAAAACATTTTTTCCAAGTAGCGCATATAGCGCTTTTTGCCTTAACCAGCTTTTCTTTTAGATGTGGTTCCATACTAAGATTACTTGTAATCGTCACTCCTAGATATTTGTATCTGTTCACTATTTCGATAGGCTCTCCGTTGAAATACCATTTTTCATTTCTGCAAGTTCTTCCCGATCCTTTCTTGAAAATCATTATTTTTGATTTGGCCAAATTTACTGTCAAACTCCATAACTGGCAGTACGAATAAAGACGGTTTATCATCAATTGTAACGTTTCCGGTGAATATGCGAAGAGGACCACATCATCAGCAAATAGCAAAGCCTTTATCAAGGTATTGGCAATTTGTATTCCACCAGGTAAGAAATCAATGAGATCATCGATATATAAAGCAAATAGATACGGGCTCAAAGTGAACCCTTGCCTTACACCCATTTTAGTTACAAACCATTCCGAAATGCTATCACCACTCCACACAGCTGAATAGGTCTCCTCATATATGTTTTCCAACACTCTTCCAAGCCTATGACTCAATCCTGAGTTGCATAGCTTAAGAAATAAAGCTCTTCGGTTAATTGTATCAAAGGCTGCCTTGAAATCAACGAAAAAGGCGAATAATTTCTTTTTTTGATCAATAAATGTACCAGCGATACTTTGCAGCACAAAAATATTATCGACGGTTGAATAACCATTGCGAAACCCTGCCTGAAACTCTTTGACTAGTTTATGGCTTTCTATCCACTGTCCCATTCTATTATTGACTACTTTTGTAAATATCTTATACGTAGCGTTAAGGAAAGATATTCCTCGATAATTTGCTGGGTCAGATATATTACCTTT
This sequence comes from Dasysyrphus tricinctus, assembly GCA_963921185.1. Lineage (NCBI taxonomy): Eukaryota > Metazoa > Arthropoda > Insecta > Diptera > Syrphidae > Dasysyrphus > Dasysyrphus tricinctus. The sequence goes on from OY992533.1 coordinate 61,116,128, forward strand.
TTTATGAATAGGGAATATAATAGCTTCCTAAAATTGCTTAGGAATTTCACCAGTTTCCAATATTTGATTAAAAACATTCGTTATTATTTTGATAAGATCATCTGTGGCATATTTAAAAAACTCTATAGGTATACCATCTGCTCCTGGTGCCTTTCCATCCTGTAAATTTTGTAATGCTTTCAAAACTTCTTCCTGTGTGATAGAAGCGTCTAATATTTCATTGGTATGCCATGGTAGTGCATAATGCATAGTAAATTGGTTTGTCGATGGATCCAAAAGGTTTCGAAAATGGTCTGTTAATATGCTGGCATTTAAATGGCTCCCGATCTTTGGTTGTTTGCCATTAAACTTATTTATCGCCAACCAGAACTTTTTAGAATCCTTATAGCCTGTTAGATTAAGAGCCTCCTCTTCAAAATATCTCCTCTTTTTTTCCTTGCAAGTTTTTTTGAATGAGCTATTTGCTTGAATGTAAAAATCTTTGAAGGGTAAACTTCCAAACTTTCGGAAGGCCTTAAGCCACCCAAACGATATGCGCCTTGCATTTTCACATTCCTTATCAAACCATTTCTCTTTATACGTTGAAGTTTTTTTATGAAGTAGTCTATTATGCGGAGATGATCTTTTTATTATATCCTCAATATCATTCATGTTTATGTGTAAGGCTGAGTTCAAATTGAGTTCAAGCTTGTTTCTATATTCAACTGCTTTATTTTCTTTCCACTGAAGTTTGGAAGGGGCTTGCATAATTCTGGTATCTCTGCATTCATTTGCTACAGTTCCAAATTCAACTACAATAGGAAGATGGTCCGAATATTGCTCTTACATGGCTTGGAAATCAGTAATTAAGGAAACCCAATCTCCTCTTACCAAACAATAGTCCACAACTGAACATCCTTGCTGTCCTATAAATGTGAATTCTCCACGTTTATCCGTGTTACTAGTGCCATTTAATATACGAAGTCCCTGTGCATCGCAAAGCTCTAATAATTTGATTCCTCTTGAATTTGTGGTTTTGTCTTCTCCTTCAAGAGTATACTTGTCATGAAAAAGTGCTTCTCATTTAGCCGTTCGGACTCGGCAAAAAACTGTAGGTCCCCTCCATTCCTGCCCAACAAACACGCACACAGGAATGGTTGTGAGTTGTAAGTCACTAGGCCCTGATTCTCCTCGAGCTGTTGCGCCACCCAATTTATTTTTATTATTTATAAGGAAAAAAAGAGATATGTAATGAATACATTCGTGTGGTACGGCTATAGAAAGAATATCTATGCTTAAAAATACGTCCAAAGTTGGAATCAAGGATAAATTTGTAACGGGTGATTTTTTAGCTGGTTTGGTTTTGGCAACACTGGTTTTGACAGCTGACGTGTGTTTAGTACCTTGTGTCACTGTCAAACAGCTTCAGTTTGGTTTGCAATTTAACCATGGATCGTCTTACAAATGAACAACGCTTGCAAATTATTGAATTTTACTATCAAAATTCGTGCTCGGTTCGAAATGTTCATCGCGCGCTGCTTCCATTTTATGGTCGGCATTCTCGACCTTCTGAGCAGTCTATTCGGAAGATTGTGACCAAATTTCGCACCAAATTTACTTTGTTGGACATTAAACCACCAACACGTTTAAGTACTGTGCGTAGTGAAGAAAATATTGCGGCCGTATCAGCTAGTGTGACAGAAGACCGCGAAATGTCGATTCGGCGCCGTTCCCAGCAGTTAGGCCTTTGTTACAGCGATGATAACAAACTTTTTTTTGCCCGAAATGGAAGTTCTTGACTTGCATGATATGTGGTTTCAACAAGACGGTGCCACATGCCACACAGCACGCGAAAGAATGGCGCAATTGCGAGGCGAGTTTGGTGAACAGTTAATTTCACGTTTCAGGCCAGTCAATTGGCCGCCTAGATCGTGCGATTTGACACCATTAGATCATTTTTTGTGGGGGTATGTCAAGGCTAATGTCTATAGGGACAAGCCCGCTTCGATTGACGCACTGGAAGCCAACATCCATGCATTCATTCGTGAGATACCGGCCGATATGTGTGAAAGAGTATGCCAAAATTGGACTCAGCGGATGGGCTACCTGAGACGCAGCCGCGGTCAACATTTGCATGAAATTATCTTTAAACATTAAATTGCAAGGTTCAAACTATCGATTCAAATAAATATTTCATTCATTTTTTCGAATTTTGTGTGTTTTTTTTTTTTTAAGTTCTAAACCTCTTAAAACATCACCCGTTATAAGTAAATTAGCGAAACCCCTTCAGAATCGGAAATCCAAAATTCAATAAATCTCCTCAAAAAGAACAAAGCAGCTGGACTTGATGGAATACCAGCTGAAATCCTGAAAGCCGATCCCGTAAAAACGGCTAGTTGTCTACATGCGTAGATACAAATTCTTTGGGGAAACAAAATCTATCCCAATTCCCAAGGACTGGAAGGATGGTCGATTGTTAAACTGCCAAAGAAAGGTGACCTTAAGAATTGCAACAATTGCCGCGGTATCATCGTTTTGTTCGTTTTCTCAAAACAAATGGCAACCATAATTATTCTCGAGCGGATAAGTAAAAGAATCGAGTCTACACTCAAGAGGCATCAAGCTGGCTATCGCAGTGGTTGATCGTGTTTTGAACATATCAACACCCAGGGTATCGTCCTCGAGCAGTCGATGGAATTTCAATCACCGCCTTACCTCATGTTTGTTGATTTTGGGAAAGCTTTTGATCGAGTTAACCGAGAATGTATATGGAAATCGTTGATTGATAGAGGAGTTCCCCCAATTATTGTTGACATTATTAGAGAGTCCTATAACAACGCAAAATGTTTTGCTTTACCTACACAAAGGGCAGCTATATCTGACTCTTTCGAAGTACCACAGGGGGATGTTCTATCGCCAATTCTTTTTCTACTGGCGATAGACTACAGTGTTGGAACAGCGGAGAGACAGGGCATTCAATGGAGACTGTTTGAAAGGCTTAGTCACTTAGACTATGCCTATGGTATATGCCTCTTGGCGGGCTGAACGTGATGTGACAAACACTGCTAGTAAAGGGAAAGTCGAGTGGCCTAAGAATTAACAGCAAAAAGACAAAAATAATGCTCATAGGCAACTCCACACAGTAATATTCTACAGGAGACGCCATCTAGTGGAAGAAGTCGAACAGTTTAACTACCTTGGCAGTATTGTTTCTGCAAACGTCACGTCTACCATTTCGAGGAAATTGCAGGCTTTTGTCAATTGCCGTCGCACCATATTCTAAAAATTCGCTGGCCACAAATTATATCAAACGAAGAATTGTGGTGCAGGACAAGTCAAGAGTGGCTGACATAAGAAAATGGCAATGTATTGGTCACACACCGAGGAAACCAAACGATGAAATTGCAAAGCAGTCTATTGAATGAAATCCTCAAGGTGCATGGCGGCGGCGAGTTGCAAGACCAAGAACAACACGGAAATCAACTGTCTTAGCAGAAGCAGAATCCCATAGATAGACGGGGTTTGAATACCTTGCTGCAGACCGTGAAGGATGGAGACGTTTTGTTGACGCCCTATGCCCCAATCGGGGTTACAGGACACGATGATGACGATGACACTCAAATTTAAGTACGATTGTTTCTGTGGAACACTGTAAAAATAACGATAAGATAATGATAGGATATTCAATAGGATTAGACCGGAAAATAAGGGATATAAAGGAACAATGACGTGCAAGGGCTTTTATTATTGAATATGATCGTTTGGCCCATGAGCATGCTTACAACTGAAAATGCTGCGCTTCTGACGAAATGGTCACACTGGCCACTTTTCAATATATTAGGTATAACTTGTAAACTAAGCCAAATTCGATCATTTCAAACTTTTTGCTCAAAATTAAATTTCCTATCGAAATGGATGAATGGATGGTACGTATGAACTTACACGAGGCTTTCTCGCTTATGGTTATAATTTCATCTCGTTATGGTCTTATTTGAAAAATTTGCTTAAATGGATCTTTTAAGGATAGTCAACAGTTTTCAACGGATTCTCATCTGGATTTTTACTCCTTCTTTGGGGCCTGTGTGCCACTCACGCAACTCCATTGACCCACTTAGGGTATGTTTGTTCAGTCGTTGTTCTTTTGCCACCTAGGCACCGTTGTCAGCAACTTGAAAAACGTAGTCAAAATAAAACTCTAATTGCTATAATAGTCGCACCTTGGCGAAACAAAAGCAAAACCAAAGCGAAACGATGATAAGATGTGCACAAACACCGCGTGTAAATGTAACGGCGTGACTAAAGCGAGAAATCGATACAGGTAGCCGCGTAAATGGGCACGGCGAGACTACAGCATGACGAACACAATGACCATGAAACATAAAACCATGTTTGGCATTTTTAACCACGGTTTTAAGATGATGAAAAAACATTCTAAAAATCAAAAATCACGTGAAAAAAATAATTTTGAAAAAAAAAGAACTTTGGCGAGACTATAGCGATACCAAAGCGAGATGATGGAAAAACATTCTAAAAATCAAAAATTACGTGTAAATATCATGGCGAGACCAAAGCAGGACCAAAGCGAGAAAACCATGACACAGATAGCCTTGTAAACGGGCATGGCGTGACAAAAGCGAGATTAACACAATGATCATGAAAAATAAAACCATGTTTGGAGTTTGTTACCATGTTTTTAGCTTCTTGTAACCTTTTTAAAACAAAATATTTTGCAAAAAAGGTTTGGCGAGACTAAAGCGAGACCAAAGCGAGATGATGGAAAAACATTCGTAATGCCATAAACCACGAGTAAATATCGCGTCGAGATAAAAACGAGACTAAAACGAGGAAACCACAACGCAGATAACTGTAAAAATGGGCACGGCGAGACAAAAGCGAGATTAACACAATGACCACATCACTGAAAGCAACGTTTAGACGACCACGGCCAGCGATCAGTGAGATGACACGTTGTCATGGTCGTTATCGTAGTCGTGTTCGTCATCATCGTCGTCGTCGGCGGTGGCGGTGGGCGTCCTTTTCGTCATACATACTTTATCCTATTCAATTATTATAAATGTTGATGACGACTTGAGTTTACTGAGTTCTTAATTATCTGAAATATTTCAAACAGCACATATTTTATATCTACTTTTTCTTAGAAGGAAAATACAACTTTTGATTAATTTTCCATGGAAACAATTTTAGGTTGATCGTTTCCCTTTATTTTTTGGAAAATAATTCCAACGGATAAGAGTTATTCTGGAAGTAAAATGATAAATCTCACCAAAAGACCTACACAATTTTTTTTTTTAAAGTAAATCTCAGACCAAGACCAAAATGAAATATCTCTCAGTTAGAAATCAATTGAAAATAAAAGTCAACTGGTTATTTTCAATCTCTGATGAAAACCCTTGCACGTTATTGTTCCTTTTTAAAATGTCTTTCTATAGCCTATTAGTATCTCCGTTGTTTTAAATAGCAATTTTTCTATTTTAAGTCAATTTTTTGGGAAATTATCCTTCCCTATAAAAATGAGGGGGCAAAAGACCCACCTCTTATATGTTTTTTTCTCTTAGGAAATGTTCTAAAATTATTTCATAAGGCATTGGCCAATAACTTGGAAATATCCTTTGTACTTCTTACCTTTGAAGAAACAGTTTTTCTCATGTGAAAATAAACACTATATACCTTACTTTCACCCCAACTTGCTCTGATGACGTCACTTGAATGACGATGAATCTATATACTGATACCTACTTTTCCTGTTATTTTTGGGTAGATTGATCAAAAAATATCTATTATTTAAGAAAATAACATTGTTTTTCAAATTTTTGAAATTTTTACTCCCAGTATATTTGTTAACCTTGTTTCTACAGAAAATATGAATAAACTTTTTTTGTAGAAAATTTAATATTTTTTTACTATGTAGTGTACCTACACTTTTTCGCTAAGTTATCAAAATATTCCCAAAAAATTACAAAAGGGACCGTTATCCCCTCCGCAGGACAAGTCAAGAGCGGCTGGACGTCGACATAAGAAAGCGTAAATGGCAATGGAATGCGGGATTGATCACACACCAAAGATGAAATTGCAAAGCAGTTCCATTGTATATAAATTCTATAGTATTCTCATGAAGAAAAAAAGCTCGTGGCCATCTATGCGTCCAAATGTCATACTAATTTTTGTTAAGGGATCTCGGTAAGGCGATCACAGCGAACCTATCGACCAAATGTCTACCTACAAAATCGTGTTTCATGAGAATACTATAGATTGGATATACAATGGCAGTTCTTTGAATGGAATCCTCAGTGATGAGACATGTTGTTGTTAAATCTAAAATAATTTCAATCACCATTATTCTACTGAAACTGTCTTAATATAACTGTCTCCAACTGTACCTAAGCGAGTTTGTGTTTCATAACACTATGAGAGCGGAAATAAGTGAAACTTAGTGAAACTTATGGTCATTTAATAAGGAGTTATATCACCGTTTATAAGGGACTCCACAGATTAAACTTTCCTCCACCTAAACTAAGGGCGAGCTCAAAAAAATTTAATAAAAATAAAACAAAAACACAAAAAAGGACACCATCACTCCCTTATAATATACATACCTAGCAGCTATCATAATAGTATATTGTAGTAGCCTCAAAGTTAATGGCTTTCGGGGTCATTAAGAAATTTAGCAACAACCTGCACGTGATCCATCCCATCTACTACATATTCCATATTATATAGTCCCAGGTACATTACACAAAGAAAAGCTGGAATTTTTCCATTTATTTATTTTTTTATGAACTTTTACTCACCTATATCCATAACCCATGGTGCAACAGCAACAGCCCCCTCGGTTTTATTTGAGCAAAGAGAAAGATATGATAAAGTGCTCCCCTAGCTATAAGGATGAATTGTTGCGTAAATAAAATTGAAAGAGCATTATTAGACTTGGACTTGGACCACACTGTTATAAATAGAAGTAGGTATATCTCTGTATATGTGTGTCTATAATATTTATCTATTCATTTTTATCTTTATATTGAATCCATATGGTTGCGTATATTTTTTTTTTTCCCATCAGTTGTGTCGTAATCAAGTCCCAAAGGACTTCCAAAGAAAACATCATCAAAAGAAAAAAATTGAAGAAAAAAATCTAAGAGCCAAGTCATATGTATATGAAAGAAAGTATATATTGCCTTCCGCATCCTTATGCTTTTATTGACTATTATTTCTCCCCAAGATCGGGATAATATTGTCTTAGTGATTCTTTTTCTATCACTCAAGACAGTATATAAGTCATAATGAAAAGATAAATAGATATGAAATCATTCTTAAACCACGACATCACACACAACTAGCTACAGAAAAAATGACGTTCATAAAGAAATTTGTATGGTGTTGGAATCTTTGTTGTTTTTCAAGTCTTTTCATTAACACCCACTTGTCAATTCGGCGTTTTATTTACTGCTGCTCTGCTACTGATGCTATACTTACCTATTCTTCGGAAATAAGTTCTCTGGTAATCATCACTAGCACCTGAATGTGGGACAAACTTGTTAGAAACTTCTCGTGATGTAATTCAATTTTTTTGTATAGTTGTGATACCTATATTTTGAATATACATAATGTGAAAATAGTTTCTAGAAGGTCAAGTTTTGGATTTGTAGAAAATTTTTTGAATTCAAGATTTTCTCTGTCTTATACTTTCGTCCAGAGAAAAAAGACCCAATATTCCAAAATTGAGAAAGTGGCATTTTTGGAACTTTTTAAGAGTGCCTTGTGTGAAGTCATGTCATATTTCCAAAATGAAAATGGCTGAAAATCACAAATGCAAATTTCAATGTTAGTTTCAACAAATTCAGAAATCGATGATTTCAAAACAAAATGTTAATGAATGGTCATCTTTTACAAAAAAAAAAAAAATGAAAATCACATACGTTGAAATTCGAATCGAATTCATGCGACGTCTGCCGATAATTTCTATTACAGTGTTCCCCATTTAATTGCACCAGCATTTGTCCACTTTTTTCGAATAATTACCCAGGGATTTCAACCAACCGAAACATTTACCTGCTTTTCGTTTTTTAGCTGCAGTTTTTTAAGATCATTTACACAAGTTGTAATTAACCGGGATATGCTGTATGTGTATCTATTTTCTCTCGTATAGCATTTTGTTGCAGAATATTTTAACCAAAGCATACAGGATATAAGAACAAAAATATATCAACGGCTCGAAGAGGCTTGAATATATTTTGGACGTTAGAAAATAGCACCAAAGAAAAAAGCGCCCAAAATGGTTTGGAAACACAAACATTGCCCAAACATTTTTACTTGCGATTATAGGTACTATAAGGCAAGTTTTGGATTCGTGCAGAAAAAAAAATTTGAGATAACAATCAAACATGATATTACGATGATAGAGAACACCAAAAAAGTGGGTGGCACAATTCTGTCTGTCTGTCTGTTCGTCTACAGCCTAAACGGCTCTATCGATTGTCTTCAAACTTGGTACTTAGTGGTTTTTGGTGATTCTGCCGACACGTTTTTTTCATTTTTTTTTAGAACCAAAAATAACGGTACCTGTCATACATTTTTTTTGTGAAATTTACATAATCGTATTTTTCTCAAAAACGGCTCGACAACTTTTCTTAAAAAAAATTCAATAAATTTATTTTAGTAAAGGCTTTCTTTGGGTGGAAAACCATTTTTCAAAAATGGTTATTAATGGTACCTCCCAAAGAACCATTTTTTTGATTTTTGATTTTCTTCAAAACGGTACGACCGATTTCAATTATTTTTCTTACACAGAAGCTTCCAAAAAATGTAAATAGTTTTGTGTACCGAAATTTTTGAAAAAAATATTTTTTGGATTTTTAAAAAAAGTTTCAAACTTTTTTTTTGAAAATTCGATATATCACAAACGGGTTGACAATTTTTTTTTTCAAATTTTGTTTTTATATACACATAAATATATAGCTTAAATCTGCATACCAAAATTTTTTCTTAAAAATGTTTTAAGAATTTTATATATAAGAAATTAATTTAAAAAAAAACCGCTCCAACGATTTTAAAATTTGTTTCCCCATACAATCATATTCCATCATGAACTAAGATGGCTTACTCCTTTTTCACCTCAAACTGTCAAAAGAGTTGTTTTAGCTAATTTAAATGTCTTATTTCATGCTTCTCTACATTTTTCTCTCATAATTTCCATGTTTGTATATACAATTTTCTTAAACTCGCAGTGTCTTGAACATAAGAGCAAGTACGTGCGACCCAGTCGTGCATTTTATTTATTTATCACCCGAAGGCAAAGAAGAAATTGGAAATATCGCTCAAGGTGCAGTTCAATAAGACTCAAGGTAATAAGGACCGTGCTTCCTAAAGTTAAAGGAAAAAGCAACAACGGGCTTATTTTCCTCTTCGAATATGGCATCAAAAGCCGTGGGGCTTAGTTCCTTTTTTTGTGGGCTTTAATTCCAAATAAAAATGGAAATAACCCCCTCTAATAAAAATAACACAAAATATAAAATTCAACATTAACTACCATAATTTTTAGGCTTCATGGTGCAGTACGTGTTAACGCATTTCCTTAGGCATAATTTCTCAGAGCCGAAAGTTTGAATCATACTTTAATGCCAAATCGAGAAGGCAGTAACACCCGTGGTGCTTATTTCTTTTTACTTGCGATATAGGTACTATAGGGCAAGTTTTGGATTCGTGCAAAAAAAAAATTTCGAGATAACAATCAAACATGACATTACGATGATAGAGAACACGAAAAAAGTGGGTGGCACAATTCTGTCTGTCTGTCTGTCTGTCTGTCTGTCTGTCTGTCTGTCTGTCTGTCTGTCTGTCTGTCTGTCCGTACCTCAACCTACAGCCTAAACCACTGAAGCGATTTTCTTCAAATTTTGAACTTAAGGTTTTTTTGTAACTCTCCAGAGGGGAAATTGAAATTTTTTTTTTAGCTCAAAAAATAACGGTACTTGCCATACAACCGTTAAGGAAAAGCTTATTTATCTCAAAAACGGCTCCAACGATTTTGATAAAAAAAAATCAGTGTATTATTGTAGATATGATATACCTTTTAATAAGAAAAAAAATCACCAAAAACATTTATTGACGGTACCTGTCATATAACGGTTTTTTTGATTTTTGGTTTTCTGATTAACCGCTCATCCGATTTCAATAAAATTTTTTGCACAAAAACTTTGTTAGAATATAAATAATACTGCATACCAAAATTTTTGAAAAAATAAATTTTGGATTTTTAAAAAAAGATTCAAAATTTTTTTTTGAAAATTCAATATTTCAAAAACAGGTTGATGAATTGTTTTGAAATTTCAGTTTTAAATGTATATTAATATATACTCAAAATTGGTATACCAAATTTTTTTTTGAAAAATGTTACAAAAATTTTATATATAAAAAATTAATTTTTAAGAAAACGGCTCCAACGATTTTAATTTTTTTTTTTGCATATATTCATATTTTTTCAAGTAATCAAATGGCATACTTTTTTTTGAGCTCTAAGTAATTTATCAGGCTGTTTATACAATTAAAAGAACGATTTAAATGCTTTTTATACTTTTTCTATAATTACTTGAATATTTTTTAAAGTTCTTAAGCCCCATACAACTTGAACATAAGAGCAAGTACGTGCGATCCAGTCGTGCATTTTATTTTTGTGGGTCTTATTGCCATTTCAAAAACGATAAAACACCCTTCTAATTCAGGAAATTATACCCACGAGCTTTCTTACCGGGGGTCTTATTGCACTACACCATCGCCCAAATATTTTTTATGTTAATTGTTTTTGTAGAATTTGGGCCGTATTTGGTAAATTTTGGGTGATATTATATCAATGAATACCTGCACAAAGTCTTAAGAAATGTTTGTGAAAGGTAATATTTGTTAAGCTCTTTTAAAATAAGAGGGTATAAAAAAGACTCGCAGAGAGGGAAGGGGGGGTGCATTGTCTAAGCTCTTGGCGTACGCAAGAAGTGCTATTCTTGATACAAAGAAACAGCGCTGAAATGAAATTGGATGCCCCTAGTTTTTGTAGTAACCAAGGAGGGGCTGGAAATTCGGACAAAGGAACAACTTTTTTCATAATATTTGCATAAGTTTTGGGTGGTGGATCTGAGGGTCTGACGGAGGAGTGTCTGGAGGTGCATCTGGAACTGGGACTAGGGATCAACTATTTTCTGAAATATTTTTCTTTGATTTTTTCGGTAGTGTGTATGAAGGCGTTGGGCTTGACGGAGGTCGACAGTTTTCTTGAGCAACAGTACTTTGGGTGGCCCGCTTCGCGGGTTCTCAGAATCTTAACTACCTTTTTTGGGTCCTATGTACCACTCACATCCCTTTAGGGTATGTAAAGTCACGTGGTAGCTGCCAATGTCCACAATATTCTTTGCCAAAACACCCACCACTTAAAAACTACATGAAAACAAAATTCTTTCATTTGGCCCGGTTCCAGATTCACCTCCAAAACCCCCTCCGTGAGACCCAAATCCATCACACGTACAACCAAAAAATCTAGCGAAAGTTAATAAAAACTAAAGTTGATCCTTTAATTAGTCGTTAATTAGTTGTGACTGTTTCGAATTTTTCGTTCAATGTTTTCTATGTTTTTTTTTGGGTGCTTTGTTTACTTGATATCAAGTCAGCAAAGCCACTACTCACGGATCGAAGAATTGATAGGTGCATAATTTGTCATCAATTAGTTGTGACAATTTCGAGTTTGTCATTCTATGTTTTTTTTGAAAAATGGTAAAAAAATCTAAAATTTTATATTTTAGTGCTTAATAATTTGCGGTTAATTAGTCGTTTATTAGTTGTGAAAAATTGATTTTTTTGTGCGATGTTTTCTATGTATTTTTGATTTACTATCAGTGTCAAGTTAGCAAAGCAACTTTGAAGAATCAAAAAATGGGTAGGTGGATAGTTTGCCGTTAAATAGTTGTTATTTCGTTGTGACAATTTCAAATTTGTCGTTCAATGTTTGTAATAAAATACTTATTGTCTTATGACTTATTTATTTGCCGTTTAGTAGGACTTTAATTAGTTGTAAAATTTTTTGGTTCAATCGTGCAATGTTTTCTTTGTTTTTTGGGTCCTTTAGGTGCCAGTTATAGCTATCATTGAAAGTCATCATTGAAAATTTTAATGATTGATTTTGAGACGTTTAGGAAGTAAAATCATTTATTATTTTGATGGACGGATAAATCTTAAGACTAAATTAATATCTAGCCAACAAAAATAATTCATATAGGCCCAACTTTCCACATGAAAAGACTTTTCTTATTTTAATGATTGAATTACGTTACCAATGATCATTGAAAAATCGAAAGTACATTTTTGTGGAAAGTTGGGCCTATTTGAAATTTTGTTTGACTAGAAATATTAACTAAGACTTCAGCTTTAATCTTTCATCAAAATAATGAATGACTTTGCTTTCTGAAAATCAATCTCAAAATCAATCATTAAAATTTTCAATGATGTGTTTCAATGATAGCTATAACTGGCACCTTACTAGCTTTGATATCGATAGCGAAGCACCACCTAAAAAGTTAGTAAAAGATGCTGGTACCAAGTGGTTTATATGGCTCAATAACTTGTGGTTAACTTCGTTTTTTGGGTTCCTTGCTAGTTTGACATCGAGTTTGCATAGCACCAACTTAAAAAAGGGTAAAAGGTAATTAAACCAGATAATTTAGGGCAAAATAATTCAAGGTTAATTAGTCGTTAGTAATTTTTGACAATTTAGTATTTGTTTCTATGTTTTCTATGTGTGTTTCAAAAACTGGTGAAAACTTTTAAAACTTAACATATTATTGCTTAGTAATTTAACGTTAGTTAGTCCTTAGTTAGTTCTGACAATTTCAATTTTCCTGTGCGATGTTTTCTATGTATTTTTCAACGAAATTATTTCATTTGACCCAGTAAAAACGTAATTAACAGTTAGTATAATCAATTTTTAACCCCTTGAATTTTACTGCACATAAATGAATGAACTAAAACAAAACACATACAAAAAATTCCTCGAAAATCTTAAAATTGTCACAAACAATCAATGACTAGTTAAAGAGAAATTATTAATTAATTAAAATTTCAATATAATAGGTTCTAAGAACTTTCCCGAAGCTCTTTGCTGATTTCATATGAATTTAGAAAAATAAAACAAGAGACTTAAAAAACATCGCATGAAAATTTAATTTGTGACAACTAATTTACGGCAATTTAGTAAGCATAAAATGTTAAGTTTGAGAAGTGTTTACCACTTTTTGAAAAAAAAAACTTAGAAAACATAGAATAAAAACTCTTAGTAAGCGATTAGTTAACCATGAATTATTTAATCGTAAACCATTTGTTTTTTACGACTTTTTTAGGTGGTGTTATGCAAATTCAATGTCAAGTTAGCAAAGCAAAAACATAGAAAAAATTGAACGACAAATTTGAAATTGTCACAACTAATTAACAACTAATTATCCGCCTACCCTCTTTTCAATTCGTCAAAGTTGCTTTGCTTACTTGACACTCATAGAAAACAAATAACCCAAAAACACATAGAAAACATCGCACAATAAAAATTGATTGAATTATTAAGCACTTAAATATTAAATTTTAGAAGTTTTTACCACTTTTCAGTTCAATTCAAATTCAAAATTGTCACAACTAAAACAACATAGAAAATATTGTACTATCAAATTGAATTTGTCACAACTGATTAACGGCAAATTATAAAGGCATTAACCTTCTGGTATAAGAAGTTTTTACTGATTTTCGACAGGGTGCTTTGCTAACTTGATATCAAGTTAGTTGAAAAAAGATTTTGGAAACATTTCACGAAGAAAAATCATATCTCGGGCTATATTGGCTGACCAGTATTACCATCTTCTTGTAACCAGATGCGGTTGGTGTTGGTGACTCAGCTGCGTACTCAAAAATTGTTCGAGTATTGATTTGCACCTTTACTCGTCTCCAAAGCAGAAGTACCAATACGAAGTTGGTAGGTACTTATTGAAACTTGATACTTATTACTGATGTTTAAGGTTATGGTAGCTATATTAGCAATTGTGTTTCTCCGTATCAAATTTATTTTTCGTTCATAACGACTGACTGACAAGCTCAATTTTGATTTTATAAATATGTAGTTAAACTCGGGTTAATTTTGCAATAAAATTTGTAAATAGGCAATTTACTTCTTAAAAACAAGTTCATACGACCTATTCATGAATTATTATTTTATCATTTGAAATCTTATGAGAGCTTGTAGTCCCGTAGCTATCGCCACAAAAAAATAGGTGCTAATCAGTTTAGCAAACCAAACATACGTTTCACATGAGAATGAATGAGTCGCTTCCAACAAGCAGAAAAATTCTTTGCTCAGAGCAAACACTCGGGATTAGTTAGCCTTATGTGCCGTGGTATAGCTTAAGTGAAGAAGTTGTTTAAAAAATTTTACTCCGTCCATCATTTATTCTGTTGGAAAATTGGCAAGATGTCGGAATAGCTGAAGAAGATAATATTCTAAAAATTTGCATGCGGCTATGCCTCATCTAGTCAATTTATGCAACGGAAATTTCAACAAATCTCTTTTTCTATTTCATTTCATTGCTACCATCAACTTAACTGGTGCTAACAAGAAGAAAAAACTGAAGTGAAGTGAAGTGATGTTAAGAAGAAGTGTTTTATACTGTCCTGGCAAATCCTTGATAAGTAAAAATTAGGTGGAAAAGTTTATTGCTGCGTGCTCGAACCTCGGAAGACGAAAGGAAAAGGACGAACTTTCGTGTTATTGCATTCATTGACTAAGACTGCTGCACTATTTAAGGCGAGTGTGTTAAAGTTGGTCAAACTATATACAGTTCTGTGATTGATTTTTTTTTTTGTCTTCTATTTTTTTGAGTATCCTTTCTACTATATTTTTCCCACCCTATCACTTCACTCTCGGTCTTCCTATAACGAAAGGAAAAAAAAGATCTTCTGTTCAACGTACAAATTGAGGACTTGCTGTGAGTATTCTTGGGAAAGTTTTATAGTATTTTTTTTTTTTTGAAAGAAATTCGTCAAAAGTTTTGCCAAGAAACTGGAAAAAAAAAGTTGAGGACAACAAATAAAAAATAGATTTACAAAAGAAAACAAAATCTTTTCAGAAATTTTGCTTTGGGATTTTTTTACTTTGTTCTGCTGAGAGATTCACGCGGCATTCTTAATTGTTGAAGAGTTTTCGATGGATTGTTTCTTCGTGCCCATGCCGATATAAAAGTTTGGTGTTTTTGTTTGTCTTCTTTTAACTCTTATTTTGATTGGAAATTTGATTAATACGATTTTAAGGTGAGTTTGTTAGACTTGCATAGGTAGTGAGATTAAATCGAATTAAGGAATGGAGTTTCTATTTTAGATTTGTGTAAGTCAATTTTGAATTAAAGTTCCAACATTTTTTACTGCAGTTGTTCCTACATAGTAGTTCAGGGTAGGAACAACTTGAGATCGAAATTGTGGACATTTATTTAAGAACAGTGACAGTAGCGACAAAATTCGAGGAATTACAGGGAAATTAGAATTAGAGGGATATGTTTATTATTTCGCAATGCGCAACCATTTTTGTTTTTTTGTTTTTCTACAATTTCTATATTTTTTGAAGGGTGTCATTTTCTTGGAATATTTTTCTTGTTTTTTTTTTTTTTTTTTTTTTTTTGAGGCAACTGAATTTATTAGTCAGATATACTACCAACAAATTTTTAATTTCTTACCTTTTACCTTTTTTTAAGCTTATAATTTACCCCATTCCACCCTCACATGCAAGAGGAACAACTTTTATAGGTAAGTTTTAAGGATTTATTTATATACGGATAAAAATTTAATTTTAAGAACATATTGTCAATTCATTTTCGAAATATCGAATTATCAAAAAATATTTTTATTTTTTTTTAGCTAAAAAAAATAAAGTTTAAAACCGATAGGTACTGTGATGTAGCTCTGTCTTCATTTGAACCCCCAAGAGTGTTCAATTTGTTTTTCACTTTTTGTTTTCCATTCAAATTACGCCTTTTGAACACCCTTTAACTCTTTTTGACCACCCACCGTTTTCGAGAAAATCGATTTTGAAAAATAATGTGCCAAAAGTAAGCTGCGCCTCAAAATTCGATTCTTTCAAATTTGATTAATGTTTTCGGTTGTTTGTTTTTTCAAAATCAATAACATCTTTTAACTTTATTGGACCACCCCTTGAAATTTTTTTTTTTTTTTTTCATTTTTGAAATTTTATTTCAATTTTTTTTTATCTGAATCAATCTTATTCCGAATTTACGAATAAAAGAAGCCTTAATCACTTCTTTGGATAGGGTTATTATTATCATCAATAAACTACTAAAGAAAAGTATCGAACTCCTACCAAAAAAGTACTACCGTGCAACACATACCTACTCAATGGTAACGATGATTTGGAATATTTTCAAAATACATAGCACTCCGCTGTACGAACACTGGCCGTCAATACGGTGTCCGTCGCCAGCAAGAAGAGAATTGGCGATAGAACAAACATATCTGTCTAACACCCTGTTGCACTACGAAGGAGTCAGATAGCTGCCCATTGTGTAAAAGAAAATACCTTGCATTGTTGTAGGACTCTCTAATAATGGCAACCATTTTTGGGGGAATTCCTCTACCAAGCAACGATCTCCATAGACATTCTTGGCTAACTCGATCGAAAACTTTTACAAAATCCATGAACATGAGGTGAAGCAGTGATTGAAATTCCATAGGCTGCTCAAGGACGATACGCAGGGTGCTGATATGGTCGACACCCGATGGACCACTGTGGATTCCGCAGTTTGATGACTCTTGAGACTTGAGTGTAGACTTGATTTTATCCTTTATAAGGCTGGCGACGGTCGAGAATGATGGTTGTCATTAGTGTTGGAAAGACGGACAAAACGATGATATCACGCCAATTGTTGCAATTCTTAAAATCACCTTTTTTTGACAGCTTAACAATCACACCATCCTTCCAGTCCTTGGGATAGCTTTCATTTTCCCAAACAATTTGTATCAACTGTATCAATTGGTATCCAACAAAATTAGAGTTCCTAATCATTTTAACTTAAAGTTTTTTTGTCCGGGGACATGCATATAGTTTCTATAAGAAGGTTTTTTTTTAATCTTGTTGGATATACTAGTTAACTGTAATTTTTTGTCAAAAAAAAAACACGTAAGTTAAACTGAACTTTATACAAATTGCGTATGACAAAGGCACCCACTGTGTCACTGATGAGTCCAAGTGAGATTGCCGAACGAAAAGCCAATTTGTAGGAATAAAGGAGGGTCTACACTCTACACTATGCCGATCAACATTGTTGGTTAACATTGTCGATCAACAAGTCTTCACATACTAAACACTGTTGATAAACGATGTGAATATGATTCAACATAATGTAAATGCGGCTTAAAAGCCATAAAAAGCTATTTTGAATCAATAATTCAACAACTCCAATCCTTAATGCTAAGTCTTCTATTTCAGTAGTAATTTATACATTTTGTATTAAAAAATACCTGATTTTGTTTATAACTACAAATATTGTAGGTACTCAAGCAGATATAGTTGCATTCATTAATTTCCATTGAACTACATAACTTCGGTATATAACGGGTGATTTTTTAGCTGGTTTGGTTTTGGCAACACTGGTTTTGACAGCTGACGTGTGTTTAGTACCTTGTGTCACTGTCAAACAGCTTCAGTTTGGTTTGCAATTTAACCATGGATCGTCTTACAAATGAACAACGCTTGCAAATTATTGAATTTTACTATCAAAATTCGTGCTCGGTTCGAAATGCTTTTTTATCGAAAAATTGTGTTCAGCGATGAGGCTCATTTTTGGTTGAATGGGTACGTAAATAAGCATAACTGCCGCATTTGGAGATCAGCCAGAAGCATTGCAACAGCTACCAATGCATCCCGAAAAAGCCACTGTTTGGTGCGGTTTATGGGCCGGCGGCATTATTGGGCCATATTTCTTCAAAGATGATGCGAATCGCAGCGTTACTGTCAATGGTGAACGCTACCGAGCGATGATAACAAACTTTTTTTTGCCCGAAATGGAAGTTCTTGACTTGCATGATATGTGGTTTCAACAAGACATGCCACACAGCACGAGTTACGGAAGTTACGGACAATGACCTTCCAACCTTGAATGAAGAGTCTCATTCTAAAACAATATTTAAACCATTGCCATTGTCATGGTAATGAATCAAATTACTTATATTTAATTTAACTTTACTTTGCATTTCCGCTACTCTACTGAGTAAGCATAATGCTAAAACATTGTTAATAAGCTAAGATAGGAATATAAAAATTAATAAAGAATGAGTTTGATTTTGGACACCAAGAAAGACGGTATTATTATTTAACTGGCGCAGTCGTACGGAAAAGATAATAAATACAAATTATTTTAAAAACTGAAAACGAAGCGAAAAAAAAAAACGCGAAGAAACGAACTTTTAAATATATTTGTGTTTACTATTCACGAACCCCACCTCCACCCAAGAAAAGTGTATATTTGTTACAAAAAAAAAAAAAAACATACACAGTTAGTGATTGATAAAATCAACCCAATAAAAGTGCACATTTGTTAAAAAAAAAAAAGTAGTGACCACTAATCGGACGTTTCAAACTGAAAAAATACATACATACAACATTCTGGAAAAAATAATAAGAACAACGAAGCGAAACCAAATAATTGACGAAAGAAGAATGGCAGCAGCAACTGAGCAGTGTATTTCTTTGCTGACGCAGATTGTAGAGAGGCAAAACGAGCCACAATCATTGCGGAGGAGAATTCAAAGCGATCTGAAATTTGCACCCACATTTGATGGAACCAAGAGTACCTTGCCATCGTTCATTATGTCAATGAACAGAGTGTTAGGGGAGTATGCAGCAACACGAGCAGGAGAAGTTTTTTCGGTAATATATAACGAGAAAATAACAGGACCAGCAAAGAACTTCCTAAATATCGTGCCACCAACAACATGGGATGAGACAAAAAAAAGGCTGAAACTGCATTACCAGGCAACAAAGACCCAGGGAGCCATCGTACAGGAAATACAAACCTTAAAAGTAAGTTCGGTTATAGGTTTAAGCGACAAAATAAGAACTATTGTGGATGACATTGCCGAATGTGGCATGTATAGTGAACATCCAGGTGAATTGGTTAATAATTTAAGT
This sequence comes from Dasysyrphus tricinctus, assembly GCA_963921185.1. Lineage (NCBI taxonomy): Eukaryota > Metazoa > Arthropoda > Insecta > Diptera > Syrphidae > Dasysyrphus > Dasysyrphus tricinctus. The sequence continues at coordinate 61,135,335 of OY992533.1, forward strand.
AGTGTATTAATACTTAAAATTAAAGAATTAACGGCAGGTTCGTTATTATCCAAAATTTGTAATGTTTATAATCTAGAAGAAATTAGATTCATCATAAACCAATATATTGGTCAGGATGATTTTAATTTAAAATTTGTTAATTCAACCTCTCGATTTCAAGAAGGAGGTCGAATCAGAACACAAACAGTAAATTATCAAAACTATCCTCCATTTACTAATAATTATAACAATAGATTCAATAGTAATAATTATAGCCAATCTCAATTCAGAAATAATAATCAGTCAAGTCAAAGAAATCCAAATAATACTAACTTCAGAAATAATTATTCTCGGCAAAGTAGACAAAATAGTTCAAACTACAGAAATAACAATTCTCAGCAAAATAGACAAAATAGTTCAAACTTCATAAATAATGATTCACAGCAAAGTAGGCAAAGTTCCAATCATATGTCAGTAGATGCTCTAAACGATGAAATAGATGAAACATTTTTTACAAACTAGCCTTGGAAAAAAATAAAATATATATATCAATTACATTTAATGAAATACGGTATGCTACTCTTGTAGATACTGGTTCTACAGTAAGTATATTAAATTCTAAAATAGTTCCAAATACAATAGGTATATGAGCTCATGGGAGGTGAAGCCCATATAAGTACAATAGATGGTATAGTAAAGAAAAATAATGAATATGTAAAAACAAAATGTCCAGATGAATTTAAACAGGAAATCAATGCTAGGATAAGATGGGTTAAAATGAATTTAGAAAAACCATACGGTTTATTGCTAGGTATGGATTGGATAGATAAAAATGTGAGACTTATAGATATACATAACGAAGAATTAGTTTTGAATAATAATGAAAGAATTCCATTTTTAAATAAGAAAATGGTTGATGAGGTAAATATGTTAGAAGAAAGTGATTTCGGTTGTATAAAATTAGAACATTTAAACAAAGAAGAAAAGTTTGGTGTAACTCAGTTAATGAAAAAATACAAAAATCTGTTTTATAGAGAAGGAGATAGATTAACAAATACAACAAGTATAGTCCATGAAATTAAAACAACAACCAATGAACAGATAAATTCCAAACTGTATAGGTATCCACCTCAGCATGAATCTGAAGTTCGAAAACAAATGAAGGAAATGGAAGCTCAAGGCATAATAAGAAAAAGTAAGAGTAGGTATAGTTCACCTATTATAGTCATACCAAAAAAAGGGGATAATTCTGGTATACAAAAATTCAGAATAGTAGTCGACTATAGAAGACTTAATCATATTACAATTGACGACAAACAACCACTTCCTAATATGGATAGCATATTAGACAAGTTGGGAAAAGCACAATATTTTACTGCTATTGATTTGGCAAAGGGTTACCACCAAATCTTAGTAGCAGAAGAAGATATTGAAAAAACAGCGTTTGTTGCACCGGATGGCCTTTATGAATTCTTAAGGATGCCGTTTGGCTTGAAAAATGCTCCCGCTACATTTCAGCGACTAATCAATGAAATATTGAGGGACTGCATCAATGTAATATGTGTTGTTTATCTTGACGATATCCTTGTTTATTCAACTACCCTAAGTGAGCACCTCAAATCATTAGAAAAAATTTTTAAAATACTGTCGAACCATAATTTAAAAATTCAAGCAAATAAATGTAGTTTCATGCAGAAAGATACAAAATTTCTAGGACATATTTTGACCAAAGACGGCATTAAGCCAAACCCAAGTAAAATTGAAGACATTAACAGATTAGAGTTACCAAAGACTGAAAAGCAATTAAAGAGTTTTCTAGGAATGACTGGATTCTACAGAAAATTTATAAAAGATTACTCTAAAGTAGCATATCCACTAATAAAATATTTGAAAAAAGATATGAAAATTAATGCTAAAGATCCTCAGTACATCGAAGGCTTTGAAAATCTTAAACTATTAATATCTTCACATCCAATTCTAAAATTTCCCAATTATGAAAAAGAGTTTACGGTCACAACAGATGCTAGTGACTATGCTATTGGCGCAGTTCTTTCACAAGACAGTCATCCAATATGCTTTGTTTCTAGAACTCTGAATAAACATGAGAAAAGCTACAGTGTTACCGATAAGGAATTCTTAGCAATAGTTTACTCAGTAACCTATTTCAGGCCATATTTATATGGTAGAAAGTTTAAAATTGTGACTGACCATGCTCCGATAAAATACTTAAATTCTAAGTATAAAGGGAAAGAATTTTCTCAACGAAATCAAAGATGGATTTTGAAATTACAAGAATACAACTTTGATATTGAGTATCTGAAAGGAAAAGAAAATACAGTAGCTGATTTTCTAAGCAGACAAGAAACTAGTCCCCAAATTAATGATGAAAACAGTAGTGAATCTAATATGGACCTATCTGATACCATCCATTCAGTAGAGGAACAGCTTCAAGATCATATTTTCATAAAAGAAGATATTGTAAATAAGTACAGAACCCAGTTTATTTTAACTTATAGTCCAAGTAGGGAATTAGAAGTTCTTCATGGCAGAAGAATAATAGAGATAAATCCACAAAATGATGAAGATAAAATAAAAAATATTCTTATGAAATACGTTAAACCAGGCCAAAATGGAATATATTCGTATGTTGAGGAAAAAGATTACAATAAAATACAGCAGCTCATAATTCAATTATTTTCAAACAATAAAAAAATAAAATTTATGAAATTAACTAAAAGGGTACAAGAAATTGAAACAGAGCAGGAATGTCATAAGCAAATTTCTCTCTATCACACTATAGAATCTTTACATAGTGGAATAAATGAAACTTACCAAGTTCTAAAGAATAAAATATATTTTCCAAAATTACAAGAACATATTCAGCTTATTATAAATAATTGTGGCAAATGCCAAGAAATTAAATACGATAGAAATCCTATCAAACCAGTTATGAGTGTTACAGAAACACCAAAAGCTAGGAGCGATATTGTTCATGTAGACATCTTTCATTATAATAAACAAACATTCATTACTATTATCGATAAGCTTACAAAATTTGCCGTTGCTTACCTAATAAACGATAGGAATTAGGCAAAGAAGACCGCTATATTAGAAGGGTATTTAGCAACTTTTGATAAACCAAACAAAATGATTATGGATAACGAATTTAAATCAGAACGGCTCATTAAATTTTTATATGATAAAGAAATTGAAGTACATTGGACAAAACCCAATAGTCATACAGGCAATGCGGATGTCGAAAGACTTCATTCGACTTTGATAGAAAAAATTCAAGCAATTGAAGAAAATATTACAGTTGAACAAAAGATTCAAAAAGCCATAGGAAACTAATGATAGATATCATTCAACCATAGAAATGACTCCGAGGCAGGCCAACAGAATTAATGACACTTCGTCTATACAAAAATTAGTTGATTGTATACACAATAAGAAAATCAAAAATATTACAAAAATTAATAAACGTAAGGAAAAGTATGTAGAAAATAGAACTGAAGGATATATTAAAAATTATAAAAGAGTTAGACACAAGGACCAACCATACTATAGAAAATTTCCATTAAAGAATGTACATTTATTAAATATTAAAAGGAAACCTAAATTTTCAGATATTAATAATCCTAATGATGATGACAACCTCAGTACAAGGGTTATTGCAGGTTCATCACATTCCTGAAGAGAACGGCTATGCAAAAATCAGGATGAAAGAGGTAGATATAGTTAACGATACTGATACTGTTATACATATTGTGAACCCTGGTGAGATGATGCTAATTTTAAACAATTTAGAATCTAATATTAATCTCCTGAATATAAAAGATAAGGAAACTTTGTATCCTGAAGTCAATTTAATTAAAAGTAAGATACGAACAATTAGTAGATCAAGCAGACAGAAGAGAGGTTTGATAAATGCTGTTGGTAGAGTTCAAAATTGGTTATTTGGTACAATGGACGATTCTGATCGTGAAGAAATTCTTGAACACCTAAGAATTACTGATGAAAATAACCATGCATCTATTACTAACCTAAACAAACAAATACAAATAAATGAACATTATAATAAATCTTTGTCTGATCTAAAACTTATAATAGAAAACGATAGGACTAAAATATTAGAATCATTAAACACAACAAATGAATTTATTCGTAATTTAAATTATAAAATTTTAGTTTTGGAGCAGTCAACTATGCTTAGATATTTGGAAAATAAAATAAATAAAATTCTCGATAACATAATGGCTGCAAAGAATAATATTATTCATCCAAGTATGTTAACATTAGAAGAAATAGAAACTTATAATATAGACTTTCATACAATTCAACTTTTAAAAGCTGGAGTTATGGAATATAAAAATCAATATCTCTTAATTGCCATTAAAATACCTGTTAATTATATATCAACTGAACTCAAATTTATAAAACCAATCCCTAACTCAAATTATTTTATGATTGATGAGGAAGAGGAACTAATAATCGAAATTAATGATAATGCTTATAAATACGAAGAAAAATCGATGTTTAAGAACCTTAAGAAGAGTAAGAACTGTATTTTTTCTAATTCATGCCATTTAATATATAATAATGTGACAAGTATCGAAGAAATTGATGGAAAAACTTTGTTGCTCAAAAACATGTTTAAAGAATTAATTTTTCAAAACTGTGATAAAAGAACAATAACATTAAATGGAAACTATTTGATTAACTATAATAACTGTAGTATACAAATTAAACAAAATAAATTTACAAACAAGGAAATAATAATTCCAGACAAATATTTTTATCCATCTGATAAAAATAATGAAGTATTTGTAACACCTATTAATTTTAATAAAATAATAATGGAAAATGAAAAAAACTTAGATGAAATAAGAGAATTAAAATATCATAAGAAAATAATGTATGGTTCGAATATAAGTTTGGCTTTAATTTTAATATTAAGTATAATTGGTGTAATCATTTTTATATTACTAAAGACAAAAAAACAAACAATCAAAATTGTAAATAATTTGAAGCCGGAGACTTCTGATTTAAAGGGTGGAGGAGTTACGGAAGTTACGGACAATGACCTTCCAACCTTGAATGAAGAGTCTCATTCTAAAACAATATTTAAACCATTGCCATTGTCATGGTAATGAATCAAATTACTTATATTTAATTTAACTTTACTTTGCATTTCCGCTACTCTACTGAGTAAGCATAATGCTAAAACATTGTTAATAAGCTAAGATAGGAATATAAAATTAATAAAGAATGAGTTTGATTTTGGACACCAAGAAAGACGGTATTATTATTTAACTCACGCGAAACAATGGCGCAATTGCGAGGCGAGTTTGGTGAACAGTTAATTTCACGTTTCGGGCCGGTCAATTGGCCGCGTCGTGCGATTTGACACGATCGTGCGATTTGACACCATTAGATTATTTTTTGTGGGGGTATGTCAAGGCTAATGTCTATAGGGACAAGCCCGCTTCGATTGACGCACTGGAAGCCAACATCCATGCATTCATTCGTGAGATACCGGCCGATATGTGTGAAAGAGTATGCCAAAATTGGACTCAGCGGATGGGCTACCTGAGACGCAGCCGCGGTCAACATTTGCATGAAATTATCTTATTGCAAGGTTCAAACTATCGATTCAAATAAATATTTCATTCATTTTTTCGAATTTTTTGTGTTTTTTTTTTTTTAAAGTTCTAAACCTCTTAAAAAATCACCCGTTACAAGAGCCTCTTAGCCGAGTGTGCAAGATTTTTAATTTAAACGGTCACGGTTCTCTGTTGTTGATTTTTACACAAGTTAGATTGGGGCTCTGGATCTTTGCCACCTCATAGGTATGAGGGAAATTAAAAAAAAAAAAAAAAAATGCCATCTAATTAGTCAGTAATTGGTCAGAAAAGGTCAACTGGTCCCAGAAATTGGTCAGCCCTAGATAACTTGTAATCAAGGCTTAAACTTTATCAAGGTCGCTCAAGGTCACGCACGATTTTTGGCACCTCATTTAAGGTAAATTTGCCAAAAATATATACCATCCGAAAGATTTCTAGATCGTGGTAAAAGGTCAACTATTTTCAGTAATTGGTCACCCATAGCTTTTCTTCTATGAATTTTTGAAGTTCGTTTCAAGGTAAAAAAAAATACTTTTGGCACCTCATTTGGGTCATTTAAAAAAAAAGGATGCAATTTGAAAGGCCTCTTAACGGTTGTAAAAGGTCAGCTATTTTCAGTAATTGGTCAGCCATTGATTTTTTTGTATGAATATTTTAAATGAATTTAAAAAAAATTCAAGGTCAAAACGATTTTTGGGCCTCATTTTAGGGAAATTTGCCAAAAATGTGTACTATCTGAAAGAACTCTAGATCTATCTAAAAGGTCAGCTAGTTTCGGTAATTCTTTTAAACGGCTTCCTTTCAAGTTGTATCCTTTTTTTCAAATGACCGAAATGAGGTGCCAAAAGTTTTTTTTTGTGACCTTAAAACGAACTTCAAAAATTCATAGAAAAAAAGCTATGGCTGACCAATTACTGAAAATAGTTGACTTTTATCACGATCTAGAAATCTTTTGAATGGTATAAATTTTTGGCAAATTTTCCTTAAATGAGGTGCCAAAAATCACGCGTGACCTTGAGAAAGTTTATGCCTTGATTACAAGTTATCTAGGGCTGACCAATTTCTGGGACCAGTTGACCTCTTATGACCAATTACTGACCAATTAGATGGCATTTTTAGTATCAAATTTCCCTCATATGAGGTGCCAAAGGGTCCAGAGCCTGATTGGATTAAAAAAAAAATTAGTGCGATGCTTAAGTAATTTTAACATGATACTTATCCAGTAACCTTGTAGTTTCATAGCACTGAGACGAGACCTTGCGTAGGCTCCGGTAGTTCTGATTTTTTGCTGAGTTGATTATGATTATAGATTCACAACCAACAATATTTTTTAAAGCAAAATTATTTTGCATGGCTTTTTGCCGTCTGCCTGATTGGCATTAAAATTTTACGATCCAATTTTTAACTTAACACAAGTAAAATTAGTTGAACTATTCTCTTTTCAATATATGTATGTACTTACTTACTTACTTATCCGGCTCCCGATCCATGAAGGGTCTCTGCCTGAGATATTACGGTCTTCCATCGGTTGCGGTCCCTCGCACGCTCCCTCCAGTCGTCGAGACCAAGCGCTCTTGCGTCTGTGACCACCTGGTCTCTATAGCGGAGGTTCGGTCTTCCTGGTCGTCTCGAACCTGGGGGCTGGGATTCGAAGATTTTCTTGGCTGGAGCGTTGTTGTCCATTCGCTCGATGTGGCCGAGCCAGTGTAGTCGACGTGTTTTGGCTCTTTGGACTACATCCACATCTTGGTACAGCTCGTACAGTTCACGATTGAATCTTCTCCTCCAATCGCCCTCTTCGCATATAGGACCAAATATCCGCCGAAGAATTTTTCTCTCGAAAGTGCCCAGTATCAATTCCCCTTTTTTACTTATCGTCCAGCACTCGGCACCGTAGAGTAGAACTGGTAAAATTAGCATTTTGTATAGCGTGCACTTTGTCTTTCGAGAAAGGAGTTTTGAACCCATTTGTTTGGCCAAACCGAAGTAGCAGCGGTTCACTAGGGTAATTCTTCGTCGGATTTCCACTAAGGTGTCGTTCGTGGAATTGATGTTTGTTTCGAGGTAGGTGAACTCCTTGACTACCTCGAAATTACTGCTACCAACAGTGACGTTTTGTCCTAGGCGATGGACAGATGAGGCTTTGTTTGTTGATAGCATATATACTTTGTTTTGTCCTCATTCACTTCAAGACCAACGCGTTTCGCCTGTTCATCAATAGCTGTGAATGCTTCAAGTACTGCTCTCTTGGAGCGGCCGATGATATCGATGTCGTCCGCATAGCCCAGCAGTTGAGAAGACCTGTTGAAGATAGTGCCTTCCATGTTAACACCACTCTTGCGCACTATCTGTTCCAGGACTAAGTTGAAGAAATCACATGAAAGCGCATCTCCTTGTCTGAACCCTGTACACGTTTGGAATAACTCGGATGAGCTGTTACCCATTTGACGTTGCACCGCGTATTTTGTAACGTCATGCGGCATAGCTGGATCAGTTTTTTCGGGATCCCGAGTTCCGACATCGCCAGTAGAAGCTCTTGGCGACTTATGCTATCATATGCGGCTTTAAAGTCGATGAATAGGTGGTGGGTCTCGACTTGAAATTCGTTGGTCTTTTCCAGGATTTGCCTCAATGTGAAGATTTGGTCTATCGTTAATCTGCCTGGCCTGAAGCCACACTGGTACGTGCCAATCATAGTGTTGCAGAAAGGTTTTAGACGCTCACATAGTACGTTGGATAGGATCTTGTAGGCAACATTAAGCAGGGATATGCCTCTGTAGTTCTTGCAGGACATAGGATCGCCTTTTTTGTAGATTGGGCATATGGAGCTATTTGACCAGTCGTCGGGCATACTTTCCTCCTCCCACACTTGGTTGATGAGCTGGTGCATGCACCCTACCAGGACATCTCCTCCATACTTAAAGAGTTCCACAGGTAGGCCATCCGAGCCGGCGGATTTGTTGTTCTTAAGCTTGTGGATGGCTTTCTTAACCTCTTCAGTACTGGGTGCTGGGACTGGATCTTCATTGACTGGTCTAATGCTTCTTTGTTCCTCTATTACCTCCTCTACATAATGCCCATTAAGCAGCTGCTGGAAATGCTGCTTAAACACGTCTACAATTCCCTGTGCTTCGGAGACTAGGTTCCCTTCGCTGTTTCGAAGAGCCTGCGTGCTAGTCCTATAACCAGATGCCAGTTGCTTGGCTGTTTTGTAGAACCGGCGGGTGTTGGTGGCGGTGCTGGACTCTTCGAGATACTTGAGCTGAGAGGCTGCGGATGCTCTTTTCTTTCTACGCAGGGTTTTTTCTCTTTCCTTCTCTTTTCACGGTACTCCTCTCTTGCTGCTCTTGTTTTCCGTTGCAGCATTTGCATTCGTACATTTTCCGTCTCCTGCTTCAATACCGCGCATTCATCGTCATACTACGGGTTCTTTTTCCTGGGTGGTTGATAGCCTATGGTGGTCTCGGCTGTCTCCTTAATGATGTCGCGATATTGGTTCCACTGGTTGTTGACGCTTGTGGCTGGGCTTACGGCAGAGAGTTTCCCGGTCAATTGCTCACTGTAGTCTCTGGCTTTCTCAGATGTGCTAAGGTATGCAATGTTGAATTTCTTCCTTTGGGCGGTATTCGTTTTCTTTTCGTTGGACAGTCGGGCTCTGAACTTTGTCACAACAAGAAAGTGGTCAGAGTCCATGTTTGCTCCTCGGAAAGTTCGCACGTCCAAGATGTTCGATGCATACCTTGCGCCAATTAGCACGTGGTCGATTTGGTTGGCCGTTTGACCATCTGGAGATCGCCAGGTTGCTGTGTGTATCCTTCGCCTGGGGAACCTAGTGCTACTTATCACCGTATTACGAGCTGCAGCAAAGTCGATTAGTCGGAAGCCGTTATCTGTTGTCATTTCGTGGAGGCTGTGCTTTCCAACTAATCCGCCAAAGATGTTTTCCTTTCCCACTTTAGCATTGAAGTCTCCGAGCACGATTTTGACATCGTACTCCGGACAGGCTCCGTAGGCTCCAACCAGGAGGTCGTAAAACTCCTCCTTGTTAGACTCCTCAGCTTCATCGGTAGGGGCGTGTGCACATATTAGGCTGATGTTTTGGAAGGTAGCTTTGATGCGGATCACAGCCAGGCGATCGCTAATCGGCTTAAAATCGATTACTTTCGATCTGAGTCGATTTCCCACGACGAATCCGCATCCTAACATGTACAGTCTTTGATGGCAGCTGTAATAAATGTCGCAATCTTTTCTTTTCGTTATACCTGATCCTATCCATCGTATCTCCTGGATCGCGGTAATATCTGCCTTGTACCGCGAGAGGACAGATTCAAGTTTTTGAGTAGCACCTGGTGTACAGAGTGTTCTTACATTCCAGGTACATACTCGTACGTCATAGTCCATTTTCGTTCCGGGTCTGGTTGCCATTTGAGGGGGGTCGTTATCCGAGGCTTCTTGCGTCTCTCTCATAACAATTGGCTTTTTTTTACTGTGGTCGGGTCGTTAGCCCAACGCACTAACCTCCAATCTGTAGGGCCATGGGTTTAATTCTTTCCTTGGTCAACATTCGCACTAACAAGTTTAGCAAGTCAAGGCATAAAGCCAAGACCAGTATCCGGCGGCTACCAACGTGGAGGTATTGTAAGCACTTGATGTGGTAGGAAAAGATACAGCTCGAGGCCCCCAGTTCCTACAACATCCAACCACCTTTCAATATATGTACATAAGTTTTTTGTAATTATTTTTTGTTTGTTTTTATGAATGGGACTTAAATTAATATTTTTATTATTTTAAAAATTTCCATCTATGATATTTTGTCGATACCGTAGTGCTATTTGTGTGTACTTGATCAAGTTGCTAACATTAGCTTCATTGAGGAGTGAAATCCTTTGTTCATCAGTAAGCACATCGAATGCAAAAACATCTCTCCTTGTTTCACGATAGACTGGACATTTCCCAAAAAGTGGAATATGTCCTCCCTTTCCTCCAGATTACATAGGTTACAAATAAAAGGCAAGTCGTTCCGATGGGGTATATAATTTAACCTGAGTAGTTCTCCCCGTAGCCTAAGTATCAAAGAAATTTCTTCACAACTGTTTTGATCGTTGAAGTAGTTGTTTTGAGATAGATTATGATCAAGTTGACTATATATTTCCCAATGTATCGAACTTCCTGCTTCTTCAATGAAACGTTGTCGGACTTGCTCATCTAGCTTTTCAATAAGGTTGTATAAAATAGGTTTCCACTTTATAAAGTCACTCTCGTCCAGGGTAATGTCACAACTTTCAGCTAATTCTAGCCAATCTCCGTACCAGCTTGTTTTCGATTGGATTGAATGGAGTAGTACAGCTTTTCTTGGAAGTCGATCTACTGGCATGTTAATAGCTTTAAGAACATAGTCTACCTGAAGCTTGAGCGTGGAGTGGAGATAGCCCAGTGGAGATAGCCCGGTTTCAAGCATTACCATATTGGTGTATTTGTTGGTAGGCGAAAAATTCTTTTGAGATAAAATCTCAGAAGTTTTTCTACGCAGTCATACCGTCTTCCTCCCCACATTTGTGCAGCGTAGAACATAATGGCTTCGGATACAGCTTCAAACACCTTGTATTTACTGCTATGCGATAAATATCTGTTCTGGAATCAATTTCTCCACGCTGTATTAATAGCAGTTTTGGACTTAATAAGCTTCGCTTATAGATGGCGCTCCATGTTTAGGTTTTTTGTTATATAGACCCCAAGGTACTTATATTCCTTTATTACTTCAATTGTCTCATTGAAATATTTCCACTTTTCATTTCGACTATTTCTACCACCACCTTCCCTGAAGATCATTATTTTGGATTTTTCAAGGTTAAAATTCAGACTCCAGAGACTGGTGTAATCTTGTAATCGATTGATCATTAGCTGTAACGTTTCGGGTGAATACGCTTATATCACAATATCATCCGCAAACATAAGGGCTTTGATCTGCATACCCGCATACTCCACTCCTCCAGGCAGATAATCAGTGAGATCTTCGATGAAGAGTGTGAACAAAGTGGGGCTCAAAGTGCAACCCTGCCTCACGCCAGAAAAAGTTTCAAACCACTCCGAAAGTTCCTCTCCATCCAAAACTGCTGACATTGTTTTTGCATAAAGGCTTACGATCATCCTACCAAACCTTGTAGACATTCCCATATTGTATAACTTATATAGCAAGGCATTTCTATCAATCGAATCAAAGGCTGCAATGCTGGTTAACACAAATATGTGGTCAATAGTTGAATATCCCGGTCTAAGACCAGCTTGGAACTCTTTAAACATTTTGTTGACTCTAATCCAATCATTAAGCCGCCACCGTTGCAGAATATTTTTAAAAATTTTATACGAAGCATTCAGAAACGAGATTCCCCAATAGTTTTGTGGATCAGAAGTCACACCATTTTTATGGATGGGAAAGATCAAGGTTTCTTTAAATCGTTGCGCTACACTTCCTGTTTCCAAAATATGATTAAAAAAATAACCTAGTTTACTTATTAGTTCGCTCGTGTCGTATTTTGTAGAACTCCGCAGGAATTCCATCAGATCCAGCTGCTTTCCCGTCCTTTAAATTTGAAATCGCTTCACTTATCTCCTCAATTGTGATTGGAGCGTCTAGAACATCATTTTTTGAATCCGGTTGAGCATATTGAAAGCAAACACTGTTCGTTGATGGGTTGAGAAGTTTTTCAAAATACTCTTTAAGGAAGTTAGATCTAAGCTCGCTCTGCCCATTACATAATCTAGCTCCATTCAAACTTCTTATTTTTTTCCAAAATTCAGATGCGTTCTTGCAGTGCGACACACTTTCAGCTTCATCCTCGTAAAATTTCTGTTTCTTTTGAATGCATAAGAGCTTAAAACTTTTATTGGCCTCAATATATGAATGAACAGTTCCATTTTGCTTTCTAGAAAGTTTAAGGCAGGCAAAACGAACGCTGTCTGGCTCTCTCACACTCCTCATCAAACCATGGTTTCCGAAATCTCTTTTTACTGCACGGACTACTTCTTGTTATAGGGTATGAATCCCTGATGGTTGTTTCTATAGCCCTTAGGCATAGGTCTTCATGCATCAACAGTCTTTCATTCAAGTTGTTTATGATGTTGGCCTGATGATAAATCCATTTTTTCGACTTCGAGCACCAAACGCATTATTGGTAAAAATAAAAACACGCGAATTTTTCGGTTTCGGCCTCGGTCTTGGTCTCGGTCTCTTTCTCGGTCTCTTTCTTGGTCTCAGTCTCAGTCTCAGTCTCAGTCTCAGTCTCAGTCTCAGTCTCAGTCTCAGTCTCATTCTCAGTCTCAGTCTCAGTCTCAGTCTCAGTCTCAGTCTCAGTCTCAGTCTCAGTCTCTGTCTCTGTCTCAGTCTCAGTCTCAGTCTCAAGCGGGTCTTCACGTTAAAACTGTCTTAAGGACTGTCCGACAAATTTCAGTCGTAAACGACGGGTTCTACCGTGAATGTCCTTGTTGTACATCGGACCGTGCGACTAACGACAGGTTGGAAGTCCGATGAAAATTTCAACGAACCTTGCGACACGACCGAATGGTCGTATAGTGAATGGCAGTTTTTGGGACAGTCCTTGCGGCAGAACTACTCAGTCTACGAATAATCTTCATAGTTTTTATTTTGTTTCTAGGAGACGAGATAAATAAAAAACTAATTGAAGGAATTTTTTGACACACTGTTCGTAAAACTGATTTTCAACGTGTGTGCGTCGATAGTCGTTGCAACAGTCCGATCGACAGCCTGTGTGACAGTCTTAACGTGAATGGCCCGCTTCAGTCTTAGTCTCAGTCTCAGTCTCAGTCTCAGTCTCAGTCTCAGTCTCAGTTTCAGTCTCAGTCTCAGTCTCGGTCTCATTCTCGTTCTCGGTCTTGGTCTCGGTCTCGGTCTTGGTCTCGGTCTCGGTTTAGGTCTCAGTCTTGGTCTAGGTCTTGGTCCCGGTCTCGGTTTCATTCTCACTCTGGGACTCGGTCTCGTTCTCGGTGTGGATCATGGTCTCGGCCTCGGTCTCGGTTTTGGTCTCGGTCTTGGTCTCGGTCTTGGTTTCGCTCTCGATTTCAGTCTCGTGTATTGAGCTCACAATTCTTAAGGGCTTAGTGACTGAGTAAAGTTCCATTTAGGTAACCGACTTATCCATTTTGACGCAAGATCATAAGTCCACTTGAAAACAATTCACAACTTTTGACTAAGGTTGCAAATATGTGCAAATAATGCACTTTTTGACTTGTGGGCTGACTCTGTCTCAAAAAACCTGTGCTGTTCATCAGAATTTTCTTCCGTTTCTCAGAAAGCAGTAACAAAAATTATTTGTTTGTAATAAATTAATTAATAATAATATTCAAAAATATTTATTTCTATCGATACCAAACGATACTACCAAAAGTCTTGGTAAATGTCGCGACAAGAAATACGGTATCGATCGGCTCGGTATCGTCTCGGTTTCGTTTCGGATACTTTGGAGCATCCAATCGTGTCCGTCTCGTTTTGGTTTCCGATACCGATACCAAACCATACCGAGACTTTTCTGGTATCGTGGCCAGCCCTAAAAGCGGATGAATAGAGCCTTGATGAAAATAAAATCCAATATAACAGCTGCAGCAAAATCAAAGCCGAGTTTCTTTCTAACTCTTTTTAAAAAAAAAAGTTATTTCAAATGAGCACCGTTTTTTAAATAAAAAAATTGTGGGTTGTCACTTTGACATTTGTAATTTTTATTAGAATTGTCACTGTCACTGTCACTGCTTGAACGTGTTCAAGTGAAATGTTTTTAATTAAATGGAATTAGTATGATACTTACTGGCGATAATTATTTGTTCTTGTACATAGTAAAAAATTTGTAAGAAAATTACTAACTAACATCTAACATTCTTAACTATTAAAGCTATGTATATCTACAAAAACAACATGGGAATAATTCCAACCAAAACTATTTAAATGCATCAACTGACTCTTTGAATACAAATTATTATTTCTTCACAGAATGCACAATAATGTCAAAATATTTTCTGCACATGAAAGACTTAATGATTTGCGAAGCGATTTCAGAAAATTTAATTGAATTGCTCATTCGGTTATACACGAGAAGAATCTACATGATCACAGGTATTCGTTTATCCAACCCCATTTTATAGTCATTATGTTATATATCCGGAGTTGTTGGCCTCCAGTCAGCTGTAAATGACTGGAAACTTTTTTGAATCAAATCAACAACAACATCAAAAGCTAAAATGCCGCCCGTTGACTTTGCCGTTTGCCATAGGTTAAGGTAGACCTATCAACGATCCCAACAATATAATAATCGAAGTAATCATATGTTGCTCGGGGGATGGCTGGGGCTGAGTGAGGTTAATGCTGAAGTTGCAGCCCAGAGAATACCTACCTGGTGGATGCACAAAGCATCAGAATCGTGCGATGATGCTAACCTGCCATCCTTCGACACGTTCGAACACAAACAAAATTAATTCCTGACTTATGGACAGAGCTCGTGTCCATGTATGTAGGTATACTGTGTGTCTGTACTTTATTCATATATTATTAAACCAATGTATGTGTATATATTTATGTTTGTTTATTCATTAGGTTAATGCATGAAAGATCAAAGGATTAAATAATAATTATTATTTCACCTCGTTGGGAGTTTTGAACTCAGAGCTAGCCCTAGCAGTGCTACACACGAATATCGGACACAGAATGTGCTACGTTTTACACGTTACGATCTACGCTTAACATTCAAAGTTGCTGTTGCTTCTTTATAGCCAAAGAGATGGTGGAACTCCACATATTTGGCCGCAACAGGAACAGGAAAGTTCGCAGCCAACTACAGAAGTGTGGCAACTGGCAACCTCAGCTGGATTGTTGATGGCCATCATGGCCAGAAACTCGAGCATTAATTACAAATCTGTCACTTCAATCAACAGCAGTCGGGCGCGGTTATTCAAACAAATTAATTTATTTCTCAACACCAACGTTTATCAAGTGGGGTGCTGCATCAGAGTGCAGTGTACAGAGGGAGTGCCAGTGCAGCAGAATGCCACAATTTGTTGTTAAAAAAAATCAGGAATGGTATGAAATTGGAAAAAATAAGAATAAAATGCGTGAATGTGTCGTATGGACTTGCTTTTTGTGTAATACTAGCAATAAGTTAACATTGTTGCATTTTGCATTGACAAATGTTTTACCTATTTACTTGTGTGTATGATAAATATTCACCAATGCACTATTGAATTAATCAAAAATTGAAAAATACAATTCCAAGTTAATTCTTTTATTATTATTTGTTATTGATCAAATATGTCAAATCGAAAATTTTTACGTAACTCCACGTCTCGGGCTCCCTAGAATTAAAATCCATATTACTTGCGATTATAGGTAGGTACTACATATAAGGCAAGTTTTGGATTCGTGGAAAAAAAAATTTTAAGATAACAATCAAACATGATATTACGATGATAGAGAACACCAAAAAAGTGGGTGGCACAATTCTGTCTGTCGGTCTGTTCGTCTACAGCCTAAACGGCTTGATCGATTTTGTTCAAACTTGGTACATAGTGGTTTTTGGTGATTATGCCCACACATTTTTTTCACTTTTTTTTTAGAACCAAAAATAACGGTACCTGCCATACATTTTTTTTTAACAATTTTACATAACCGTATTTTTCTCAAAAAAGGCTCGACAACTTTTCTTACAAAAAAATTCAGTAAATTTATTTTAGTAAAGGCTTCCTTTGAGTGAAAAACCATTTTTCAAAAATGGTTACTAATGGTACCTCCCAAAGAACCATTTTTTTAATTTTTGATTTTCTTCAAAACGATAAGACCGATTTCAATTATTTTTTTGTACAGAAGCTTCCAAAAAATGTAAACAGTTTTGCGTACCAAAATTTTTGAAAAAATATTTTTTGGATTTTTAAGAAATGTTTCAAAATTTTTTTTTGAAAATCAAATATTTCGAAAACGACATGATCGATTTGTTTGAAACTCGATATTTAAGAGTTTTTCAGTATTCTCTACAATATTTTTAGAAAAAAATTTACATGTATGAAAAAATAACGGTACCTTCCATACAAAAGTTAAAAAACCACAAAGGAAAATATTTTTTTGCTTAAAAATGACTCCTACGATTTTGATTAAACTTTTTAAGTATACTAAAAATAGTACGATCTACTATCAAAAATTATAAAATTTCACACTTAGCAATTATTAATAGTACCTGTCATGGAACGCATTTTTTATTTTGAATTTTCTCGTTTTTGGCTGAGCGGATTAAAATGATTTTTTTTATATTCAAATTTCAAATAAGATTAAATAATATTGCATTTCAAAATTTTCAAAAAAAAAAGTTTTTGGATTTTTAAAAAATGTTTCAATTTTTTTTGTTGAAAATTCGATATCTCAAAAACGGGTTGACAATTTTTTTTCAAATTTTGTTTTTATATACACATAAATACACTCCTCGTCAACTGAATACGCACAAACATTTTTGAATATATTTTATACATTTTTTCCAAACAGTGATGGTTATTATGCCATCTGTTGATGGTAAAAATTTTCGTAACATATAAATAACAGAATTTCAAAGTTTTATCCAAAAACAACCGTGAGTTTTTCCTTCAACCACTTCCAAAGTGTAACTTATGCAAAGTAGATGGAATGGAATGAAACAAGTTTTTGTTTAAGTTTAGTAGTGGGTACTTCCACCTTTATTTTTAATTACTTCGTAAATTCGATCCGGCATGGAATCGTATAGCTTTTTAATGTAATTTAACGAAATTTCGCTCCACGCTAATTTGATTGCAGAAATTAAGGTTTCTTTGTCTTCGAACTGACGACCACCCTCATAATAGCCATTCCACACTATCCCACTGAGTATTAACACATGTCAAAAAAGTGTGAAGAAATCATGTATAATAGTGTGGAAACAAAATATGAAATTTCATCACACACAACTTGACAGCGCATCAGACACGATTTGACATGTGTTAATACTTGAAAATATTTAGGATCGGTTCTAAAACCATCACACTTTCTATCCCACTTGGGCGTTTGACGTTATGGTGAAACTAATTTCTGATGCAAGTGTGGAAGGAAAATATGAAAGTCAGTTACATCACACAAATTTGGCAGTCATATGAAATTTCTTCCCACTTTATTCTGACATGTGTTAATACTTTGTGGGATAGTGTAGAGGCACTTTAAACTTTGCGTACTAACCATCCCCAGACATTTTCTATGATGTTTAGATCAGGTGAGTACGGCGGCCATTGAAGCAACTGCACTTGTTGCTCCTCTATCCATGTTTTTATTATGCGTGCTGAGTGAATAGGCGCATTATCATATTGGTAGGTCCAGTTTATGGGTCCAAAGATGTTAGAAAATTTAGGAAAATTTCTTTCCAAAATAACTTTATACACAGCTGCTGTCATTCTTGATGTTACAACCTCGAGCTCAACTGTTCCATAATAACTGACTGCTCCCCATATCATGACACCTCCTTCACGACTATGATGGCGCTTTAAAAATCTTTTTTCTTTTCTTAAGTCGTGAAAATAGAAGTTGAACCCATCAGGGCCATCGAAATTAAACTTTTTTTCATCTGAAAAAACCACGTGATACCATTCTTTTTTCCAACTCATGTGAAGTCTTGAAAAATCTAATCGCAACATTTTCCGTCTCTCGTCAAGTGGTGGTTTTTTCTTAAGTTTCATTCGTTTAAGATGGCTTGAGTTGTTGATTACTCTTAATACTGTTGAGCAACTTGCGTTTACGCCGACTTTTTGTTTTATTTTTGCCACAGAATCAGAAGAATTTGATGCATATCTTAAAATTCTTCGTCTTTCAGCTGCTGTTGTTGCTGTTTTCTTACCTCCCTTCATGTTTTTGCCGTATGCATCTTTATTTTTCAAGTAAGAATAAACTACATTAAAACTTCGGCCAACTTTATCAGCTATTGCACGTCCAGTTAGGCCTTGGTCTCTAAGTAAATCGATTTTAGCTTTTTCAACACTGTTAAGACACGTAGATCTACCCATTTTTCTTAAAATTTGAAATCAAGAATTAAATTTTACTGAAAACACTAAAATCGTTAATTTAAACTGTCAAGCACTCCAAAAAACTTATAAACAACGAAGAAAATGGCGTTGTACCTATTCAGTTGACTAAAAAAAAAACTCCTACTTTGCATATAAAACACTTTGCAAGTGGTTGAAGAAAAACTCACGGTTGTTTTTGGATAATTCTTTCGGAATTATCTGCTTAACATCTTAAGGGAATAGTTAGCATCAACAGATGGCATAATAACCATCACTGTTTGGAAAAAATGGATAAAGTATATTAAAAAATGTTTGTGCGTATTCAGTTGACGAGGATATGTATGTATATGCTTTAGATTTGCATACAAAAATTTGTTCTTAAAAATGTTATAAGAATTTCATATATAAAAAATTAATTTTTTAAGAAACCGCTCCAACGATTTTAAATTTTTTTTCCTATACAATTATATTCAATCAAGAATCAAAAGAGTTGTTTTGGCCAATTTCAATGTCGTATTTCATGCTTCTCTTCATTTTTCTCTCATAGTTTCCATGTTTTTATATACAATTTTCTTAAACCCGCAGTGTCTTGAACATAAGAGCAAGTACGTGCGACCCAGTCGTGCATTTTATTTTTTGTTTGTCTGTGGTTATACGTTCGGCCGTTAGTCCTTTCGTCCGTTTGCCCGTTTGCCCAATCGTATTTTCTTTCATCTTTTTTCCTTGATCATATCTCAATAACGAACAAAGTTACACCGACTTCGGATACATTTTATTTTACAAACAATAATGTCTTTAAAAAAAATTCAATTGTAATTTTTTTACATCAGCATTAACAAATATATTGATCATCGCTAAATTGCGCATAACTTTTTTAGGAGCAAGGACAGGCTAAGAACATATGCTTGACCAAAAAAAAATAGAAGGAGTTCATTCGGTTTAAAAATGCAAAATTTAATTGCATTGCAACAAAAACATTTTATAACCAAAATTTCGCAATATAAAATCTCACGCAACATTTTGGCTTGCGAGATTTTTATTCAAAACTATATTTGTTGCAATACAATTAAATTTTAAGAGATATCCTATCTTCTTACCGAGTGCGCAACTTCTTTTAGACCACACAAGGGCATATGCAAGGGGGGCAGAAAGGGGTTATTGCTCCACCAGTTATTGCGAGATTTTGAAAAGAAGGATTATTAATAACCGAGATTTGTTTTTTTGAGATCTTTGAAGAAGGCGAGAATTCGTTATTTGAGTTTTTGGTTTGCGAGATTTCATACTGCCTAAGCTGTAGTGTTTGACGAAAAAGAAGGAAAAATATTTGTTTCGCTAATTCCGTGGATGACTTTGAACACTGTTTTTCATCTATGCAAAACTATACGAGTATTACAAACTGTATTGCATTAAAATTAAACAATACTTATTTGTATTGGCTATAGACATTGAATGCGTTTATATTTTTGTGTTATTAAAATTACAAGAAGTACATACCTACCGAGTTTTCACAAAATAAAATTTTAGATCTTTTAATTAAAATTTAAAAAAAATATGTTTTGAGAATTTTGATAAGCAATGGAAAATTTTTTGTTTTAAAAAATTCAAGATCAAAATTGTCCTACAGGTGATACTGTTAAAAGTGGCTTAGTGGAAAACCGTTCTTATTTTAGGACACGGAACAAAATCTATCAAAATTGTTATGGCCGTATTAGGGTGTTTAACATTTGTATGGTAGTTACCGTTATTTTTCATAAAAGTAAAATATTTTTTTTTTTTTTCAAAATATTGTAAAACGTCTTAAGAAACCGTTTTAAAAATCATATTATAAAATGGCAAACGCGAATTTTGTAGTACAATTTACGCGATCTACAAAAGCCAAAGGCATATAAATCATATATCGTTGAAAAGGTTTTACTTTTCAACGTCGACAATTGCGTAAAGCGTAAGGTATGTCGACAGTGACGATAATGTCAACAATGAGGTCTACAATGTCAAAAATAGCTTTAAGATCTGTCAAACTGCAAATAAATTCATGCGAGGAATTCGGGTTTATAATTGCAAGACTCGAGGTCGTCAAGTGAGTTTTTTTCTCCTCAAAAATTTCAACTGCAAAACTTTTATAGCGTAGTAAAAAGAGCAGCAGTATCTCGTGGATTGGGAACGATAGGTCGACTTTTAAAATATCGATTTCATAAGATCGACTTTTAAAATCTCGACAGAAGAAATCTCGACTGGTTAAAGTAGTAGTATGTATATTTATTGTCGTAGAATAAAGCATTACAATTTATAAAATTAAGTGAATACACAGCTTGCACAGAGATATGATATTTAAGTTTATATCTTACAACTGAAAAAAATAGCAAAATTTAGTATGATAATTAAGAATAGAGAATGGAATACAATTGAAGGAGAACTACAAAAAAACCTTCATTTAACTGATTTTCTTAAGCTAAGGATTTCTTTTTTAGAAATCTGTTGACTAGATAAAAGAACTTAAAAACTAATGGAATAACCAGAAAAAAATTATCAAATTGCTGACTATTTAATAAATAAACATTTTATTTTTGAAGAAGAACATCAATAAGTAACAAATTAATAAATAAATAAATAAATAAATAAATAAATAAATAAATAAATAAATAGATAAATAAATAAATAAATAAATAAATACATAAATAAATAAATAAATAAATAAATAAATAAATAAATAAATAAACAAGTTATTAAATAAATAAGTGAGTAAATAGAAATAAAGCACAAAAAAAAGATGATTGAATAGATTAATGAATTAATAAATATCTAATTAATAAATAATATGCATATATTTGAACGAAGAACAAAATAAATAAATAATTGACGGTCATATCACAGAGTTTATTTATGTTAAGATTTACATTTGCAAGTTTCTAATAATTACATTTTCTGAATTTTTACAATTTTGTAAAAAATTTTCATTGAGTTTTTCAATTTTCTCTGAAATTTTTAATACACCGCTGCTTTCATGTAGGATTGAAGTTGAAAAATGCCAAGGCAGGTCTAACATCATTTTCAAAGTTTTGTTTTGAAAAATTTGTAATTTACTAATATGAGATTTTGCGCATCTTCCCCAGACTGGACATGCATAAAGAATGATTGCTTGAAAAATGACTTTGAAGATAGAAATTTTGTTATGATTACTTAAGCATGAACGTCGACAAATCAACGGATATAACATTTTTGTTGCTATACTTATATTATTTAAAGTATTATTTACATGAATCCGGTGGGTCAATGTCTTGTCTAAATATACACCAAGATACTTGACAGAATCAACCCACGGAATGTCACAATTATTTATTTTCAGGAGACTTAATGGTAGAGCACAAGCTTTTCTTTTCCTAGTGAAAAAGATAGCTTGTGTTTTATCAGCATTGATTTTTATTTTCCATAACTCGAAGTAGTTAAGTATAGTATCAAGAGCGTTTTGGAGTGAATTTTCGATGTTATCAGAGCTAAATATGGCAGTGTCATCTGCAAACATAGCTGTTTTGCAGTTAAAGAGGTCCGGAAAATCAGCAACATATATTATGTACAAGAGAGGCCCCAAAACTGATCCTTGTGGAACTCCCGAATAAATAGTTTTAGAACTGGAACATATATTATTTAAATTTACCTTAAATTTCCTGCCTTGTAGGAAGCTCTGAATGAACTTGATAAGATAATGTGGGCAGCCAAAGAGCTTGAGTTTGTAGAGAATACCTTCATGCCATATGCTATCAAATGCTTTTTCTACATCTAGGAGCACAAGACCGGTTGATTGTTTTTGAGATAATTTTTCTTTTACAAAATTACAGATACGTAAAACTTGATGAGAAGTATAATGTCCTTGTCTGAATCCAAATTGATTATTTGGAATAATATTATAATTTTCAAGAAAACTTATTAGCTTTGTTTTGATAACTTTCTCTAATATTTTGCTTAAGCTGCTTAAGAGACTTATTGGACGATAGCTACTAGGTTTGTTTGGCGATTTTCCTGGTTTAAGAATAGGAATTATTTTTGCAATTTTCCAGGTTTTTGGAAAATACTGCAATTTTAGGCAGGCATTTATTATGAAA
Source organism: Dasysyrphus tricinctus (assembly GCA_963921185.1). NCBI lineage: Eukaryota > Metazoa > Arthropoda > Insecta > Diptera > Syrphidae > Dasysyrphus > Dasysyrphus tricinctus. Next base: position 61,158,082 of record OY992533.1, read on the forward strand.
CAAATAAAGCGTATGGCACTTTTTGGTAGCTCTTTCAAATAAATAGTTTTTAAGCTATCAAAACCTGGTGATTTTTTATTTCGCAAGCCATTAATAATTTGTTGGACATCTTCGTCAGTGACGTAGACATTTGCTGGTAAGGGTACTATAGTGTCATTAAGATTATTAACAGAATCGGTTACTGCCCTAGACATCGAACTTAGCTGTGTTAAAAGAGGATTGTTGAAGTTTTGTGCAAATGTATCTGCAAAGAGGTTTGCTTTCTCTTCATGAGTAACAAGAAGACAATCATTATTTTCTAAGTGCGGTGTGAATTTATTTTTCTTTTTTAATACCTTGGCAATATTCCAAAACGGTTTTGAATTTGGTTCTAGGGAACTGAGTTTAATGCTCCAAGAGTTGTTTTTGAACTTTGAGATCTCAAAAGATATTTTTTTTGTAAGATCTTTCATCAATATAAAGTCATTATCTTGCTTATACCTAGCCCATTTTCTTCTATAGTAGTTTCTTTGCTTTATAAAATTTAATATATAAGTGGGTAGTACTGTTGTTCTGTCAGTAATAGATTTCTTAGGACATGAATCATCAATACTATCTAGAATAGTTTTTGTTATTATTCTAACTTTTTCGTCTACTTGTTGATAATTGGTTATATTTTCCAGTTCACAGGGATTATTTCGTAGAGTTCTTTTTACCTTTGATCTAAACCTTTTCCAATTTGCATTTTTTAAATCTAAATATTGCACATTTGATCTCTTACCGCTTAGTAAAATATCACAGTTTATAGGTATATGGTCAGAACTAAGAGCATGTATAGCAGTTGGTTGAGTTACTAATTCTGGTGAATTTGTAAGTATGAAATCCAGTGTTGAAGGTGAGCACTTTTTATTTGCTGGAAAATATGCCGGACCATTAGGGTAGAGCAGGTTAATAGGGTGCCTTGTAATGAAATCTAACAATAAATTTCCCCAATTATTTGCTCTCTGGCAACCCCAAGAACGATGCCTACAATTAAAGTCACCCCCAATTAGGAACTTCGTATCATTTGTTACTAGTTTTCTTAAGTCACTTTTAAAGAACCTTATCCTTTGTGCATTTGATGCCTTGCCGGGGAAGTAGATCGATATCATTTTAAATTTGGAACCGTCATTTAGTGATATCTCAATGCCAATGGATTCAAAAACATTTGTTTTCACAATTGGTATTAGATTGTGCACTAAATTCTTTTTAACAACGATTGCAACTCCGCCCCCAATTTCATCATTCCTATCTAGTCTATGACAAGTGTAAAGACTATGAGAGAATTTATCACTACTACAAAGCCACGTTTCACATACAAGACAAACACTTTATTAACACATAGGAAATTGAAAAACTCAGTACATTTATTTCTAATACTTCTGGCATTCCAGCAAATAACATTAAGAGAATCTATTCTACTTTGCATGATTGTACAAATATTTTGTTGCAAGCTGTGCAATAACATTAAATTGATCAAATTTATTTTTACATTCACTTAGCTTAGATATCATTTCCATAGTAAGAGAACATAGCTCTTCTTGAGAGAAGAGATCGTTTTCTCCACTTGATTGTGCTCCCGATTTGGGGCTGATGCTGGTGACGTTTGCGGTCCATCGTGGTGGCTGTGCCTGTGCAAGAGCTGCAGCAGACGTAGATGGTGAAGCTTGTGGGTGATGGTTTACTTTCCGAAGTGAGGGGAAATCATTAGTGCACATATAGTTTGGAGCTGGTCTTGCGTGATTTTGGTTAAAAGACCGACAGATCAAAATATAGACACAAATTTGGACGACTTCTTAAAATGTCGATTTTTCAAAATGTCGATTCTCAAAGTGTCGATTCTCAAAATGTCGACAGTGATCGAGTTTTTATGAATCGAGATTTCAACAGTCGACATTTTAAAAGTCGATCAAAGTCAGATCATAGTTATCTAATATCGCAGTGTCATAGTTCAATAAATGGCATTTTTTGTAATTTAATTTTTGTTGCCTATATATTTTCACATCTTAATTTCCTCTTATTCAGGGTCTGTGTTTTAATATCAATACAATAATAAAACATCCAGAAAATGAGGCAGTTAAAAGTTCGAAATATTAGGTATAAAGGCTCTCCCAAACCAACGCGAATTCGTAGCGAATCATTCGCAAAGACAATTTTTTGTTGTTGTTTAGCATTGTGTATCTTTCATATTTTGTATTATTGTGAATGATTTCGCTTCGTCGGCGAATGTTTCGCGTTGGTTTGGGGGAGCCTTAATGTAGGTAGGCAAAAAAAATGCGTTCTACTGAACTTTCTTGAAGCTAAGCAAAAGGCTATATAAAATTAATAACTACCTTAATAATTTAATTATATTAAGAATCAAATAAGAACTTGTGTCTTAAACATAGCCTTAAATTTTCCACAGCATCAAAACTGTTAAGTTCCTATTTAAAAATCAGACAAGAATTAATGATTCTTGATTTTATAGTTATTCCGTGCAAACATTTAAAGCAGAACGTTGTTCTTTGGGTTACTTTCAAATGACCGACAGATAAAATATCGACAAGTCAAAATGTCGACTGGTTAAAATGTCGATTTATATTTTATATCGACTTTTCTGTATGGGAAAATTCCGACAAGTCGATATTTTTCTCGGCTTCTATCAGGGCAGTCGACTTTTTGTCAAATCGACATTTCAAACTGTCGACATTTTAATAGGTCGGTAAAAACAAAATCGGTACTTTAACTTACAAAAAAGTCGATAAAAGTCGACATTTTAACCAGTCGGCATTTTTTTTTGTCGGTCATTCGTACGTAACCCGTATCTCATCCTTGCCGTAAATGGCTTTATTTTCAGCAAGGTCCAAATCAAACATTCAAAACGTTGTTGTATCCTATCGAACACTGTTGCAAGATCTCTGGAGAGCGTTTCAGGATAAGAAAGCTCCAAATTGAATTAAACCTTGCCTATTTGGATTAAGTATGCTACTATGTATAATCACTCACTTTAAAATTGTATACAAAAATTCATTTTTCATTTAAGTTAAATAATTTTGTGGGATAATTTAAGAAGGCAAAACTAAAAACCATTTATGTTTTATGAATTTTCTACATTGTCTACATTGTTGACATATGTTCGTGTCGACAATTTTAAATTGTCTACGTTGAATTGTCTACGCGTAGACAATTGTGTAGTCTACATTTATAGTCTATATGGCACGCCATTGATTAAGATTCGTGTTTGCCCTTTTATTATATGATGATTACATTTCTTTACACTTCTGGTTTGTATTATTTTTTTTGTTTAACTTGTTTTTCTTTGTTATTATTTATATATTTCATTTTTAGTTTGTTTTTATTTTGACAAAATCAAAACGTCATGTCACCGACAAATAGGTGACGTTTTGATTTTGTCCACCCACCAACCAACCAGTTTTCCAGCTGACTGGAAAGATAATTGGAATGTCCGATGGCTGCGTTCAATGCTGCAGAAAAGTAGCTCAGCTCTTCTTGACGCTCAAGACTGCTTTTAAATGATGCAATTATTCTTGCGATTTTTACTTAATGTTGGAGTACATCCAAAAATCGTATGCAAATTCCCTGGCTCATTTTGCCATCGAAAAATTGTATGCAAACGTCAATTTTTGCGGGTGGCAATGGTGCAGTGGATGTAGTGCTTGACTGCTAGCTTAGAGATGTGGGTTCGAGCCCCATTCTAGGCAGCATTCTTTTCTATATTCTCCCAGCTTAACTGGACGCCACCCGTGAGATTTAATGAGATAATAAACACCTTGATCTCAATCCACTGTGCCAAATCTTTCCTATCTTCCTACTCTTTCTAACTAGTGCCGTGCAATTCAGGTTGCATTTAAAAGACCTACGGTCTTACAGGCATATAGTTAAAATTATTATTATTATTATTATTAAGTTGTCACACTTTTTTGTCAGGCTGACTGGCAGTCAGCGGACTCTCATACGTGATCGATAATAGCCCTGTTTTTTTGTAAGCCCGAAGGAAATTGGATGAAAGAAACGATGTTGGTGTTCATCAGTTTACGGAGAATTTTCGGTGCTTAAGTTAAGCACGGAGAAAAACTGTCTTACCGGCTGTTACATACAAACATGTTATCGATTGTTTTAATAGAAACTCCATGTATTTTCTGTAATGGCATCGGTAGTCCACGGTGTAATTTTTTTCGACCGATTTAACTAAATTAGCCCGAAGAGGTTGTCCTCTACCTGCGTGAATGACTTTGTAATCGATAAATCGCATGCAAATGCTACTTCCCTTGGTTCAGCCTAGCCCCAATTTTATGCAAACGTCACTTTTGCTACGACCTGTTGACGAGTTGTCAAGTTAACTTTTAGTGTCTACTACACGCCAATAACACACTTTTTGTCCGCTTTTAAGTTAAGTGCAGAGAATTCTATGCGTTAAGCTTAACATAATGGCTCCAAAAGTCACCCAATTGCGTTAAATCACCTTTTTCTGGAGCAGTAAAAATTCATCAAAAATTTGAGATTTTTTAGAGTTTTTTTAATCCATCGACATCGTAGCCATCAGTCAATGGAATTTAACAATAGCTTGAAATAAAAGGGACAAAATTATTTTTTTACAGAAAAAGTATATTTTGATCCAAATGTCACCCAATTGCCTTAAAATTCCCTTTTTCTGGAGCAGTAAAAACTTCATCAAGAATTTCAGATTTCTTAGAGACTTTTTAATCCATCGACACCGTAGCCATCAGTCAATGGAATTTGACAGTTGATTGCTTTAAATATAGGGGACATACTATATTTTGACAGATAGAGTATATTTTGATACAAATGTCAGCTAATCGCCAATTTTTTGGAACAGTAAAACTCATCACAAATTTGTGATTTTTTAGAGGTTTTTTAATCCATTGACATCGTAGTCATCCGTCAATGAAATTTGACAGCTGATGTTTTGATGGATGAGGAGGAGAGGTTTAAGTCTAGAGAAATCCAAATGAATAAAACTGAATCGGAAATAAATTCAGTGAAATGGAAATGATCGAAAGATTGAAATAAAAGAATCATTTTGGTGATCGATTCTTGAACTATTTTCTAGAATTTTGCCAACTAGACGGCAGTGTTATTAACACTTGAGTTTTGAGGGCTGGATGTACTAATATTCTGAAATTTAAAAGAAATCAAAGACTGCAAACTTTTTAGAATAAAAATAAAATGCACAGCTGGGTTGCACGTACTTAATGATATATTAAATTCTTGATCAAACATAATTTTATGGAAAAAAAAAAAATAAAATCGTTGGAGCGATTTTTATTTTTTCAAATTCTTAAAATATTTTTATTGAAAAATGTTGGTATAAATATAAATTTCAAAAAAGAAAAAATTGATTGTTTTTTCTTAAATCCAAAAAATATTTTTTTGAATTTTTTGGTAAAAAAAAAAACTATTAGTATATTTTGGAAGCTCCGTAATAAAAAAAAAAACAAGTCTTGAAGAAAATCGAAAATAAAAAAAGATTCTTTGGGAGGAACCATTTATAACCTTTTTTTGCAAAATGGTTTCTTATCCATTGGTATTGGTAGCCTTTACTAAAACAAATTTATTGAATTTTTGTTTAAGAAAAGTTGTGGAGCCGTTGTTTTTGTCAAATTACTATGGCTAGTTTCACAGTCTCGTTTTAACCTTACTAAATTAAAGTTTAAGCTATAACAGTGGAGTTTAAACTTCCACTGTGAAACTGGGGGTAGCAAAAATTGTATGGCCGGTACCATTATTTTTGATTCTAAGAAAAAAAAAATTGGGAAGAATCACCATAAACACCTACATATGTACCAAGTTTAAGGAAAATCGATTCAGCAGATAAGGCTGTAGCCGAACCAGGCGCGGATACAGGGGGGGGCAATGGGTGCAATTGCCCCCCCCTGGGCAAGAACGAACGAAGTATAAAATATGACTTTAATAAAATTTAATCAAAAATAAAGGTTATTTCGTTATACGTTTATAAAAATTTTTCGTGGCAGCGCAGCGTTGCAGCAATGAGTGGTTGTTCGTTGGCCGCTGGCTGACCAGGTTAAGTTAAGAAAAGTTCCGCAATGCACGTAACGCGCCTTCAAATCGACTGAGTGGAAAGCTTATAACTTCGGCTTTTGATCTCGATCTTAAAAGTTAAGGTCTTTAATTAAAAGATCAATGTCAGGCTACATTACTATATAATATTTTGTGAGAAAAGTCAATTTATTTCGTACTAGGGAGCAGGTTGAATCCCAAATCGATTTCACTTTGACTTTTCAATATGCTTTGAACGAAAAATTTCATAATTTGGAAAATAGTGTTTTAAAAAGGTATTGCTCAACCTCCAATCCTACTCTACAAATTAGTAAGTGGTTTTTTATACTTAAATGCAACGGGAGAGGCGACAGGGGCACTTATCTAAATTTTCAACCTTGAAGTTGATTTTAATTAAAAAAAAAAATTTAATCTTTAAAATACGTCGATTTACGAGTAATTACCTTCAAACATTTCTAATTTTGCTTCAAATGCTCGGATCTACAGGATAAAGACATCTCATTAAAGTTAAAATAATAAACTACATTTATGTATAAAAGTTATTGAGAAATTCCAAAAAATGTCATACTAATGGGTGATAGAGTTCCTTTCTTGATAAATATTAAAATGTGCGTTTCCATTTAGGGAGTACTTTCACTAGAAAACTCTCGAGAGCGACATTCAGATATCTGTCTTCCCGTCTGGTGAGCTTATTTCATGACTGTGTCTATGTCCACTTTCGAGTTTTACTCTCGAGAACTTCTTTAGAGCTGCTCACCGCCTTTTTACTCTGAAAAGTATACGCACCTTAAGAGTATGCACATGTGTTTCGAGTTCGGCGCTGTACGCAGCGATGCGTGCAGACGTGCTGCATATCTGTTTAAAGCCATACGATACGTTTTTGATGTGAGAGTTTCGTCACTTTTATAGATGTGTTTTGGGAACTACCGTGTGCCATATTAAAACTACTGAAGAGTGCGAATCCAACGAAGAAGATTGGAGAGAAACCAGGAAACGACTACCGAAGTCACTGCCGAAGAGAAGTTGGATGGAACTTTTACACCAAGGATAGTGGTTTTTGACAGTTTTTGAAAACATCAAGTCAATGACAATCCGATTGTCAAATTATCGTCATTTTTCGATGCAACAATTGCTATTGTATTAATCTGCATGAGTCTGGCAACTCTGCAAACGATGGTTTGAGCTTATATGAAACATTTTTATTAAAACTTAACGAAGGCTTAGCTTGTATATTATTAATGAAATGTATTACGAAAGGTATATTCCACAATAATCATTGTGTTTTATTTCAATGTCGGAAAGTTTGGTTTTGTATTGATGGACGAAGGCATCTGAAACGCTAACGATACGGTTCATCTCGGTTTCGATCTATAATTTTAGTTCAACTAAAATACAGATATTGTCAAATTAATGCAATGGTTTTGTTTGCACTAAATCTTTTTTATCAACGTCCTTCAATTTTCTTGCAAACGCATTTGACGTTTATGAACACGTTCTCCGGCTTCTCAATATTTTTGTTTCCAACTCGATTTTTGACTGCAGAATTGCACCACACATGAAGACACATGAGACTTTAACAAACTGCATTATCGAACACAATGCTTATGCAGTAAAACTTGAATTTGCCTTTTCCAACAGCAGACTTTTGCAGTTTACGTTTGAGAACATTTTGCAAAACGCATTTTTGACCCTAGTGACGTACTCGAAAACGGCCTTTTACAAGCAAGCGTAGGTTAGGTTGCCAGCTAAAGGAGGCTGGAAATTTCGCTCGAACTCGAACGTCATGTGTCTGAATAGGAACATACCACTGTACCATTATGTTTTCCGAACATAATTGTAGAGTTACGCAGGTACAGAGAGAAGCTAAAAACGCTGTAAAGACAAGGAAAAATTAATTTCACAAAGTTCAGAGTACCTACCCACTGTTCGAGAACTGTGGCAGTTATGAAAGAGTTTATTTGCTTTCTTCCAATTTCGAACTCATCAACTCACATTGCTTTGTGTGACCAGGCGTGTAGAGCGGTAAGAAGTGTACTCAAATTTTCTGTAGACCTCACAAGATTTTCGAAACTCTGGAAAATTGCCCCCCCCTGAACGAAATCCTGGATCCGCGCCTGAGCCGAACAGACACACAGACAGAATTGTGAGACCTAATTTTTGTCGTTTTGCCTACCATCGTAATGGCAAATCTGATCAAAATCTCGAGTTCAATTTTTTTCCGAATGCATAACTTGCTATATAGTGATATGATCCCCATTTTTTTTTTTTATAGATCAGATCTTTCATACTTGCCTGGTGAATTGCAAATGGTTTGAAATTACAATGATGGGAAACCAGATAGACCGCCCTATACTATAACCCTGAGCTCTGAGTATGTCGCAGATATCATTATAAAGTGTTGACTTAGTGGCTAAAGCTGACAGGAACTGTAAATGCCAACCTTGATTCCATCTCAAGAATTCTTTTTGTGTTACAAAGATGAAAAGATTTTCGGAAATACTTATTAACTGTAATGTTTTTTTCTATGGTGTATTTCCGGAAGATGTTAGATAAATCCGAAGTTAACAATAGATTAGATTTTTTTTTTTTCTTTATTTTATAAACAGTAGTACAATATTTCGATTAAGAATACGGACATGACAAAATTTGCCGTCTGCCGGATATGACATTTCATAAAAAAAGAAAATATAATGAAAAAGAAACTATGAAAAAGATTGTACAATGTATATAGTAATGGATAACAAATTTCTTGATTATATTAAGATTAGTGCGAACTATCTGTAATCATTTAAGGGCCCTGGAGACGCTCGAACTTGGTGCGAGTCAACATGGTTCAAGTACTATGTTCGAGTTGATTTTATTTGTCTGCGGGCTGGTTCGAGTATAAATTATTTGGTGTCACTAAACAAAAATTTGGTCTCATCAAAATCAAAAGGAGTTTGATATTTTTTGATGTTCGAGGGCGGGGCTAGTAGTTTGTCGCACCAGATTCGACTGTTTGCGGACCGGTTTCGTATGTTTACTCGAACATTTCGGTTTAATTTTGAGTTCAATATTAAAAAATAAAAAGAAAAATTTCAAATAACCTGAATAAAAATAAAATAAATGTGACAGTCAATATTGTGAATGACATATAAGTCGTAAGATTAATGAAGTTCGAGTAGTTTGGTTTCTGTGTCTGCGGAGTTTAGTCGAACTATGTTCACTCGCACCATGTTCGAGCGTCTCCAGGGCCCTTTACAATTTTGATGATTTGCAACATAAAATTTTTTAATTTTGAATGATTTAAAACATAAAAGGTTACAATTTTGGATGATTTGAAACATAAAAATTTATTTTAAAGAACTTTTTTTTAAATATTTATTAATAGAGCATAATGATTTATAATAAATGTTAAACTATTAAGTTAGATATTCCAATGGGAAACCAGAAACCTGAGGTCTTTTACAATTTTAATGATTTGCAACATAAACTCTTGTAATTTTAGATGATTTAAAACATAAAGGCTACCAATTTTAAATGATTGAATAATATCTGCCAACTCAAAAGCTATTACGATAGGTCAAAGCATGATTGCAAAAACTGAACAAACTGAACCAACCCCGAGAGCCATTTAAAATATCGTAGAGACTACTTAGCGTCAGAAAACTTTCCTGGAAATATAACCTTCGGATTTCTTGTAATATAGGGCAAACTGCAATGAAATGGTAGATATTCTCAGGTTCTCTTCTGTTGCATAGGTTACACGTTTGCTGAAGATCGGCTCTATGAGGTATAAAATTAAGATTTAGTAACTCGACCCTGGCTTTAAAAATTGTGTTTATCACTTCAGATGAGTAGTCACTATTGAAATAACTGTCTTCAGTAGGCAATAGATGGTTAAGGCTTTTGTAGAATTGTCTAGAGGCTGATGATGATGCTCTAGTTAAGTGCTGGTCATATATTTTTTCGTCCACTTTTGCTATGATCATTGCAAATATATCCTGCCAGTCGCGAACGTTACTCTCAGAAAGCGATAGTGTGGTATCATGCGATAAGGCCAGTTGGTTTAATTCCCTGAATGGAGAAGCATTGGTTCGTAATAATCTTTCTACGATCGATCTATGGAGACTGTTTTCATTTCTCTTCATTACTCTTGTTAAATAGTCTGAATGAGCTTTCAGGTTTTGCAGATAAATGGGAGGTAAACCAGATTCTACATGTATTGCATAGGTTGGAGTAGAGTTCGGTAAACGGAATAGTCGCTTAAAGAAATATCTTTGGACAGCTTCAAATTCTTCAATGGGGCTGACCCCAAACGCCTGAGCTCCATAACACATACACGTTTTGACAGTAGCGTTAAAGACTTGATATTTAGAGGCAAGATCAATATTTGAATTTGCGAAGAATTTCGGCCACATCAAATTAATCGCCAATTTAGCTTCACTGCTTTTTTGCTTCGCATGTTTGCCAAAGCTTAAGTTAGGTGATAACAATACACCGAGGTATTTGAATTCACTCACCACATCTATCCTCTCGTTATTGAGTCGCCATGTTTCTTCCCGCAGTCTTCCTCTCTGTCGATTCTGGAAGATCATGATTTTCGTTTTTAATACGTTGATATGAAGATCCCAAGTCTCGCAGTACGTCTGTAATCGATTTATTTGAAGTTGCAGCGAAAAGGGGTTATCTGCCATCAGCACCAAGTCATCTGCATAGAGAAGCACCTTTATGAGATTTCCCGCAAAGTTTACACCACCCGGAAGAATATCAGCTACATCATCAATAAACAAGGCGAATAGAATCGGACTCAAAATACAGCCCTGTGGAACACCTGCAGACGTATCAAACCATCCTGACAACTTAGATCCATCCCATACCGTTGCACTTGTTGACTCCAGAAATTTCAAGTACAACATTAGAAACTTTGTTGAAACTCCGATCGATGCCAGTTTGTAAATCAATGCCTGTCTATTAACCGTATCGAATGCAGCTTTAAAGTCCACAAAACACACATAGAGCTTCTTATTCTTCTCGATATATTTTCTAGCAATACTAGTTATAGCAAAAATATGATCTATGGTTGAGAAACCTGGCCGGAAACCAGCTTGGTATATACTGAGCATGTTGTTGTTTTCTATCCAGGTTGAAAGTCTTCCATATAAAATCGTAGAAAAAATCTTTCTTAGTGAGTTAAGAATAGAAATTCCCCTATAATTTTCAACCTGGCTTGGATCTCCTTTTTTAAAAATAGCAAATATAAGAGCTTTCGTAAAACTAGCTGGCACACAAGTATTGTTATAAATCGAGTTGAAAAAATCCACAATGTATTGTTTGAGTTGTTCTGTTGCATTTTTATAGAATTCAGCCGGAAAGTTAACAATATTTTTAAAAATTTTCGTCTAAGGAATTACCGAAATAGCCATATAAAATGTACTTTTAGTTTCAACACAATTTAGTAAGCAATATGAGGCTGGGGCTGAGATTCGATAAAAATATCCTTAAAAGTAAGAAATTATTTTTTTTTTATTACACAAAACCAATACTTTCCCTCCATAAAGTAAATAATAAACCAACACATACCGTTATACTCGTCGTCATCCGTAATTCGTAGAGCAAGCGACATATCAGGCGGTTTTTATTAAGTGTTATGGACTTTTGTAGCATTTTCGAGAGCTTTTTGTTCGCACGGGCTTAACTCTCGGAACTGTCGCTGTTTATTAAATGGGATATCCTTTGTCCTGAATACGCAAACACAGAGTGTGGTCATTCCGTTGACGTATAATAGTCAAGTTTTTTTTTTTTTTAATATTTTATTTTTTTATTTAAAACTTTCAATTGTTCGTTGTTAAGTTTTTTATTTAAATTTTAAATTGAGTATGGTGATGGTAATGATGATGCTGAGCTCTCTGCCTGGCCCTGACGATGATGCACTGCATTGCCATTCAAATCACATGCATCCACTTTCAACCACTGCACCGGAACAAAAGCGCGCAAAAATTAATCAGCAATGGTGGCTGCGTGGTGATGATGAGGGAGATAGGGTGGCGGTGGTGGTTGGTAGGAGTCGTGGCTCGGCTGTTTTATGATGCATACCTGTAGCAGTGGGTCTAGGACATTATGTGCATTGAATTACTTGCCCCAATTAATGGTGCTAGGAATGGTCTGCAGTGGTGTCCTCTTTAATGGGTTGTCGGAGTAGGAGAGGACACCGCGGGCCTCCTTCTCGATCACCACCACCACAAAACAGGGAAAAATGTTTTTTTTTTTCTTGTTTTTGCTTTTGATAGCATTTTCTCCATTGACCATGTTTGGACCACACGTCTTCGTCGTTGTGTTGTCGTCGTAGTCATCGTGGTCTTTGGTTCGTGCGGCTGTTGCTGGAGACGGAGCAGAGGAGAAGATAACGGCAAGGCATGTTCTACAAATATTAATCCTTCGTTTTGCACTGTTGCAGATGTTCTTGGCTGTAGAAATGGTTTTAGAGGCACACTGTCCCAGAGCTGGCTTTATCCATTATCCAGAGTGTGTATTCCTGGGGGAAGGCGAATCTGCCCGACCGCATTTAAATTGACCAACAGCATAGTAATAAATGCAGGCTATCCTCCTTTTTTCCACTTTAAGTCTTGTTGCTGCTTGGTGGTTCCTTCAGCCGAGGCAACATACAGTTGTTGTACCTTCTCTGGGGTGTCGCTGGTGTCGTTGTCAGTGTCGTGTCTCTGACGACGGCGACGACAACGACTGCAGCGACGCGTTCGTCCGCAATCGTTGTCGTCTTTGTCGTATATCGGAGGTTTCTCATACAGCTGGTGACCATAGTTTGTTTTATGTAAACCTTATAGTTGACCATAGTAGTTGAGCATAGTAGTTGACTCTGCTTTCTAAGGGGATATTTGTGGTTTATGCCTGCACTCCAAGTGGTACTTTAACCTCAAAGAGGTTTGCTGCTCTTGTTAGAAAGTGAGAATGTACATAAAAAAAAAAACATACACATGAATATGGAAAATGTCTTGGCCACAACTGGATGGTAGAAGGGGGTAGACATTTAGATAAGATCTCTAGTTGGGATACAAATGTTTGTAGTTTTATTTGTATTTTAATATAAAGTTTTCTTTAATTTTATCATCTCTTTGGCATTTATTATCTGATGCGTCTACCTACTTTTTAAAGTCAATAATTCGAACTATTCATAGGAACCAGTGATTGTTAAAACAACATAAATAAAAGATTTTTCGAAATCAATCTACAGTGCGTCTCTGAACCTTTGGCACCTCACGTAAGGGAAATTTAATAAAATGCTATCTAATTGGTCAGAAAAAGTCAACTTGTCCCAGAAATTGGTCAGCCCTAGATAACTTAACTTAAGCGCAAGGATTTTTTAGAATTCTTATTGACCGCAAAAAAATCGATAAAATACTTAAACACAATATCTTCATTAGTTTTAATATTTTTTTATTTTATATCGAATACATTTCAGGCTCTTTATAGAGAGAGCTCATCATCAGCGAGCATTTAAACACACTTAAAATTAAGAGGTTAACAAATATAAAGTAAACCGTTTAAAATAGTAAAATAGTAACAAATGTCAAAGAGAGAACACAATGAAAGAAAGTGTAATAATATTTGTAAAAGAAAGTAGATATTAAATTATAAGTAAAATAATTGATATCTATTTCTTTAATAAGTTGAAAAGAGAAGACTCTATGGCACCGGGTTCCAAGTTCATCTCATTATTAGTTGTTTGAATATAAAATGATTCACATGCATCTAGCTTAGATGGATAATTAACCGTCTTAAGAAATGCATTCGATATAAAATAAAAAATATTAAATATAATAAAGATCTTGTGTTTTAATATTTTTATCGTTTTTTTTTGCGGTCAATAAGAATTCTAAAAAATCCTAACGTTTATTATAACGACCACAAAGTGACGTTCAAACATTCGGTGATTAAATATCAACTATTTAAGCTCCTAGATAACTTGTAATCAAGGCTTAAACTTTCTTAAGGTTGCCCAAGGTGACACGTAATTTTTGGCACCTCATTTGGGTAATTTCATAAAAAATTATACAATCTGATAGGTAACTAGATCGTCATAAGATGTCAGTTAGTTTCAGTAATTGGTCAGCCATAGATTGCTTTTGTATCCTTATGTCGTTCATGACCTTGAAAAAAAATAATTTAAAAAATCGTAAAAAAGAATCTATAGCTGACCAATTGCTGAAACCAGCTGACCTTTTCTATCGATTTTAGGGCCTTTCGGGTGGTATTAATTTTTTGCAAATTTCCCATAAATGAGGTGCCAAAAATCGCGTGACCTTGAAAATTTTAAAAATTTCACTTAAAAAATCTATATGGCTGACCAATTACTGAAACTAGCTAATGCTACATTTCCACCTAGCGCTAATCTGAGATTTAATGAGATTAACCTTAAATCTCCTTTAAATCTCGTAGATTTACCATACAAATTTATTTCGTAAATCTTGAAGATTAGAAATTAATCTTGTTAAATCTTCCTAGGACAAATAGTTTTACAAATCGAACTAACCTATTTTTACATGGTGCTGAACGATTCATTCGAGACTCGCATTCAGTTCTTCATTGTTTCACACGAATCAAACATTCTGTCTCATTCGTACTTCATAAGAAAAATTGGAACGCCATTTGCATTTTTGAAGGTGCTGTCAAATTTAATCTTTTTTAAATCTTTTTGTGCGGTGGAAACACCAAAAAGATTTATTAAATCTAATCTGAGATAAACCTTTGGTGGAAACATAGCATAATAGACTAAGAGCCCACAGCAGATTTAGGGTGTGATTGATAGCAAAAAAAGAGGTATGGGCGTAGAAAGCTTCATTGAAATGAACATCAGTCGGGTTTCCAATCAAGACATAATTGTACGACGAACCTTCTCAAACAAATTAATTCCTTACACAAATCATTGGAGGAGGATAAGCTTATCTTGCTCGTTATGCTAGATTTTTCAAGGCCTTTACTCTGAGTTAAATCAGAGTTAGCTTATCCTGAAAATAAATTAACCCTGAGTTAACTCAGGAACAGTTTTCAGTTGAGGATTAACTTTATCTTTCAGCTGTCAAAATTCTGAGGCCAACGATGTATGACACTATGGATATCACCCTTCTACGCCTTTTACGCATAGGAATAGAGATGGCGCCACAACGAATTGCACTGACATTAACTTTCAATATCGAAATCGAGATGGCGCCACAACTTAAAAGACCCTCAATTTGGTACCTGAGTTAACTCACCAAATTAGACGTGTTGACTCGGCGTTAACTTTAGATTTCAATTGACTGAAGAACACGTTTTTGGAGTTAACTTCGGTGCAACCCCGAGACTACGATGATCTTTCACTGAAAAACTGGCCCTTAGTCATACAATTTTGTATCGCAAGCTCTTGACAAATTTTAAATTTTCACATCAAGCTGCTTAGTTAGTGTACAACAACATTTGCGGCCGAAGCCAATGTGTGGTTTCTGGTGGTAAAATTTCCTCCTTTCTTCCTGTGTCTACTGGTGTTCCGCAAGGATCCATATTGGGTCCTTTGCTCTTCTGCATGTATATAAATGATATTTTCAATTGTGTTTCGTACAGCGAGATAGATCTTTACGCCGATGATGCTCAGTTGTCACTTAACAGATCTCTTGGTTTAGTTGAAGATGGTATATGTTGCATTAATGAGGACCTTAAATCTATACAGCAGTGATGGGCCTGTAACAACTCATTGGTCTTTAATCCTCGTAAATCTTTAAGTATGATCATCTATAAAAGCATTATTTCTAAGGACGAGTTTTCCCCCATATTGCTCAATGGTATTGTAGTTCCCTTTGTAAAAAAAAGCTCGTAATCTTGGGGTTACTATAAATTCTACTCTCACTTGGAACGACCATATAAATAGCATAATTGGAAGAGTATATGGCATACTTCGTTCCCTTTGGCTTCCACAAGAAAACTCCTTGCCAGTTCCCTTTTGCTACAATTTTTTACTTACGGTTATGAAATTTTTGGAAGTCTTGATTCTGTGAATTCCAGTCCTTAGTCCTTGCTACATTTTTGAGAACCTTGAATTTGTCAGAACACGAAGAACTTTCAATATTCTACTGCCACAATCAAATCTTCTGATCACTAGACGACTGTTCTTCAGCCATACTCTCAGACTATACAATTCTCTGCCACATCAGATTAAAACGACCATCAACACCAGACCCTTTAATTCCAATCAAACGCGACTTGTTTCGCTATTTCTGTGGTTTTTACGTTTAAAGAGCATACATTCTTATAATCTAAATTGAAAATTTTGTTTTCTTCTCTTTCTCTATTTTTGTTTCTTTTCTTTTCTTTTCTTTTCTTTTCTTTTCTTTTCTTTTCTTTTCTTTTCTTTTCTTTTCTTTTCGTTTCTTTTCTTTTCTTTTCTTTTCTTTTCTTTTCTTTTCTTTTCTTTTCTTTTTCTTTTCTTTTCTTTTCTTTTTTTTTCTTTTCTTTTCTTTTCTTTTTTTTTCTTTTCTTTTCTGTTCTTTTCTTTTCTTTTCTTTTCTTTTCTTTTCTTTTCTTTTCTTTTCTTTTCTTTTCTTTTCTTTTCTTTTCTTTTCTTTTCTTTTCTTTTCTTTTCTCTCCTTTCGATATTATACTTACGTACATCCTACAATTTATTATAAGTTTTTTTTTTATCTTTTGGATTCCTCTTCTAATTCCATGTGAAATCTTGCATACTTAAAAAGATACACTCCCGTTCATTTGAATAGGTTCAAAATTTTTGAGTGCGATTTACCATTATAACTCCGAACTATGTGGAATAAATGAATTTTTGAAAATGGCATTAGAGAAAGCATCCAATTGAGGAGATACTAAGAAAACACACAATATCAAACTTACCATCGTTACACGTTTTTTTATCGTTTCTTTAAATCCATATTGAAATCGTCGCACTTTTTTCGTTTATTTGAATAGGTGCATCGCCCTTATAATCACTTTTGCTTTGAACTAGTTGAAGGTCAGAACTTTTACAGCTATTTTTGGGCATTGTATCATGGTTTCTTTGATATGGCACAAGCAAATTGAGAAAAAACGTAGAATGGGTGGAGGAAAAGCTCTTTTCGCGGATTAGTACGCGCAAATTTACTGTTTTCATGATAAATGACTAACGGGACATCAAATTTTGGAAGAAACATACAGAATCCGTTCTTTGATCTATATTTATCCGAGAAGTACCTAAGCAAAAACATGGTGTCGATATGAAAAGAATGTAAAAAAAATTGCTGCCTCCGCAAGCTATAGACAAAAAATTCTGAGGGTTGGATCTTATTTATCGGTTTAAATGGCTTAAATAAGGGAAAAAGCTAGGTTTAGTGCGAGTATTTCTATAGTCGAGAGTGTAATATAAAGTTCTTCATACCAAAAAAGAAGAAAAAATTAAAATAAACTACCGCTTAGTTGAAAGAAGTTACAATTTTAGAATTCAAGGAAAAGAAATTTAACCCCACATTTTTGAACCATTAGTATGATTATGATTTAGTTACACAAAAACGCTCAGTCATGGAAATACAATTTGAATCCATCAATTCCGTTGAATTTAATCCCTTTTTCATTAGGAAAAACGACCTCACGCCACTTATTCTTTCAAGTCTTATGAAGCTTACAAAACTGCATTCGGTTTGTTTTTTTTTTTTTTTGTTTTTGCTAACTTCGTTTAGGTGTGGTTTCATTTAATTTTCTTCTTTTTCGGTATGTAGACTTTTAATAATACTCTCGACTGCTGAAATACTAGCACTGAACCTAGCTTCTTCCCCTGCTGTATAATCTTACATGTAATGATTTTTTTCGAACAATAAATATGAGATATGTTTTAAATCTATTATTGCCTAGTTTTGAAAAGCTATCTCTTGGAAACTCTTGGATCTACAGAGAGGATTTCAGGCTCAAATTTATTCAAATTTAATTAATTAGAAATCGTTGTATGATTTTTGAATCCACAAAAAAAAAAAAAAACTTGGGTTACTAGGCCCAAATTATTATAAACAACTCAACTAAAAATCAGAACTATCGAATCTCACACAAGGTCTGAGGTATATAGGTAGTTGAGGGACTAATAAAACATTTGATTTTCAATTTTTGCAGCTTTGAGGACCATGCCAAGTGTGCCTGTAGGGTGTTCCACAGCGTTTCCCTTTCATTTAAAATAATAAAGATTCACCTAACTTATTTAGGGCCTTTATCATTTTTCGTCGTAGTACCTCGTGGCTTGATGGTTAGTGCGTAGGACCTTTGTATATAAAAACCATAGTACTATCATGGGCAATTTTTTTTAGGAGGACGCACAGCCGTCGAAGGCGCCACATTCAACCGCAAATGTGTTGTCATGTTGTTGTGTAGACATTAAAAGAAGGGAAATGTCAAGAATCGAAGACAAGTAGTAAGAGCAAGGGGATTGTATTATTTCCATTCTGGTAAGAAATAAAGGGAGTAAGTGAGATAAGGAAATCAGCTGTCAAAAAGTAGAAAAATGTGAAGAAAATGACAAAATGTTTCTCGTCTCCTCTTTGAATTCTACTATTTGGTGTTTTGTATAGGAAATATATTTTGTATGCAGCCAGAGGAAGCAAGGAAAAATAGAACAAGAGGGTAAAAGAGATACCTGAGTGAGCTGCTTGCGTCGTCGCCTCTTCGGTGTCGTAGGTCATAGCAACGAGGATAAAAACTTTTGTATACAGATTTTGTTATAGAATAGACTGGAGACGATGCGAAAAGAAGCATACATACATAATGTAGGTATGAATGTAGTTATATTTTCTCATATTATTTAGGGTGGGTTTTGTTGTTGTGATTTGAGTAGCAATTTTCGACGATAGGTAGGTATGTATATATCTTTTGGTAGGTATTTAAATTGAAATTTTCTCATATTATGATTTCGATGGTTTTGGTGGGTTTTATAAATTTAAATTGTTATCTATTTTTGCGAGGGTGGTTAGGTCGTAGGTATATCTTATGGTATTATTAATAAATTTTTGTTATTAATTATTTTGAGGATAGGTAGTTTGGTAGGTTATTTAAATTAAATTTTCTTTTGCAAAATTCGGTTTTGGTGATCTTAAATCTTTTGGTAGTAGGTACCTACCTAAGGTATTTTTGAAGATTTTAATGCAAAATTCGGGGGTGGGTTTTCGTATAGGTACACAAATAGGAAGATACATATGTATGTATTTCTTTTCCTTGGTTGGTACCTAGGTAGGTACCTATTTAAATTAAAGTTTTGATTTGAAAAATTCTAAGTGCGTATTTCTTTGAGTACCCATTTGACCTATATTTTAATTTAAATAATTTATTTTAGTTAGAAAAGTAAAGAAAGAATTTAGTGAAATCTTTGTAATTTTTCAGTGTCTGTAAGTGGGAATCCCTATGCTTTTAGATGTGTATACATAAATGTATACATACTTACATAATAAACTTTTTATCTAAATAACTTTACAGATTTATTTTGAATAAGTTGGTAGGTAGGTAGCGAGAGTGACCTAGTTACTCAAAATAAATTTGTAAAAATATGTAGTAAAATGTAGCTCAATCATAAGCAGGTATGTACCTATGTAAGTGGATGCATGTAGCTACATATGTACATACATACATAGGTAGGTAGCACAGCAATAATTTTGGAAATGATTGCTGCACTTCTTGGACAAACATTATTTTAGAGAAGGGCTCATTTCACCGTGTTTATGTGGAGGGAACATTTTGTAAAACATTGGAAAAAAATTGAAAGGTAGGTAGGTAGGTACCTACCTATAGATAGGTACTAATAGAGGGTGATTATTTGGTATCGAAAAAAATTTCTTTTTAATAAAAAAGAAATTTCTACTTACTATTGGAAGTGATTGGTGCGATTTGTCGAATCGAAAATTTTGACATATTTTTACGTTTCGAGCTCCTTCAAATCAGAATCAATAATTTTTAGAAAGATGTATATGTTTATACATATAGGTACCTATCGATTTCGGATAGATAAGAATTTCAAAAAAATTGAACTAGTAACTTTTTTAATATATGTATGTAAGTATCCAATTAAAAAAAAAAAACTTGTTAAATTTCATTACTCTTGAATAGGTAGGTTTATCTCGAGAACAAAAATGATGCTATCGACTTCGGGCTAATTTTATTTAACGCATATTGGCGTATTTTAGAATTTGTATAAATATAAAAACATCAACTTGCTGCTTTTTATACCTAGGTACCTATACAGGGTGTCCCGTAATGAGTGGATAATACTGTAACTGGTGATAGCAGGCCTTATGACTGCTCAGAAAAAAAAATATAAAAAAAATATTTTTCTTGTGGTCTCCATGGTATAATTTATTTTCGAAATATGTTAAAAAGTTCAGGGTCTCCTAAAATACCTAATTACAACGGCCACCCATAAAGGATTCTTATTATTATTGTATTTTTATAATATTCTTTAATAACCGTTCTAAGTGATGGGTAGTAAATTTTAACACCAGCTGATGCATTTTTTGTGTTATAATTTTTTTAAATTATTTTTTTATTCAAAAATAATTCAATATTTTTTTCACCAAAGTTTGAAAAATAATAAAAGGAAAAAAATGTATGAGAACATAAGTGGCAAATTTGATAAAAATTGGCCTGTTTAATGTACTTTTCAAAATGGTATAACACATGTTTGTGTCTACAACCATAACCAATAAAATTGGCATTTAATCTACTAAAGTAGTTTTTTAACATTTTATCAGATGAAATTAAGTTACAGAGTTAAGTAAACACTACGACGACGAATGAATAACTAAATTGTTTTTTTAATTTTTATTGCATTTAAAAATAACCGTTCTTAAAAAAAGGCAGTAACATTTAACAATTATAGTTGCTGGATTTATTTTTATAAATTCACTAGCTTAAATAGCTAAATTCACTAGCTTAAATAATAGTATGCACTTTCAAAAAGGTTTTGACTTAGGTATGGGAAATGCGATAAATAAAAACAACAGTGTTAAAAGTTATGATTTATTTGTATTTTTAAATAAATTTATATCAAGTATTCAAACTGTCCCCCATTCACTGTGATACAGGCTCTGCATCTTCTAATGAAGGACCTCTCAATAAAACGAGCTTACTGGCGCTCATTTATTTTCATTACAGCGTTTTGGAAAAATGTACTTTTTACTTCATTTTAATTCAACAAAGTATCTAACTAATGCAAAACTGTGAAAAAAATCCCCTGGAATTACGGTTTTCTTGTCATTTTGATGACGACTACGCATTGCTTAGGAACAACACAATTTGTTCCTTTACCTGGTTTGTAAGACTTGAAGTTTTGGTGAGGAAAAACGGTTCGATGAATCAATTTGAAATTTACAAGAATATTGATTAATTAAAAGTCTATAAATTTGCATACCAACGCAAGCCATGCAATCAATATTTGCAAAGAAAAAAAAAAGATTTACGAAAAGACCACAAAACGTCGGTTTTTAGTACTAACGGTGAACGGTAAAAAAATAATTTCTACAAAATCTTAAAAAAATCTTGTAAAACGCTTCCTCAAATTTCCAAAACTGTCTTTGAATTTTTTATAACATCATTATTTGCTGAGATATTGGTAATCAAGGCTAAAAGTATCTTTGTTCATTCACAGTCAGATAAACCATCTCAAAAAAAATCGTACGACAACAGCAAAAAAATTGAATTGAAGCTGAATAAGCAAGGTATCTGATCATGACATTTAATTGACTAAAAAAAATTATCCATAGAAATGAGGACCTTCAAGAAAAATAAAAAAAAATGTTGTTGTTGTCTCGTCTCATTTTTTGACATTACGCAATAACGGTAGGTACTTCAAAAAATCAAATTTTACACATTATATGTGAATCTATATAATCTATCTCCGGTATGAATTTGAGATTTTTAAAAGCAACCGTTAAAAAGATAAAAAATAATAACTGTGAAAAATCGATCAAAATTATATAAAATACCTATGTACCTATATAAAATAGAAAAAAAAATACTAGGTATCAAAATTTCCTGAAACAAAAACAATTTGTTATTTATTATCTTTCTTATACTATACAATTTAGTACAGCTTTAACCCTGATGTGTAGCATTTGTGAACCATCTATTTTTGAACTTTGAACAATCATTAGGTAATATCTTACTTTGTAGATTTTTTGAAATTTCAAAATAAATGTACAAAATTGTTATATTAAACTTAACCATCGATAAACAAAAAAAATATTACTCTGGCACATCTCATTTGTGTTTTTTTTTTGTTCGTCCATTTCACATAAAAACCATATTTTAAATTCCTTACAGCTCGAATTTAAAAAAAAAACCCGTCATATTGCACCTCTACATTATTTTCTTATCATAAACATTTTTCAAAAAATTTCCAACGCTTAGATTTAGTTTTAGAAGCACAATGCACTGCTGAGTGCTGACTGCACTAGCTCTTGCATTTTATAATTATAGCAATATGTATAGTTAAAACTTATATTGTTCATTTTAGAAGCACCAACCAAAAATTCAACCGTACCCTCCCTATCCGCCTGCAATCATCTTCTATACATATTTGTTCATTCCAAAATGAATGGTAACACCACCAAAAATTCGATCTTACCCCCCATATACGCCAGCGTTCATCTCAAATACACATTTGTTCACTTTATTCATTTTAGTAACACCATTATTTACTCAAAACGACCCTATAAACATTTTCAATGTTAAAAACACCTACATTTGTACAAACTAACCCACATATGTATATGAGAATATAGAACCTACCCTTCCTCTTCCACCGCAAAACCCAAAAATCCAACACACTTTCCTATGTTTACGAACCCCTTCCTCATGCAACAGAAAAAAATCCTACAAGCCAAAGAGAATATCCAAAATTGTTTTCTTTTGTGTCTCTTGGCTTTATCTTCATATTAAAAAAATGTAAACAAAACCAATAACAACCCAAAGCAAAATTGAATATTTTCTTCATTGTGTTCTTTATCAAGTCCTTCATTATATCAATATAATCATAATCTGACGTTTCTGATTCTCAGCCATTCGCTGTAGTCTCCAAAAATGCTCGCAACGAATTCGTTCTCTCCACAACGGGTTCCGCGTATTTTGCATAGATGTCGCCCCCTTCGTAGGCGACGATAATAGTACTATGGTTTTTATATACAAAGGTAGGACTGTCATGCCGAAGGTGTGGGTTCGATTCCCAGCCGTGCCACCTTTGTATATAAAAACCATAGTACTATTATCGTCGCCTACGAAGGGGGCGACATCTATGCAAAATACGCGGAACCCGTTGTGGAGAGAACGAATTCGTTGCGAGCATTTTTGGAGACTACAGCGAATGGCTGAGAATCAGAAACGTCAGATTATGATTATATTGATATAATGAAGGACTTGATAAAGAACACAATGAAGAAAATATTCAATTTTGCTTTGGGTTGTTATTGGTTTTGTTTACATTTTTTTAATATGAAGATAAAGCCAAGAGACACAAAAGAAAACAATTTTGGATATTCTCTTTGGCTTGTAGGATTTTTTTCTGTTGCATGAGGAAGGGGTTCGTAAACATAGGAAAGTGTGTTGGATTTTTGGGTTTTGCGGTGGAAGAGGAAGGGTAGGTTCTATATTCTCATATACATATGTGGGTTAGTTTGTACAAATGTAGGTGTTTTTAACATTGAAAATGTTTATAGGGTCGTTTTGAGTAAATAATGGTGTTACTAAAATGAATAAAGTGAACAAATGTGTATTTGAGATGAACGCTGGCGTATATGGGGGGTAAGATCGAATTTTTGGTGGTGTTACCATTCATTTTGGAATGAACAAATATGTATAGAAGATGATTGCAGGCGGATAGGGAGGGTACGGTTGAATTTTTGGTTGGTGCTTCTAAAATGAACAATATAAGTTTTAACTATACATATTGCTATAATTATAAAATGCAAGAGCTAGTGCAGTCAGCACTCAGCAGTGCATTGTGCTTCTAAAACTAAATCTAAGCGTTGGAAATTTTTTGAAAAATGTTTATGATAAGAAAATAATGTAGAGGTGCAATATGACGGGTTTTTTTTTTAAATTCGAGCTGTAAGGAATTTAAAATATGGTTTTTATGTGAAATGGACGAACAAAAAAAAAACACAAATGAGATGTGCCAGAGTAATATTTTTTTTGTTTATCGATGGTTAAGTTTAATATAACAATTTTGTACATTTATTTTGAAATTTCAAAAAATCTACAAAGTAAGATATTACCTAATGATTGTTCAAAGTTCAAAAATAGATGGTTCACAAATGCTACACATCAGGGTTAAAGCTGTACTAAATTGTATAGTATAAGAAAGATAATAAATAACAAATTGTTTTTGTTTCAGGAAATTTTGATACCTAGTATTTTTTTTTCTATTTTATATAGGTACATAGGTATTTTATATAATTTTGATCGATTTTTCACAGTTATTATTTTTTATCTTTTTAACGGTTGCTTTTAAAAATCTCAAATTCATACCGGAGATAGATTATATAGATTCACATATAATGTGTAAAATTTGATTTTTTGAAGTACCTACCGTTATTGCGTAATGTCAAAAAATGAGACGAGACAACAACAACATTTTTTTTTATTTTTCTTGAAGGTCCTCATTTCTATGGATAATTTTTTTTAGTCAATTAAATGTCATGATCAGATACCTTGCTTATTCAGCTTCAATTCAATTTTTTTGCTGTTGTCGTACGATTTTTTTTGAGATGGTTTATCTGACTGTGAATGAACAAAGATACTTTTAGCCTTGATTACCAATATCTCAGCAAATAATGATGTTATAAAAAATTCAAAGACAGTTTTGGAAATTTGAGGAAGCGTTTTACAAGATTTTTTTAAGATTTTGTAGAAATTATTTTTTTACCGTTCACCGTTAGTACTAAAAACCGACGTTTTGTGGTCTTTTCGTAAATCTTTTTTTTTTCTTTGCAAATATTGATTGCATGGCTTGCGTTGGTATGCAAATTTATAGACTTTTAATTAATCAATATTCTTGTAAATTTCAAATTGATTCATCGAACCGTTTTTCCTCACCAAAACTTCAAGTCTTACAAACCAGGTAAAGGAACAAATTGTGTTGTTCCTAAGCAATGCGTAGTCGTCATCAAAATGACAAGAAAACCGTAATTCCAGGGGATTTTTTTCACAGTTTTGCATTAGTTAGATACTTTGTTGAATTAAAATGAAGTAAAAAGTACATTTTTCCAAAACGCTGTAATGAAAATAAATGAGCGCCAGTAAGCTCGTTTTATTGAGAGGTCCTTCATTAGAAGATGCAGAGCCTGTATCACAGTGAATGGGGGACAGTTTGAATACTTGATATAAATTTATTTAAAAATACAAATAAATCATAACTTTTAACACTGTTGTTTTTATTTATCGCATTTCCCATACCTAAGTCAAAACCTTTTTGAAAGTGCATACTATTATTTAAGCTAGTGAATTTAGCTATTTAAGCTAGTGAATTTATAAAAATAAATCCAGCAACTATAATTGTTAAATGTTACTGCCTTTTTTTAAGAACGGTTATTTTTAAATGCAATAAAAATTAAAAAAACAATTTAGTTATTCATTCGTCGTCGTAGTGTTTACTTAACTCTGTAACTTAATTTCATCTGATAAAATGTTAAAAAACTACTTTAGTAGATTAAATGCCAATTTTATTGGTTATGGTTGTAGACACAAACATGTGTTATACCATTTTGAAAAGTACATTAAACAGGCCAATTTTTATCAAATTTGCCACTTATGTTCTCATACATTTTTTTCCTTTTATTATTTTTCAAACTTTGGTGAAAAAAATATTGAATTATTTTTGAATAAAAAAATAATTTAAAAAAATTATAACACAAAAAATGCATCAGCTGGTGTTAAAATTTACTACCCATCACTTAGAACGGTTATTAAAGAATATTATAAAAATACAATAATAATAAGAATCCTTTATGGGTGGCCGTTGTAATTAGGTATTTTAGGAGACCCTGAACTTTTTAACATATTTCGAAAATAAATTATACCATGGAGACCACAAGAAAAATATTTTTTTTATATTTTTTTTTCTGAGCAGTCATAAGGCCTGCTATCACCAGTTACAGTATTATCCACTCATTACGGGACACCCTGTATAGGTACCTAGGTATAAAAAGCAGCAAGTTGATGTTTTTATATTTATACAAATTCTAAAATACGCCAATATGCGTTAAATAAAATTAGCCCGAAGTCGATAGCATCATTTTTGTTCTCGAGATAAACCTACCTATTCAAGAGTAATGAAATTTAACAAGTTTTTTTTTTTTAATTGGATACTTACATACATATATTAAAAAAGTTACTAGTTCAATTTTTTTGAAATTCTTATCTATCCGAAATCGATAGGTACCTATATGTATAAACATATACATCTTTCTAAAAATTATTGATTCTGATTTGAAGGAGCTCGAAACGTAAAAATATGTCAAAATTTTCGATTCGACAAATCGCACCAATCACTTCCAATAGTAAGTAGAAATTTCTTTTTTATTAAAAAGAAATTTTTTTCGATACCAAATAATCACCCTCTATTAGTACCTATCTATAGGTAGGTACCTACCTACCTACCTTTCAATTTTTTTCCAATGTTTTACAAAATGTTCCCTCCACATAAACACGGTGAAATGAGCCCTTCTCTAAAATAATGTTTGTCCAAGAAGTGCAGCAATCATTTCCAAAATTATTGCTGTGCTACCTACCTATGTATGTATGTACATATGTAGCTACATGCATCCACTTACATAGGTACATACCTGCTTATGATTGAGCTACATTTTACTACATATTTTTACAAATTTATTTTGAGTAACTAGGTCACTCTCGCTACCTACCTACCAACTTATTCAAAATAAATCTGTAAAGTTATTTAGATAAAAAGTTTATTATGTAAGTATGTATACATTTATGTATACACATCTAAAAGCATAGGGATTCCCACTTACAGACACTGAAAAATTACAAAGATTTCACTAAATTCTTTCTTTACTTTTCTAACTAAAATAAATTATTTAAATTAAAATATAGGTCAAATGGGTACTCAAAGAAATACGCACTTAGAATTTTTCAAATCAAAACTTTAATTTAAATAGGTACCTACCTAGGTACCAACCAAGGAAAAGAAATACATACATATGTATCTTCCTATTTGTGTACCTATACGAAAACCCACCCCCGAATTTTGCATTAAAATCTTCAAAAATACCTTAGGTAGGTACCTACTACCAAAAGATTTAAGATCACCAAAACCGAATTTTGCAAAAGAAAATTTAATTTAAATAACCTACCAAACTACCTATCCTCAAAATAATTAATAACAAAAATTTATTAATAATACCATAAGATATACCTACGACCTAACCACCCTCGCAAAAATAGATAACAATTTAAATTTATAAAACCCACCAAAACCATCGAAATCATAATATGAGAAAATTTCAATTTAAATACCTACCAAAAGATATATACATACCTACCTATCGTCGAAAATTGCTACTCAAATCACAACAACAAAACCCACCCTAAATAATATGAGAAAATATAACTACATTCATACCTACATTATGTATGTATGCTTCTTTTCGCATCGTCTCCAGTCTATTCTATAACAAAATCTGTATACAAAAGTTTTTATCCTCGTTGCTATGACCTACGACACCGAAGAGGCGACGACGCAAGCAGCTCACTCAGGTATCTCTTTTACCCTCTTGTTCTATTTTTCCTTGCTTCCTCTGGCTGCATACAAAATATATTTCCTATACAAAACACCAAATAGTAGAATTCAAAGAGGAGACGAGAAACATTTTGTCATTTTCTTCACATTTTTCTACTTTTTGACAGCTGATTTCCTTATCTCACTTACTCCCTTTATTTCTTACCAGAATGGAAATAATACAATCCCCTTGCTCTTACTACTTGTCTTCGATTCTTGACATTTCCCTTCTTTTAATGTCTACACAACAACATGACAACACATTTGCGGTTGAATGTGGCGCCTTCGACGGCTGTGCGTCCTCCTAAAAAAAATTGCCCATGATAGTACTATGGTTTTTATATACAAAGCTAGGCCCTGGTTCTCCACGAGCTGTTGCGCCACCCAATTTATTTATTTATTTTTATCATTTTTCGTCAATTGAGAGCTATGGATATTATAATGGCAGATAAATAAGGTTCTTTATATCATTTGAATCAGCTAAGCCTGTAGTAATTGATTTTTTATGTGGAACTAACACAATCATCAGACTTCTTTTAGAAGTGCTTCATTCATAATTATTGAAAAACTATTTGCTGTCAACTGGGAATAAGACCTAGAACCAAGCTGATTAAATTTAAAAACCGATGGCCTATGCATCCCTTTGCCAAACCCACGTTATAAGGTTCATCCCATTAAATCAGGTTTTCTTATTATTTATCAATTTTGTTGAGCTCCTTCTGGTCCCACACAAGTATTTATGCTTGTTATTTATTTAAAGTCTTTTTTTTCTCGTTACAGGACGAACATTAGTTGATAGAATTGACTGTGTTATTTATAACTGGTGAACTCAGTTTGCGAACGATTTCGCTCAATAGGCTGTAAATTCTTAACTACTTTGACTCAAGTCTTGTAAAATACGCTTTGAGGATACAATTTATGTAAAAACAAAAATCGACATTTTAAGTACCTGGAATAGTAAACAAATATAATTTTTTTTCCATCGTTTCAGTAACATAGACAGAAACTGTTAAAATCGAACTTTTCATTTGCAATCAGCGATATTAAGTAAAAGCTCGATTCTTCCAGTTTTTTGCAATAAAGACTGATAACGCGTCACGGAGAAGGCGGCAGTTTACCATTTACGGCACATTTTTCAAAAATAATTGTATTACATATAATTGAATTTCAGGTTAAAATGTTCTAAATTCAGTTAACTAAACGGACCTTAATGCAAAAACTAAGACTAGCTATCCCGATCCCAATTAAAAGTAACAGCTCAGTGAACAAAATCAAAGCACTCTGACTTTGAGAAGAATGTCATTACCCCTCACCGGAAACATTCTTTATATTGTTTCAAAAAAAAAAAAAAAAAATATAACCTTCAAAGCTTACAATAATTATTTCTAATGAAAATATTTTTACCCCATTATGGGGAAAGATACTTAACATTCTCCATTCAAGCTATACCTTTACCCTTAATTACCGAAAAAATGCTTTGTGTCTTGTAGTCCTTGTATTTTAATTAAAATGACCATTGCCACTGTTGGCCGATGGTGGTGCTGGTGGTGGTGTTAGCGTGGAACGGCGTCATTTCTCCCAACTTCCTGGTAACTATAAAAAAAAAAAAGAAGAAAGAAACAAACAATTTCCTACCTTCGAGCCAATCGAGCCACCTTTTGCAAGAAGCGTGTATAATTAAAATACCACAAACGGAAACCACAAAAAAGTAACTGACAGGCGTCATAATTATAAATCCAGATTTAATAAAAATCAAAAAGGCGTTAATAATTAGATAAAACAACGGAATAACTAGGTAGGTACCTTGAAAAAAAAAAAAAAATAAGAAGAAAGTGCTTCTCTTCTTTCTTTTGATTTTGTTTGTTTTTTTTTTTTTTTTTGGAATGTGTAGCCTGCGGTTTTTGTATACGAACACAATTTTGCTTCCTGTATCTTTTTCTTTGTTGATGATTTTATGTTTTACTATGAAATGGAAGAAGAAGAAAAGGCAGATGCAGAACACCAACTGAATGCTCCTATATCTACTACATATCTTTTAAGCTACAAAACAGAAATTCATACTCCGCATGCAAACTGAAAGGAACAACAACATCAAGCAAAATGATTAATGATTCGCGTTAAATAAATTAAACAAAATGACAAATTGTCTTTGTGGACTTATTCGAATGGACGAAAAAGGAAAGATATGATGACAATGACGACGATATGCAGTACAAGGTAGCTAATTAAAATTTGGCTCCCTAATATAAGGAAAGAAACTTTATCCAGCGATGGAATATGAAAATATGGTAGATTTCCATGCAAGACCTTGGCACCATTTATTTTATAAAAGTTAACAAGAAATAGTGGTAGTTCTTTTTATCTTCCTGACAAGTGGCGTGCAATTAAGGTTGAATTTAAAAGACTTAAGATGACTTGCAGAAATAGAGTTAAAATTATTATTAAGAAAAGAGAGTGGATATGCGGAAGAACTCGCCAAACTAAAACAACGAATTGCAGCATAAATGTTTTACTAACGGTAATACCTACGTGTGTGTGCATATTCCTTAAATTTTCTGTAAAAAAAACTTTTGCTGTAAATTGTTGAAGATTAAACAATGATTTATGTACACTTGGACGTATACGTTCTTTTTAAAAATTTGTTTTCGTTTTATAGGGAAAATAAATTTGCCGCAAATATTTTATCTGCAATCCATAATAACGGTTCTTTCTGGATAATTTAAAGCTAGCAATGATAATCATTTTTGAAAAAAAAAAAATTGCCACCATTTTTGAAAAGAGTTGATTTGCGTCAAATGTTAAGTTAAAGTTAGTTTATTGCACTTGGTGTGGTTGTGGTTACCTAAGACAAGTTTCTAAACGTGGGGCCCACGCCCCATACAGCGGTGTATACAGCTTCACTCCTTGGGGGGGGGGGTCATAGCAACAAAAAATTACCCAAAAGTTCTGCTGGCCCCACAAATGTTACAAACTTTTTTTAGATTTTAAAGTGTTGGGGTCGAAATTTTGGCAACGTCAAAATTACTTTTGAAGTTCCACTTCTCAAAATTTTAATTTTCCAAATTCTGTTAACATAATTTTTACAATAATAAAAACAAGGATTGGAAAATGTAAAGAGGGCGTTTTTGTTTCTTCTTTTTCAATTACATGTGCCTCGTCTTAAAATTACAATATGAAATAAATTTATTTGTTAACCAATTTGGAAAATTATTAATTTGCGTTTATAAATATGGATTATTTGAGAAAAAGCTGAATAAACAGGGGGGTCATTCCGTATTTTGTAAAACGATAATCGTCAAAACGATTATCTTTAACGTTATCGTCTCATCTATCGTTTTTTTTTTTTTTTTTGAGTGAATGAAATGAATTTAAAAATTAAATTTGGGCCAAAACTAAAGATCCTTGACGTTTTATTTGAAAAGTCACATTATTTAAAAAAAAATAATTTAAATATCATCCGGTAAGATTTTTTCTGAAAACTCAAACAATGAACTGATCATTCAATAACAGCCCTATTATTGACACGATTCAAAACTAGATTTAATGTAAAACTAGTTCTATAGGGGTTTCGAGTTTCAGTTTTTGAGAATATTGGTATTATTCAAAAAAAAAATTGACATCTAAAACTCTGATTTCGAGTTTTAGCTGCAATGTGTGGCTTGGAATTGTGGGACAAACGGTAATTGGACCACGTTTTGTGAATACGGTTTTAAATGGAGAATCCTTTCTGCAATTCCTAAGAACCCTTTTGCCAGATTTACTTGAAGATGCCCCTTTGCCTATAATAAATAATTTAACATACCAACAGGATGGAACTACAGCACACTTTAGCCTGGCTGTGAGAAACTGGCTGAATAATCATTTCAACGACCGATGGATAGGAAGGAGAGGTCCCACTGAATGGCCACCAAGATCACCAGATTTAACTCCTTTGGATTCTTACGCTTGGGGATTCATGAAGAACTATGTATATGAAGTTGAAATTTCTTCTTTGGAGCAACTTAAACAACGCATTGAAGTTGCTGGAGTCAAGTTGCAGGAGAATTTGGCGGACTTAAATTTATCTGCAGCCATAAGAAAAAGATACAACCTTTGCTTTCTTAATAGTGGGGATCATATCGAAAATTTCTTATAACATCATTTATTTTAATTAGAATAGGCTAGAATGTAACGGATATTAAAAATATTACTAGTTAATAAAATTATTTTTTGTATTACTTGCTAGTAAAACTAAAGGTATTTATGCAAAGATAGAACAAAAAAAAGTGTTTTTCTGGGAAAAAAGTTCTTGTTTTTTTTTCAAAAACTAAGATACATTTTAACATCCGGTTTTCTATTTTTTATTGAAAACTAGCTGGCCCGCCCCGGCTTCGCACGGGTATACAAATTTTAGTTGCGCACAAAAATTAAATTAACTGTTGATAGTACTACAGTAAGAGGTATGTAGGTTGTAGGTTTCTATTATTAATATTAAGTTTGTTTGATTGGTAACATAAATGTCGTTTTCTATTGGTTTTGGAATTGTTTATTCCTATCGAATATGAAAAACCTTCTACTCCAAATTTTCCATAATTGATAGGAATGGAACAAATCCAAAATCAAATCAAAAACAACATAAATACATAGTTTCAAATTAGATACTTTACTTAAAATATCAATTTTAAACTATTGGGAAAAATACAAATTTTTGTTTTTTGTTTCATCTTTTGCATAGACATGTTACATGTAAATGTCTGTTCAACGTCTTGAACATTTTTTATACATAAAACTGTCCACGTGCAAAGCCTGAATTTCGAAGTGCCAGTCCAAACACCTATTGATTATTATCATGGCAAGGGCAAGTTAGATCAGGAATTGCAAACTCTTCAATTTTAAAGACGTGTCAAGTTATCATTCGACTTTGTGGCAGTAACATATTATTTTCTCCTTTAAATTCGCCATTTGAAATCGTTGCATCGATAACATTATAACGATAACATTTTTCACAGCCTCACACACATCTTTTTGTATTCCATTTAAACATTGACCACTCCTCACTGGAAAAAACTTTATACAGTACCTACAACACGGATATAAGAATTAAGAAAGTCTGAATATCCCAGAAATGTCTTTCCAAAATCAAAATGTTTCTTTTCTTTAAGCAACTGATACATACATATTAGAAAAGATAGACTCTGTGTATTAGATTGCGTTTCTTATATAAAGCCCTGAAAAAGTGGGTAAACCTCCCCGAACATTTACGAATTTAAAAAACAAAAAAAAAACTTTTAGCCTGCAAACGTTATTAATATAAGAAAAGTCACAAAATCAAATAATTTATTTTGGACATAGCTTATGTCAGCTGCTATCCAAATTTGTTTGTGTCTAAGGCGCCAGCTATAGCTATCATTTAATCTCATCATTTAATATTTTAAGGATTGCGCTTAGAAAGTAAAATCAGTCGTTATTTTGATGCCAAAATAAAGCTTTTGTTTGAATTATTATTTCTGGCAAAAAAATAATTTTGGCCATTTCAACGATTGACCTATACCTTACCAATAATCATTGAAATATTTAAAGTCTTTTTATGTGAAAGGGATTGGGCCTATTTGTTTGGCTAGAAATATAAAAATATGTTTAAGTCTTGAGCTGTTTTGCTCCATCAAAATAATAAATGATTTTGCTTTATAAATGTCTCAAAATTGAAGAACAAAACAAATTAAACTTGCATTTTTTGGATGAATGTACTAAAAACGTTTTTTTTTTCATAGTTTGAGATGAAATAGGACAATCAAAAAAAAAATGTATTTTTTCCCGTTTTTTCATATAATTACTCCTATGTACGATGCGTCTTCAAGTGTCATATCCCAATGTGCAATAGTTGGCATTCTTCTCGATATACATATGTTCCCAGTTCCCCAAAACTGATAATTTACTGTTCTTGATTGTTGGCCTGTGAAGGCCATTATACCAATACTTTTACCAATCGCTAGTAAAAATTCTTCATTTTTTGGAAGAACCCTGTATTACCAATGAAAGCATTCAATGAAAATAAATTCACATAATATCTAACTTTCAACAACTTTACTCTTTTTGCATCATTGAAATGATTTCTCTATTTTCTCTTCATTTTATTGTATAAGACACACGCTGACCGTCATGCCATATCCCATCACCGTCCACACCAGGGTGTCGAAAAGCTACATACATCTTCCTCTCCCAAATCTTTTCGAACTTCCCCCATGCCAGCCATATCATTTTCTCTATTTATCTACAAGTTTTGCAAATGCATTTTTGTTCAATGTAACCGACATACAATATACAATTAAAATTAAAAAAATAAAAATTTGAATCACAGTCTCATCAGCAATAATTATTATATTTACTGACAGAAAATACAGAGCTTGTTTTTGAAATAAAATTTATGTTTTCACATAAAAACATCAATTTTTCTTTTTTATGATAAAGGTGCAGCGCCACTTATTGAAGATTTCTCAAATAACTTCTTTAACATTGCCAGTCATTTTTTGAATAAAATCCATAAGTTTTAGCTCAATCGGACGTGTAGTTCTTGAGTCTATAAGTCATACACAGACAAACATTCATTTTTATATACAGGGTGTCCTGTAAATAATGGATAACCTTGCAACTGGTTGTAGCAGGCCTTATGACCTTTCCAGAAAAAAATATAAAAAAAATATTTTCCCTGTGGTTACTATGTTATGATGTTTTTTCCAAAAGTTGTTAACAAGTACTACTTTCCTCAAATACGTGAACGCTACGACCATGGATGAACAATTTTTACTATTTTTATATTTTTGTTATATTCTAGAATAACTGTTGTATTAGACGGGTGGTAAAATTTAACAGTAGTTATTGCATTATTTTTATTACAATTTTTTAAAATATTTTTTTCAGTACAAAAATCTATTTTCGAAAAAGTTTGACCACCTCTAATAAATTAAAATTGTATGGGAACATGAGTGGCCAATTGCTTAAAAAAGTTTTCAATTTAATGCACTTTTCAAAATGGTATAACACATGCTTGTGTATTAACGAAATAACCAAGAAAGTTTGTCAATCATCTAATAAAGCTGCTTTTAACATTTTGGCAAAATGTCTATCAAAATGTTACAATAACCTCCAAATTTGGGTTGGACAAAGATTCCATGGCAACTTAAATTTTATTAGTCTTAGAAAAAAACTTTGGTACAAATTTGTAGCAAATTCAATTCTCTTCAATTTATGTTAAAATACTTTTTACCCTAAAGTTATAAATAAAAAAGTTATAATCAATTTTCAATGTTTAAATTTTGATTATAACTTTTTTATCTATAACTTTAGGGTAAAAAGTATTTTAACATAAATTGAAGAGAATTGAATTTGCTACAAATTTGTACCAAAGTTTTTTTCTAAGACTAATAAAATTTAAGTTGCCATGGAAAGCATTGCAGAACTCGTTTTCCAATATGGTGGCCAAATGGTTGGGCTTTCAACACCTAAAATCAAGTTTTATACTTGCACTGAACCCCCTTACACATCAAAAGAGAAAATCTTTGTCCAACCCAAATTTGGAGGTTATTGTAACATTTTGATAGACATTTTGCCAAAATGTTAAAAGCAGCTTTATTAGATGATTGACAAACTTTCTTGGTTATTTCGTTAATACACAAGCATGTGTTATACCATTTTGAAAAGTGCATTAAATTGAAAACTTTTTTAAGCAATTGGCCACTCATGTTCCCATACAATTTTAATTTATTAGAGGTGGTCAAACTTTTTCGAAAATAAATTTTTGTACTGAAAAAAATATTTTAAAAAATTGTAATAAAAAAAATGCAATAACTACTGTTAAATTTTACCACCCGTCTAATACAACAATTATTCTAGAATATTACAAAAATATAAAAATAGTAAAAATTGTTCATCCATGGTCGTAGCGTTCACGTATTTGAGGAAAGTAGTACTTGTTAACAACTTTTGGAAAAAACATCATAACATAGTAACCACAGGGAAAATATTTTTATTATATTTTTTTCTGAAAAGGTCATAAGGCCTGCTACAACCAGTTGCAAGGTTATCCATTATTTACAGGACACCCTGATTATAGATAGATAAATAAAATAATAAATAAAAGCATTGAATTTTGAAAATACAAATTTTCCTTCATTACATAAAATTTTGAAAAAAATTAATTTGAAAGTTTTTTTTAATTTTTTTTTTTAAATTTCGAGTTTGAAAATTTATTTTTCAAAAACTCTTCCTTAACACAACTTAATTGAAAATGAAAATCAAAGAAGAGATTTCTGGCTTTCCGAAAAGGTATAGCATGGTATTGTAAATTGTACCGTTGTTTTTAAATATTTTTTTTTTCAGTTTTCAATCAAATTTTTTGAAAGTTGCCCCTCCTGCCTAAACGGGGGGAAATAGACCCCCCCATCCCATACGATTTTTTTCTTGTCTTAACCCAACCTACTCGATCCAGCTTTTTGGTGCACCTTATACCAATCACCCTGTATATTGGTACTAAATGCATACCTATGGCAAGTTACGCATTCGTAAAAAAATTAAACTCGAGATTTTGATCAAACTTGTCATGTCTGTCCGTTGAGTTACATCCTAAACGGCATGTATTGATTTTCTTCAAACTTGGTTAATAGCGTTTTTTGATCATTTTCCCCAAACGTTTCTTTCATTTTTTTTAGAACTAAAAATAACGGTAGGTAGCATACATTTTTTTTTATTTTACATACCTAATCGTATTTTTCTCAAAATCTGATACAGTACTTTTCTTTAAAAAAAATTCAATAAATTATCTTAATCAAAGGCTTCCTTTGGGTGGAAAGCCATTTTTCAAAAAAAGCTTATTGATGGTACATCCCAAGGAACCATTTTTTAGTTTTTGATTTTCTTCAAAGCAGTATGATTGATTGCAATAATTTTTTTTTAATGCAGAAAGTTCCAAAAAATATAAATACATAGTTTTGTGTACCAAAATTTAAAAAACTATTTTTTTGGATTTTCAAAAAATGTTTCAATATATTGTTTTGGAAAATCAAAAATATATTTCGAAAATGACATGACTGATTTTTTGAAAACCGATACTTAATAGTTTTTAACTACTTTCTAAAATATTTTAAGAAAACAATATACATTTATGAAAAAATAACGGTATTTTATTTTTCTCAAAAACGAATGCTACGATTTTGATAAAACTTTTTCCATATTCTAAAATTAGTACGATCCACTACCAAAAATTATAAAATTTTACTCTAAGAAATTAATGTGCGTGAAGTTAGCACCACCATTTTGGATTTTGAAAAAAAAAACGGTTGTGCTGTAATGTGCCCAACTTGTACTGCTATATGTCGTATTTAAAAAAAATTGTACTAAGGGTTTGGTTTTCAGAGAGTACCCATTTGTTAGCGTGAAGTTAGCACCGCCATTTTTGATTTTCAAAAAAAAAAAGTTGTGCTGTATCGTGCTCAACTTGTGCTGGCTTGTGCCGTAAATATTTCTGAAAACTTCGCAAATTTGAAAAATTTACGAATGAAACTTTTGCGAAATTTCAAAATTAAAAAAAAAGTTGTGCTGCATTGTGGTCAAAAAATGCTACTAAGAACCAAAAAGAAAAAATCTATTATGGCCAAAACTAAACTTTGTGAAGGGCTGTAGTGTGAAGTTAGCACCGCCATTTTTGATTTTCAAATAAAAGAAGATTTGTGCGGTACTTTGCTCAACTTTTGCTGCCTTGTGCCGTAAATATTTTTTAAAAAATTTGCAAATTTGGAAATTTTACAGAAGAACATTTTTCAAATTTTGCAATTTTTTAAATATGTATTGAGCACAATTATTTTTTTCGAAAATCAAAAATGGCGGTTCTAACTTCATGCTAAGAAATAATGGGTAGATACTCTCTAAAAACCAAACCCTTAGTACGATTTTGTTTTTTAAATACGGCACAAACCAGCACAAGTTGGACACATTACAGCACAACCTTTTTTTAATCCAAAATGGCGGTGCTAATTTCACGCACATTAGCAACTATTACCTGTCATATTAATTAAACAATTTTATTTATTTTAATATTTAAGAATAGTTTTTAGTAGATCTAAGAAAATTCAAAAAGTTAATTAGGACAATAAATTCAATTTAAAGAGCTTAACAAAAAAAAGTATTATTTAAGTTGGAGCGATACGGACGCCTTGGTGGCTAAACTTCATATCATCTTCATTGGCATCTTGGTCTCGTTCGTCGTGTTCATCTTATATGTGTATCAGCTGGTTTTGGCTTTTAAGAAAGCTTTTGGGCACATGCGTAACAGGGTGATCCCACATATATACTTCAGATTTGCATACCAAAATTTGTCCTTAAATTTTTTTTAAGAATTTTATGTATAAAAAATAATTTTTTTAAAAATCCGCTTCAAAGATATAAAACTTTTTTCCCATACAATCATATTCAATCAAGAATTATATTCATATTCATATTTTTTGATCAAGTTATCAGATTGCATCCTTTTTTCACCACAAACTATTAAAGAAGTTCAAACTATTATCCAATTTTAAGCTTTAAAACATTTTCGTGATTTTTGCATTTGAATTACAGATTTCTGGACTATTTATTTGTTCGTATTCCAACACTGACTCTACGCACACATAAGATGAAGAAAACAAAAATAAATTCTTCACACTTCCAAGTGGCAAAAGAGTATTCCGATCTCCCCACACACATCCGATAATTCAGCTTCTTTTTCTTAAGTCGAGTTATTGCTGGGAAATCCTATTAACACCCTGATGTGGTGCTCGGCGAAGATAAGCCTCCTAATTGCTTTGTGAAGGAGAATTGAAATATGGTCCACCAAGAGGCGCATATTGTGATGCTTCAGAATAGACTTGAATACAGATATCTTCTGCAAAAAGAAATACAAAATCAGAAGTAGGAATGTGAAGAAAAATTCTTGAAGAATTCTGACTGCATGCGATAAGAACAACCACGCCATCATCAGTATGATGTAGAATGGGCTTGTTTACTATGTATTCTTTGCCAGCTATAGTCTTGACAATTGAGTTGTGCTGGATCCACACGAAGGAGTTGGGGATTGTACTTAGGAATTATTTTTTAGGATAAAGGTGCTTGGGTTAGCTTGTTAAAATCTTTCGCCAGGTTGATTATGTTTTTTTTTTTTTTTACCTTTTTGTGTCATTTTTTTTTTCATTTTCTAATGAACATTCTTCTAAGGAAAGGAAGTATCCTTGGTAATAATAACTGAGGTCTATTGTTGTTTTCTATTCGAAACTCACAATGCTAAATTTCAGGGAATTCTCTTTTTATAACTCAACGCAAAAACCTGGCTTCTGGGAAATAAAATTTTTCATAAATAATTTAAACTAGTATTTCTTTGTAACTACTCCCTGATCCTGCAGGATGTTTTTTCTTTTTTCAAACAACAAAAAATTAAAATAAAAGCCATTTCCCCCTTCCCCTTCCTCCCCACCATCAGCAAAAAGAAAAATAAACTTAAAAAATGGCTGTTTATAGTCCTGTCCCTGAGATAAGCTCCGTTTGGCTTTTACACAAAAACTTTAGGGTAGCAATCAACTTTGGTTAGAAATTAAATAAATAAGGGCATATCCATAGAGTGGGTTTCATCCTGGTTTTGTGCGGCGGCGACGACTATGTCTTATTAGATCACTGATAAAGGCTCAATGATGGCAGCGATGAAGGAGACATACAAATAAGTTGAGTTTCATTAATAGGAGATTATCTACTGCAAACATCGACACTATATACCAAACCCGCCCTATAGAGAGGATTGTGTTGTAGTCGATGCCAGCCAGGCAACCCTCTTGGCAACAAATTCACTATTAAACTCCTAATCTAGTACACACTGGCTGGGAGGTCCATTATTGCGATTGAGTTCAGCTGATATAGAGCTGTTTCACTCCTCTACTCTCATAGTAGTTATCATCATTTGGTCCTGCAGTAGCCTGTCCTGATGGCAAAGTGCGATGGAATTTGAATTGAGTAAACACTCAACAAATAATGAGGATGGTGGGTTTTTTTTATCTCGGTTTTGTTGGCTTGAATTTCAATGTTAAATTGCAGAACAGTATTAAGAACAACAACAACAACGACAACGAAGAAGAAAGAATGTGTGTGTCCGCTATACCAACCACATTCCGTTGGAATTGTGTGCGTTTTTATTGTTCAGTCCGACTATAGCTACATACCTTTTTTTCCTCATCACGCAACGTGTTTTCCAGGTTTTCCCCCAAAAATTTTAGTCTTTTTGGTTGAACTTTTGTGCATAAAAGATTTGCTATTCCATTAATTTTATTTGAATTTCATTGAAATTTGAAACCTTTTGCGGGCTTCTTTTTTTTTAATAAGGGGATCTCACTTTTTATACATCCCTTGAGAAAATATGGGTTGTATATAGTTAGTATGGCTATGGTTATTCTCGCATCAAATTATCGTATTCAAGGGGGGAAAATAAGACATGTTAGAAATATCTGCACGTTTCTCTTTCTATATGCCTCTTGTCCCTTCTCATGCTGAGATCTGCTATGAAACCATGATAAGTTTGTTGTGTCTATAATATAGTAAAAGTGAAATAAAAAAACACTGCTGCTATTGCAGTGTTGCAATGCAGGATGTTTAACTATACAAACTACAGTCAAAGACGAGATATTTAATTCACTTGTTAAAACAGTGAAGACTTAAACTTTTCCATAGTTGCTCAGGTTCTTATTGGTCTGGGTTGATTTTTGATGGTTGGGCGTTGTAGGTCGCAGGTAGATAATCACTGATTGTGATGCAACGAATTCTACACGTCAATTGAGCTTATTTTACCTTCAAGTGGTAGCCATCGGATACTGGTCTCGTTCATCTGGACTTGACTTGCTAAACTTATAAGCGCGAGTGTTGAACAAAAGACAAAAATAGCAACACTATAATCTTCTGTCGGAAATGACTGGCTGTATAATTCGGCGGAAGTCTTGGACGAACCTGTCAGAAGCTTGGTGTGCGGCGGATGAATACAGCATAGAGAATCAACGGTGCCATCAACAGTCTTCATGACAGAAACCGGGAGGAGTGTTATCCCATACTAACGCACCTCTCCTTTTATCAAGGCGGCAGCGGAAGAGTTCCCCAGATGGAATCAACGGTGGCGTCTACAGTTCCAGTCAGGCTGAACTACTTAGCGAACACCTTATACGGGCTACTACGATATATTCGGAGCTCAGGCCTACAAGGAGCGGTTTTTTTTATTTATTTATTTTATGTAATGCTGAAGGTGTGGATTCGATTCCCAGCCGTGCCACCTAAAAACATATGTTTTATCCGACTTTGCTGCGGAGGGAAACGTTGTGGTAGCTAGTATGCTGTTTCCACATCTCAATATACACAAGGGGACATGGAGAATTCCTGGTCAATCGACCACCACCCAGATTGACCACATTGGGATCGACGGAAGGCACTCCTACAATCTCAAGGATGTCCGAACGTTCCGAGAAGCCAACCTTAACTCGGACCACTACCTCGTTGTAGCAAAGGTAATGCTACGGAAATTCAGACCAAAGCCAAAATAGGGAAATACTGTGCGGAAGTTCGACGTTGGACGGCTGCAGTCGCAAGAAATCACCAGGTCCTTTTCCGATCGAGTTTCTCACGCCCTCTTAAAGAGTCCTATGCCACCAAAGGCAAGTATCGAGAACCAGTGGAAGAATTGCCAGGATGCCATCAGATATGCCGCCTCTGATATGCTGGGCTTCACACGACCACCACAGCAAAACCCCTGGTTCGATGAAGGATGCCGGCAAGTACATGCAGCCAAACAACAGGCTTACAAGGCGACACAATGCAAAGAAGGCCTAGAGCTGCTCACGTGCTCTAACGAGTAGAAGAGAAAAAAGGAACACAAGCTTCTAAGAAGGAAAAAGAAGGACCATGAGAAGCGAGCGATCGAGGAAATAGAGGGATGCCATTGCAGGAATTAAGTTCGGGCTTTTTACCAGAAAGTAAAGAGAACCTCCCATGGACACAAGGCCCGAGCCGAAGCCTGCAAGGATGATCAGGGGAACATCGTGGTAGAATCGCAGTCGGTGCTGAGGATATGAAAAACCGAATTCCGTTACCATGCAGATTGCACCATTCAACCTGGATGACGTAGGCCAACAATTTCTTTCACCCAATCTCGACGAAGTAAAGTTTATATCTATACTTAAGTACAATAAAGCTACTAAAGCTGATGGTCTTACGGCAGAGCTATTTAAAGCGGCTGGCGATGAATTGGTTAAGAATATGCATGAGCTCATCTGCAAAATATGGTCCAAGGAAAGCATGCCCGATGAATGCAACCTCAGCATTGTTTGCCCGATCGTCAAGAAAGACGATCCTCTGGACTGCACAAACTTCAGAGGCATCAGTCTCTTTAACATCGCCTACAAGATCTTTTCTGCCGTACTTTGTGATAGCCTGAAGCAATTTGTCAACAACCTGATAGGTCCATATCAGTGTGGCTTTAGGCCAAGGAAGTCCACTATCGACCAAATATTCGAGCAACGGCAGATCTTGGAGAAAACCCAGGAGTTTCAAATCGATACCCACCACCTTTTCATCGATTTTAAATCGGCATGTGGCAGCGTCTATAGAGACGAGCTATAAAGAGTAATGTCCAGTTTTGGCATCCCTCCCAAATTCGTCCGTTTGTGCAGGATGACGATGGAGAATGCACGCTGCTCCATCAAGGTCGGCAAAGACCTCACCGACACCTTTGATGTCAAAAAAGGTTTTAGGCAAGGCGACGCACTGTCATGCGACTTCTTCAACATCGTTCTTGAAAGAATAGTGCAAAACTCTCACGTCAACACTAGAGGCACAATCTTTCAAAAGTTCATCCAACTACTCGCTTACGCTGAACACATATTGACATAATCGGATGAACAACAGCGTGATTTCAGTGGTGCTTTTGTGAGCATTGAGACGGAAGCCAAGAGGATGGGTTTAACGGTGAATGAAAGCAAAACGAAATATATACTGTCAACAAGAAATGACACCCAACACCGACACGTCTCGGACAGATCGTCACTATAGGCAGCTAAAGTTTTGAGGTTGTCAGAGACTTTGTCTACATAGGATCCACTACAAAGCGAACGATACCAGTGCTGAGATCAAACGAAGAATTACTCTTGCCAATCACTGTTTCCTTGGGCTGAGAAGGCAATTGAGAAGCAAAGCCCTCTCTCGAGCAAGTTAACTGTCCCTGTATAAGACGCTTATCATCCCTGATTTATGGTGCAGA
Organism: Dasysyrphus tricinctus; assembly: GCA_963921185.1. Classification (NCBI taxonomy): domain Eukaryota; kingdom Metazoa; phylum Arthropoda; class Insecta; order Diptera; family Syrphidae; genus Dasysyrphus; species Dasysyrphus tricinctus. The sequence goes on from OY992533.1 coordinate 61,201,200, forward strand.
GGCATGGACACTGTTAACAGTGGATGAGAAAGCGTTAGGCTGGTTTTGAGAGGAAAACTCTCCGGGTGATTTTTGGTCCCGTCTGCATAGATGAGGAAAGAAGAAGATACAACAACGAACTGTAGGGGCTAGTCAGCGACACCGACATAGCCACAAAAGTTAAAAGCCAACGACTGAGATGGTTGGGGCACCTACAGCGAATGGACAACAATGTTCCGGCAGGAATGTCTTTGAATCAAACCCTTTGTGACAGCGCAGTGGAGGTGGATAGCGTAAAAGGTGGCACACGCAAGTGAAAGAGGGCCTCAACCAACTTGGCGTGCGAAACTGGAGACAGCTACCTAGAAAACGAGCCGGCTGGAAGAAGCTTGTTAGTTGAGGCCCTGGTCAACCCGGAATGTAGCGCCACCTTAAGTAAGTAAGTTAGTTAGTAAGTGTAGGTCCCATCCATTCCTGCCAACAAAATGGCAATGGAATGGTTGAGAGTTGTAAGTCACTAGGCTCTGGTTCTCCACAAGCTGTTGTTATGCAATAATAAAACACAGGCCTCTTTAGATGTATTAAAAACCAGTTGAAGAACAGCTCGACTCAAGGTTGATAAATGAGACAACTCTGCTATATTGGTACTAGCAGGTGGCACTACATTCGTTTTTCAGCCAATATTTTTGGTGGTCGAACAAAAAATTTTTCAACACTGTTGACACTAAAGCTCTCCTTAAAAAATTTTAATTATATTTATTTCAAAGTCCCTCAGTGTAATTTAACATTTGAAATCCCACATGTGTGAGTACATTTTCTACTTTATCAGTACATAGCATCAGTTTACCAAACACGATGGATATATGTGTAATATGGCGGTAAATGGCATCAGCAGCAAACGACGTCAGCTATGTACCTACTTGTACATCAGGACAACCCCATCGTTGGCGTAGTAGTCGTCGTCGTCAGCTGAATTTAGCCACCAATTGATGAGTAGCTATCAATAAAATTACACACATAGCCCATCAGCACTATAAAATACCAACCCTCGTTCGTATCATTTCAAATTGTCCCCAAGGGTACACTGCCAGGTTAATGTGGTGAAAATCGAGCAGGAATTGTAATGGAACCATATAGTGCTGGAGTATTAAGTTGTTCCAGAGAGAGATATAGAGAGAACGACCGAGAGATAAACCCAGCCAGACTAGCAGTAGACTATAATAACAGAGCATAAATATACGAAAGCATATAGTACTTACTCCCATTCCCATACATAGTCCCACAGAACCAGCATATTACTTCGTTTAAATCTACTTTGCGGTATGTCGCGTCATTATATAGACAATTTCATTAATTTAAACTGCGCATTCCTTTCTGTATACGTTACGTAGGTATTCTGTATGAATGTGCCCTCGAAAATGCTCAAATATGAGATAGATTTTCCAACTCCCTGATCCCGAATTCCTGCCCTGGCCCAACCTGGCTCACCACAAACATGTGACTCGGATAAATCCTTTCGTTTTACACTTACAGTGCATTAATGGTACAAGCAAATTGAATTAGTACCGTTCGTAGGTGTCGCGTATCCAATTTAATTTCGCAACTTTACCTCGACTTATTCCCTCCACGCTCCGTTGCGTTGTTGGGGAATCCTTTCCAAACAACCATCAGATCACACAATTCTGGAACTTTGAATGTTGCGGATTTGATTAAATTAACGCTTCGAGGGGACAACCCCCCATTGGTTTGAGGATTTTCATACAAAAAGTCACAAAACTCGAAGTACAGCATAAAAGATACATCATTTCATGCACCTTTCGCCAGAGGCAGAAGAATGTCTGCGTTTGACAAAAATTACGAATGTGTACTTATAAATTTCCAATGAACTAAATTCTGAGCTCCGATATGATATCCTAATGGTTCTTTCCCATTTCAGTCTCGTATAGGTATTCAGATAGTCGCACAGCAGTTTAATCGTCTTTAGCTTTGGCTAGCTGCCAATTTTCTTCTTAGTGCGAATTGAATTCCAGCATACAGAAGCAGCTGAAATATTTACAACCTCTTGCTTTGGATCTGCTCATGAAGTCATACATAATTTTGGAACATTTAACATGAGATTTATTGTGTTTCCGTAACTCACAGTCCAAATTCTATGGGCTCCTCCACCAGACAGTATTGTCGAGGTATAGTGTTGAATATAATTTGTGGCTTGCCTCCAACAAGTAGGTATAGGCATGTGTATTCGTAGACGCTTTATGTGTGCCAGATAGGTGTATGGTGAAGAACCTATAGCGAGGTAAAGTTTTGGACCCAGTAAGGAGGTAGCAGCAGCTGACGACGTGTCTCATTGAGAGAAAGTCACTTTATTATTTCCAACAATTAGTTTCCATCCAATTGAATTCAAATAGCATTGGCTATGGACCTGAGTCTGCACTGAGAAAAACAGGGTAAGTTGACAGTCACACGTTGCAAGCCTTAGTTTTTAAAATATATTAATTGTTATTTCTCTATTTATCTTTCCTTCGCTTATTAGGCGAATCGACCGCCTTATTGTTATTTAACACTTTTAAAAATCTCAAACGGTCTGGCAAAGGAACGGCCCCCACCGAATGGTTTTGGACACACATTTTTGTGATCAGGGGAGCATTGTCTACGGATGTCCGGACAAACATTCGGGTTCATACAATTATCCCCAAAGTAGATTTGTCTGCATTTTAGAGGTAGGTACTATTGCTCAAAAAAGCTGCGACCAGGGACTGCAAGACTTTCATTTCATTCATAAGCCTCAATACAGCTTTCGTCTCATGTGCTTCATTTTGGGCTAACTTTCACACCCAAAGACTTGCTGTGGGCTCTTAGACTATAAATACAAAAGTTAGATTTCAACAGTCAGTATTTAAAAGCCTTTTTAATTTTGTCAAAATACTTTTTTCCCTATACGTTTTTGAAATACAATTTTTATTTTCGACTTAACTTTTGTATGTTTTTTTGGAAGCTCATCTTGATACCATTATAATATATTTTTTTTCAGAAGTTTTCTATCAATAAAACGAAAGATATAAAGAAAAATGCGAAATATTTTTTTTTGTCAAAATACTTTTTCCGACTATTGTATACCTAAAAGCCCTCAGTCATATTTTGGTTATAACATCAATCTTTTGAATCAAGGTCATTCCCCAACCACTTCTGACTTGATAATAAGCTCTTAGCAAGTAGTGTTGCTCTGCTGAACTCTCTCATGTTGGGCAGTAAACTCTACTTTGTTGCCGTATATTTTTTTTAATAACTTACTAACGACATTTATGGGTGGAACCACCTTGAGATGGAGCACCATAGTGAGCAAAATTGAATACCACTTGAAAAGATTGATTCCGGACGTTGATTGAAAATCTGCAGTGTTGTTTGCAAGTCGTTTCGTCTCTTTAGTACTTCCAAGGCTTACGACTTAGCTTTCTGATAAAAAACTGCTGAGGTTGGTGTTCGATGACGATGGAGAATGCACGCTGCTCCATCAAGGTCGGCAAAGACTTCACCGATACCTTTGATGTAAAAAAGATATTAGACAAGGCGACGCCGACGACGCGCTGTCTTGAAAGAATAGTGCAAAACTCTCACGTCAACACTAGAAGCACAATCTTTTAAAAATCCGTCCAATTACTAGGTTACGCTAACGATATTCACATAATCGGATGAACAAAGCGTCATGTCAGTGGTGCCTGTCATCAAGAAGGGACACTATATTAACGGTGGATGAGAATGCTTTAGGCTGTTTAGAGAGGAAATTTCTCCGGGTGATTTTTGATCTGTATGCATGGATGGGGAACGGAGAAGAAGATACAACTACAAACTGTACGTGCTGCATAGCAACACCGAAAAGTGAAGTGAAAAGTCACCTAGAGCCTAGAGACATCAATCCTCAGGCCCGGAAAGTCTTTGAAGCAGACCCAGTGGGACTTCGCAGTAGAGGAGGATAGCGTAACAGCTGACGCACGCAATTGGAAGAGGACCTCAACCAACTTCTTTGACGAAAAAGTCTGCTACATCTATTTTTGATTCGTATGCATTGAACGAAGTCAATATCTGTTTTAACTTTAATGTTAATGCACCAAATCCTCCATCCCTTCTTCCATCGTTACTAACCGAAACATCAGGGTCTGCCCAAGTATGTGATACAATACCAACGCCCTCCACTGTTTCTGAAATGCCACCTTCTTATTCTTCTTCGACATCAACGTCAACATCATTGACAGTTCTACATCTTTGCCAACAATCATTTATTTATTTATTTATTTACAGATCCGTTAAATCCTAACGTAAAAATATTACTTACAAGCTAAATTAATATTATTCTACTGCGCTAAAAAACATAGTTTTGAACTTAGTGCATTTAAAGTCATCATTTATACAAGAAATAAGAAAATAAATTTTATTAAAGATAACAATTAATTGATTGAGAGGACTATTTGCACCATAGTTTGATCTACTAAATATTTGGCTGTTGTAACCTTATGCTTGATTGACTAAAATTAAAATTTATTCTAGACAGAACTGAAGAAGATGATATAGAACCATTTATTATCCCAGCAATAAAACAAAATTGGAGATATTTTCTATGTTTTGTCAGAGAAGGAAGGTCTATTAATGAAAGCCTTTGGGCATATGGAGGAAGTAACATTCCATGTGACCAGGGAAGAAAACGAAGACAGAAACGCATAAATCTTCTCTGAACTGCCTCTAATCTATTAATATGTACAGAGTAGTGAGGTGCCCATACCACACACCCATACTCAAGAATGGGTCTCACGAATGAAACATATAGTAGCTTAAGGACGTAAGGATCCCGAAAATCGCGAGAGAATCGTTTTACAAATCCTAAGCCCCTATTATCTTTTTTGATGATAAAATTAAGGTGATCATTAAAAGTTAATTTAGAATCTAGAATAATTCCAAGATCAGAGAACACAGACAATTTCTTCAAAGAACATGAATCAAACATATAATCATAAGTAAATGGTTCATTTTTGCGTGTAAAACTCATCGTTTTACATTTGTCAACATTTAAAACAAGACGATTCATATTGCACCATTCCCTAAATTTATTGAGATCTTCTTGCAAAAGCAAACAGTCTGTTGAATTTTGTATTCGTTTGTAAAGTTTAATATCATCAGCATAAATTAGTATAGACGAATTTTTTATGATAGAGACAAGATCATTTATAAATAAAATAAACAATAATGGCCCCAAATGGCTGCCTTGAGGAACTCCTGAGTTAACAAAAAATAGATCCGAGCACTCATTACGGAAAGTCACACTGTAACATCTATTTTTAAGGTATGATGCGATCCATTTTAAAAAATTTTCATTAAAACCTATATTGCTTAATTTTAAAATAAGAGTTTTATGACACAGCTTGTCGAAAGCCTTACTAAAATCAGTAAAAACACAATCAACTTGTTCACGATCTTCAAACGCGTCTAAGCAAAAGGATGTAAAGTGGAACAAATTTGTAACTGTTGACTTTTTCTTCACAAAACCATGTTGACTGCTACATATAATTGAACTACAGTGAAAGGAAAGAACATTACATATAATTGACTCAAATAACTTTGGAATGGCAGATAATTTTGCTATTGGTCGGTAGTTCGTTATTTCGGTTTTTGATCCTTTCTTATGAACTGGAATTATGAATGCACTTTTCCAAATATTAGGGAAAAAAGAACTTTCTAAGGATTTATTAAAAAGAACACATAGTGGGTATGACAAATAGGACACACACTTTTTTAAAATAGAGGATGGTACGCCATCTGGGCCTGCACTATTACAATCGTCAAGTTTCGAGATATGATGAGATATGGATTCTTCGCTAATTTCAAAGTTAATAGAGTTAAGTTGAGAGAAATTATTTACCGAAAAAGATCTATAAGAAGAAGGAGTACTGGAGTCTGATTCCTCGAATGCTTCTTTGAAATAATTTGAAAACATATTAGCAATAACTTCAGACTCATTACTAGTGAGATCCAGATAACGCATAGAGTTAGGATAACCATCAATTTTTCTTTTTCCATTCACGAATTTCCAAAAGTTTTTTGGATTAGTTTTAAGTTCAATTTCAGTTTTCCGAATATAATTTTCGTACAAAGTGTCAGAATATTCTGTAAAATGGTTTTTTAGGTTCAAAAAAGTTATATTATCTTCCTCAGTTCTGGTGCAGTTATATTTTGTCCAAGCTTTGTTTCTTCTATTTTTTAAGTTTTTAAGTTGAATGTCAAACCATGGTGGAACATTGGAATTGCAACGTGATTTTTTAAGTGGAATAGTTTTATAGAAGCAATCAAAAAGTGTTTTATAAAACGCATAGCACATCTCATTTATGTTATAATTTTGGAATAATTGATTCCAGTCAATAGTGCATAAAAGATTAAAGAGATCACTATAATTACACTTACTATAGTTAAATTCTAGTTTGTTCTTAAAGCTAAGTGAAGGAATACACATGTTTAGATTTAAGGAAATATCTAGAGCAGGGTGGTGTCGATCTTCGTCAATTAATATCACAGCAGAGGCCAATACAGCAACGTCGGTGTTTACATTATCGGAGAAAAATACAAGGTCCAGGGCTTTTTCAAATTTGTTTAATGCTCCATTAAATTGGTTCAAGCCACAGGCTGACATCGCATCGATTAGTGATATTTCATTAGGACTTGAAGCATTAATCGGAATAAAGTAATTGTGATCATTTGTCTTTTCCCAAACCAAGTTCGGAAGATTAAAGTCTCCTACGATCAAGAATTCATCTTCAGGCTGCAATTTGACGTATATGCTTTCAATACAATCAATGTACTCTTCATAAAGCTTATTACTCGAACTCGGAGGTATATAGACAGAGATAACGAATAGGTGTCCAGTCCGCATTTTGATTTTTAAACATATAATTTCGATATTGGTTACACGAAAATCATCAACCAAGTAACAAACCAGCAGTGATGCCAGATGAGATTTCTAGAATCCCACCAAATTCCAAAAAAAATCCAACCATTTTTGTACTGGGAGGAAAAAAAAACCACCATAACCTTTTCTGCTACAAATATTTCCTAGATATAAAAAAGAAGAATTTTGGCGCTGCACTCTTGGTACTTCATACTCGCAAAAAAAGTTTGTCCTCTAATTGGTCAGTAATTGGTGAAGAAAGTCAACTTGTCCTAGAAATAAATCAGCCCTAGAAAACTTGTAATCAAGGGTTAAAGTTTCTTAAGGTCATGCACGATTTTTGCCACCTCATTTGTGGAATATTCACAAAAAATGTATACCGATCCGAAAGATCATGACAAGATCAACTATTTTCAATAATTGCTCAATCAAACTTCGTTTCAAGGTTACAAAAAAAATGTCGGCATCTCAGTTGAAAGGTCACTTAACGGTTATAAAAGGTCAGCTAGTAAGTTTCATTGATTTTTGGTACCTCATTTGTGTGGTATTCACAAAAAAATTTTTTTTTTTGAAAGTTTCTGTTTTTTAGTGCCAAATCATTATATGTCATAAGACTCGAAGATAGGCAGGTAATAGTGAATTGTGGTTTTTCCCACCAAAAAAGAGACCATTGAAATATTTTTCCACCATAAATCCCACTATGAATATTTTCCCACCATTTTTCCCACCAAAGGCATTTTTTCCAACCATTTTGGTTGGAAAAACCACCAATCTGGGAACACTGCAAACCAGTGAGTTTTTAATCGCCACAAGAATTCCTCCCCCAACAATATTAGAAGTATCTAATGGGTGACGATCACGTCTGAAGACTTGATAAGAGTTATCAAAAAGTTCAGTTCCAAGAAAAGAGCTATTTAACCAAGTTTCCGTCAGTATAATGACATCGTGAGGAAGGTTGTTGATGTTTTTGTAGACCGTGTTGGTCTTAGTCCGAAGTCCATTTACATTCTGGTAGTAAATTAATCATATCATCAATCCAATTGCCGACTGCTGTTAATTCAATTGTCAACTATACTAATCAAGTAAATGATGTCATATCTCTCATCATAACAGGTTTGAAAGTTGTAGAAGGACTGAAAACATTATTTGTTTCTAAACTCGGTCCCTCAACAAATGCCCTTGATATTAATTATTATGTCTCAGAAAAGATGGGAAACACACTTGTAAGTTGAATGGAGGGGACCTACAATTTTATGCCGAGTCCGACTGGCTAGAAGAGAAGCACTTTTTCATGACAAGTTTACTCTTGGAGGATTTGTCAATTCCTCGCAAGAGGCAGTACCTCGGAAAAAACATTTCTGTTTTAAGGTGGCACGGCTGGGAATCGAACCCACACCTTCGGCATGACAGTCCTACGCACTAACCATCATGCCACGAGGTACTACTAGACTAGAGCTTTTTGATAACTCTTATCAAATATTCTGACGTGATCGTCACCCATTATATACTTCTAATATTGTTGGGGGAGGAATTCTTGTGGCGGTTAAAAACTCACTGGTTTGTTACTTGGTTGATGATTTTCGTGTAACCAATATCGAAATTATATGTGTAAAAATCAAAATGCGGACTGGGCACCTTATGTCTATCTGTATACCTCCAAGTTCGAGTAATAAGCTATACGAAGAGTAGATTGATTGTAAACACTGATGTTGCTGTATTGGCCTCTGCTGTGATATTAATTGACGAAGATCGACATCACCCAGCTCTAGATATTTCCTTAAATCTGAACATCTTTTTCGGTAAAAAAATTTCTCTCAACTTAACTACCTATATTAACTTAGAAATTAGCGAAGATTCCATATCTCATCATTTCTCGAAACTTGACAATTGTATAGTGCAGGCCCAGATGGCGGGCGTACCATCCTCTCTTTTGAAGAAGTGTGTGTCCTATTTGGCATATTCTTTTTAACAAATCTTTAGAAAGTCCTTTTTTCCCTAATATTTGGAAAAGTGCATTCATAACTCCAGTTCATAATAAAGGATTAAAAACCAAAATAACAAACTACCGACCAATAGCAAAATTATCTGTCATTCCAAATTTATTCGAGTCAATTATATGTAATGTTCTTTCCTTTCAATGTAGTTCAATTATATGTAGCAATCAACATGGTTTTGTGAAGAAAAACTCAACGGTTACATCCTTTTGCTTAGACGCATTTGAAGATTGGGAATAAGTTGATTGTGTTTTTACTGATTTTAGTAAAGCTTTCGACAAGTTGTATCATAAGACTAAAATATAGGTTTTTAATGAAGATTTTTTTTTAAATGGATCGCATCATACCTTAAAAATAAATGTTACAGTGTAACTTTCCGTAATGAGTGCTCGGATCTATTTTTTGTTAACTCAGGAGTTCTTCAAGGCAGCCATTTGGGGCCATTATTGCTTATTTTATTTATAAATGATCTTGTCTCTATCATACAAAATTCGTTTATACTAATTTATGCTGATGATATTAGACTTTACAAACAAATACAAAATTCAGCAGACTGTTTGCTTTTGCAAGAAGATCTCAATAAAAACGATGAGTTTTACACGCAAAAATGAACCGTTTACTTATGAATATATGTTCGAACCATGTTCTTTGAACAAATTGTCTGTGTTCTCTGGTCTTGGAATTATTCTTGATTCTAAATTAACCTTTAATGATCACCTTAATTTCATCATCAAAAAAGCTAATAGGGGCTTAGTATTCGTAAAACGATTCTCTCTCGATTTTCGGGATCATTACGTCCTTAAGCTACTATATATTTCATTCGTGAGACCAATTCTTGAGTTTGGGTGTGTGGTATGGGCACCTCACTACTCTGTACATATTAATAGACTAGAGGCGGTTCAGAGAAGATTTATGCGTTTTTGTCTTCGATTTCTTCCCTTGTCACATGGAATGTAACTTCCTCCATATGCCCAAAGAATTTCATTAATAGACCTTCCTTCGCTGACAAAACATAGAAAATATCTCCAATGTTGTTTTGTTGCTGGGATATTAAATGGTTCTATATCATCTCCTTCAGTTCTGTCTAGGATAAATTTTAATTTTAGTCGATCAAGCATAAGGTTACAGCAGCCTTTGGTACAAATATTTAGTAGATCAAACTATGTTGCAAATAGTCCTCTCAATCAATTAATTGTTATCTTTATAAAAAAACTTATTTTCTTATTTCATGTATAAATGATGACTTTAAATGCATTCAGTTCAAAAATATGTTTTTAAGAGCTCGTATACGTGGCTGGGTTTGACAACAGCGAAGAAGTAGGGTGTCACAATTAGACCGTGACTAAGATCAGTCGTATGGTTGTGGCAATTTGGACGAGTCAAGTCCGTCATATTTGTGGACCCTTTTTGGTAAGATATACGAAAGAGTTTGGTGGCATTTTGAAAAATAACAGGAAAAAGCGAACAATTATTTAGGTACGTGAAGTCCCTGTAATTTCTAGACCCGAAATAAATGCTAAAAACCATTTTTCTAATAAAAAATTAAAAACTGTCGACAATAATTTTTCATTGGAAAGAAAAATTAATCCAATAAAACTTGAATTGAATTGAATATCAAAGTGCACGGTAGTGCCCAGCCAAGTTCGCACTACACCCTTTTGACAGGAACAAACTCAGGCGATTTTCAACCCCCCTCTAACTTGAGAACCAATAAAGTCAGAAACTTCAAATTCGGAGTATTTGCTGAACTGATCAAACACAGGTGGCTCACCAAATTTCAACATTTTAACATTAGTAATTCCCGAGATATAGGACTTCAAAAATCCCAAAAACCGTAACTGACTGACTCACTGACTCACTGATTCACTGACTCACTGACTTACTGACTCACTGACAGATCATCAAAATTATGGAGCACTTCCCGCCATCGTAGAAACTATTCAGGGGGCGTGGCATCCACCCACATTCTTAAAAATTCTATAAATTATATGCAGCATTTAGGATTGTTGTAGAACGATGAAAATTGGTAGGTCGATAGGGCTTAAAATACTTAGAAAGAAAAAAATCGAAAAATTGGAAGTTTCCATGCAGGGGGCGTGGCATCCACCCACATTATCAAAAATTTTTATGAACTATATGAAGCACTTCTGATTGTTGTAGAACGATGGAAATTGGTAGAGCGGTAGGGCTTGAAATACTCAGAAAGAAAAAATTGAAAAATTGGAATTTCCCCATTCAGGGGGCGTGGCATCCACCCATATTCTTAAAAACACTTATAAATTATATGGAGCACTTCCGATTGTTGTAGAACGATGAAAATTGGTAGGTCGGTAGGGCTTGAAGTACTTAGAAAGAAAACATCGAAAAATTGGAAGTTTCAGTTCAGGGGGCGTGGCATCCACCCACATTCTCAAAAATTCTTATGAACTATATGAAGCACTTCTGATTGTTGTAGAACGATGGAAATTGGTAGAGCGGTAGGGCTTGAAATACTCAGAAAGAAAAAATTGAAAAATTGGAATTTCCCCATTCAGGGGGCGTGGCATCCACCCATATTCTTAAAAACACTTATAAATTATATGGAGCACTTCCGATTGTTGTAGAACGATGAAAATTGGTAGGTCGGTAGGGCTTGAAGTACTTAGAAAGAAAAAATCGAAAAATTGGATGTTTCAGTTCAGGGGGCGTGGCATCCACCCACATTCTCAAAAATTCTTATGAACTATATGAAGCACTTCTGATTGTTGTAGAACGATGGAAATTGGTGGAGCGGTAGGGCTTGAAGTACTTAGAAAGAAAAATAATCGAAAGTTTGGAATTTTCCATTCGGGGGGCGTGCCATCCACCCACTATATCAGAATTGCTATTTTTATATGGAGCACTTTCGGTTATCGTAGAATTATGAAACTTTGTAGAGCTGTATAGGGCTTGATTTTTACCTCTCAAAATAAATCTTTGCAAAAAGGAGTGAAATCACAACAAAAACATAAATGTTAAAAAAAGAGCCAAGTTCTTATATGTACAAGAAAAATGCGTGTAAAAAGTCAACCAAAAAAAAAATAATGAGATCTAAAATATATGCCAAGTTTTAAGTTCATGAAGTTTAATATCAAATATTTTAAGTAGAGTAATATCGAAACAATTCCAAATCATGACAGAAATTTGGTATATAATGATTGATTACTGATTAAAATTTGGTGGATTTACTTGGCAAGTTTTCTCTTAAATACTAATTTAATCATAAATTTAAATTGTATGAAAACTTGACCAGTGAACCCACAAAATTTTAATCAGTAATCATTAAATACCAAATTTCTGTCATTATTTGGAATTGTTTCGATGCATGCTAAGACTTTTCTATGTTTATCAGATTATTATTATTATTATTTTAATTTAATCCGATTTCAAAAAATTATTGGTACGTATCAGTTCAATTTGAGAATTGAGCTTTAAATAATTTTCTTACTGTGTTTATCAAATTGTGGTTAAGGTTAAATTTTATTCAAAATAACTTTTGCTTACCAAATGAACCTCCTTCAAATTTTTGTTCAAAGGTAGATAGATACCTTTCTAAGTGGCATTGGCATCGAGGTGGAATAGGTATCTTTATGTACATCGTATATCCATTGGTCATGACAAGACAACAATTGCATGTAAATTGTTGTTTCATTGACAATGATTGATATTATAATGACATGAAGAGCCTTTTTGAAAAGGATTCATCCGGAAGTTCTCTGAACACCCACAAGCTTCCGTTTCGTCCGTTGGACGTGTGGATGCTTATCTGAAATATAGTCCGGATGTTGATATGTTTATTTATGTGTGTTTGTGTGTGTGTGTGTGTATGAAGAGAATAAGTTATAAACGGATCCTGATGAGTTGCAAATTCACAGCTAAAATAACAAATGGTCTGTCTTTTACAACTGGACTAGCAAACACCGAATACCTTATCCATATCTCCATACACTTTAAAGATAGTGTTGCCATCAGTGTGTATGTATAGTGAGACGACAAGGTATAAAGAATATAAAAAAATATATATATTTTACAAAATTGAACCCACATCCAGGATTCCATCAGGATACACACTTAACGAAGAATGCTGGCACAAAATTTCTGGATGCTCTGATGGTAGAAAAAAAAAAACTATCGAACAATGACAATGCGATGCTGATGGTGATGGAGGGTGAAGGGTGGTTCTGCTCCTGATTTCTGTTTAAGGAATATAAGTGAAAGGCTGGGACAAGCAATTGTCAGCTCAGTGGTAGCAAAAGTGTAAGTGCCGAAATAAAAACGAAATCGATTGTTCAGATATAATAATACACGACACGGCAACGGCTCTCGGCAGTGGTGGCTTCGAGAGTATCCCTTGATAAGGGTATAGCGTATCCTTTTTGCAAAAGCATATTACTTCTGGCCCTTCCGTTTGTTTACACTGTGTCAATTTGTTTAGTACACGAGAACGACAACAACAGTGAAGACAAACAGACTGACAGGCAGACGGTCCCGGTGTGTGTATTTAAGCTATACAAAGGGTCAATGAGGGGACACGTTTCTGTTAACACAAGGAACGCGAGATTGGTGTGTAATTTTGGGAATTTTAAGGATATTCGGCACTCGCTAAAACGTGTGTGACTAGGTAGGTATAGCAAAAGAGTAGGTATTTGTTTGGACAATTAGATTAGGTATATACGGATGTATATAAGTAGAAAGGTATGTGTATAGCATCACTTGCTGATGGCAAGTATGACTTTCAACATAGAAAGGGATATTTAATTGGATTTCCTTAATATTTTTTTTTTGTCTGTTTTGTTGATTTTGAGAGTGCGCATATAAGTAAACAAAATTTTCTATAAAATAATAATTAAATCATTGGTAAATGATGAGCAGTCGAGTGAATAAATAAAATTTGAAATTATGCCACGAAATGGCGCAGTAGGTATTTACAGAATTGAAACAAAAAAATTAGGGATGCCTGATTATTATATTAAGACATTTCATGGGGTAGGTAGGAACCAACCTATTTGTGTGTGTGGCAAAAATTAATTACCTGCTGAAGACTTTCGTTATTATTAACCTTTAAATTGTAAAAGGCTGTGGAAGCTGTGAAATCAAATAAGGGTTAAACACCACCCTTTTCCCGTTTTCTTCCTTACCTGTTTGATGTTTAGAAATTAGATTTAGCTCAGAGCACAAATAGACTTTGGAATATAATAAAAATATTACTTTTTATGAAACACATTCATTTTTGATTTTGTTTGAAATTGTAATTTTGTAAGCTTACGAGTGATTCAGAAACTTTCGCCCTTTGAGATATTTTTGAAGGATACGTATTGTTTTTATGATGAACAAGCTTGTGGAAAATGCGGAACATGCTGCAGTGAGAGGGGGGCACAAGAGAGCTGTACATATATAATCATCAAGGAAATTGTTGATTAACGTAACACCACACCGTATTGAACATAAACAGCAATCTTTTGGTGACAGTCAGCTAAGAGCACTTCTGTACACTGCTCTCAAAGACTTATAGAATGTGTTCGAAAATACCACAAATGTTCCAAGTACGCATTTCTTCTAAGGGCATTGATATCGGCCCACCAAGAACCTAAGCTTGAAACGCTTCTCCTTAAAACAAACAAAGCAGCTGGAATTGGTGACATAGCAGCCGAGTTCTTGAAGGTGGATCCTGAAAACAACGGCTACGAGTTTGCTACCACTATAGTTTAGGGTGTTTGGGAGAACGTTACTTATACCAAAGACTGGAAAGATGGCGTTATTATAAAGATTTAAAAAAAGGCGATCTTAAAAACTGAAATATTTGGCGTGGTATAACCGTTCTGTCAGTGTTTTCCCGAAATTAATGGCTCTTAATCTCGAGCAGATAAGAGAAAAAGAAAGAGTCAGTACTCAAGAGGCACCAATCTGGATTTCGTAATGGCCTATTCTGTGTCGATCATATTTGACACTCTGCAAATAATTCTTGAACAATCAGCTGAGAATCAGTCGAGTATACATCGCTCATTTAAAAGAATACCGTCATAACTCAAAAATTGACAGTTTTGAACTGAGCATAACATTGTAAGCTTAATCTTTTTATCTTTACTTTTGTGAAAAAATTACATCGATATCTCATCTCCATTTGCCATACGAACGTTTTGTTTGTTGCACTACAGTCGTTTTTTCATATATTTTTCACAAAAACGAAACTTTCAATCGCATTTATCTCAAAACAGCAAATTTTGAGATATGACGGTATTCTTTTAAATGAGCGACATATATACGTCATTTTCGTCGATTTTGAGAAGCCATTCGGCAGGTTTAATCACGAATGCATCTGCTGATTACTTATCATTAGAGGTTTTCCTGAGGAGATAGTTTCTACTATTAAGGTGTCATACAGCAAGGTGCTGCGTGCTGCTTTTTGACCATTAGGGGAGCTCGAGTCTTCTTTATGGATTCTTAATCGTGTAAACCTAGTTCTACCTACTTATTACTGTGCTGCAGGCTTCAGCGCTTCTTATTCTGAAAAATCTATTAGTTGGAGGAGAAACAAGGACAACAAACTTCGGGTATGCACGTGGAATGTTCTGTCTCTCTATAGACCACGTGCAGTCAAACATTTAGCGGAAGCCCTAGACACTACAAAGCAGACATCACCGCCATCCAAGAAGTGCGATGGGATGGGCCGGGCAAAAGAAAACTGAAAGACTGCCACATCTACTACGGTGAATATTACCGACCACAAGGGCAGCATCTCTTGAAATGTGAATTCGTCGTTAGAGGCAGACTTAGGCAAGAAGTCTTGAGTTTCAACTATGTAAACGAGCACCTCACGACAATTCGCATCAAGGCTAAATTCGCAAACATTAGCCTCATATGCGCGCATGCCCCCACCGGGGAGAAGGATGACGACACCAAGGATGAGTTCTATGAGCTCCTGGACCCTGGACAAGACATAAGAGCAATGCCCTAGCTATGATATTTAAATTGTCTTGGGTGCTTTTAATGCCAAGCTGGAAAGAAGACGTCTTTGGTGGCACAATCGGAAGATATAGCCTGCACGACACCACCTCCAATAACGGACTCAGGCTGATCGACTTTGCTGCGGGGCGAAACGTTGTGTAGCTAGTACGCAGTTCCCGCTTCTTGATATATGTACATAGGGGGACATGGCGAATTCCTGGTCAATCAACCGCCAACCAGATTAACCACATTGCGATCGACGCAAGGCACTCCTCCAGTATCAAGAATGTCCGAACGATCCGAGGAGCCAACGTTCACTCGGACCACTATGTCGTTGTAGCCAAGGCAATGCTATGGATATCCAGACCAAAGCCAAAACAGGGAAATACGTGAGGAAGTTCGACGTCAGACGGCTACAGTCGCAAGACATCGCCAGGTCATTTTCCGATCGATTCTCTCGCACCCTCTTTAATAGTCCTATGCCACCAATTGCAAGTATCGAGAACCATACGAAGAATTGTCAGGAAGCCATCAGATACGCTGCCTCGGACGTTCTGGCCTTACACGACAACCCCCGCGAGACCCTTGGTTCGACGACGAATGCCAGCAAGTACATGCAGCCAAACAGCAGGCATACAACGTGGCGGTGCTACATATAAGGACCTCAGCTGCTCGCGAGCTCTACAAGCAGAAGAGGAGAGAAGAACACAAGCTTCTAAGAAGGAAAAAGAAAGAGCATGAGAAGCGTGCGATCGAGGAAATTGGGGGATGCCATTGCAGGAATGAAGTTCGGAAGTTTTACCAAAAGGTAAAGAGAACCTCCCAGGGTTACAAGGCCTGAACCGAAACCTGCAACGATGATCAGGGGAACATCGTAGTAGAATCGCAGTCGGTGCTGAGGATATGGCAAAATCATTTCTGCAAGTTGTATAACGGCGATGACGAACCAAATTCTGCTACCATGCAGATGGCACCATTCAGCCTGGACGAGGTACGCCAACAATTCCGTCCACCCGATCTCGACGAAGTAAAGATAGATATATCTAAACTTAGGTCCAATAAATCAGGTGGAGTTGATGGCCTTTGCGGCTAAGCTATTCAAAACGTCTGGTCATGGATTGGTTAGGAGTATGCACCAGCTCATCTGCAAAATATGGTCGGAGGAAAGCATGTCCGATGAATGGAACCTCAGCATAGTTTTCCCGATCCTCAAGAAAGGTGATCCTCTGGACTGCACCAACTACAGAGGCATCAGTCTTCTTAATATCGTCTACAAGATCTTCTCTGCCGTACTTTGTGAACGCTTGAAGCCATTCGTCAACAACCTGATAGGTCCATATCATTGTGGCTTTAGGCCAGGGAAGTCCAGCATCTACCACATATTCACACTGCGGAAGATCTTGGAAAAAACCCAGGGGTCTCAAATCTATGGCCACCACCTTTTCATCAATTTTAAGGCCACGTATGACAGCGTCTATAGAAACGACTAAAAAGAGCAATGTCGAGTTTTGGCATCCCTTCCAAACTCGTCCGTTTGTGCAGGATGACGATGGAGAATGCACACTGCTTCATCAAGGTTGGCAACGATCTCACCGAAACGTTTGATGTCAAATAAGACTTTAGACAAGGCGACACGCTGTCATGCAACTTTTTCAACATCGTTCTTGAAAGAATAGTTCAAAACCTTTACGTTAACACTACAGGCACAATCTTTCAAAAGTCCGTCCCATTAATCGTTTACGCTGATGACATTGACATAATCGGACGAACAAAGTGAGATGTCAGTGGTGCTTTCCTGAATATTGAGAAGGAAGCCAAGAAAATGGGGTTAAAGGTGAATGAAAACAAAACAAAATATATGCTGTCAACAAGAAAGGACACCCAACACCGACGTCTAGGACAGAACGTCACTATAGACAGCTATAATTTTGAGGTGGTCAGAGACTTTGTCTACCTAGGATCCGCTATAAACTCTGCGAACGACACCAGCGCTGAGATCAAACGAAGAATTACTCTTGCCAATCGCTGTTTCTTTGGGCTAAGAAGGCAATTGAGAAGCAAAGCCCTCTCTCGAGCAACTAAACTGTCCCTGTATAAGACGCTTATCATCCCGGTCCTGATGTATGGTGCAGAGGCATGGACACTACTAACGGTGGATGAGAACGCGTTAGGCTGTTTTTCTCCTGGTGATTTTTGGTCCCGTCTGCATAGATGGGGAATGGAGAAGAAGATACAACCACGAACTGTATGGGCTGTACAGCGACACCGACCTAGCCACAAAAGCCAACGACTAAGACGGCTGGGTCACCTAGAGCGAATGGACACCAATGCCCCGGCCCGAAAAGTCTTTGAATCCAACCCCGTGGGACAACGCAGTAGAGGTGGACAGCGTAAGAGGTCGCGCACGCAAGTGGAAGAGGACCTCAACCAACTTGGCGTGCGAAACTGGAGACAGCTAACTAGAACCTGAGCCGGCTGGAAGAAGCTTGTTGGTTGAGGCCCTGGTCTACCCCGGAATGTAGCGCCATCTTAAGTAAGTAAGTAAGTATAAGTTGGAGGCCGTTATCATTTGTGTCTTCGTGGAGGCTGTGTCTACCAACTATTGCACCGAAGGGGTCTTCCTTTCCAATTTAAGCATTGAGGTCCCCGAGCAAAAATTTTACATCGTACTCGAAAGTTCTATTCAGGAGATCATAAAACTCATCCTTTTAAGAGCTTCCAACTCCATTGGGAGGGGCGTGTGCACATATAAGGCTTATAGTTTGGCAAGTGGCTTTGATCACACCCAGTTGATCACTTATCGTTTTTAAGTTTTGTTGCTTTTTAAGGGCATACAGCTTAGCTGCTATTAAACCCCTGGACTTTGTCTCCGCAAGATCCCTAACAATTCTAAAGTTCTACCATCATCTCTTATTATGATTGTGATGCAGTAGTTCAAACACGCATACAGGTATGGTTGAGAGTTTAAAGTCACAAGGCCCTGGCTCTCCACGAACTGTTGCGCCATTGTATTTATATTAGTTCAGGCCAGAGCAACATGGTCATTCCAAGAAATTTAAAAACCTGACGAACTCGCCAAATATGGAAGAATGAACAAAACCATCTTTGAATTTTAAATTATTTTATCTTCAACCATTTCTTAACAAGTACAAATCGGAAGTAAAACTATTTGTCAATAATACATTTGAATTCAAATGCAGTCCGTTACCCAAGATGAACTTTTACCCATTTTGATAGAATGGTTTTTCCATTAACAAACTAAATTAATCATCATTGGAAAGTTCTTTAAGCGAAAAAGTCCATAAAATAGTCTTTCCTTGACGTTTAAATATAAATCTTTGACAAAAATCATCTTTCACCTACCATATCGCATTCACCAACCTAAATTTCCCACAAGGTAGGTACGTGCGTATCAATTATAAGGTACTCAACCGCCATTGCCATTTCAGTAGGTACACGATAGAAAGAGAGTACTCACAGGGGATTTAATCATACAACAAACCGTATTTTTCCTTCCCAGCAACCAGCACACGTAGGCAACATGTGTCATTCCGGTGTCAGATCAAAAGAACAACTCTTGCAGAAGAGGTGCGGTTTATTTTTCGGTGGAATAGGGAATAGCATTCAAGACGTCTTTAGTTTTTCATATATGCCACATTCACTATCCAGTATCAAGCACATGAACTCGCTGTTAAATAAATTGAAATATTTCTTAAAGAAAAGACGTTCAGCTTGGGAAAACAGTTTATCTCAATTTCACAGATTGGCGCAGTGAAAATTTCTTCAATTTACCTTGACGGAAACAAGGTATATTGGAAAGTGTGGCATGAAATGGCAGCATCTACCTTTCAGATTTCCTCAAACCATTTCCAAGGCAGGAGGTGAGCATTAAATGCCGTGACCGTGGAACGGGAATTGTTTAATTTAAATTAAATCGCACAAGTCTGTTTGTATGGGGAACGTGCTCGAAACGACACGCACCGGGATTGCCCCTTATACGCCCGGTCTGTTGAATAAACCATGTAACCTGCATGCTGATTTGGGCACATCCCGAAAACATTATATTAACCAATGTGTCGGAGGTCAATCGGGGGCTCAGCGCTCAGGGTTTCTGTATCTACTTTTGTTTATTTGTTTGCGGTTTTAATTAAACAAGAATTAAATTGCAATTTCGTGTGTGCGGTGGCAATTGCGATGGCAATGGCGACCCTCTGGCCCTGGCGTCTGGACCGCCATATATATCGGGCGTCACCACCAGCGATTCTGATAATTGGAGCCTACACATGGCTTCATGATAATTTCTCTCTTGCATCAGCAGCTATGTACCTACATATGTATGTAGGGATGTGAGCTCCTACCTACTTTCTGTGATCGAAATCACATTTGCGTTGCGAAAATGCACTCTGGCATGTCACGTCATCCCCTGTGGCCGAAAATTAGTTCCGATTCATTTGTCTGAAGAAATCCGTAATTAAAATTCATAGAGAGGATTTCACAATATCCATTTTGCAGGAAGATAGGGAGATGGTTATTATCGGTGCCAGATGGCTTACCGTCACCGCCGCCGTGCGTCGTCGTCGTCGTCATTGCGTCGTTGGTACTATGGAGTCGGCCTTTGTCGTCGTCATCTCCATCGTTTTCGTTGGCCAGGAATTTGCAATCTGCATTTTCCTGGGGTTAAGCAGGGAGTTTCGGGGGAGGTTTATGTCGTTTGTTCCACGGAAGTACACAAATCAATTGTTGTTGTGGGTCACACTGTGTAGACATAATGTAGTTGGGGGAAACATGAACACCTTTACCATCCTCTCTCGCGTCCGTCGGTCGTCGTCGTTGTCGACATTTTAGTTCGTAAAGGTAAAACTCTGTGGCAATTAATTATGGTAATTCATTTGGAGTGTAAGGAGAAAGTATAGAGAACTTGGACGACTTGGAGTTGCGGCATAAAAGTGGGCTACACCACCGCACCAACAACACAAACAACAACACGAGTTCATTGAGTGTGATTTTCTATCTTTTGCTACAACAACTGTTGACTCGTTAACAGGATCTTGAAGTAGAGCAATGATTCGTGATGCGGAAAAGTGTTGAAAGAAATATTATGAAGATGGTGGTTTATGTTTAAGGAATAGTATCTTCAAAAATTTGGTGCAGGAAGGAAAAAGATTCTAAGATGGATGAGCAACGAGTTGGAGATACTTCATATTTATTCATTTATTGATTTATGTACAAAATATCTACTCAGGTTTTGATGTTTTTTTTTAATACAATTTTTAAAAATACCTAGAGAAACCTTTTGGCAGATTTTAAGTTTTGAAAAAGGTTGTGGCATCATCGAATACGTAATAATAATAATAATAATTTTAACTATATGCCTGTAAGACCTTAGGTCTTTTAAATGCAACCTGAATTGCACGGCACTAGTTTGAAAGAGTAGGAGGATAGGAAAGATTTGGCACAGTGGATTGAGATCAAGATGTTTATTATCTCATTAAATCTCACGGGTGGCGTCCAGTTAAGCTAGGAGAATGTAGAAAAGAATGCTGCCTAGAATGGGGCTCGAACCCACACCTCTAAGTTAGTTTTTTTTTTTTTTTTTTTTTATAACAATAATACTGTTTTACAACCATACACAAATCAATTTAGCAACATACTTTCATAATGAGTTCAATTCTTATTTTATGTTCAACAATTATAATACGTTAATCCCAACCATATCTCTGTGGTGGTCGAACTACTCGACCACTTGATGTTTTTTTAGGTTCGTTACTATTTTGAACATTTTCAGCTTCGGAATCAGAACTTCCAGCAGTTTCATATTCTTCAGATGAACTACCATCAACCTCCGGTAGAACTGGTTCCTCCACTTCACAATTGTTCTTATCTCGAGTTGGGTTTTCCACCACTATTTCTTTAAATGCTTCAGTATTATTAAAAGTTTGTTTTTTATTTTCTTCAAATAACATTTCTCCCGAATTTATTTCATTATTTTTTGTTTTGGCTATAAACCTTCTGTTACGTCTAAAGTAATTTTCAAAATTATCTTTAATTAAATATGATCTGTTATTAACATTCCCTACGATTGTTCCGTAGTTCCATTCTTTACAATTTTTTTTGAAAATAACAAGATCTCCTATATTTAAGTTAGGCAAAGCTTTGGCATTTCTGTCATAATAATATTTTTGCTTTTTTCGTTTTTCTTTAATTTTGTTTTGAACAGTCTCCTCACATACACTATTACGATATAACAAAGAATCCGAAATGGGAATTCTAGTCTTGATCATTCGACCGAAAAATAGTTGTACTGGAGCTAATCCCATGCTAGCTACAGGAGTTGAATTGTATTCTAAAATTCGATATGTGTAATGAATGATATCATTGGCTCCGTAGCATCTTTTTAAAACGTTTTTTGCTATCGCCACCCCTTTTTCTGCCAACCCATTGCTCTGAGGGTATCTGGGACTTGAAAATTTCATCAATATGTTGTAATCTTTCGCGAATTTTTCAAACTCTCCCGACCCAAAAGGAACATTATCTGACTTAATAACTGTTGGATATCCTAACTTGTCAAAATTGATTTTAAGCTTTGAGATAATGTGAGCTGATGTTTTGCTGTTCAATTGTTCAACTAAAAGATATCCCGAATATGCATCGATTACAGATAAAAAATCGCGCCCCGAATATTCAAACAAGTCCATTGATACCAGATGGAACGGTTATTCAGCTGGTTCTTCTTGAACAAGTTCTTCCTTTCTATTATTTCTTTTGAACTTTTCACAGATATCACATGAACTTACAATATCTTTAATTTGACTATTCATATTCGGCCAGTAGTAATGCATTCTGGCACGTGGAAGAGTTTTTTCGATTCCCAAGTGTGGTCCATGCAACCATTTGCTAAGTTTAACCTGTAACTCTTTTGGAATCACCAGTCGATGATTACGAAAAAGCAACCCGTTTTCAAAATGAAGCTCATTTTTAAATTTATAAAAAACTTGACTTAGATCGTCTAAAAGATAAAAATTTAACCATCCTGTTTCTAAATATTGAATTATTTTTTTATATTTTTCATCTTGTTCTAGAGTTGAACGATATAATTCGTAATTTTCTTTTGAAAGACATGCAGATTGCACTACAGATTGAATGATTCCTGTCAATTCTGTGTTTTCTTCACAGTCTGGTAATTGTGCTCTAGACAGACAATCAGCTACCAGCATCTGCTTCCCGGGTTTGTACACCACACTCATTTTAGGATATTTCAGAAGTGACATAAACATACGTTGTAGTCGCGCACTTACATCATCTATATCACGCCTTACAAGTGTCTCTAATGGTTTGTGATCACTTTCAACTGTAAATTCTCGACCGTACAAAAAATAGTGAAACCTTTCACAAGAAAAAACAATTGCCAATAACTCCTTCTCTATCTGAGCCCACTTTTGTTCACTTTTGCTTAAAGTACGAGATGCATACGCTACTGGTTGTCCATTCTGCATCAACACACACCCTAATCCATCTTTTGATGCATCTGTTTGTACTGTTACTGGCTCTTTGGGATTGTATACTACCAACACTGGTTCAGACGACACTATCTGTAACAGATTTTTTAGTTCTTTTTCATGTACATCTGTCCATTCAAACTTGATATCATTGCGTGTCAGATTACGCAAGGCCGCGGACAGATTTGGAATGAACTTTCCCAGGTATTTGAATAATCCTAATAATCTCAAAACATCTTGTTTGTTTTCTGGTTTTTTAATTCCCACTATAGCTTCCCGATACTTGTCGTTTGGTTTTAATTTACCATCAGATAATACATGACCCATAAAAACTATTTCAGATTTCGTAAATTGAATTTTTTCACGGTTAAATTTTACTCCATTCATACGGGCCCTTTCTATAACAATAGACAGAATTTTATCATGATCTTCTTTGTTTTCCCCCATTACAGCAAGGTCATCAAAATAAATAATCACTCCCGGCATATCCCCAAATATTTGAATCATTTTCCTTTGAAACATTTCTGGTGCACAGTTTAGACCAAATGGCACGCGGTTAAATTTAAACCGACCGAAAGGAGTCATGAAAGTTGTCAGTTCTGAGCTTTTGTTATCTAATTTCATGTGCCAAAATCCACTACTTAGATCAAGTACCGAAAACACACATTTGTTTGCCAATTGTGACATGAAGTCATCAATTGTAGGAATCAAAAAATATTCACGTTGAATACAATTGTTCAATGCTTTTGGGTCGAGGCAAATACATAATTTTCCATTAGGTTTTTCTACAACTTGCAAATTGTTTACCCATTCGGTTGGGTAGTCAACCTGCGAAATTATGTCGTCTTTTACCATCTGAGCAAGTTCTGTCTTTAATTTTCCAATTAGACTAAGTGGTATCCGTTTTTTATAATGCAATGTTGGTTTGGAATTTTCTTTTAATTTTATAGTAAACGTTCCTGGAAATTTGCCTAAACCTTCGAATACATCCCGATTGCTACCTACAAATTCCTCCTCCGTTTGATAAGAACATTTTATGGCATTAACATCCATTCTCCTAACTAGACCAAACCTCTCACATGCTTCAAGACCTAGAATAGGTTCACATGAATTATCCACAACGATAAATTGTAAAGGAGACTGTTCAATTAACAACTTTTTATCAAAACATTTAAGTTTAACAGTGCCATATATATTTATTTTGTTTCCATTTTAATCAAAAACATGGAAATTTTTATTTTTACTTTGATTTTCTAACTTTATTTTAAGTTTTGTTATTACATTTATTGGAATACAGTTTACGTCTGAACCAGTGTCCAGTTTAAATTGGACATTATTGTTTTTAATTTCGTATTCCTTATACCATCGCTTCTTGTTTTTTTTAACGGAATCTGAGTTTATTCTAAAAATATTTTTTATCTTAGATTCTACATCACCATCAATGATTTTATAAAGCTTACCTTCATTAGCCCAATTCAAAGAATGTTGTACCTGCTTCCCTTTATTGTTATCCGGTTTGCGATTCCCTTTGTTGTCCGAGTTGTTGTATTTGTTGTCCGATTGTTGATTTCCCTTTGACTTACAAAATTTGGAGAAGTGCCCCTTCCGTCCACACAGGCGACAAATGACTTCATTCGCTTTGCAAGTTCTTAGATGAGATGGCGAGAATTCCCCTCCACAATTATAGCACCGGCGTATTATTGCATCCACTGACTCCTCCGATGTACTGTTCTGAATGCTGCTGACGTTTGACTGCATATGTTGATTCAACAAGACTTTGTTGGCAGTGGCTGCTTCATAAGTCTTGCACGACTCTATTATCTTTGCCAACGTGTCATTTTTGTCATCTAATAATTTTAACTGGAGCTTTTTATCGTGGACACCAATAATTATTCTGTCCTGCAGCATGCGTTCCTCGTAGGACAATAGGTTGCCACATTCACATCGGCAGCTGAACCCACACACCTGTATTTGCTTCCGTATTTCCGTCTCAAATTCTGAAAAGGGTTGTTTTTCCTTTTGGACGATGTTGTTGAATTTGTACGACTCCATTGTCGTGTTTATTTTGGGGATGCAATATCCATCAAACGCCGTTATGATTTCATTCAATGTCCGCAGCTGTCTGGGTTCTCCTTGTGGCTGAATAGCACCATCCACTGGTGGTGGTCGGACGCCATCTTGTATACCCAAAATTCCATTTGTACTCCCGTCATTTGGGAATAGGGTGTTATATATTTCCCTTGCTTGTCGTCCAACTAGCCAGAGAAACGTTGCAATTTTTTTCGTCTCGGCTTCCTCCATTTTCCCAGTGGCCATCATATACATTAGAAATTCATTTTTCCATGAAGGCCACTCTTTGTTTAGGTTGGAACATCCCAGTTCATCAATTGCGCGTTCTTTTGCCATTGCTATAAAATGGCGGCGATTTCTTTGTAAATTTCTTTGTAAATTATTGTTATTATTTTAAACTTCTGACACCATGTAATATCCAGGGGAGATATGAAAATTGTCTATTAACTATTTATAGTAAAACTATTTCCACTGGATATTATATTAAACAAAAAACACTTGAAGTTATTTTATAGTTTTATTTGTCTCTTTATTATACGTCGACTTCAATTGATGTCTACAACCAGAATAATAATTTGTTGGCACAAGGCACACTATTACATTTTTATGTTGCCTGCCTGCTCATTGATGGTGATGGGATGGGTGCGTTCATTAAATAGTTACAATGTAAATCTAAGGAGTTGAACGCATTAAGCTTATTATTACAGCCACGTATTAGGTGTATTTTCTGGAAGAACGACTGATCTACTTTTTCTAAAACAGCCCCAAGTGTAATATCGATTAGGAGAGCAAAAAATGTGTGGCCTCTTCCACATAGAGAGGAAAATTGCCTCTCAGAAGGAATGAGTTTGAGGATCAGAAACATGCGGTCTTGGAAATAAGGCCTGGTATAGCAGAAATGAAGTCCGAAAATTTTGCAAAAAGCTTAAAGATATTCAAGGTTAAAAGAACCACCTACAAAAACGATCAGAGAAATAGCAATCGGTGCCTGGGATATGGGAAAGCCATTTTAGCATATTTTATAACGCTGTACACTGCTCGGGAGCTTCAACTACCAAATTGGAAAGGAAGAAACCTTTGAACGATTAGTTGGTAGGCACAGCCTCCTCGAAGAGACAAATGATAACAGCCTTCGACAAATAGACTCTTCAGAAGCTCGCAATACGGTTATAAGTAGCAAAATGTTTCAATGGCTAAGAATTCACAAAGCAACCAGGAGCTCCCCAAATGGTTGATACACCAACCAAATCGACCATGTGTTGATCAACAGACAAGACCCACCTCTAACTTCTTAAACGAGGGTTCACTTCGAGGGGTAAACAACTATTCTGGCCATTTGCTTATTGCGGCAAGGTCTAGAGCTCAACTGTCGAATGAAAAGAAACTACGAACCGCCCTAAAGAAGAAATTCTATGTGCGTCACGTAAGCATACCTGTGGTCATGAGAGTTTACAGTGAGCACCTGAGCCAGAAGCTCTCCACTGTCACTGTCACCTGTCACAGATTCTAACATCCAGTGGTCTCAGTATCGCGATATTAGCCGAAACTACAAAAGACTACCAACTACCCTCGGAAATGAACCCGTGATGGTATAATGATATAATGCATACAGCTGAAAAATTTTAAAGGAAATGCACATGCGAATATGCTTCAGCGTAAATAAGAGCAGCAATCGAGGAGTATCGAGCAAGGAGGAGAGAGGAGAAGAAGACCCTCCTAAGAAAGAAGTGGGCGTATGCAGATTTCAAGCTCAAGGAGATCGAAAATACAAGCAACTGGCTGCTGGTTTTAAAACTGGAACGCAGACTTTTTGAAACAGCGAAGATACCCTAGTTATCGAAGCACGGAGAGTAGTAGATGTACTTAAGGATCATTTCCAGCAGCTACTGAGTGTGAGTGGGCATCAGTTAGAGCGAGAAACAGAACAATAAATTAACCCAACTCCAGTCATTACAAACCCAGTACCACCACTCAGTAGACTTAGCTATAAATATGCTCAAGAAAATCAAGGTCGCTGGTTTTGATGGTTTACCAGTCTTTAACCACTAAGGGGATAATGTTCAAAGTTTGGTAGAAAGGAAGCATGCCCGATGACTGGTCTATTAGCTCCATATGTTTCATCTACAAGAAAAGCGATCCTATGCCCTGCAAGAACTATCGAGGCATGTCCCTGGATAAACATAAACAAACACGATTCTATCTGACGTACTGTGGAGCGTCTTAAGTCGATTTGCAAGAACCTGTTTGTCTTCCGGCCAGACAGATGGACGATATACTAAATAATCACTCTTAAGCAAATCCTGGAAAAGACCAATGAGTTTCAAGTCAAGACTCATCATCTATTCATCGACTTCAAAGCCAGAAAAGGGAAATGCTGAGAGGAAGTTCGACGTCATATGGCAAAACCTCACAGGGTTACAAGGCCCGAATCGAAGCCGGCAAATACAATCAGGGCAACATCCTGGTTGAATCGCAGAAGGTGCTGAGGATTTGAAGAAATCATTTCTGCAAATTTTATAACTGTGATGAGAAACCGAATTCCGCTACCGATCTCGACGAAGTGAAGATAGCTTTATCTAAACCTAGGTCCAATAAAGCTGCTGGAGCTGATGGCCTTGCAGTTGGCAATGAATTGGTTAGGAGTAGATATGCACCAGCTCATCGGCAAAATATGTTCGGAGGAAAGCATGTCCGATGAATGGAACCTCAGCATTGTTTGTTCGATCCTGATGAAAGATGACCCTCTGGACTGCACCAACTACCGAGGCATCAGTCGCTTTAACATTGCATGCAAGATCTTCTATGCCGTACTTTATGAAAGACTTAAGCCACCCGTCAACAACCTGATGGGTCGATATCTGTGTGGTTTTAGGCCAAGAAAGGCCACCATCCACCAAATATTCGTACTACAGAAGATCTTGCAAAAAAAAAACAGGAGTTTCAAATCACCACCAACTTTTCATCGATTTCAAGGCCGCGTATGCCAGCATCTATAGAGACGATCTATATAGAGCAATGTCTAGTTTTCGGCTCCCTCTCAAACTCGCTCGGTTGTGCAGAATAACGATGGAGAATGCACACTGCTCCATCAAGGTTGGCAAGAGCTCACCGATACCTTTGATATCA
This sequence comes from Dasysyrphus tricinctus, assembly GCA_963921185.1. Classification (NCBI taxonomy): domain Eukaryota; kingdom Metazoa; phylum Arthropoda; class Insecta; order Diptera; family Syrphidae; genus Dasysyrphus; species Dasysyrphus tricinctus. The sequence continues at coordinate 61,229,756 of OY992533.1, forward strand.
AAAAGGTTTACTGCAAAGGCGACGACTTGTCATGCGACTTCTTTAACATCGTTCTGGAAAGAATAGTATAGTACAATACTCTCACGTCAACCCATCAAGCACAATCTTTCAAAAGTCCGTCCAATTAATGGCTTACGCTGACGATATTGACATAATTGGACGAACAAAGCGTGATGTCAATGGTGATTTTGTGAAAATTAAGAAGGAAGCCAAGAAGATGGGTTTAACGGTGAATAAAAACAAGACGAAATATATACTGTCAACAAGAAAGGACACCCAGCACCGATGACTCAGACATAACGTCACTTTAGATAGCTATAATTTCGAGGTAGTTAGGGACTTTGTCTACCCCTATTCTCCGCCATCATCTCAGTGAACGACACCAGTGCTGAGATCAAACTAAGAATTACTCTAGCCAATCGCTGCTTCGGTGGGCTAAGAAGGCAATCGAGAAGCAAAGCCTTTCTCGAGCAACTCTCGAGCGCGCGCAGTGAAGGACGACAGAGTAACAAGTGGCGCACGCAAAGAAGAGAGCCTCAACCAATTTGAGGTGCGAAACTGCAGACAGCCAGCTGGAGACCAAGCTGGCTGTAAGAAGCTTGTTGGTTGAGGCCCACAACAGACTGTAGCGCCACCTTAAGTAAGTTAGTAACGCCAAAGCATAAGCTCTATATGGCGATGGATGAACTTGGTTTCCTGATGGGAAAACTGATCCAATTGAGTCGCGTGACATTTCAAAATATGCGACGCAATAAGGGAAAAGCTCTACCGAACTATTCCAAAAATGCAAAGGATTTCGGCAAAGAGACGCGCTATCATGATGTGATTTTTTCTATTTCGTTGTTGAACAAATAGCTAACAGGGCAGGGTTAAAACAGAACGCAGTATTTTCAGCAGATATGTCCAACTTCTAGGCAATGCCGATTATATCGGCCATCATAAATTCTTTAAGAAGAACAGGCAAAGCTTGTCGGTCTTCAAGCAAACGAGGAATATCTATCAACTTTCTAGGACAGAAAGTCACTATTGATAGCAACAACTTTCGAAGTATTTAAAGAGTTCTTCTACCTTGGAATAAACATTATTCCCACGAACAACATTTTATAGTAAAAATCCGACGAATTTTTACCCTGGCAAATCCATGCTACTTCGGTTTGGAGCAACAAGCGGCTTCAAAGTGTCTCACGCGTAAGCCGAAGTGCACACTCTACAATACCCTTATATTGCCAGTGCTGCTTTATGGGCGTTCGAGAGAACGAAGAAGACTGAACTTTCGGATTGAAGACCAAGCCATCGGGGATGCGAGAAGCTTGGTCTTGATGCCTGGAAGCAGCGTGCTTGGGATCATAGAGGATATTGAAGGCTGCCGTGTTTCAAGCTTTATGGATTGGGAGCCGGATAAGTAACTAGAAGAGGATACATCATTTAGACCTTCGAGCAAATGCACACTTATACTCTGGGTTGAAAAATTCACCTTCTATGGACAACGGACACAGTTAGGAAAGACTGCAGACATTTTTTGTATAATAATCCAAATTTTAAACCTCTTTTTTTGACGAACTTGAAAATGCTTTCAACCTTAAGCAAGCCAGTTTATATGACTCTTTCACATTATGGTGTTGCATGTGGCATGATATCTCTTCAAACTCCAACTAACAACACGTTAATTAAAGGATTAGCGACCAAAGTGCTTCATGGTGTTACTATATTGCCTTATGTACACAGCACCTGGAACTATGGCAATCATTCAACAAAAACAACAACGCACATTTAATAGATATTAAAGTTCCTCATTCCTTTCCTCCTTTTTCCATCCAGCCTAAATTGTGTCTGCGTCTTTTTTTGTGGTAAATGTTTTAATTAACACAAAAATCACATACACAAACACATATATACAGTGTGTGCAAATATGTAGCCAATCAAGTTTGGTCAATCTTATTAGAAGTCGCCAAGATATTGCCGAAGCTAAAAAGCAAACAAGTCTCAGAACAAGCAGCATCCGCAAACATCGATTTAATTAAATCTTTTCACGCCAGACACTCGTATAGGAGAAGATTATATAGGGTAGGGAGCCAACCACCAACATCAGATATCAAAGACAAGCAATTCCAGAAATGACGACGACGACGACGTTTGTTCATATTGAAACGTTTGACATACACAAAAGATTCATTTGGGAGGAAACTAGATGGCGCGACAGTTGCTGATATAGTGGGTGGGTGGTGCGTCATAATACATTTCTATATATTATTCTGGTGGTTAAGGAAGCGTTTCTTTACGCAAGGTGTCACCCTCGATAAAAAAAAATCAAATGTTCCTTTGAGAGACGACATAATTTTTTTCTTGACATTCTATTTGAGAAGCGTATACCCATATACACACATCTGAGATAAGGGCATGCCTTGAGAGTGACATCTCCCTTAATAGCATCTATTTCAATGAACTGGACACGAAGGGACCTAAAGGTAAAGTGTAAAGCACAAAGATACACACCATCACACATACTTTTGCTTGATTTTACCTTTAGTTGTAAAAAGGTCGATATATGAGAAAAAGCATCGTCGAAGTCACATTTTCTTGTACCTAGTTAAGCTCCGACTTTGCCTTTGGTAATATTATTCCTCGCAAACGGTTCTTGCAGTTTCTGATTTTGTAACTTTACTTTGTTATAGCTACTTACTTATCCGGCTACCAACCCATGAAGGGTAGCACCCTGAGACATGGCAGTCTTCCATCCTCTAAGATCCTGAGCACGCTGCTTCCAGTCATCTTAACCAAGCTTTCTGGCATCCGCGATGGCTTGGTCACTAATTCGGAGGAAGGTTCGGTGGAGCCATTTTAGCAGACGTGCTTTGATTTTCCGGACTAAATCCACATCTTAATACAGCTCATAGAGTTTGTGGTTCTATCTTCTCCTCCATTCGCACTCCTCGCACACAGGATAAAATATCCGTCAAAAAATGATGCTTTCGAAGGAGCCCAGTATCAGCACTCCCTTTTTGCTCCTCGCTCCTCAACACTCGGCACCATTAAGGCAAAACTGGCAGAATTATAGAGCGTGCACTTCATTTTTCGTTTTTTTGTTGTGCCAAATTAAAGTAGCACCGGTTTTCTAAGGTTATTTTCCGTCGGATCTTATGCTTATGTCAATGGCATACGGCATACCCTTGAAGTTGGACAGATCTGTTCAAAATTGTGCCTTCAGTGAAATCGCTTGGTCTGTGAACTATTTGCTCCTGAACGGGCTTGAAGAAATCAGTTGTAGCGCATCTCCTTGCCGAAACCCTGTACATACTTGGAATAGTTTGGAAGAGTTTTTTCAGAGTAGTTGCTCATTGCATCGTATAGTTTCCAAAGTCACACGACACGACTGGATCAGTTATCCCGGGATTCCAAGTTCAGCTATCGCAATATAGAGCTTATGCCTATGAATGCTATCATATGTTGATTTGAAGTCAATGAATAGACGCCGGTGAGTCTTGACTTGAAACTTGTTGGCCTTTACCCTTTGCTGAGAGTGAATATTTGGTCTATAGTCGATCTGCCTGGCCCGAGGCCATACTGGTACGTGGCAATTATAGTATTGCAAGACTGCTTAAGCGCTCACACAGCATACGTTGGATAGGATCATGCGACGGTTATCAGGGATATGCCTCCATAGTTTTTGGAAGACATGGGATTGCCTTTTTTGTAGATGGGACATAAGGAATTGATAGACCAGTCGTCCATCCAAGCTTGGTTCATAAATAATGAGTTGTGGCATGAACCCTTTCAACACATCCCTCCGTGCTTAGAGAGCTCTGCTGGTAAACCATCAGATCCAATGGCTTTATTGTTCCTAACCTTTCTTATAGCTAAGAGTGGTGGAACAGGGTTTTCATTGACTGGAAGTCTTCTTTTTGTTCTCTTATTTCTCGCTACTCAATGTCCATCTTGCAGCTGCTAGGAATGCTACTTGAAAACATCTTCAATTCCCTATGCTTCAGTGACTTGGTAACCTTTGCTTTTTCGAAAAGCCTGCATTACGGGTTTGAAGCCAACAACCAGTTGCTTAAATTTTTATGAAACTTTCGGGTGCTGTTTCCATCACCAGACTCCTTGAGTTGGGAGGGTGCGTATACACTCTCTTCTTTATATGCAGGGTCTACTTCTCCTTTCTTCTTCTTGCTCGATACTCCTCTCTCGCTGCTCTTGTTTTCCGCTGCAGATTATTTGCATTTACATCTTCCGTCACCTTTTTCAGCTGTATGCACTCATCATCATACCATGGGTTCTTTTTCCGGGCGGGAGAGGGGTACTTGATAGCATATTATGGTTTTGGCTGCCTCTTTGACGATATCGGGATACCGGGGTCAATTGTTTTTGGCGTTTGAATGCACAGCGAGGAGCTTCTGGCTGAGATGCTCACTAAAGGCTCTGATGGCAACTCCAGGTATGCTAAGGCAAACAACGCCAAATTTTTTCTTACAGGCAGCTCGTAGTTTCATTTCATCTGACAGAGAAGGTCTTTACCTTGCCGCAACAAAGAAATGGCCAGAGTTCATCGATTTGGTTGCCGTATCGACCATTTGGTGAACTCCATCAAGTAGCCTTGTAGATTCGTAACGGTAGAAAACTAGGGCTACTCTTCACCGTATAACGAGCTTCTGAAAAGTCTATTAGCTGGAAGCCATTATCATTATAGACTCTTCGTGAAGGCTGTGCCTACCAACAAACCCACCGAAGGTGTCTTCCTTCCCAATTTGGACAGTGAAGTCCCCGAGCAACATTTTTACATCGAATTCTGGGAAGACTCCATAAATTCTGTCCAGAAGGCCATAAAACTAATCCTTTGAAGTGCTTTCAACTCAATTGTGAGGGGTGTGTGCACCATATACTCGTATTAGGCTTATATTTTGGAACGTGACTTTGATGCTAATCACAGCCGGGTGGTCACTTATCGGTTTAAAGTCAATGTCTTTGCTTCTTAATCGATTTCCCTCGACGAATCAGCATCCTAACAAATGTATGTGGTCTTTCTGGAACCATCCAAGGCTCCTCATGCCTCTCTCATAACCGATATTTGTTAACATGGTAGGATAGTTAACCTGACGACACAACCCTCAAACCCAGAGGACCAGGAACCTGGCTAGTAGCCCACTACAGTGATATAGGAGCTGCCGTTGGCCCATAAAGGGTTCATCAGCTACCAACTCTTTTTCAGCACCCTGGCAAGTACTGAAAATAATTACTGACCTCATCCCTAAGTATGCTAGAGAAGCTCATGTAAGGTCTCTATCTTCCAGACTTGATGGTGGCACCGTTGATTCTGGTATGTGGAATTCATTTGCTGCACGCTTCTGATAGGCTTGTCCAAAATCTCACCCACATTATAAAGCCAATCATATCCGACAGAAATTTTAGTCGTGCTGTGCTTTTTTTTTGTTCGACACTCGCGCTTATTAGTTTAACAAGTCAAGTTCAGATAGACGAAACCAGTATCCGATGGCAACCACATGGAAGTTAAAAAAAGCACAATTAACCGGTACTATAAGTTACATCACTGGACTTGCGCCATTTTGACGTCATTCAGTGAATACCCTCTTCCTACAAAATCTACCAAACTTCCAGAAGTAAATTGATCAATTCTCAAGAGCCATCAAGCTTTTCCACGCACCTCGAGCTTTCTATAATGAATCTGATCCAATGGCATTTTAATCACAGCCTTATCTTAAATTCTTGATCTCGAGAAAGCCCATAACTGCGATGATAAGTGGATGGGAAATTGTTGGTTATTAATAAAAGCCACCTACGGTAGGCTCATAAATGTCACCGGCTACCTACAAACTTCTGCCCAATTTTTCACTAGCAAAGCTTCAAATAAAACACATCCAACAATAAATTCGAAGAAATGAGGTTCCACAAGAAGAACAAATGATTTAGGTACTTTGGAACGACTTTAACAACATAAAAACGAGCTCTTTGTAAGAGAACATAAGTGCGAAAGGACAAACTTCGTCTACCTAAAGATGATGTTCGAAAATGTATTGCTCAAATTACTAGAGACAATTCAATGAGCCTTTTACTGTTGAATTGAGATGACAGTTTATAAACATTCCGCCCTCAAGTGATGTGGTTTGTTAAAGATTCTTTCCTTTTAGCTATCAGTTAGAAATGGGAGTGTCTACGAGAGTACCTAGTCCTATTAACAGGTGCTTTTTATCACAAAGGCTGACATACTCAACTCAAATCAAAGCCTTCAATGTGTCTTCCAAGTATCAGACTCCTTTCCTCCTTGCGGCCAAACTCAATTAATTCTCATTCAAATTTCCACAATAACTTTCGATTAGATGATGTCATGTCGTCGTCGTCGTCATTGTCTACCATCGAGTAAAGTCCCTCTAGGCAGCGAGCATTGTCGATGGTGATGATGGCTCTTCTCCATTTTCTCGAGAGAGATAACTAAGTGAGCCATTCTATGACACTAATTTGATTTATGTGTGAACTCTTTGGCCCCGGGTATAGTTGCTGCTCCTCTGGATGGTGAGATGCACGTTCATCAAATCAGATGATGAAGCAGAAAAAAGTCCGAACAAGAAGTAATGTAACACCCGAGGCTTTCAACCTTTTGGCTTCTGGCTGATGATGACTAAAGGGTGCGAGATGCAAAAAAGCACTTCAGTAGTGAAAATGACTGTGTGCTTTTGATTTTCAATGGAAAACGCTTGCCAATATAGTGGAGGCAGGCGAACTCTTAAATTTTCAACATGAGCTTCCATCGCCATCATCACATGTGCCAAACTGCACTTGAAGCCTGTGCAAATACAGGCCGACGCATGATAACGCGGCACGTGACCAAATTTCCCAATGAATGAGTGGATGTGCAAACAGCTTCCGGTTGCTTTTTATTTATGCGGAATGATTCTGCTCCGGTATATGTACCTCTACAATCGATACAATACTCCTTCCTTTCAATTATTTTCCACCAACCACCAAGTGGTAGATATATATGAGAGGAGTTGAGTTTTGACGAATGTAAATTCAAAATTTAATTAAACCACCAAAAGTGATTTGTATGACAGTGGTCTTGGTGGAATGATATCGTCGTCGTAGCTCGTGTATGTAGGGCTTCCCACCACTCAACTCAGTGCAGACATATTCTTAATCGATTTTTATTGAATTAATGAACTTCAACTCGAGCGAGGCTTCCATAATTTCAACCAAAAAAACCTACATAAATAAATCGACAAAAAAAAGAAGAAAGAAATTTAGTGAAACTGATACAAGATAAGAACCAAAAACAGACAGGGGTTCGTTATCTGGCGGAAGGTAAAACCTAAACACACAACAAATCTTCGACACGTCTATCTTACGTTAAGATCTCTTCCACTGGTTTTTTTTTTTTCGTTGTGTTCATCCAATCCAAGTAGCTTTTGGGAAAAAGTCAACTTATGTCCTTCTTATCTTGAAAGATAATGTGGTTTGTATCAAGGTGATGAATACAGTGCTGTGAACATTTTGTCAAGAAATTCTATTAATTCTCTCGAGTTTTTATTTTGTGATTCATAGACTGTTGAAAAATACGGGAAAACGAGGGGAAGAAAGGTATAATTCTAAACCTTTACTCTAAAAGGACCATTGTCCATTTTTAACAATATTGACTTGAGTCACTTGACAACGGGTGCTTGGTACCTCAATCGAAGATGGGGTATCAATACCTGTGGGCGGTTGTTGGGGGCAGCAAACGAGAAAGGGGGTAGGAGTGTTATCACTAAGGCCCTTTTCCTTTCATCAAGACAGCAGTGGAAGAATTCCCCAGAGGGAATCAATGGTGGCGTCTACAGTTCCAGGTTGAACTACTTAGTGAACACCTTATAAGGGCTACTATGACATAATCGGAGCTCAGGCTTATAAGGAGGTGTTGATCCGGCTCCCCGCTCTTCCAGGTTGGGAGTCGTGCGCCATTGGGGTGACTTACCAGCCACGTAGTAGCGGTTTTATTTACGAAGCAACAACAAGCCTCGGATAGGGATAGATTAACTGTTTAAGAACCAAACAAATGAAATAAGGAAAACGAAATTCGGAGCTGCACGTGGAATGTTCTGTCTGTCCTTAGACCACATGCAGTCGAACATTTAGCGGAGGCCCTAGACTGGGTACAAAACAGACATCACCACCAAGAAGTGTGATGGAATGGGCCGGGGATAAAAATAAAAGACTGCGATATCTATTACGGTGATTGTTACCGACAACAAAGGCAGCGTCTTTTTGGGTGTGGATTCGTCGTTAGAGGCAGACTTAACCAAAAAGGCTTGAGTTTCAACTATGCGAACAAGCACCTCACGACAATTCGCATCAAGGCTTAGTTCGCCAACATCAGCCTCATATGCACGCTTGCCCCCACAGAGGAGAAATATGATGACATCAAGGACGAGTTCTACGAGCTCCTGGACAAAACATACGAGCAATGCCCTAGATATGACCAAACTAGGAAGAGAAGACGTCTTTGGTAGCACATCCGGAAATATTGCCTGCATGACACCACCTCCGATAACGGACTCAGGTTTATCGAATTTGCTGCGGGGCGAAACGTTGTGGTAGCTAGTACGAAGTTCGCGCATCTCGATACTCACAAGGGGACATGGCGAATTTCAGGTCAATGATTGACAACATTGCGATCGACGCAAGTCAGAATCTCCAGAATCATGAGTGTCTGAACGTTCCGAGGAGCCAACGTTCACTCGGTCCATTATGTCGTTGTAGCCAAGGCAATGCTTTGGATATCCAGACCAAAGCCAAAACAGGAAAATACTGTGGAGGAAGTTCAACGTTGGATAGCTGCAGTCGCATGAAATCGCCAGATCCTTTTTTGATCGAGTCTCTCATGCCCTCTTAAATAGTTCTGTGCCACCAACTTCAAACATCGAAAACCAGTGGAAGAATTGCCAGGAAGCCATCAGAGATGCCACCTCTGACGTGCTGGGACTAGCACAACCACCACAGCAAAACCCCTGCTGGTTTGACGAAGAATGCTGACAAGTACATGCAGCCAAACAACAAGCATATAAGGACCAGAGGTGTTCGCAAGATCTACGAGCAGAAGACTAAAGAGGAACACCGGCTTCTCAGAAGGAAAACGAAAGAGTGAATTCGACAATCTAAGTCTTAAAGTTTTTAGACAAAATTAAATTTCCCATCGAAAAAAAAAATTTAAGCAGTAAACGAAAACCAACCAGACAAATTATGGTTACGAGCTGTAGGAAGCGGATAGTCACTGGGTGGTGTCAAAATGGCGATGTCCATTGATGGTGTGTGGCGGATGATTACTAAATAATTAACGGTGTCACTCACAGTCTGGAAGACAGAGACCTTACATGAGCTACTCTGGCATATCTAGAGATGAGGTCAGTAAGGATTTTCAGTACCTGCCAGGGTACTGAAAAAGAAAGCTTTACGGACTAACGGCAGCACTCATATCCCCGTAGTGGGCTACTGGCATCGGATTATCCGGCCTGCTTTTCTTAGGTAAAATAAGGACTCGGCCCTCCTACGATACGACCTATAGACATCTTGGGACTGAGTGTAAAGAGACGGTTGAGTGCAGGCCAAGTGGATTCACTTTCAAACAGAACTTTTATCACTTACTCTATGGAAATGAGGCTGAGAGCACCCGCTCTTCCGGTGGTATAGGACTGATGATGAACTCCAAAGGCTCGTGAAAGTCTTCTAACCTAGAAACCCATCCAGAACAGGATACTGACAGCCAGATTCCAGAATAAATTGAGAAAGATCACCATCTTCCAGTGCTGTGCCCCCGACTGAGGATGAGGAGGACGACGTGTCATAAAGGACGAATTTTTAAGTCAATTCACCGCGGCTTTCAGAGGTTCGCCGAGTAGAGACTTTACTATCGTGATGGGAGATCTAAGTGCTATGGTTGGACAGGACAACACAGCAGCTAAGCACATTCTGGGTGACGACGGTATTAGAAAACGGAATGACAATGGAGAGTGGTTTGTTAAATTTTGCAACGCAAACAGGCTAGTCGTTGGAGGAAAGCTGTTTGAATATAAGATCTCATTGGTTATCCACGGATCAGAATTACGATCACTTCGCGATTAGCAAGGACTTTAGACATTGTATTCTTGACGTCCGAGATTAATGAGGTGCTAATTGTCAAAAATTCATTCGAAAACCCAGGGACAATACCGATACACTACAGTATCCTATAGAGCACCAAAGATACAAGGACCGCCTCGCCACAGAAGCAGAAGCAGTCAGCAGTTGCAGTGGCAGAAAACACAGACCAATATTGGAGCACTGTGAAAAATGCCTTTTCAACTGCGGCGCTTTAGTGTGTCTGCAGATACTAGGAGAAAGATCGAAGAGAGAAATGCTATCATATCGGAGCTTGCAGTAGCTTTGGAAGGTGCCAGAATTGTGATCGAATCTCAGTATCGTAGCAAACGAAAAGAAGTGCAACGTAGTATCAGGCATGACAAAAGATGGCCCCGCTGAACAGGCTGAGAAAACTGCTTCCAGGTGCGACAGCAGCACCGTCTACGTGATAACGAAGGAATTGGTTGGAAATAAATCCCGCAATTGACATCTCAGCAAAGATTTAGACGGAGCTCTGCTGGTTATGGATGAGGATCAGCTCAGAAGATGGAAGGAACACTTTGCCACCGTACTTAACCATCTTCTAGACAGTAGTGGTAGTGAACTGGTTTCAAGCCGAAAAGAGCTATTCAAAGCAACAAGTTCCCGTATTCGTACCTGCCTACCCAGCTTATCCGAGATAACATCAGCAATCAAATCCCTAAAGACCAACAAAGCTGCATCAGGTTTATCGATTTTCAAAAGACTTTCGATAGTTTGAATTGAGACTTTGTAAGCCTTACGCAAGAGAGGTATACCCGAGAAGCTTAACGCCATTATTAAGGCTACCTACCATAGTGCAACTTGTCAAGCCTTGCATAACGGATGGGTATCTCTATCTGCGGATGCAGCCATAACCAAAAAAGAACGAGACATTCGATTGGCTATGTTTTCCTTTCTACAACATCACGGACGATACTTGTTTGAACTTAATCGGAGAACTGGTCAAAAACCTTTCGACTAGAGCCCTCGATTTCAGGCAGACGATTAATTACACGGGTACCGGTGACACGGGTACACGTGTTTTAAGGAATTGATACCCGTGTACCCGTGTTCGTTTTTACGCATAAAAAAAAACACGTGTATTTAAAAGAAAGCAGTGCTCCTTTTTGATGATTGCCCGACCAAAGACACGACGACGACGATGACGACGATGATGACGACGAGGAATCTTCGTGTCATCTCGCTAATCTCTCACCGTGGTTTTCAGTATCGTGGTCATTAAATTCGTATCGCTGTGATCTCGTCGTGCTCATTTCCATGAGAATCTGTGTCGTGGTTTTCTCATTATATAGCCTCGCTTCGACATTTACATATGTTCTTTTGGCATCTGCCATGTTTTACTGTCATCTCGTTTTGGTCTCGCTAGAATCTCGAAAGTTCTTTTTTCCATAAATAAAAGATTAAAATAAGCATACAATTTGGTTTTTAAGTACATACATGGTTGTCTGTGTCGTGATCATTGAGTTCGTCTCACTGTGGTCTCGCCATGTTCAATTACATTGGAATCTCTGTCGTGCTTTTCTCGCTATGGTCTTGCTTTGGTCTAGCCACTCGCCATGACACGTGGTTTTTGGCATTTGGCATGTTTTGCCGTCATCTCGCATTAGTCACTCCAAAGTTCTCTTTTTCATAAATAGGTTTTTGAAAAAGGTTAAAATAAACTAAAACCGCGTTTTTTACGTGGTTTTCTGTGTCGTGATCATTGTGTCCGTCTCACTGTGTTCTTGCCGAACCCATTTACACTTTTATTTATATGTATCTTGGCTTTCTCGATATGGTCTGGCTCGCTGTTTTATCTACACGTTGTTTTATCACTGTGTACGTCTTTATATTATTCGTCTTGCTTTAGTCTCGCCAAGGTTCAACTGTCATAGTAATTAATTTTTTTTAGCTTAGTAGCTACATTTTTCAAGCTGCTGACAACGGTGCCTGGCTGGGCCAAGAAAACTGTTGACATTTATATCTATCTGCCTGCCGGCTGAAGATACCCTAAGCGGGTCAATGGAGAAAGAATCGAGATGAGAACCAACGAATCTGGTCACCCAAGGCGCTGTCGTTCAAGACTATCATTAAAAGAATAGTCAACAAACTAAGCAAATCTTTCAAATAAGACTACTACAAACGAGAAAACGTACTGTAAATGCCCACGGAGAGAACACGATGAAATTAGCACCAAGGCCGCAAATGAGAAAACTACGTGTTAACGGTCACTGCGAGACGAATGTCATGACAACAAAAAAAGCCACGTGTAAACACTCTCAGCAAGATGACACCAAGGAATTGTCATTATCTCCATCGTGCAACCATCGTGATAAATCTTTGCAAGTTACATTAACTCAGTGAAACAAAGCAAAGGGGGCGTGGCAGGGAGGCGGAAGTTTCTTAAGCTAGTTTTAAACATGTATTTTACCGTTCAAAAAACAAACTCTGAAAATTTCATAAAAATCGTTAAAGCCGTTTCAGAAAAACCAAATAAATATAATTTATACAGAAAATCAGTGTTATATGAATGGACTAGCAGAGATTCCTGTCATAAATCAATTTTTTAACTATAATAATAAATAACTATTCCTATTCTCAACGTCCTTTGCATCAGAAAACATCTTAGAAACGCTTTTCATAAAAATTACACGTGTATTGCTAAATACACGGGTAATTATAGTTAAAGGTATAAATATAAGGATACGGGTTCATGCACGGGTAGTTAATTACACGGGTAACACGTGTATTTAAGTACACGTGCATTAGGGGACTCTACTTTCAACACCGTAATTCGTAGAAAGAAGTGGCAGTGGATTGAAGACTATTGCAAGACACGCAATGGAGTGGGATCCTTTTACTCAACATGACAGAAGACTTAGGGGGACAGAGACAAATTTGGCGTAGAACAGTAGAAAATAAAACTCAAAAGCTGGAAAAAAGTTGGGGAGAACATTTCCAGACACAAAACGAACAATATGGCGTGTAGCGGTGATTGACGCCATACGACCCTACGAAGTGGTTAAGGAGCTAAGTAAGTAAGTAAGCAACCAAAAAAAATAAAAAATCTAATATATTTAAGTTTTTTTTACTAATTTGAGCATATTTATTTCGGAGCAGACTTTTTCAAAAATTTATGAATAAAAACACGCTACTAATGCTAAAATCGAAAATGTTTGCTTCAAAATTCAGTTTTCAGAAATCTGCATTCCAAAATTTTAATTATCAAAATTCAGCATTTAATGAAAGAAAAAAGAACATTTTTGCTTACATTCTTCCCACAGCAGTGTAGGTATAGTGTTTATATTAACATCAACTTCGTTATAATACCACCTACCTACACGCACTTTACTGACTGATTTGTTGAATCGAGAAGGCCTTTGACCTTGCAAAGACAGCTCTAGCAGTGTGTTCTCTCCCAAGAGAGGTTTTTAATTTCCGATCTAAGTGATGAAGGAGGTTTTTCGTTCCTCCGTCCGTCCGTCCGCGTGTTGTTCAGTAGTGATGTCTTTTGCATCTTCAAAGGCGCAAAGGAAATTAAATTTGTTTTCTGCCACGACATGACACGCCCTTAGCCCAACCAAAAAAAGAAGCAGCATCAGCTTCATCTTCTCCCCATCTGAAGTCCCTTTCTCTGCTATATATGACTTATACAAAGTGTCTTGCAGAAGCTATCGCTTCGCTGCGCTACCTCGCTTAGGTCTGCTGACTCTTGGTTATACTTTACGTATGCCATCACTCGATACTCTCAAATGAAAATAAAATCGATTTCACTTATATTTTTTTTTTTATATCTTAACGTAACTCTGTTGCTATTGCTCCATCTTTGGAAATAAAAATAATAATAAAATAAAGGAAACCCTGCTGCCGTATGTTTTATTATGTCAAAGCGGAAGAAAATGAATAAGGCAATGAAATCAAATTAAAACGAACGAAATATAAAAAGAAGAAACGTAGAGTGTAGACAGTGTATGTAGGTTTTCCAATATCACATTTTGATTTTCCAATGTCTACATTTTTCTCGTTTATCTAATTATTATGGGGGATAAAATGGATCCGCTCCTGTGTAGATTTTTTGGGGGAAATTGGCGCAAAACAAACAAAAGTCAAAAATATCTTTGAGTACTCATACTTAGGTACTTATAACTCTACGTAAGTAGATATGTTTGTGTTTCGAATGAAAATTCGATTTTTGATGTTCCATGTTTTATTTTTATATATTTCGTAAGAAGTCTTAGAAAAAAGTTAATGCATGAACGAGCACTCATGAGGGGCGAAACAATATTAATTTGAAGACGCAGATGTCTTATTTTTGTCTTTATCTACTTTTTATAATTTGAGCTTGAATATTCTTTTTGTATGCATAAATGATATTCGATCGAAGATGACTTGAAAGTGTTTTTGTAGGTTATGGTTGTGCTGTAGATCTCACCATACACAGAGTTGGAGAACCTTGTGCCAACGCCAATTGAATATTTCATACATCTTCCAGCTTTTTCCTACTTCTTATCACTATATTTTATTAAAATGGATCAAGTTATAAGTATATGTGAAAGGAAGGACACAATATTTTCTGGTAGATCTGGATTCCCAATAGGAAGGCATGTTGGACCTCCGTTGTTTATATTACTTTTCAATGGTTCCGAAACAACCACAAGCCTCGGATATGGATGATTTTAATGTTGACGACCCCAGCAAACGAAACAAGGACAATGAATTTCTGATCTACACGTGGAATGTCCGGACCTTAAACAGGCCACGTGCAGCCAAACAACTCAACTTGTGGAGAGCCTGTATAGACTACAAAGGCTGATATTACAGCCATCCAGGAAGCGCGATGGGATGGAGAGGGCATACGAAGGATGAAAACGTGTGACATCTACTTCGACGAGTGCTGCAAGGAGCAGGGTCAGCGGCTTTTTGGTTGTGGTTTTGTGGTAAGGGGAAGACTTAGGCAATAGATAGACGCCAGACATGCTTCCAATACCCTGGATATGCGAATGTTCCGAGGTGCCAACAAAGACTCGGATCACTACTTGGTGCTAGCTCAAGTACGAATGCGGATATCCATCATGCCACATTGACGAGCGGATGCTGTGAAAAGAATTAACGTCCGTCGCGAAGTTAAAATCGCAGGAGATCGCTAGGACTTTTGCAGACATCGTCTCTCTTAATCTCTCAGGAAGCCTTCCACCAGCATCATCTGCAGAGGACCAGTGGAATCACTGCCAACATACCGTGCCGCGACTGATCTGCTGGGTATCACTAGGCCACCACAAAAAAAACCTGCTTTGACGAAGAATGCAGGCTGGTGCATACAGCAAAGAATGAGGCCCACCAATCAATCTTGCAAACTGAAACCAGAGCTGCTGAGAGTGCAGCCCGGGTGCTCGCTCTATGGGCAAAAACGAAGGGAGAACGCCGACTTCTCAGGAGGAAAAAGAGAGAGCATGCGAAGTGGGCAGTCGAGTCTATTGAGGACTGTAATGGCAGGGGAGATGTTTGAAAGTTCTACCGAAGGGTGAGGCAATCTACCCAGCTATACAAGGCCAGAACAGAAGCCTGCTGAGACGAGAGTGGGAACATGGTGGTGGACACACAGCCCGTGCCGAGTATCTCGAAACAGCACTTCTCTAGACTACTAAACGGCGAAGGTGGCCAAAATTCCGGTATAAGACAGAACAATCCATTCAACCTGGACGATGTTGGTCAACATTTCCGTCCACCCGACCTAAATGAAGTGCGGTTAGCGATAGCCAAGCTTAAAGCGTACAAGGCTGCTGGTGTGGATGGCCTGCCGCCAGCCGAGCTATTTAAAGCTGGGGGAGATGGCTTGGTAGGGAGTATACACCAAATTACCTCCAAAATTTGGTCGGATGAAAGTATGCCCAATGCTCTAACCTGTGCCAACTACAACGTCGCATACAAAATCCTGTCATCTGTACCCTGTGATCGCTTAAAACCGTTTGTCAACGTTTTGATCGGTTCTTATCAGTGTGGTTTTAGGCCCGACAAGTCAACCGTCGATCAAATGTTCACACTGCGACAGATTTTGGAAAAAACCCAGGAGTTTCAAATCGATACAAACCACCTCTTTATCGATTTCAAAGGCGCATATGATAACGTAGATAGAGAAGAACTATACAGAGCCATGTCCCATCTCGGCATCCCTGCCAAATTCATCCGCTTATGCAGGATGACGATGGAGAAGTCTCGCTGCTCCGTCAAAGTTTGTAAAAACACCTCCGAACCCTTTGATGTCGGGAAAGGTTTGAGGCAAGGCGATGCGTTATCATGCAACCTGTTTAACATCATACTAGAAGCAATAGTACGCAACTCGCAAGTCAACAACAGTGGTACAATTTTCAAAAGGCCATTCAACAACTTGCTTATGCAGATCTAATTGACATCATTGGGAGAACGAAGCGAGCTGTTACACCTGCGTGTTTGAATCTGCTGCTAATGAAGACAAGACGAAAGTTTATGCTATCATCGAGAAAGGAATCTCAACATCGTCGACTCGGGCAAAACGTCACGATCACGATGGATAGGTCGTCATAAAGGACTTTGTCTACCTGGGCTCCACTATTACATCGCAAAATGACATCAGTGAGATCAAACGGAGAATTACTCTTGCCAACCGCTGTTTCTTCGGGCTAAGAAGGCATTTGAGTAGTAAAACCCTCTCTCAAAGAACCAAAGAGACCTTATTTAAGACCCTAATCATCCCGGTCCAGCTGTATGGGGCAGAAGCATGGACCTGTCAAAAACGGATGAGAATCTGCTTGGGTGCTTAGAAAGGAAAATTCTTCGGGTGCTCTTCGGTCTGTTTCGATGGAGTATGGAGGAGAAGATTTAGAAATAAACTTTATGGGCTTTACAGCGACACGTCGACCTGGTCAAAAAGCTGAAAATACAGTGGCTAAGATAGCTGGGACACGTGGAGCGTATGAAAACCGACGCATCAGCCCAACGAGTCTTCGAGTCTACCCCTTAGGTGGCGCACACAAGTGGAGAACGACCTCAACTCCTCAACCAACTTGGAATGCGCAACTGGAGGCAGCTAGCTAGGGACCAAGCTGGTTGGAGGGGCTTGTAAGTTGAAGCTGTAGTCCACCCTAGACTGTGAGCGCCATCTAAAGTAAGTTAGTAAGTAAGTATTCCATCAGGTAATGATCTGTATCTCCAAGTAATGCTAAGAAAAGAGAACATACCATTTCCGCATCACTCATGGAACTGTTGCCATAGAAATCTGTTGACATTATTGCCTGCCTGGGGAAGGGTGTTTCTCCTCCTTGAAGTACCATTTTTTTTAATAATGAGAAGTGGTGGAAAAAATATTGTATACCGTTTTTCTTCTAAGACTCTCTTGGCGGGAGCATTATTGTCCATTGTGGCCTTGCCAAGCCAATGTGAAGACTTGCTTTGATTTTCTGGACTACATCCACATCTTGATACAGCACATAGAGTTCGCGGTTGTATCTTCTCCTACATTTGCCCATTATTAGCTCTTCTTTTTTGCTTTTCGCCCAACACTCGGTGCCATAAGGCCGGACTCGCAGTATAAGGGTTTTATAGAGCGTGCCCTTGGTCTTCCGTGTGAGGAATTTTGAACCCATCTGTTACGCCAAATCGAAAAAGTTAATTATGAGTTAACTCAAAAACAATTTTCAATTGAGGATTAACTTTATCTTTCAGTTATCGAAATCGAAATTCCACACTAAATTGGAAATTGGTCTTATAGCTTAGTCCCTGAGTTAACTCACCAATTTAGACGAGTTAATTTAGGAATAAAATTAACTGAAGACACGGTTCTGGAGTTAACTCAGGTTTAACCACGAGACTAGGATGATCTTGCACTGAAAAACTGACCCTTAGTCTATCTTCTGATTTGTTTTTTTAAACAGGGGGAAAGGGGTTATTCACCTCCCACTTTATAATGGTTTTAATTATGAATCGGCGAACCATATAGTGCTATGTCACCAGATAATATACCACAATCTTAATATATACAACATACATACAGCATCAACTCTATGATAAAACCGAAGCAGCAGTATGGGATGGTGAAAAATTATCGGACTGGTTTGAAACAACAATGGGTGTAAAACAAGGCTGCTTACTTAGCCCATTATTCTTTGCTCTCTACATAAACGACATTCACGAGTTCATTGGAGGCGGTATTTCACTGAATGGAAGGCAGATTCGACTGCTTATGTATGCAGATGACATTGTGCCGATAGCTGACACGCCAAATGTCCTCCAGGCGATGATCAACAGGATTGCAGAGTACTGCCAACGCTGGAACCTTATTATAAACTTGTATAAATCCAAAGTAATGGTGTTCAGGAAAAGA
Source organism: Dasysyrphus tricinctus (assembly GCA_963921185.1). Taxonomy (NCBI): domain Eukaryota; kingdom Metazoa; phylum Arthropoda; class Insecta; order Diptera; family Syrphidae; genus Dasysyrphus; species Dasysyrphus tricinctus. Next base: position 61,248,231 of record OY992533.1, read on the forward strand.
GGGGGACGGTTAAGTCAACAAGAAAACTGGAAACTTAATGGCGAAAATATAGAAGTTGTACAGAAATACAAGAACTTAGGAGTATGGCTAACTCCTTCATTAAGCCAGAACACTTCAAGGAGCGCTCAAAATAAAGCGTACAAGGCTGCTGGTGTGGATGGCCTGCCGCCAGCCGAGCTATTTAAAGCAGGGGGAGATGGCTTGGTAGGGAGTATACACCAAATTACCTCCAAAATTTGGTCGGATGAAAGTATGCCCAATGCTCTAACCTGTGGCAACTACTAACTACAACGTCGCATACAAAATCCTGTCATCTGGTCCCTGTGATCGCTTAAAACCGTTTGTCAACGTTTTGATCGGTTCTTATCAGTGTGGTTTTAGACCCGACAAATCAACCGTCGATCAAATGTTCACACTGCGACAGATTTTGGAAAAAACCCAGGAGTTTCAAATCGATACAAACCACCTCTTTATCGATTTCAAATGCACATATGATAAAGTAGATAGAGAAGAACTATACAGAGCCATGTCCCATCTCGGCATCCCTGCCAAATTCATCCGCTTATGCAGGATGACAATGGAGAAGTCTCGCTGCTCCGTCAAAGTTTGTAAGAACACCTCCGAGCCCTTTGATGTCGGGAAAGGTTTGAGGCAAGGTGATGCGTTATCATGCAACCTGTTTAACATCATACTAGAAGCAATAGTACACAACTCGCAAGTCAACAACAGTGGTACAATTTTCAAAAGGCCATTCAACAACTTGCTTATGCAGATCTAATTGACATCATTGGGAGAACGAATCGAGCTGTTACACCTGCGTGTTTGAATCGGAGACGGTGAAAATGGGTTTGGCTGCTAATGAAGACAAGACGAAAGTTTATGCTATCATCGAGAAAGGAATCTCAACATCGTCGACTCGGGCAAAACGTCACGATCACGATGGATAGGTCGTCATAAAGGACTTTGTCTACCTGGGCTCCACTATTACATCGCAAAATGACATCAGTGAGATCAAACGGAGAATTACTCTTGCCAACCGCTGTTTCTTCGGGCTAAGAAGGCATTTGAGTAGTAAAACCCTCTCTCAAAGAACCAAAGAGACCTTATTTAAGACCCTAATCATCCCGGTCCAGCTGTATGGGGCAGAAGCATGGACCTGTCAAAAACGGAATCTGCTTGGGTGCTTAGAAAGGAAAATTCTTCGGGTGCTCTTTGGTCTGTTTCGATGGAGTATGGAGGAGAAGATTTAGAAATAAACTTTATGGGCTTTACAGCGACACGTCGACCTGGTGAAAAAGCTGAAAATACAGTGGCTAAGATAGCTGGGACACGTGGAGCGTATGAAAACCGACGCATCAGCCCAACGAGTCTTCGAGTCTACCCCTTAGGTGGCGCACACAAGTGGAGAACGACCTCAACTCCTCAACCAACTTGGAATGCGCAACTGGAGGCAGCTAGCTAGGGACCAAGCTGGCTGGAGGGGCTTGTTAGTTGAAGCCGTAGTCCACCCTGGACTGTGAGCGCCATCTAAAGTAAGTAAGTAAGTAAGTATTCCATCAGGTAATGATCTGTATCTCCAAGTAATGCTAAGAAAAGAGAACATACCATTTCCGCATCACTCATGGAACTGTTGCCATAGAAATCTGTTGACATTATTGCCTGCCTGGGGAAGGGTGTTTCTCCTCCTTGAAGTACCATTTTTTTAATAATGAGAAGTGGTGAAAAAAATATTGGATACCGTTTTTCTTCTAAGACTCTCTTGGCTGGAGCATTATTGTCCATTGTGGCCTTGCCAAGCCAATGTGAAGACTTGCTTTGATTTTCTGGACTACATCCACATCTTGATACAGCACATAGAGTTCGCGGTTGTATCTTCTCCTACATTTGCCCATTATTAGCTCTTCTTTTTTGCTTTTCGCCCAACACTTGGTGCCATAAGGCCGGACTCGCAGTATAAGGGTTTTATAGAGCGTGCCCTTGGTCTTCCGTGTGAGGAATTTTGAACCCATCTGTTACGCCAAATCGAAAAAGTTAATTATGAGTTAACTCAAAAACAATTTTCAATTGAGGATTAACTTTATCTTTCAGTTATCGAAATCGAAATTCCACACTAAATTGGAAATTGGTCTTATAACTTAGTCCCTGAGTTAACTCACCAATTTAGACGAGTTAATTTAGGAATAAAATTAACTGAAGACACGGTTCTGGAGTTAACTCAGGTTTAACCACGAGACTAGGATGATCTTGCACTGAAAAACTGACCCTTAGTCTATCTTCTGATTTGTTTTTTTAAACAGGGGGAAAGGGGTTATTCACCTCCCACTTTATAATGGTTTTAATTATGAATCGGCGAACCATACCCAACTAACATTTCAGCTTCGGTTCGGCCTAACTGAATAGGCTTTCTGATTTCCTTAAGACATTTGTAAAATTTCGTTAAGCATAAAAAGGAGAATATTATAGAACTTCGAAAATGATTTCGGAAAATCTTCTTGGAGGCCCCGTACGCAGATCTCTTCACCATCATCATCGTGTCCTGTAACCCCGGCTGGGGCATAGGGCGTCAACAAAACGTCTCCATCCTTCACGGTCTGCTGCAAGGTACTTAAGCTGTGGCCACGTCTTTCTCTGGGATTCTGCTTCCGCTAAGACAGTTGATTTCCATGTTGTTCTTGGTCTTCCAACCCGCCGTGCACCCTGAGGATTCCATTCAAAGGACTGCTTTGCAATTTCATCGTTTGGTTTCCTCAGTGTGTGACCAATCCAACGCCATTTACGCTTTCTTATGTCGACGTCCAGCCGCTCTTGACTTGTCCTGCGCCACAATTCCTCATTTGATATTATTTGTGGCCAGCGAATCTTTAGGATGTGGCGAAGACAGCGATTCACAAAAGCCTGCAATTTCTTCGAAATGGTAGACGTGACTTTCCAGGTTTCACAAGCATATAACAGCACGGATTTGACATTGGATTCGAAGAATCTCAACTTAGTGCGTAAGGAGATTTGACTGGATTTCCAAATTGGGGACAGAGTACCGAAGGCAGCACGAGCTTTATTTATTCTACTTTTAACGTCCAGATCCGTACCACCGTTAGCAGAAACAATACTGCCAAGGTAGTTAAATTTTTCCACTACTTCAACTGGCGTCTCCTGTAAAATAATACGCTGCTGTGTGGAGCGGCCTGTGAGCATTATTTTTGTCTTTTTGCTGTTAATTCTTAGACCACTCGACTCTCCCTTCACTTGCAGTGTTTGGCACATCCCGTTCAGCCCACTGATGTTATTTGCCAGTAGACATATGTCATCGGCATAGTCTAAATGACTGAGCCTTTGGAACGGTCTCCACTGAATGCCCTGTCTCTCAGCTGTACCAACACTGGCCGTCAATACGTCGTCCATCGCCAGCAGGAAGAGAATTGGCGATAGAACATCCCCTTGTCTCACACCCTGTTGCACTACGAAGGAGTCGGATAGCTGCCCATTGTGCAAAACAAAACACCTCGCGTTGTTGTAGGACTCTTTAATAATGGCAACAATTTTTGGTGGAATTCCTCTACCAAGCAACGATCTCCATATACATTCTCGGTTAACTCGATCAAAGGCCTTTTCAAAATCCACGAACATGAGGTAAAGCGGTGATTGATATTCCATCGACTGCTCGAGGACGATACGCAGGGTGTTGATATGGTCGACACACGATCGACCACTGCGGAAGCCGGCTTGATGCCTCTTGAGTGTAGACTCGATTCTATCCTTTATTCGCTCGAGTATGATTGTTGCCATTAGTTTTGGGAAAACGGACAAAACGGTGATACCACGCCAATTGTTGCAATTCTTTAAGTCACCTTTCTTTGGCAACTTAACAATCACACCATCCTTCCAGTCCCTGGGATAGCTTTCGTTTTCCCAAATGTTTTGTATCAGCGGATGTAAAATACTAGCCGCTGCTACGGGATCGGCTTTCAGGAATTCAGCTGGTATTCCGTCCAGTCCAGCTGCCTTGTTGTTTTTGAGGAGATTTATTGATGTACGAATTTCCGATTCTGACGGGGGTTCGATGTCAATACCCCTATAGGACCTGCGCATCTCGTTTAGTTGGGGCACTTCAGCACTCTGCTCAACTGAATCGCAGATCTCTTAAAAAGCTTCAAATTCTATACGATCCATAAGAAGTTTTAACGAGCGCTATTCGAAATCTTAGTGAAATTATGGTTTTGACAGATAGCTTCAGAAATGTTTCTATAAAAGTAAACACGCAAGTGTAATAGAAAGTCTTATAATAGCTATTAGAAGCCGACAATAGCTCTTACAGAGGTTGTAGGAAAATGGGGGAAAAAATATAATTCTTTTTACTTTCAATTTCTTTTGAGTGATTTTTACCGCATTTAATGTTTGTTTGACCTGAAACTATTATTTGTTTTCAATTATTTGTAAATTAATGAATTGGAAATAATTATAAAACACAAAGATTTTTCTTACCCGTCTAGGAATCGAACACGGAACTCCTGCGTAAGAGTCCATCACTCTACACACTCAGCCATCTTAGATATAAAATGGAAGAAGCAAAAACTTAATCAGTATTTTCCAGTTCTACATGCTGACTCCACTAGACATGAACGATGTCCAACATCCAAACCACAATCCAATCAGCAAACTGATTTGTATGGATATGTCACTGCACGGACATGGATTTTTGAGACTCCATTGTTTTTTTTTTTAAACATGTTCATAATCCAGCCATGGCTCATGCCCAGTGGAGCCACCATTTTAATAACAAATTTGTAACCCATTCACACAAAGAAACAAGATGTACAAGATTTTTTTTTCAAATCGCTTGTTTATTATTGAAATTAAAATCTGAAGAGCTGAGTGGTTGTTTTTAAATTCAATCGCCCATTGCCTGAGGTTAAGTCTAAGCTTTTGATTTTTTCATCTTCGTCATCGCTTTCTTGAAAACATTAATCATTAAAGTCGTGTGTGTTATCCCTCATAAAAGTTTCGCATCTCATGCTGGTAGTGGGGTTCATATCTAAGTATAGAATGAATATTTATATTTAAAAGAAAATTATAAACAGAGAAACAATGAAACACACTTAAATCTTCTGGCTCTGGAGATATTTGATTTATCGATGAAAGACTTATTGAATCTGACTTTTAAATTTTTTCCACGAAGTAGACATATTCACGCAAAACAAATTTCACAAACAATTTATTCAATAAACGAAAATTTATCAATGACTTCACTAAAATGACTTTGACAGATTTGAGTCTCTTTAGCATAGACTGACATTTTCTATTATGGTTCGTTAATAAAGTCTGAGAAGTCTCTGCGAAGTATTCGATAAGGCTTCCAGCAAATTGTAACCGAAACCTTTTAAAGACAAAGTGACAGGAGCTTCAATTAAATTACTCTTTACAATCTTTATAAAGTGACAGCTTCATGTTTCTTCGTTAATGTTATTAACAGAGGTCTATCCGAAACAAAGACGCTAGTCTCGTTTAATTTTCTATATCAAGCTTTCAAACGACTTTAAAGAAGCAGTTATTGCAATCATGACTTCTATTAGAAATTTATTTTTGATGAAAGCTTTATAGAAGCTTTATACATATCCAGACTTGCAGCATATCGATATTTCTAAGCTAATAGAAACTGAAATGTTAGTTGGGTAGTGCTATGTCACCAGATAATATACCACAATCTTAATATATACAACATACATACAGCATCAACTCTATGATAAAACCGAAGCAGCAGTATGGGAGGGTGAAAAATTATCGGACTGGTTTGAAACAACAATGGGTGTAAAACAAGGCTGCTTACTTAGCCCATTATTCTTTGCTCTCTACATAAACGACATTCACGAGTTCATTGGAGGCGGTATTTCACTGAATGGAAGGCAGATTCGACTGCTTATGTATGCAGGTGACATTGTGCTGATAGCTGACACGCCAAATGTCCTCCAGGCGATGATCAACAGGATTGCAGAGTACTGCCAACGCTGGAACCTTATTATAAACTTGGATAAATCCAATGTAATGGTGTTCAGGAAAAGAGGGGGACGGTTAAGTCAACAAGAAAACTGGAAACTTAATGGCGAACGTATAGAAGTTGTACAGAAATACAAGAACTTAGGAGTATGGCTAACTCCTTCATTAAGCCAGAACACTTCAAGGAGCGCTCAAAATAAGCCAGGCAGAGCTTAAATTTCACGTGGAATGAGTTTATCTCCAATAAAGAAGTCAAATTATCATCTAAAATCGATATTTTCAACGCGGTCACCAGATCTATTCTTGGATATGGAGCCCAAGTCTGGGGAGATGCACAACACGATGAGGTAGAAAAGCTACAGCGGTACTTCTTCAAAAAAGTTCTGCGCTTACCAAGAACAACTCCGAATTATGTTCTTAATCTTGAATGCCAAATGAAACCGGTTTTCGAATACACAATGAGATGCCACATGAATTATGTAGCAAGAGCTCTCACCTCCTATGGAAATAATAGGCTGCCAAATTTTCTAGCCAAACTTATAATTGAAAAGAAAATATTTTGGTTTAGGAGCTGGGAAAATTGCCTCAATCACGAAGACATTCTGCAACTGGGTGAAATTGTGGCAGACAAAAATCTGTTTAAACTGGTTGTTGAAGGTGTAGCAAACAAAATTGTTGAAAAAGAGAACCAAGAGTCACTGCAAAGAGCACAACAAACGAGGACACATAGTTTATATCACTTGCTTGATTTTTCCGCTGGGAAAACCTACGTCTCGGACGACTGGGATATCTCCAAAATCCGTTGGATATTAAAGGCGGGATCAGGACTTATAATCCTCAACGCGACACGAAGGACACCGAGTCAAAATCCAAACCGCACTCTCTGCAACATGAATGAGGAAGAGACGCTTGTGCATTTTCTGGGAACCTGTCCAATTCTAAGAAGCATACGCCGCGGGATATTTGGAAGTCCCTCACTTGATCTGCCCACGATAACTGATTACTTGAACGGAGCAAACGACTGGAATCTTCTTGTCAAATATCTTAGAATAGGACTGAATAATCGACAAGAACTTATTATTGAATTTAATAGCTAGAAGTTTTTTTTTTATTTTGATTTACATAAAATAAAGTATTAATATTTTACGTATGTAATTTTTCTTAGCCTCAGGGTAGTACTATAAAAAGCTAATTTGATCGCGACAGACGACGAAAGTCACTGTTGAAATTTTGTTTAAAGAATTAAAAAATCATTTTGTGTTGCCTTACTTAGATTGAAGGATAATTTGGTTAAAGAAAATTTATCAATCAATTGTAAAAATGAACTATTGGATTAATTTGAAATAAACATTCTTACTTACTTACTTACTTACTTACTTACCAAGAAGTTCATTATATTTTCTTAATTAGATTTTATGAACTTATTGGAACTTAATTGCAAAGTAACAAATGTTATTGAAATTAAAATAAAAAAAAGTTCACTGCATTTATCCATTATCTATCTAATTATTGTTATCAATTTTCCGACCAGAGAACACAGAAAGACAATAAAGTGGTGGTTTTCCATCGACATTATGTAGGTATACCACCAATAGCACTTGCTTAGCATTTTAAAATATTTTTCCATTTTTCTAAAAACCAAAACAATATGGTTTCGCTTGAGTGCCAATATGTATTAAACAAGCTTATAAACACCAGTAGTTTGACCTATACCTATAACCTACACCCCTTTTCCCATTAATTAATGGTTGCACAGCTCGCAGCACTTGTGCAGAGAACAAAACAATAACAAAAAAAACACTTTAATTGGATATCTGGTGGAAAATCACGATTAATATAAAAATGTGTCAAATTGATATAAATTAATTCCGATGCGGGACAAGAATGAAAAATAAAATAATGCATATAGCTGTTCCTACATAAATATTTTCATGTGACTATTGTTTGGATTTTATTATTATTATTATTATTTTTTTTTTTTTCAAAATTCCGCGCATTTTTATTCCACTTAAAGTGCAGCAGTGTCGTGACTGCCACCACTACGGTACAGTCCGGCTGCAACAACTTCAACTACAACTACAGAGTACCGTGAGACATGTGGGCGATGAAGTAGTAAATTGCGTCGATACATTCAAAGCGCGCATATAAATTTATCTGCAATTCGAAATAAATGCATTTTTTTTTTGTATTATTACATCAGGACCAATATCATAACATTGGATGCAGCATGTGCTCTTGATATGTTAAATTTCAAAACCCCTTTCGCAAAAGACGCAATTTTCCGGCAGCTCAGACAGCAAGCACATCAGTGCAGAAATAGATGGAAATATTGCAAGAAATTCAGATAGAGAAAGGCTTCATGTTTAATATTGGATATGCTGCATGGTATGATGGTGACTGAGAAATGCAGGGCTGCATTTATATACTAGGTGTAAAAGGAAAACTAAGAATTTTTCATTATAATCTGGAATTAAGAAAAAGTTGGAGTGTTCCCACTGAGGCACTTCTCCTTTATCCAGGTGGCAGCGGAAGAATTCTCATCAAGATGGAAACAACGGTGGCGTCTACAGTTTCAGTTAGTCTGAACTACTCAGTGAACACCTTATAGGGGCTACTACGACATATTCGGAGCTCAGGCATACATATAAGGAGCGGTTAATCCGGCTCCCCGCCATTGGAGTTATATTGTAAGGGTCTGGTCCTCCAGGTTGGGGGTCGTACTGTGTCAGGGTGACTTCCCGGCCACGTAAAGCTATTTAGTGTAGTACCTCGTGGCTTGATGGTAAGTGCGTAGGACTGTCATGCCGAAGGTGTGGGTTCGATTCCCAGCCATGCCACCTAAAAACAGAAATGTTTTATCCGAGGTATTGCCTCTTGTGAGGAACTGACAAATCCTCCAAAAGTATACTTGTCATGAATAAGTGCTGCTCATTTAGCCGTTCGGACTCGGCAAAAAACTGTAGGCCCCCTCTATTCCTGCCAACAACACGCACACAGGAATGGTTGAGAGTTGTTAGTCACTAGGCCCTAGTTCTCCACGAGCTGTTGTGCCACCCAATTTATTTATTTATTTTTACTTATAAAGCTATTTAGTTGCGAAGCAACAACAAGCCATGGATACGGACGGATTTACTGTTGACGAACCTAGCAAACGAAATAAGGACAACGAACTTTGGATCTGCACGTGGAATGTTCTGTATCTCTATAGACCACATGCAGCCGAACATTTAGCGGAGGACCTAGACTGCTACAAGGCAGACATCACCGCCATCCAAGAAGTGCGATGGCATGGGCCGGCAAAAGTAAATTGAAAGACTGCGATATCTACTACGGTGACTGTTACCGACCACAAGGGCAGCGTCTTTTTGGATGTGGATTTGTTGTTAGTGGCAGACTTAGGCAAGAAGTCTTGAGTTTCAACGATGTGAACGAATGCCTCATGACAATTCGTGCATGCCCCCACCCCCCACAGAGGAGAAAGATGACGACACCAAGGATGAGTTCTACGAGCTCCTAGATAAGACATATGAGCAATGCCCTAGCTATGATATTAAAATTGTCTTGGGTGTTTTTAATGCCAAACTGGGAAGAGAAGACGTCTTTGGTGGCACAATCGGAAGATTCAGCTAGCACGACACCACCTCGGATAACGGACTCAGGCTAATCGACTGGGCGAAACGTTGTGGTAGCTAATACGCAGTTCCCTTATCTCTATATACATAAGGGGTCATGACAAATTCCTGGTCAATCAACCGCCAACCAGATTGACCACATTGCGATCGACGCAAGGCACTCCTCCAGTATCAAGGATGTCCGAACGTTCCGAGGAGCCAACGTTGACTCGGACCACTACCTCGCTGTAGCTACGGATATCCAGACCAAAGCCAAAACAAGGAAATAATGTGAGAAAGTTCGACGTCGGACGGCTACAGTCGCAAGAAATCACCAGCTCCTTTTCCGATCGAGTCTCTAGCGCCCTCCTAAATGGTCCTTTGCCGCCAACTGCAAACATCGAAAACCAGTGGAAAAACTGCCAGGAAGCCATCAGAGATGCCGCCTCTGACGTGCTGGGCCTCATATGCCGGCAACTACATGCAGCCAAACAACAGGCATACAAAGTGGCGCTGCATGGCGCGAGCTCTACGAGCAGAAGAGGAGAGAGGATACACAAGCTTCTAAAAAGGAAAAAGAAAGAGCATGAGAAGCGCGCGATCGAGGAATTAGAGGGATACCGTTGCAGTAGTGATAATGCAGCTCGGAAGTTTAACCAAAAAGCAAAGAGAACCTCTCAAGGTTACAAAGCCCGAACCGAAGCCTGCAATGGCGATCAGGGGAACCTCATGATGAAATCGCAGTCGGTGCTGAGGATATGGAAAAATCATTTCTGCAAATTGTATAACAGCGATGACGAACCGAATTCCGCTACCATGCAGATTGCACCATTCAACCTGGATGATGTAGGCAAACAATTCCGTCCAACCGATCTCGACGAAGTGAAGATAGCTATATCTAAACTTAAGTCCAATAAAGCTGCTGGAACTGATGGCCTTGCGGCTGAGCTATTCAAAGCGGCTGGCGATGAATTTGTTAGGAGTATGCAACAGCTCATCTGTAAAATATGGTCGGAGGAAAGCATAACCGCTGAATTGAACCTTAGCATTGTTTGCCCGATCCTCAAGAAAGGCGATCCTCTGGACTGCACCAACTAAAGAGGCATCAGTCTTTTTAACATCGCCTACAAGATCTTCTCTGCCGTACCTTGTGAACGCCTGAAGCCATTAGTCAACTACCTGATAGGTCCATATCATTGTGGCTTTAGGACAGGGAAATCGACCAAATATTCGTAATACGGCAGATCTTGGAGAAAACCCAGGAGTTTCAAATCGATACCCACCACCTTTTCATCGATTTCAAGGCCCCGTATGACAGCATCCATAGAGACGAGCTATATAGAGCAATGTCTAGTTTTGGCATCCCTGCCAAACTCGTCCGTTTGTGCAGGATGACGATGGAGAATGCACGCTGCTCCATCAAGGTCGGCAAAAGACCTCACTGACACCTTTGATGTCAAATAAGGTTTTAGGCACGGCGATGCACTGTCATGCGATTTCTTCAACATCGTTCTTGAAAGAATAGTGCAAAACTCTCACGTCAACACTAGAAGCACAATCTTTCAAAAGTCCGTCCAATTACTCGCTTACGCGGACGATATAGATATAATCGGACGAACAAGGCGTGATGTCAGTGGTGCTTTCGTGAGTATTGAGAAGGAAGCCAAGAAGGTGGGGTTAACGGTGAATGAAAGAAAAACGAAATATATGCTGTCAACAAGAAAAGACACCCAACACCGACGTCTCGGACAGAACGTCACTAAAGACAGCTATAATTTTGAGGTGGTCAGAGATTTGTCTACCTAGGATCCACTATAAGCTCAGCGAATGAAGCTTGTTGGTTGAGGCCCTGGTCCACCCCAGACCACCAAAGACGTCTTCTTTTCCTAGCTTGGCATTAAAATCACCCAAGACAAGTTTAATGTCATAGCTAGGGCATTGCTCATATGTCTTATCCATGGGCTCGTAGAGCTCATCGTTGGTGTCATCATCTTTCTCCTCTGTGGGGACATGCGCGCATTTGAGGCTAATGTTGGTGAATTTAGCCTTGATGCGAATTGTCGTGAGGCGCTCGTTCACATCGTTGAAACTCAAGAATTCTTGCCTAGGTCTGCTTCTAACGACGAATCCACATCCAAAGAGACGCTGCCCTTGTGGTCGGTATCAGTCACCGTAGTAGATATCGCAGTCTTTCAGTTTTCTTTTGCCCAGCCCATCCCATCGTACTTCTTGGATGGCGGTGAGGTCTGCCTTGTAGCAGTCTAGGGCCTCCTCTAAATGTTCGGCTGCACGTGGTCTATGGAGAGACAGAACATTCCAGATCCGAAGTTCGTTGTCCTTATTTTGTTTGCTAGGTTGGTCAACAGTAAATCCGTCCGTATCCGAGGCTTGTTGTTGCTTCGCAACTAAATAGCTTTACGTGGGCGGGAAGTCACTCGAGCGACGCCGACGGCACGACCCCCAACCTGGAGGACCAGACCCTTACAATATAACTCCAAGGATGGGGAGCCAGATTAACCGCTCCTTATAGGCCTGAGCTCCGAGTATGTCGTAGTAGCCCGTATAAGGTGTTCACTAAGTTGTTCAACCTTACTGGAACTGTAGACGCCACCGTTGATTCTATCTGCAGGATTCTTCTGCTGCCGCCTGGATAAAGGAGAAGTGGTTTAGTGGGAACACTCCTCCCCCCTCTCTCTCGTTTGCTGCCCCCTAAAACCGTCCAAAGGGATTGGAAGCCCATCTTCAGTTAAAGGTACTAGGCGCTCGATGTTCACATACACATACTACACATACTGCAGCTTTATTTTAATTAATGTGTTCTTCCAGGGCCTCCAAACATCCATTATTGTTACTGCGGCCCTGAACCAATCCCAGAAATAGAGAATATCAATAAAATTCAAACATAGAATAAAGCATATTATAGTATAACAGATACAGTTGCTGCAACAATGTAAAAAAGGGACAAATGCTACCGCCTACCACCCACCTTCCACCTCAGCCCATTCGACCGTTGTCTTCGAATGTTCAATAGATAGCCTCGATGATCCATATTGGATTGAAATTCGTGCAACATACAACAGCTTCTGTCATGCCATGCGTCATATAAATATATCTTTGTATTAAGGGAAATGGTACACAACACGACGCTGGATGTTGACAGCTATATTATTTGCATAAGGCAATTATTGCAAACCAGTGATGTGATTTTATTTTAATTAAAAAAATCAATTAGTGTCGGCCGCCAGTTAAAATATCTTAACTGTCATCGCAAATTAATCCATTCCCCAAACACTGGGATGCGTATTTGAAAATTAGTTGGGATCAATGGATTTATTGACAAGGAATTAGCCTCTTCCCTTCACTACCACTTCCATCGCATCAATCTGCAATCTACATTTTATCCAAACAAAACGATGAACATCCGGGAAGTAAAGCCAAGACGTGTCATGAGTTGCGAAACACAGATTACGTGCTAAACAGATGGATTACTTGGAAACGCTTATAGTGAGCTGCGAGACTGCATCAAGCTGTGCCTTAGTTTTTGGTGGCAATAAATTAAGACCCAGTCATCAGAGAGTGTCACGCGGGGTGGTGCTGGTGGTGATGCTGTCCTAAAAAACAGTCCGACACGTGTTGCGTGCTTAGGTAATTATCAAAACTACAGTTTATGCCACCAGCATCGGTACCGTGTCGCGTCGAGTCGCAACCACTGAAGTATTCTCTCCCCCTGAGCACGTTCCTTCCATGCGATGCGATTCGGCTCCTTAGCCACGTTCAAATTAAGTTCGGGTTCAATCTTATGGAACACACGCCCAATGGAGTTCCACTTTCAAAGTGTAGAGATTTGTTGGTATGCTCTGTACCTACACCTCAACCACAAGACAAATCTAAAATTTATTGGATTTCGTGGCCTGGCTGGGCTTACAGTTATATTGTTGCCAATTGAATTGTGCAAATGCGACTGCCAGCGAAATTTTTTGATTTATACCAACCACCGAAGGATACTTTTGTATCTTGCGGTTCAACATCATCGGTCGGGTGTCTCTGGTTATAGTCTTGAATTCTGAAACTTGAATTTCCGTTTGATAATGGTCTCTTCAGAGTCTGAGTTGAGGTCTGGGGTCTTTCTTCGAGCAGATATAACATCTCGAATATGAATCAGTTTACGATGCAGAATGAGTTTGTTTGGAATTGGGACTGGGATTGGCCATCAGAGTTAGGACAGATAACGCTCTCTGTGAGATATTGCTCTTGGTATAAAAAAAGGTGCAGTTTTTGTTTTAACGTATGAAATGAAATGGTGAAACTTAGGTATCACACTAGCCTTATGCCACGCCAGGTGAGATTTAATAGAAATTCGTATGGAGTTAACATGTAACTAGATGAATGATATAAGGCTAACCTGGAAAACATGTACCTACTCAGGCTTAATCTATGTAGGTAAATTAATATATAGACCGTTTTTTGAAAGTGCAATGGATTCATTTGTTCACATTTTTTTCAAGAAATTCAAGATAATGATGCCTACTATATATGTATATACCTACATCAAGAGTGTCCCAATGAGACTGCACTTGTTCATTAAAAAATAAAAACACGTATTTTCTGAGTGAATTGTGATTTTTTGTATTTCATTAGCTGCGTTTTATTATTTCTGGGTCTGGGTCGAGGTTATCTTTTAACATGTATTACAAAAACAACATGGGATCTAGGTTTCTATCGAGGTTAATTTCAATAACCCAGATAGAGGTTTTCAATCTGGCCGGCAGAGGGCTATTTACCATTGTGAATGGATGTCAGCGATTTGTCAGCAGTATAAGGAATAGAGAGGAAAAGAGACAAGTGCTTACATGAAAAAAAATAAACATAAGAAAAAAAGAGACTGATATACAGCACTGCTTTTGCACTAACCAACATCGTTTTATTTTCACGAGGTGAACCATATGGGTTATGAGTGATAATAAAACGCGGCTATTGTAAAATAAAAATAGACATGTTCCATTGCTCTTTTTATGAAATTTTCCAGAACCTTATGACAATAAGGTGGTATATCATCATCATCAATGCGATGACGCGCTGAATTTAGGGCTTGGGCTCAGGAATTGTTTCTGGTTTATTTGCTGAATCCCAAGATTTCCAAAAAAAAACGCAAAATAAGAAATTGCATAGTCTTGTGTGGATAGTTGATTTCAGAATTTCGTGAGATGATTTGGTCGAAATCATTGCTGCAATAAATCGACTACTTCACGACGCGACGCGACGGTGCGAAATAATTTGTGGCACCGTCTGGCTGGTAACACTACTTGTCGTCCAGATAAATGCCGTCCACTTGACTGGCTCCAGTCGTGATTACAGGCAAAATTATGTCACAACAACTTTGGCTGTCTGGTATCTCGTGAGACGATCCACTTATAGATCCACATCAGCAAAACAGGATCCAATTCCGAGAAGAACTCCCATCACTCGAGGACATCAAGGTTCCTAGGTGGATATTCTCGTCTCCAAATGTCTCTAGCTACCAGCTGCATGTTTTTTCGGACGCATCTACCTCTGCTTATGCTGCTGTCTCTTACCTGCGAGTGAGAACATTTGATGGTGTGAATGTAAAGTATCAATTCTTATAGCGAAAACTAAAGTGGCACCTTTGAAGAAAATGACCGTTCCAAGCTTGGAACTCAATGGAGCACTTCTCGCTTCAAAAGTTGGATCCAAAGTTCTCGACTCCTTACAGCTGCCATCCATAACAACCTATTGCTGGTCGGACTCAAAGACAACTCTCAACTGGATTCGATCAAACCCAGAAAAACATAAGCAGTATTTGGCGAACTGAATCACCAAAATCCAAGAGCTAACAACTATTGACTGCTGGAGGTATGTGCCCACTAAGAGCAATCCGGCTGACGTAGCCTCTTGTAGCGTATATCCTTCTCAGCTTCAGAATCTTGACTTGTGATGGTCTGGGCCAACATGGCTACAGAAAGATGAAAGCGAGTGGCCAGAACAAAAATGTATTTTAAGTTATGTGCAAGAGGTAACAGCACTTCTTGCTACTCATGGCTTGTCCATTCTAACAGAGGATAAGGGAGCACTCGGTCTTCTCTACAAATACTCTGACATCAACACCTTGATTGGAGTAACATGCTGGTGCTATCGTTATATTGCAATCAAACTAAAGCAACCACATGCTACATCATCTTGGTGCACAGCTTCTGAGCGACGAGCGGCCTTACAGTTTTGGATAAGGTATGTTGTATGTTCAATTAATTTGCTTGTCTTCTTCAAGGTAAAACTGTCGGCTTACGATTAGATGATATCGTTGCGGTGCTGAGAAAATTCAACTTAGCGTTCCGTCTGCACCTTTTGACGAAAAGAAAAACTCGACTGAAGCCTAGTTTACAGTTCTCGCGCGCAAAAGAAATCTATGCAAATATTCTTGCATGCCAAAAATAATTGTTTGCATGATTGGCTTACAGTTTCATGCAAATTAAAACCATTGCTGTCATGGAATGTCATGCAAAGCAACGGACCGGCAATTGTTTTGCATGCGAAAAAGGTGTGGTGAATACAATTTTTTTGATGGTCGGCTTACACTTCAAAAAAAAAATATATTCACCTCAAGGCATTATTTGCATGCAAATGGTTTTCGCATCCAGAAAATATTTATTTTTCACTTTTAGGCTGCCAAGGCAAACGTTTTTCGCCTTAAATATTTTTCAATTTGATGCACGGAGGTGGAAAATAGTTTCGAAAATTTTGATTTCGTATGAGAACTGTAGATAAACTATGCTTAAATCAACCAACTCGACAAATAGCCTCTGAGGCCAGTTACAGCTACAATTTTTACAGTCTTCCTGAATAATATACTGTGAAAAAATCAATCAGCAATGAAGGATAAGCCCCAATTTTTTTTCGACGGTCATCGGTCGAAAAATTTTAGGAAAAAAACACTACGAGAAATAGCCTATTGAATAGACCGGAAAATGAGGGGTATATAAAGGAACAATTACGTGCAAGGGTTTTTATTATTGAATATGTTTGTTTGGCCCATGAGCATGCTTAAAACCGAAAATGCTACTAAATTCACCCATGCGTTTCTGAGAGAATGGTCACACTGGCCACTTTTCGATATTTTTGGTGTAACTTGAAAACTAAGCCGAATTTGACAATTTTACGTATATGTAATTCTTTTTGTTCAAAATTAAATTTTCTATTGGAATGGATAGTTCAAAAAATTTTATGAAAACAATTAAGCAGGAAAAGTTAACAAAAGCCAACCTTAAAAAAAATCAAAAAATCAAGGATTTCTAAATTTTTTAATAAATTGTGCATAACTTTTTTTGAAGCAAAGATAGGGTCAAGACATGCATGGACAAAATAAAGAAGAGACTAAAGGCTTTTATATGGCATGTTCAAAAATTAATAAAAAAAAAAAAAAATTTGGTGGCGCAACAGCTCATGGAGAACCAGGGCCTAGTGACTTACAACTCACAACCATTCCCTGTGTGCGTGTTTGTTTGCAGGAATGGAGGGGACCTACAGTTTTTTGCCGAATCCGAACGGCTAAATGAGAAGCACTTTTTCATGACAAGTAACTCTTGGAGGATTTGTCAGTTCCTCGCAAGAGGCAGTACCTCGAATAAAACATTTCTGTTTTTAGGTGGCACGGCTGGGACTCGAACCCACACCTTCGGCATGACAGTCCTACGCACTAACCATCAAGCCACGAGGTACTACAAAAATTAATATTTCTTCAAAATTGACAGAGATATTCCCATTCAAACCTTATCAGTTCTGACAATTTTTCGCAGTTTTGGCCCGAAAGTCCCTTTTTCGATACAATATGGCAAATTTCACTTTCGTAAAAATGTTCGAAATCAAAATTTTGATATAATATGACATAAGAACTATAGAGAATTTATAAAAAGATAAAAGTTCGCAATTTCGTTTTTTGGCTGTTCTTAATTCTTTCAGACATACAGACCGATCGGCTGGTCTGATAAACATAAGATTTGGTACTAGGTGGTAGGAACGTTAAATTTGTCATAAGGTACCAAAAAATAGGCTTTCGGGCAAAAACTGCGAAAAATTATAAGAAATGGTACAGTTTGAATGGCTATATCTCTGTCAATTTTTAAATAATATAGCTTTTTTAACATGTCATATTAAGGCCTTGAGACTCTAGTTTACTTTGTTCATGCATGTCTTGAGCGTATCTTTGCTCCGAAAAAAGTTATGCGCAATGAAGAAAAAAATTTAAAAGTCTTTGATTTTTCGATTTTTTTTATGTTGGTTTTTGTTTACTTTTCCTGCTAAAATTGTTTTAAGAAATTTTTCAAACTATCCATTTCGATAGAAAATTTAATTTTGAACGAAAAGTTTTATAAGTAAAATTGCCAAATTCGGCTTAGTTGTCGAGTTATACCAAAAATAATGAAAAGTGGCCAGTGTGACCATTCACTCAGAAACGCATGGGTGAATCTAGTAACATTTTCGTTTTTAAGCATGCTTATAGGCCAAACATAATCAATAATAAAAATTCGTGCACGTAATTGTTCCTTTTTAAAAGGTCTATTCAATAGGCTAAAAGCCAAAATTACGACATTAGACAAGTTTATGCTTAATAGGAAAGCAAAAGACCTCCCCATGTCTTGAAAAAGCCAATTGTTCAATAGTCAGTTAAACATCAGATAGTACTTATTTTATAGAATAGAGCAGTGTTTTTCAAACTGTGGGTGGCGACCCCCTAGGGGGTCGCCAAGAATAACTAGGGGGTTCGCGGTCGCAATCCATTAGGCACAAGGTACTAAAAAAATTAAAACATTATTTTTTTAAGAAGACGGGTGCAACTGTTTTGCTTTTATTAAATGTTCAAAACTTGCTTGTATGTTTGAGTCGTTAACATAGCTATGAAGTGGTGAATGGCACTGACAATCTTAGGCGCGATTCACACAGAAGTGGCTTATGGTGCTGGTGTGGTTCTGGCCTGCTATGGGCGTGGTAAGGTTTTGGTGAGCTTTGTTCACACAGAAGTGACAGGGAATGGTTATTTGACAGAAAAGCAATAGATACACACACAAACACAGAGGAACACTTCACAAGAAAATGGCTTCCACACAGAAAATGAATGAAATATTAAAAAAAAACAATAGCCTTGAATTGTTGGGCTATTTTTTGCCATGTTTGGTGTTGCACGCTCCTGTTGTAGTAATTTTGTCCTCCCGTAATTACATAAATCTTCATGTATTTGCATTTTATTGCAGAATTCAATTTTTATAAATTTTATTGAACTCATAATCCCATTTAATTTTTTTTTAATGCCTGACAATTTGACATTTGACTGAGAGATTTCATTGTGGTTTGACGTTTACGTAGGCCACTGGAGTTTTCAATGTGGTGTGGCGATGGCATGTGACACCATACCCTCGCCTCGTCATCTGTGTGTGTATTATCTCATAAGAGAACATGTGAATTCCACAACGTGGAATATGTATGCAGCACACCTAAAGTACCCTCTAAAAGTACTTGAGAGTGCTAGGACGCCATATGGCCCTAGGCTCAATGATAGGAAAATGCCTATGCACACCTCCGCGTGGTAGAGGGCGGGTAAAGCTAACGTGCAGGGGGACCGAATGGATGCCGGGATAAGCAGACAACCCAGCTATGCTGGTCAGGGCACAAACTTGTCCTCGGGATGGTTAAAAGCCCCCTTAAGGCGGATGAACTGCAGGTGGCGGTCAACGGCATGATAGTCTGGTGGCGGAGGAGCTTTTTTTGGTAAAAGGCCAACGGCAGCAGCAGGTAGCGTCTGTAACCCATATTGGGCGGCTACAAAAGGCGTCTGTTTTCCCATAGTGGGCGGCCTCGAGCAGTTATGTGTTTGACCATACAAAAGGCGGGTGTGCCTGTCAAATCTGAGCTTATGTATGTTATTAATCATTCTCGGAAAACACCATGGTGGAAGGATATATGCAAATACATGAATTATGACAACAAATGGAAATGAGTCCCCAAGAGGTAATCTTTTTATAGAAAATCCTTCTGTAGCTTCGGCTGCAGTAAACCGCACATCGGATTTGGGGGTGCGGCATCCTTCATGTACGAGCATCAATCAAGACGCCATAATAATAAATGAATCGTTGACAAATAGAAGAAGTCTTTCAAGAAGCGCAAATGTTACTTTTGGCTACCGCATACGTACGAAAATCGGAGCATGGAACGTTCGATCCTTGTACAGCGATGGTAGATACGAGCAGGTTGAGCGTGAAATGCTTCGCCTAAAGATCAGTATCCTGGGCATAAGCGAAACTAAGTGGAGAGGAAGAGCTGAATACAGATCAGACACTGGACAGACGAGAATGCTGTATTCCGGCGAAGATGAAAGAGAGGGTGGCCAAAGACTGCATGGTGTCGGAATTATGTTGAACGAAGAAGCGAGGCGTAGTTTGATCTCATGGGCGCCCATTTCTGCGAGATTAATGACAGCAAGGTTTCGTTCAAAAATTCGTAACGTCACAATTATTCAGTGCTACGCCCCCACAAATGAAGCGACCGTGGAAGACAAAACCGCGTTCTACACTCATCTTAACTCGGTTTACAGTAGTGTTCCGAGAGCCGACATCATAGTCGTTATGGGAGACCTTAATGCCCAAGTCAGTTCAGACAATTACGGACTGGAACGCGTGATGGGAAGAAATGGCGTGGGGTCACGGAATGAAAATGGTGACTTGCTTGTCGACTTTTGTAACGCGAATCGTCTTGTGATAGGTGGGACTGTATTTAAACATAAGACGTGCAACAAAATTACCTGGGTGCATCCGGATGGTCAAACCGAAAACCAAATTGATCATATCATGATTCAGCAGCGATGGAGGAAGTCTATGTGTGATGTCCGGAGTATAAGAAATGCCATTGTGGGAAGCGACCACCATTTGGTTTTGATGAGTCTCAAACTACGAACCGCTGCCGTACAAAAACCAGCGCAGGATGCAGCAAGGAGCACAAAATTCATTACTAATGCTTTAAATGACCCCAACATATGTCGAAACTATGTCACCACCCTTAACGACAGAGCCTCGTCATTAAATGGAATCCAGAATTCAACAATTGATGAGATGTGGGGTGAAATTAAAAGTGTTTTTATGGAGGCTGGATCCGAAACTGTACCCAAGCGAACGAGACGTAGAGACTCTTAGATATCCCAAGACACCTGGGATAAAATCGAACTTCGCAAATCGTTGAAAATCCAAATAAATGCCGAAGCTGATGTTCAACGAAAGGCTGACTTGCGAAGACAGTACCGCATTGCACATAAGATGGTCTACCGCTGTGTGAGACGTGACAAGAGGGTGAAGTTGGATGGACTCGCAGATAATGCGGAAAGCGCTATCGGGAAAAAAAGCAACACCAATCATCCTGTAATGGATGTGGATGGCACACTGCTGAAGTGCTGAAGTGCCCCAACTAAACGAGATGCGCAGGTCCTATAGGGGTATTGACATCGAACCCCCGTCAGAATCGGAAATTCGTACATCAATAAATCTCCTCAAAAACAACAAGGCAGCTGGACTGGACGGAATACCAGCTGAATTCCTGAAAGCCGATCCCGTAGCAGCGGCTAGTATTTTACATCCGCTGATACAAAACATTTGGGAAAACGAAAGCTATCCCAGGGACTGGAAGGATGGTGTGATTGTTAAGTTGCCAAAGAAAGGTGACTTAAAGAATTGCAACAATTGGCGTGGTATCACCGTTTTGTCCGTTTTCCCAAAACTAATGGCAACAATCATAAGCGAATAAAGGATAGAATCGAGTCTACACTCAAGAGGCATCAAGCTGGCTTCCGCAGTGGTCGATCGACCATATCAACACCCTGCGTATCGTCCTCGAGCAGTCGATGGAATATCAATCACCGCTTTACCTCATGTTCGTGGATTTTGAAAAGGCCTTTGATCGAGTTAACCGAGAATGTATATGGAGATCGTTGCTTGGTAGAGGAATTCCACCAAAAATTGTTGCCATTATTAAAGAGTCCTACAACAACGCGAGGTGTTTTGTTTTGCACAATGGGCAGCTATCCGACTCCTTCGTAGTGCAACAGGGTGTGAGACAAGGAGATGTTCTATCGCCAATTCTCTTCCTGCTGGCGATGGACGACGTATTGACGGCCAGTGTTGGTACAGCTGAGCGACAGGGCATTCAATGGAGACCGTTCGAAAGGCTCAGTCATTTAGACTATGCCGATGACATATGTCTACTGGCAAATAACATCAGTGGGCTGAACGGGGTGTGCCAAACACTGCAAGTGAAGGGAGAGTCGAGTGGTCTAAGAATTAACAGCAAAAAGACAAAAATAATGCTCACAGGCCGCTCCACACAGCAGCGTATTATTTTACAGGAGACGCCAGTTGAAGTAGTGGAACAATTTAACTACCTGGGCAGTATTGTTTCTGCAAACGGTGGTACGGATCTGGACGTTAAAAGTAGAATAAATAAAGCTCGTGCTGCCTTCGGTACTCTGTCCCCAATTTGGAAATCCAGTCAAATCTCCTTACGCACAAAGTTGAGATTCTTCGAATCCAATGTCAAATCCGTGCTGTTATATGCTTGTGAAACCTGGAAAGTCACGTCTACCATCTCGAAAAAATTGCAGGCTTTTGTGAATCGCTGTCTTCGCCACATCCTAAAGATTCGCTGGCCACAAATAATATCAAATGAGGAATTGTGGCGCAGGACAAGTCAAGAGCGGCTGGACGTCGACATAAGAAAGCGTAAATGGCGTTGGATTGGTCACACACTGAGGAAACCAAACGATGAAATTGCAAAGCAGTCTCTTGAATGGAATCCTCAGGGTGCACGGCGGGTTGGAAGACCAAGAACAACATGGAAATCAACTGTCTTAGCGGAAGCAGAATCCCAGAGAAAGACGTGGCCACAGCTTAAGTACCTTGCAGCAGACCGTGAAGGATGGAGACGTTTTGTTGACGCCCTATGCCCCAGCCGGGGTTACAGGACACGATGATGATGATGACACCAGAACCACACCAAAACCTCCAGCCAGTTCTATGTGAATTGGGCCTTAAAGTCTCTTTTGCCAGCTCTATATATTGTAATAACTTTCCATATTTGAACTATAACGACTCCGAAATGCAAACAAACGGACACAATAAAGCTTACGGTCGCAGTGCAAACATACCCTTATTACCTATAATTATAGCAACTCTCAAACGAAGGAAGCGCCATCTGCCGGATTATAGCAGATTTACCAGCTGTCAAATAAAAGCTTTTGGAAGGGAAATTATTGGGAAATTTCCCCTACGGAAAGCTCTGGAAGCAGAGACCAGAACGTTCTCCTTATTTCCAGAGTTTGGAAAACAAGTATAAAAGCACATGATTGAACGGCAGCGACACAGTTTGTTTTTAATCGTGAATGAATAAAGTTGGTTGTAATAAAAGTGAAAAGTAAAGTTTGTGAATTAATTCAGTGGTGAAGAATAAATCGTTTTGTTTGTAGTAAGAAAAGTAAAGTGTTTTATTTTGCGAAATAAATAAGTGGAAGTTTTGAATAAAGTAAATAAGTTTTATTAACGAACCTGAGAAAATATTACATTGGTGTCAGAAGTGGGATAAAACTTATTTTATCTGTGCACTCAATTTAATGTGTGGAAAGTGAAAAAAAAAAGACAATGGGTAAATCTTTGAATGATTTAAACTTAGTGGAACTTAAGGCAGAACTGAATAAGCGAGATCTTCCTACTGCTGGAACAAAGAATGATCTTATAATTCGTCTGCAAGAAGATTTAAGAAGATGTGGAAAAAACCCAGACACGTTTATATTCGACATTGAAATGGAAGAACATCAAGACCAAGTAAGTACATCGGGCATGACCAATATGCTGTCTCAGCTGCTCGCAAAATTTGAAAGCCAGGAAAAGAATCTTCTCGAACGTTTCGAACAGCAAAGCCTAGAGCAGAAGAATCTTCTAGAACAACAAAGCCATGAACAAAAGGATCTTCTAGAACAACAAAGCCAAGAACAAAAGAATCTTCTAGAACAACAAGGCCAAGAACAACGCAATGAACAAAAGAATCTTCTCGAACGTTTCGAACAGCAAAGCCTAGAGCAGAAGAATCTTCTAGAACAACAAAGCCAAGAACAAAAGAGTCTGCTCGAAAAACAAGAAAAGAATCTTCTTCAACAATTCCAAGAACAGACAAATTTACTCGAAGGTAAGTTAGATGCCTTTGAAAACAGAATTGTTGCCCTTGACGAGCGAGTCGATAGACAATTTTCAACTGTGGATAAGCAATTGTCAACAGTAGAAGCAAAGTTCGAAAATATGGAAGATAAAATTGAATCCATTACCAAGGAATTAGACAAAGTAAGGAAGATGAAGGTTCGAGAAAGTTCTGGTGACTGTCCTAGGAGAAAGGAGATGCATCCACCAACCTTCGATGGACAAACTTCTTGGTCAATCTACAAGAAGCAGTTTGAGGCAGCTGCAGCAACGAACGGCTGGGACGACGAAGACAAATATATAGCTCTGACGCTTGCTCTTAGAGGAACTGCTGCTGAGCTGCTGCAAACCATACCAGCAGAAAAGAATGGCAACTTCAGCGCTCTTGTTCAGGCCATTGACAAACGCTTTGGAGATGGCCATATGCAAGAAGTCTTCCGTGTTCAACTCAATACAAGAGTCCAGAAAAGGGGAGAAACTCTGCAACAGCTTCAAGCAGACATCGAACGACTGGCGCATCTGGCATATCCAGCTGCAGGAGATGAAATCATTAACCAATTCGCAACAGAAGCCTTTGTTCGTGCTGTTTCTGACATCAACCTTCAGCGAGCAATTCGAACGGCTGGAAAACACACGCTCCCTGAAGCATTAGCGTTCGCCCTGACTATGGAAGCAGCAGAACAGGCTTCTCAAGGAGTTCATCGGGTAAGAGAAATAGAAATTGAGGAGTGTTCTTGCCAGAGAACTGCATTCCAAAGGAACCAGCGAGATGGACCTGCTCGATACTGGAACTGTAACAAAACCGGACATCTTCAACGCCAGTGCAGATTGCCACCTAGAAGACCTGCATGTCAACATTGTGGAAGCAGAAACAGCAACAACAACAATGTCAATACTCCTACTCGGCCCGTTTCTCAACCGGGAAACGAGTAAGAACCAACTTCGAGGGGCAGAAGCTGGTTTCTGGTATCGATGGCCCCAGAACCACCATCCAGGTATCACAGACGAAACGAAACAATAAAAGTCTGACTGTGGAGGCAACACTAAACGGCAAAAAGCAAGTGGCTACGATCGACACCGGTGCCACTGCCTCCATTGTTCGAAAGGACTTGGTGAAGATGACATGGCTGCATAACACCAACACTTACCGCCTGAAAACTGCAACAGGAGAGGCAGCCAGAGTTTACGGGGAAGTTCGTCTTACAATTCGTTTGGCAGAACTGGAGTTTTCACATCTGTTTCTGGTAGCAGATATATGTGACGAGTGCATCGTTGGAATCGACTTTATGAAAGAGCATGGAGTAATTCTCGACATCGGGAAGCAAGTTCTCAAGTACCGAAATGTGGAGATTCCTATGGTTTACGACAATGAAAACTCATCAACTCTCAGGACTGTCATAAAAGAAGATATATGCCTGCCACCTTCCTCAGAAGTGTTCGTTTGGACAAAAATAAAAGGTGATTTGGGTAGCCATCGATACCTAATGGTGGAACCAGACTCTGAACAGTCTTCCCAAAACATCATCCTAGGGAAGACCCTTGTGGCACCAAAGAACAACATGGTACCCGTACGGATACTTAACATCAAACCGTACGAAGTTAAGCTAAGAAAAGGAGAAATTGTTGGAAAGTGTGAATCTGTTTCCGCCATAACTACGATCACAGAAGCTGACGCACAAAAATCTGTGGACCCCGGCAAAGTGAACTCTATGAAGGCAAAAATTCTGAAGTCATCCAAATTAACTGAACGTCAGCTAAGTGTTGCTGGAAGCCTCCTTCACGAGTACGGTGATATACTCTCTTCACCCAGTGGGCAGTTTGGTCGAACACAACTGGTGCAGCATCGAATCGACACAGGAGACGCAAGACCTATTCGACAACCAGCAAGACGTCTCCCATTAGCCAAACAAGCCGAAGTTGAAGAGATGATATCAACCATGAAGAAAGATGGGCTAATCGAAAACTCAAAAAGTCCTTGGGCATCCCCAGTTGTTCTTGTCAAAAAGAAGGACGGAAGTACTCGATTTTGTGTGGACTATCGGAGGCTGAACGATGTGACAAAGAAAGACAGCTACCCTCTGCCAAGAATCAGCGATACTCTGGATGCGATGGAAGGTGCTGAATGGTTTTCAACATTGGACTTAAAGAGTGGCTACTGGCAGGTAGAAATCCATCCAGAAGATCGGGAAAAGACGGCTTTCTCCACAGGAAATGGTCTGTGGCAATTTAAAGTGATGCCTTTCGGACTATGCAACGCTCCGGCAACATTTGAGCGTTTGATGGAGTGCGTTTTACAAGGACTTACTTGGAAATCTTGCCTAGTCTATTTGGACGATGTCATTGTTTATGGTAAGACATTTGATGAGCATTGTGGAAACCTTAAGGCCGTGTTCCAGAGGCTTCGAGAAGCAAACTTGAAATTGAATCCAGACAAGTGCGAGTTTTTCAAGTCTGAGGTAAAATACTTGGGACATATCATCTCTTCCCAAGGAGTGAAGACTGATCCTGAAAAAGTTGACACCGTAAAGAATTGGCCAACACCACAGGATAAACATCAACTCCGGAGCTTTCTTGGTCTAGCCACGTACTATCGACGATTTGTGAAGGATTTTGCTGGGATCGCGAAAAGTTTGCATCAGCTAACAGAGAAAGGCAAACCATTCAAATGGTCAAGCGAGTGCGAGAAAAGCTTCCAGGAACTTAAGCAGCGCCTATGCAATACACCAGTTTTGGCCTATCCGACACCAGGGAAACCTTTCATCATCGACGCTGACGCAAGTAACGTGGGAATTGGTGCCGTACTATCACAAGTCCACGAAGGAGAAGAGAAGGTCGTTGCCTATTACAGCAAGGTGCTCTCAAAGCCAGAAAGAAATTACTGTGTGACCAGAAGAGAACTTCTAGCTTTAGTATCGGCAACAAAACACTTCCATAAGTACATCTATGGACAGAAGTTCCTTCTTCGAACAGATCATGGCGCACTTAATTGGCTGTTGAACTTCAAAAATCCAGAAGGTCAAGTGGCAAGATGGATTGAGAGATTGCAGACATACGACTACCAGATCCAACATCGAAGAGGAAGGTTGCACTCAAATGCAGATGCCTTATCTCGGAGACCATGCAAACCGGACTGCAAGCACTGCACACGTCAAGAAGAGAAAGAGGTTGCTTCCATCCAGCGATTAAGAGCCGACCCCATTTACGGTTGGAGTAATGAAGAAGTAAGAGCTGCCCAACAAGAAGACTCGGATATTGAACCCATTCTTGCATGGAAGGAACACCAAGAGAAGCCAGAATGGGGTGACATCTCTGACAGAAGTCCAACTCTTAAGGCGTATTGGGCACAATGGGACTCGCTTCATGTACAAGAAGGATTACTAAGACGTAAATGGGAGTCCACAGACGGCAAATCATATGTGATGCAGCTAGTCGTACCTCGTTCCAAAGTTAATGACGTTCTTCAAGAGATGCATGATGGAGCTTCCGGAGGACACTTGGGTGTCAATAAGACACTGGAAAAGGTAAGGCAGCGATTCTACTGGCTACATGCAAGAGAAGACGTCGAAAAATGGTGCCGAAAATGTGATACTTGTGCTGCAAGCAAGGGACCAGGCAGAAAAGTTCAGAGTAAGATGCAGCAGTATAATGTGGGCACGCCTTTTGAAAGAATTGCAATAGATGTTGCAGGCCCTTTTCCAGAAACCAGAAACGGAAACCGATACATCCTGGTAGTAATGGACTACTTCAGCAAGTGGCCTGAGGCATTTGCCATCCCAAACCAGGAAACCAAAACAGTCGCGGATCAGATTGTTTTCAACTGGGTAAGCAGGTTTGGTGTACCTATGGAACTCCATTCAGATCAAGGGAGGAACTTCGAGTCCAAAATCTTTCAGGAAGTTTGTACACTCCTTGGCATTAAAAAGACGAGGACAACACCGCTTCACCCACAATCTGATGGGATGGTTGAACGATTCAACCGGACCCTTAAAGAACACCTTTCCAAAGTTGTAAGCGACAACCAACGAGACTGGGATCGGCATATTCCGTTATTCTTGATGGCCTATCGAAGTGCGGTACATAGCTCAACAGGACATACACCATCAGAAATCCTGCTCGGGAGCACAATACGACTACCAAGCGAAATCAAATTTGGATGTTATACAAGTGAGCCACAAGGAATAGACGACTACGTGGACAACCTCAAAGAAAAGCTAGTTGACATTCACGAAAGGACGAGGGCAAATATAAAGCTGTCGAGTGATCGGATGAAAACAAGATACGACGCAAAAGCCACAACGACAGGATTCCAAGTGGGAGACCTTGTGTGGTTTTATAATCCCCACCGTCGGAAGGGACTCTCACCGAAGCTTCAACAAAATTGGGAAGGCCCTTATACTGTTGTAACACGAATAAACGATGTCGTCTACCGCATTCAGAGAGGATTAAGAGGCAAACTAAAAGTAGTTCACAGCGACCGTTTACATCATTATAATGGTGATGGAAGTGATGGATTTGCTCGGGACGATCAATCTTAAGAGGGGGGCAGTGTAATAACTTTCCATATTTGAACTATAACGACTCCGAAATGCAAACAAACGGACACAATAAAGCTTACGGTCGCAGTGCAAACATACCCTTATTACCTATAATTATAGCAACTCTCAAACGAAGGAAGCGCCATCTGCCGGATTATAGCAGATTTACCAGCTGTCAAATAAAAGCTTTTGGAAGGGAAATTATTGGGAAATTTCCCCTACGGAAAGCTCTGGAAGCAGAGACCAGAACGTTCTCCTTATTTCCAGAGTTTGGAAAACAAGTATAAAAGCACATGATTGAACGGCAGCGACACAGTTTGTTTTTAATCGTGAATGAATAAAGTTGGTTGTAATAAAAGTGAAAAGTAAAGTTTGTGAATTAATTCAGTGGTGAAGAATAAATCGTTTTGTTTGTAGTAAGAAAAGTAAAGTGTTTTATTTTGCGAAATAAATAAGTGGAAGTTTTGAATAAAGTAAATAAGTTTTATTAACGAACCTGAGAAAATATTACAATATTTTCCTCTTCTCTTGTCTTGTCTTTATCCAGAAATTATCAATGGTTTTCACATTGAATTTAGAGCATACCATCTGCAGCTAAATCTATAAGATTTTCTGTCGTCTTTATCGATTAAAGATCGGCCAGATGGACGGATATATTCAAAAAAGGATTAAGTATCTACCTCTGTCCATTTCCACCTTCAGAAAAGAGATCTGGAAAGTCACTTAATGGTTTATCTCCAAATTATACAAACTCTCATCAGAGGAATGTGAGAGCTTATACTGTCATGGCATGAATTAATCTGATGAAATTTCGTCGAGAATTTTCTGAACCCAGGGAGAAGAATCATAAAAATTTTTTAAACACAACAAAGTTTTGCGAGGAGTTCTCTGATTTTGTCTTTTGCGGTAATAATATTTTCTTGTCTCCCTTGGAGGCTCGTATTCAAGATGTTTAAGTGGTCAACAAAATCAGCGAGAAATGATAATTTTAAAAACCAAGTGGAACAGAAAAACAATTTGACTATATACATATATGTACATATGATTATTCAGCTTTTAATTCCAGAACTCGTGTCAATTAGACCGAGAGCCCACAGCAGATTTTGGGTGTGTTTGATAACGAAAAAAGAAGTATGGGCATTGAAAGCTTCATTAAAGGCTATTAAAAAAATCGCATATCACGGAATCCATTTGAGTGTTTAGTTCGCCCTGCCAGAGCTTTAAAAAAAATCAAAATTCTAAGTGAAAAACAGTTTTTTTTTAATATAGTCTGGCAGGGCGAATAATATACTTAAATGATCTCAGATTCCGTGATATGGGATCCGAGGAGCCTATCTAGGGAGGAAAGAAATCCAATTTCGGCTAACACGATTACCCTCGAAGTTGCATTCATATTTTTTTTTTCGATTTACTGTTTTATCTTTAAGGAACCGTTTGACATCGATTTTTTTAATAGATATTAATGAAACATTCGATGCATATACTGCTTTTTTTGTTATCAATCACACCCAAAATCTGCTGTGGGCTCTTAATCTAAAAATACCTTTCCTTTTACCATCTGAGCTCTGTTTGACAAAGAAGATTTTGATGAGCTCGATTCATGTCGCTTTTTAAATAACTGACAATAATTATGAATTTAGGGGGTTGCCCGTATGTTTTTACAAACAAAGGGGTCGCGGCTGGATCCGAAACTGTACCCAAGCGGACGAGAGTTAGAGACTTTTGGATATCCCAAGACACCTGGGATAAAATCGAACTTCGCAAATCGTTGAAAATGCAAATAAATGCCGAAGTAGATGTTCAACGAAAGGCTGAATTGCGAAGTAAGTATCGTATTGCACATAAGTTGGTCTACCGCTGTTTTAGACGTGTAAAGAGGGTGAGGTTAGATGGACTCGCAAATAATGTGGAAAACGCTGCAAGAAGACGAGATATCCGGGAATTGTTCCAAATAGCCCAAGATGTTATTGGAGAAAAAAGCAACACCAATCATTCCGTAATGGATGTGGATGGCACACTTTTGGTATCAATTGAGGATCAGCTACGCAGATGGAAGGGCAATTTTTGTGCCCTGCTAAATGAGGTATCAGTTCAGCAGAGTGCTGAAGTACCCCAACTAAACGAGATGCGCAGGTCCTATAGGGGTATTGACATCGAACCCTCGTCAGAATCGGAAATCCATACATCAATAAATCTCCTCAAAAACAACAAGGCTGCTGGAATTCATGGAATAGCAGCTGAATTCCTGAAAGCCGATCCCGTAACAACGGCTAGTATTTTGCATCCGTTGATACAAAGCATTTGGGAAAACGAAAGCTATCGCAAGGACTGGAAGGATGGTGTGATGGTTAAGTTGCCAAAGAAAGGTGACTTAAAGAATTGCAACAATTGGCGTGGTATCACCGTTTTGTCCGTTTTCCCAAAACTAATGGCAACCATCATTCTTGAGCGAATAAAGGACAGAATAGAGTCTACACTCACGAGGAATCAAGCTGGCTTCCGCAGTGGTCGATCGTGTGTCAACCATATCAACACCCTGCGTATCGTCCTTGAGCAGTCGATGGAATATCAATCACCTCACGTTCGTGGATTGTGAAAAGACCTTCGATCGAGTTAACTGAGAATGTTTTTGGAGATCGTTGCTTGGTTAAGGATTTCCGCCAAAAATTGTTGCCATTATGAAAGAGTACTACAACAAAGCAAGGTGTTTTGTTTTACATAATAGGCAGCTATCCGTCAAAAATGACGTTCAAAAACCAGTCACTTGAATAGTTAAAGTCTAGAAATTAAATTAAATTTATATTTTTCATTTCTTTTTTACTGTCATCAGTTCAAACTTCTTTTCAACAATAACTTTTTCTTATGCTCTCATAAAAATCTACTTAACAACAAAGCCTTGTATGAATAAATTATCAAGTGCAGACAATTTTTAAAAACAGTGCCGACACGTTTCAAATCAACGGCCATGTTTCTTTTATCTTCTCTCCCTCCATCATAAGATTAGTTAGAACGCAAACCTTCATTACAAATTACAATTTCCAATGAAATCCGAGGCATAGATTCCCTGCAAAAATTTAAATATTTTCCTATTCCGCTTGGCTATAATATAACCGAAACAAATTGCCATCTCAATAATCCCCTATACCTACCTTCACCCCTCCTCACCACAACAACATCAAATTCGCCACCATCGAAGGAGGAACGTGCCAATTGGAAACGAATACATTACGACCAGGCCACAGGTGAGACCGACTACATTGGTGGTGCCTACAAAATGCCAATGATTAATGGACGTTCTTCTATTACGTTCTCCTCAACCATAGAGAGAGGTCTTCCTTGTTTTTCTTCGATTGCTGCGGTCCGTTTTGACCAAAACAATTCCAAAGTAGAGGGGGGTCGAACCGAACGACCGACATCGACTATCATGGTGAACGGGGGTGCGGGCGGGCAGTGGCGATGGTCGAACAAAACGTTCAATTTGTTACCACAAACTTTCCATTAATTTAGAATGATTGATTAGCCATTTTTTGCAGCTTGATATGCTCTGAATGAAGGGAACCAAACGACTTCGATGACGGGCTGCTGTTGCTGCTGATTGAGTTGTTAGGCGATTGATTGAAAAGGTTAAAAGGTATATCCGAGTATCTCGGTACATACATATATAGAGCTCAAAAAACAAGACCAAAACTATCTCGATTAAGGATCAGTATTCTCATAGAAACATCAATCAACGTGTAATAATTATAAGGTAGAGAGAGACCTCCCCGTAAAAAAAAAAAAGAATAATCCCCCAGGACGGAAGTAATAAGAATTGATTCAAGTCAAATTTCCATAAATTAAAGGATACTCCCGAGGAAGATGATTTTGAGTTATGTGTGTGTGGCAGCATATAGCAAAAGCCATCACGCACGCAACCTAAGCATAACTCGCAGTGTAGAGTGTAATTAAGCCCTGTAGTAATTTATGTAATCACTCGCCGAGTGACAAGATAATAATTATATATCCTTCATCTTTATTTATAGAAAAACAAGTTTCCCATATCTGTGAGATGATCTAATGGATTTCGTAATTCTACACCCTCAATGCCTCAATAATACGACGACGACGACGTCCTTTTTCTTCTTCTGTGCATAAAGAATATTCATCGGAACTTAATGACAAGTTTGACATTATCTCGATTTCAGCTTTCTTCTTCTCTCCCATTAGGGGGGAGACTACTGTTTTCAAAACAACACTAAATATGTAATGGGATTTTTGTCATGGCGAATTTAATATTGGTTGTTGAGTTTGAGGAGTGTTGAAAGGAAGACGTGGATATGAAGGGGCCAAAGGGTGATACTGTTTCATCTTTAGTTTTTGCTAAAACTTTGTAGTATAGTCAAAACACCAGTTATTTTTAAGGAACTTATCCCCAATTAAATTGTCGGATTTCATCAAATTATGACTACATGCGGGAAAGTAAGGAATGCGGAAAGTGGCTTTAAAGAGCGGAAGACGATATTTGAAAAATGTGGCTTACAAAGCCCCAAACGAGTTTGAAACAATTTCTAGAACACTGTTTTCAAACGGGGATTGGGGGTAGCTTTTGTGCTTTACCAAAAACTTTGTCATCGCCACTGCACCGTCAATACTTATAATAACGCAAAGAATGAGTCTCTAACCCCCAGTTTCACAGTCTCGTTTAATCCTTGAAATGAGTTCAATTGTTCTGCTGAAAGTTTAAGCCAAAACTGGAGTTTAAACTTCCACTGTGAAACTGGTGGTAAACGTTATAAAATTTTAAGGAAATGGGTAAATATTTTTTTTTTTAGATATTATAGCCCCAAGATTTGGACTTTGTTTTTTGGCATACAAAGGGTAAGAAGGTCATTTGTTCAAAGGGGGACTAGTACCAACAGTTTTTTCAGTTTTTTTTTTCTGAAAACATGCCCCTGTGTATTAGCTGTTATTCTCACCTCACCTCCACGCGAAGCACATTTTGTGTACCTAAAGTACCTCAACTGAAGATTTGGTTTTAATACCTTTGAAATGTTTTTGCAGTCAGAAAATGTCAGAGAGTGAAGGACAATTTCCACGAAAGCAATGTATCCAGGTGGCAGTAAAGAAATTCTCCAGAATTATAATCAACTGGAGCGTCCTTACACACATAATTCAAGTCAGGCTGGACACACCTTTAAGCCATAAATAGAACACCGCCCCGTGTAACTGGTACAGCCAAATATCTTGGTTTAGTTATCGATCGTAAACTTAATTGGAAAGAGAAAATCAAAGAAAGAGAAAAAAGCTCCAACAGCCTTCTACACATGCAGTACAATTTTTGCCAAGAGATGGGGACCCGGCCTCAAAACCATTCATTGGATGTACACAGCCATTGTAAGGCCTATCCTGACGTTCGCCTGTTTTGTTTGGTGGCCAGCCTTGGAAGGCAATCAATTTTTAGGCCATGACAAAAATTCAGAGACTATGTCGGGTAGAGGCGCAACTAATGCCACGAGAACCACGCCAACCGCAGCCCTAGAAACTTTCCTCTCACTTGTTCCACTCGATCTGTTCACGAAGGAGTTGGCGGCCAAAAGTGCTCGCTCTACGAATTAATAGTGTTAAAATTGAAAAAAAGGCCACTGTGGTCTTCTGTGACCACATAATGAGCTTCACTGACACATAGACATTCAAACGGACTATACTTCGCCGTACATAGATTTTAACCCAGTCGCACTAGCAGATATCCCGACAAGGGATTTATGGACGGAAAACCGGGTCCTAAACGCAAATCATGTATCGGTCTTTACTAACGGTTCCAAAACGGACACTGGGTTGGGGTCAGGCACCTTCCCATATAATCCACCCAAAAATGGGTCATTGAAGCACCCAAACCTCTGTAGCGTTTTCCAAGTGGAAATGATGCTTGCAGTTTGCGAGGCTGCAAAATACCTTCCAACATGTGAACTGGCGAAAAGGCGGCAATCAGAGCCATTTTATCAATTGTCACGAAGTCAAAACTGGTTGATCGCTGCCGTAGTGAATTGAAATTGCTTGGCGAAATGAATTCAGTTACCCTTCCATGGGTACCGGGTTACCGTGACATTTATGGTAATGAAATAGCTGATGAACTGGCCAAAGACGGTTCACTACTTCAACCGTGCCAAACTGTACCTTGGGTACTTATGGCACTGGAGCAGGAAAAGAGTATAATTCACCAAAGTTTCATCAAGGGCGCTAACTACACATGGCCAACAATTGACACCTGTCGGGTTTTAAGGAATCTTTCTCCAGATATTTCAAAGAACAAAATGGAGTATTTACTTAAGCAAAGCAGACCTCAATTGTCTCTCTGGGTTGGAATCCTTATGGGTCACAACTCAATGGGAACTCACATAAGCAGAATGGTCATCGGCACATCTGACTTATGCTGAGATTGGCTGGATGAAGAGGTGGAGGAAGGCTCATCTCACTTCCTCTGTGAATACCCCAACCTAGCCAGAACAAGAAAAGCAGCATTCGGGAAATATTTTTTCGACGAACTGGGCGACATCTCTCTTTCGCCACTTAGAATCATTCTGAAATTCACTCAAAGCACAGGATGGTTCAGGGAGGCATCCCGTTTCCCAAACCTCCACTAAATAACTCCTCTTTCCCTCCTATTCCTCTTCATTACTCACAATCTGGGGAGTACAATGGATTCATTGAGATCCGAGTAAGATGTTTCGCCTTGTTGTATCATCACCCGTTCTAACCTAAATTAACGCCTCTAAGGGGCTAATACGACATATTCGCTTCTCAGGTCAGGCCTATAGGTAGAGGTTTATTTAGCTCCATTTCTTCAAAGAAACACACATCAATGATCGTTTTACCAGCTTAGCGGTCATACTACTGCCAGCATGATTTCTCAGCCATTGTTAAGTTGCAGCCAACAAAATAAGGACAAAAAACTCCGGATCTGCGCATGCGCATGCAATTTTTTTGACAGACCAGTTGCAGTCTAGCATTCAAATGGAATCCCTAGACTTACTTTCTTACTTAAGGTGGCGCTGCAGTCCGGGTTGGACCAGGGCCTCAACCAACAAGCTTCTTCCAGGCGGCTTGGTTTCTTGCTAGCTGTCTCCAGTTTCGCACGCCAAGTTAAGTTGGATGAGGTCCTCTTCCTTCTCTTGTGTGCACCACCTTTTATGCTGTCCACCTCTACTGCGCTGTTCCACGGGGTTGTATTCAAAGACTTTCCGGGCCGGAGCTTTGGTGTCCATTTGCTCTAGGTGACCCAGCCATCTCAGTCGTTGGCTTTTCACTTTTGTGGCTAGGTCTACAGCCCATCCACTTCGTTGTTGTCTCTTCTTCTCCATTCCCCATGTATGCAGACGGGGCCAAACATCACCCGGAGAATTTTTCTCTCAAAACAGCCTAACGCGTTCTAATCCACCGTTAACAGTGTCCATGCCTCTGCACCATACATCAGGACCGGGATGGTAAGCGTCTTATACAGGGACTCAAGAGAGGGCTTTGCTTCTCAACTGCCTTCATAGCCCAAAAGAAACAGCGATTGGCAAGAGAAATCTTTCGTTTGATCTCAGCACTGGTATCGTTCGCTGAATTTATAGCGGATCCAAGGTAGACAAAGTCTCTGACCACCTCAAAATTATAGCTGTCTATAGTGACGTTCTGTCCAAGAGACGTCGGTGTTAGGTGTCCTTTCTTGTTGACTGCGTCTATTTCATTTTCCTTTCATTCACCGTTAAACCCATCTTCTTGGCTTCCTTCTCAATACTCACAAAAGCACCACTGACATCTCGTTTTGTTCGTCCGAGTACGCCAATATCGTCAGTGTAAGCGAGTAATGGACGGACTTTTGAAAGATTGTGCCTCTAGTGTTGACGTGAGAGTTTTGAACTATTCTTTCAAGAACGATGTTGAAGAAGTCGCATGACAGCACGTGTCGCCTTGCCTAAAACCTTTTTTTGGCATCAAAGGTGTCGGTGAGGTCTTTGCCGACCTTGATGGAGCAGCGTGCATTCTCCATCGTTATCCTGCACAAACGGACGAGTTTGGCAGGGAGGCCAAAGCTACATATTGCTCTTTATAGCTCGTCTCTGCAGACACTGTCATACGTGGCCTTAAAATCAATGAAAAGGTAGTGGGTATCGATTTGAAACTCCTGAGTTTTTTCCAAGATCTGCCGTAGTGCAAATATTCGGTCGATAGTGAACTTCCCTGGCCTAAAGCCACACTAATATGGACCTATCAGGTTGTTGACGAATGGCTTCAGACGTTCAAAAAGTACGGCAGAGAAAATCTTGTAGGCGATATTAAGAAGACTTATGCCTCTGTAGTTATTGCAGTCCAGAGGTACACCTTTCTTGAGGATCGGGCAAACAATGCTGAGGTTCCATTCATCGGGAGTGTTTTCCTCCGACCATATTTTGCAGATGAGCTGGTGCATACTTCTAACCAATTCATCGCCAGCCGCTTTGAATAGCTCAGCCGCAAGTCCATCAGATCCAGCAGCTTTATTGAACTTAAGTTTAGAAATAGCTATTTTCACTTCGTCGAGATCGGGTGGACGGAATTGTTGGCCTACGTCGTCCACGTTGAATGGTGCAATCTGCATGGTAGCGGAATTTGGTTTGTCATCGCCGTTATACACTTTGCAGAAATGATTTTTCCATATCCTCAGCACTGACTGCGATTCTACCACGATGTTCCCCTGATCGTCCTTGCAGGCTTCGGCTCGGGCCTTGTAAACCAGGGAGGCTCTATTACTTTTTGGTAAGACTTCTGAATCATTCCTGCAATGGCATCCCGCTAATTCCTCGATCGCGCGCTTCTCATGCTCTTTCTTTTTCCTTCTTAGAAGCTTGTGTTCCTCTCTCCTCGTTGAGCTGGTGAGCAGCTCTGATAAATAAATAAAAAAAAATATACTTCCCGGCATTTTTCCCCGAACCAGGGGTTTCACTGTGGTGGTCGTGCGAGGCCCAGCACGTCAGAGGCGGCATCTCTGATAGAGTTTTTCCACTGGTTCTCGATACTTGAAGTTGGTGGCATAGGACTATTTAAGAGGGACCGAGAGACTCGATCGGAAAAGGACATGGGGATTTTTTGCGACTGTAGCCGTCCGACGTCGAACTTCCTCACAGTATTTCCCTGTTTCGGCTTTGGTCTGGATATCCGTAGCATTACCTTGGCTACAACGAGGTAGTGGTCTGAGTCAACGTTGGCTTCTTGGAACGTTCGGACTGGAGGAGTACCTTGCGTCGATCGCAATGTGGTCAATCTGATTCGCGGTTGATTGACCAGGAACTCGCCATGTCCCCTTGTGTATGTCGAGATGCGGGAACTGCGAACTAGCTACCACAACGTTTCGCCCCGCAACAAAATCGATTAGCCTGAGTCCGTTATCGGAGGTGTTGTCGTGTACACTGTATCTTCCGATTGTGCCAACAAAGACGTCTGCTTTTCCTGGCTTGGCATTAATATCACATAAGACTATTTTAATATCATAGCTAGGGCATTGCTCATATGTCTTGTCCAGGAGCTCGTAATATAGAACTCATCCTTTGTCGTCATATGTCGTAGCAGCCCGTATAAAGTGTTCACTAAGTATAGTTCAGCCTAACTGAAACTGTAGTCGCCACCGTTGATTCCATCTTGATGAGAATTCTTCCGCTGCCACCTGGATAAAGGAGAAGTACCTTAGTGAGAACACTCCTCCCCCCTCTCTGCCGCCTAAAACCATCCACAGAGATTGGAACCCCATCTTCAGTTAAAGGTGAGGCACCCGATATTCACCACTTGGAGGACCGTTCGCTTTGAAAAAAAAAGCTTGTCGACGCTTGTGTCCTCTTGAATGCACCGTGTTGAACGTCATTACTATATTGAGTAAATGGCTTTGTTTGCAACGTGGCTGTCAATAAGGATGTCAATATTTCTATTGAATAGTATACACAAGTAGAAAAACTCTCTGTGCAGCCTCACACAAGCTGCAAGAACTTCCGCTTGAAAGGCACTGCAGAAATCTGGAAAATTTATTGATGTATAAAAAGGATGGGTTTTAGCTGAAAAGATTATGCCTGACCCTACCCCGATGTCTGTCTTGGAATTGGAACCATGCTTGAAGACCGATACATGATACATGAGAGCTTGGAGAGCTTGGAGAGCTTGCGCCAGAGGCAGGAGAGTAGTAAGGAACTCCAGATTCTGAGAAAGAAAGCAAAGAAAGAAGCTGCTGAAAAACTGTATAACGGCAAAGACAAATCGAGTTCCAACTACCTAAACTGGACGATTGAAGTGAGGAGAGCTATATCTAAATTGGCAGATGATGATTTGGTTAAAGGTGCTTACACCAGCTCATCTGCAAGAAATGGTCGGTGGAAAGAATTCCCAACAACTGTAACATCAGCTATGTTTGCCTGATCCTAGAACAAAGGGACTCTCTGGATTGCACCAACTTCAGAGGCATATCAGTCTCTTTGACATCACTTATAAGATCTCTTACGCCAAAATTCTGATAAGCTAATTCTGCGCAAAAAAGGAGTGGAGACTTCTCCAAATAATTTTCGACTGTTATCACTTTTGCTCATTTATTATATGATTTCGTTGCGTCATTTTGACACAGTAATTATTATTTTTCCGTTCTCATCACCAGCGTACGTATATAGCCTTAACAAAGAAACAGGTAACTTCTTGAAAAATTCCCCTCGGACAGAAAACCCAGATACGCACCTGATTAATTCTAAGACAATCTAATTAACATTTTACGTGCAATCTTCTATACCTCGACCACTTTTTTTCAGGAGCTTGTGCCATTTGATTGCTTCTCTGAACTCTGAGAAACTACATCAAAAGGATATGTGTCTTCCTAGGCACAAGGCACATCACTATTCTACACTTGTGAGTCTTATCTCTGGACCATTAGAAGTGTGGTAAACGTCTATCCAATTTTATGGCCATGCGATATGATATAATATACTGTCATAATATAAATTTTATCGCTACCTTCTTTGGAGAATGTCCTTTTGTTTAAGATTTTATCTAAACGTCTCCTTGTGGAGTCGTAAACTCAAAGAAATTCTGCAAAAGATGACACAAATGACAACATATTGCATTCATTGGATGGATGGCGAGGCGATGGCGTAATGAAAACAAAATATCCAGAAGACCATATCATTGCAACTTGGAAGATGACTTGGCTTTTATTAAAAATCCTTGACCATTAAACTCAGAGACACGACACACACAATCTACAGATAGTAAAAGAGGGTCAGCAAGCACAGAAGCAATTTTGTCGGGGAATATTGAAGGAATCCATTAAAGCCACTCGTCACCTCGGCGAATTAAATTAAGCTCATTTGGTAATTGTAACAAACTAATTTCTCCGTTACAGCCACAGACAAAAAGGAGGATGACCACGACCGAAAGGTTACAAACTATCCTGGGCGCTCTGGCTCCGGGTTCATTACTTCGTCCTTTTATATTTCTCTGATTTAATTTTTTTTTGTTTTTGTGATTGCATGACACAAGCAGTTTATTACAGGCAAGTCTCCATCCTCCAGCCATAGTCTCATCTCGTTTCGTTGTTCGTTCTATGAGCCGGGCTAATTGTTAAAGGAAGCAACCCGGAAATTTGTATTGTTTCAGACTTAAAAGTTGCAAAATTTATGGATGGACGGATGCAATAAGCTTTGCCATCTCTTCTCAGTATTGTCGTCGTTCAGGCAACTAGCGGACAGCAGCAGCAAAAAAAAAAAGCAGTGAGCGAATTTGCGAAAAATGGTTGTTAGAACTAAGCAGGACACTCAAGGACACAAGCTCCCATCCAACCAGCTGTTGGTCGATGTTCACAGCGAAGAACGAACGACCGACCAAAGTGGTTTTGGTCGGTGCGGTACTGCCAATGGAAAGCGATCTTATATAGCTTCAAAAAAGGGAAGAGAGGCGTGAATTTTCGATTGCTGAAATAGTTGAGGCAATTTTTTCCCTATATCGCAGCATCAGCACCCGTTGCCATCACATTGCCTTTATACCCATCACTACACCACACCGCTACCGCACCGAAAAAGGGAAAATGAAAAAGTTTTTCAATTAAGTTTGCAGTTCATTTTTCGAAGGACGAACTGTGTGGGTTGGTATAAGTTGGGAAACATACTCCTAAACCTACATAGCTGGTGCTATCTGGCCAACTATACAACAATGATGCTTTTTTCAAATTCCTAGTGTTGACAGGGTCTAGACTCAGCGAGATGAACTGCCTTCGTACTTTGTGTTTTTGGCGACCAAGATACATCTCTCTAAATAGGTGATCCTTCGTCCTTCATCATGGAAAGGACCAGTGTGTCGTCCTTTAAAAAAAAGGAGAAGAAAAAAAAAACACAAAATAGAGATACTTTATTGAAATTTCCATTATTTTGTAGGGAGTTTATTCTTTTTTTTTTTTTTTGTGGGTCGTGATGCGAATGAAGTCAGCTAAAATTATGCTGAAACTTTTCTCACCCAGTCATTTGTCTCTTGTTTCTCAGTTTCTCACCAACACCGCATCCATCGCATATAGTCATAGTCATTGACCGAAGACCAACGACGACGATGAAGCCCAAGCCAGGAATTGAGTGTTTTGCTGCAGAATAGGAAACGGGTGTTTTGGAAATATGTGTAATTTATTCCTGTGTGTCCCTAATGGCAGATGTTTGTTTTGTAGTCCTTTTGGATGTATTTTTTTTTTTTAAGGTTCTTGTGTTTGAAAAACAAACAAAGTTTTGTTTTAGTGCTGCGCCTTATGACACCACCTCTCCATTTTAAGTCAACAGCTTTATATGCTCTACCTATACCGAAGTTGTAAATTTTAAGTGAAATTTGGTATTCAAGAGCATAGTAGTTGTCATTGTTACAAGAAATATATCCCTCTAAAATAATTCACAAAAAATTCCAGCTCGAGGAAAAATCTACCATAGTTGAATTAATAATTAATTTTGTTTCAATATTTTGAGTATAGTAATCGGGCTGTTGGTGAGAGCCGCGTAAAATTAGCATGACAACTTTCGAAAAGAACAATTTTTGAGTATGCCATAATTGCCGATTAATTGCCGTAAATATGCCGTGAAACTAAAAAAATTGCCGCTCGTACGGTTTGCCCACAAAGTGTAATACTGCAAACTTTATATAAAGTTAGCATGACACTTTTTTGTTTTTGGTAAAAAATTATTTTTGAGAACGCCATTAATTGCCGATTAACTGCCGTAAATATGCCGTGGAAACAAAAAAACTGCCACTCTTACGGTTTGCCCACAAATTGCAATCACGTAAATTTTGGGTGTAAAGTTAGCATGACAACTTTTGAAAAAAATTATTTTTGAAAACGCCATTAATTGCCGATTAACTGCCGTAAATTTGCCGTGAAACCAAAAAATTGCCGCTCTTATGGTTTGCCCAGAAAGGGCAATCACGAAAGTTTTATGTAAAAGGCATTAACTTTTCAATTTTTGGACAAAAATTGTTTTTGAAAATGCCATTAATTGCCGATTATTTTCCGTAAAAATACCGTTAAACCAAAAAAATTTCCTCTAATATGGTTTGCCCACAAATGGCAAAAACGTAAAATTTAGGTGTAAAGTTAGCATGACAACTTTCGATAATAACATTTTTGAGAACGCCATTAATTGCCGATTAATTACCGTAAATTTGCCGTGAAAACAAAAAAATTGCCGCTCTTATGGCTTGCCCACAAAGGGCAATCACGTAAATTTTATGTAAAAGGCATAAACTTTTCTTATGTTTTGACGGGTAATTTTCGGCACTAAATTGGTAATTAATGGTATTCTCAAAAATATTACATTCGAAAGTTGTCATGCTAACTTTACACCTAAAATTAACGGTTTTGCCCTTTGTGGGCAAACCGTAAGAGAGGATACTTTTTTGTTTTAACGGTATTTTTACGGCAATTAATCGGCAATTAATGGCGTTTTCAAAAACAATTTTTGCCCAAAAATTGAAAAGTTGTACATAAAATTTACGTGATTGCCCTTTGTGGGCAAACCGTAATAGTCCAGTCATCACGTCGTGAAAAAGGGCCTGACCTTGCGCGCAGAGGCACTGTCTGATTTTTTTTCATGGATCGATAGAAGCTCATTTAAAAAGCTTAAATCCAAATTTGCACCACCTGACAACTTTTTTTACCAAAGTTATTGGTAAAAATGTGTTTTTTGCCATTTTTGCGTCTTTTGTGAATATCTCGGCTGAAGTATGTCGCACAGAAAAAAATAAAACATGGATTTATTTATAATAAGATTAGCTATTATATTGTAAAAAAATTTATTTGTTTAAGCAAATACAAAAAAAGTTATAGTTAGTTAAAGTAAGTTTTTATTGTTTGAAAATCACTCTTTCGTGATTATTAAGAAAAAAGCTCATCTAACGATGAAGTTTTTATTTTTTACTTTTAAAGTCTTTATAATTACCTACAATTTAAAAAAAAAATCAGCCCTTAACTACGAACACAAGCCGAGAAATAAATTTATGAACATATGTAAGTCAGCGCACCCACGCAATTTTATGTTTTTAGGTTTTATTTTATATCTCAGCCCCAGTATGTCGCAAAGTTAAAATTAGAAAGTTTTATTGTTTATAATAATTCTTTCTATTAACTT
This sequence comes from Dasysyrphus tricinctus, assembly GCA_963921185.1. Lineage (NCBI taxonomy): Eukaryota > Metazoa > Arthropoda > Insecta > Diptera > Syrphidae > Dasysyrphus > Dasysyrphus tricinctus. The sequence continues at coordinate 61,291,223 of OY992533.1, forward strand.
GCGTTAAATTCAATTTGTTTAAACAAATAGAAAAAAAGTAACAGTTCATTAAAAGGTTTTTTTTGTCTTGATTTTATACCTTTTTTCATAACTATTGAGAAAAAAACTGTATTTAACGGTACTTTTTTTCAGGTTTACTTTTTTTTTGTTGTAGTCCTATAAATTTTCTATAATTTAAAAAAAAAATTTGTCCATTACGACAAACAGGAGCCAAGTTATTCATGAATTAAAAATGACACGTCAGTTTACCAACGCATAACAATATTCTTTCCTTTTTTTGTGAATAGGCTATTGATTATGTCCTAAAAAACAGGTCAATAAGGAAGTAAGACGTTCATGGAATTTTATTGTAACAATCTTCAAAGGGTTCTTTGAAGATGAGAAAACCGCGGAGTGCTATTAAATTAGAGGGTGCATTTTGGAGAAAGGAATACAAAAGCACCCTTTTTGGTTTTTTGCATATAACTCGAAAACGAAGCAAAATTTCGAGATAATTCCTGAAACTTTTTTGTAGAGAATACAATTTACTATCAAAATGGATTTTAAAAAAAAAATTAATTTTTAGTTGGCAAAATTTTTAAAAATTCTTTGCCAAAAAATGTGAAAATCGCATTTTTTGTTTTATTTTTACGTATTTGCTTATAATTTTCTTACCAGCGGAGATAGGTATAGGTATTCCTTCATATAAAACAAAGATAATAAAATTTCCTTTAAAATAAATTAAAAAAAGGAACGGTTTGGATAAAAATCGACCGAGAAACAGTCGTTCAAATTAGGCTGATTTTAAGTTTTAAAGCTTTATGAATGACATTTTTGGCTATTTTGATGGACTTGTTAGATTATACACAAACTGAGTGTAGTAGGGAGTCATGGCCAGTTAAGTCAAAAATAAGAGTTAGTTTTCAAATTTTTCGCAGTTTTAGGATTGCCATCTAATTTTTTCAAAATTTAAAATAATTGTCAAAATCAACACACTTGCTTTTACAAAGCCGGGCTTTGAGCACATGTTAGCAGTTAGTATACCTTCTCAAACGTGAAAAAAATAGTGCTGGACCAGTTTTTCGGTTGAAGGTCCTTGCCAGAGCAGCTCAACATTTTCTAAATATGTAGGTATTAAAGAAATAACTTTTTTTATTTTGGAAAACCTTACTCGTCTGGCACTATTTTGTCCATATAACGAAAGGCATAAACTACTTAATACCCCAGTTTGTGAATGTAGATTTGTTAGTTTTGATAATTATTTAAAAAATTAGAGAACAAAAGAAAAAAATCACCAACTTTATACCGCCGCCTGGCATGCATTTTCGACAGCCAAACTCGTCTGGCACAATTTTGTCTCTATATAAGGAGACATTAGTTAACATATATTGAAAATCCGGCTTTGTTAAACAAGATTTGATAGTTATTTAAAATTAAAAAAAAGTAAATTCTTATAATATCTACTATAAAAATGTTGAGCTTGTCTGGCAAGGACTTTCAACCGTAAAACTTGTCTGGAACTATTTTTTTTTATATTCGAGAAGGTATAAGCAAACATGTATTCAAAACCCAACTTTATAAGAGCAAGTGTGTTGATTTTGACAATTATTTTAAATTTTTAAAAAATTAGATGGCAATCCTAAAACTGCGAAAAATTTGAAACTTAACTCTTATTTTTGACTTAACTGGCCATGATCAAAATAGCCAAAAATGTCATTCATAAAGCTTTAAAACTTAAAATCAGCCTAATTTGAACGACTGTTTCTCGGTCGATTTTTATTAAAAACCGTTCCTTTTTTTAATTTATTTTAAAGGAAATTTAATTATCTTTGTTTTATATGAAGGAATACCTATACCTTTCTCCGCTGCACAGTGGTTTCGGTTGTATGGAGAAGGCGTCAAAATTCAATAAAATCTGAACCACTCAACCGATTTTGGTGAAATTTTTAGCTAAGACAGAAAATTACTAAAGAAATCATCACAATAAATTTCCACCTCCTACCACGCCTACTTTTTGAATAAGGTGATATAGTCACCCAAACTGGCTAAAGCTTATATTAAGTTTTAAGATATTTTTTTAGAAAATGCTCTTTTAAAAATTCGTCTACACAAACATGTTTGCCCCGTTCACCTTTTGGGTGTTTTTAAACATCTTTTTCATATGATGGAACAGTCTCAAGCAATAAAATCCAAACAACTCAACCGATTTCATGCAATTTTGAGGCATGATAAATGACAGCATGAGAAATGATTACAAAGAATATTCACCACTGACACGCTCATATCTTCTTTTTAGTTCATTTGGGTGCCAATGCATTGTTGTTTTTGTTTCAAGGACGAAGCGTCAAATCTCTTTAACGTTTGAAATAAAATGTTGAAAATTTCGACTGTTTCGTTAATTAGATAATTATATTTTGCAACAAAAATAAAAAAATACATAGTATAAATTACTATGCACTAGCTGGCCCGCCCCGGCTTTGCTCGGTTAGGCAAAATTTTCGAATGACATCCTCTACATGAGGCCGTGAGTGCAAAAGTGGTGTAACCCATTTTTTGGCATTTTTGATATTTTTGTCTCGTATTTTTACATTTATGCATCAAAAGCCATCAAAGCTAAAATTTTAATTTCTAAAATATCTAAGCTTTCCAAAAATGTGACGTATACTTTTAGAATTTCAGTTCAAATAGTGTAAAAAATCGATTAAAATCGAAAAATATGATAAAAAAGTGTGTTACACCACTTTTGCACTCACAGCCTCATATAACCTTTCAAATACAAAAAGGACGTTTAAAATCAGATTCCATATTTTACAAACCCCATTTCACACCAAAGGTATTTAAATTTTGAAATGTTGTCAGTCCTAAAGCCTTGAAGAATAACCTTCCCAACTCAAAAATTATTTTTAATTGCTACCCCATTTCACCCTATGTATGAAGACAACATCCTCTTAGTAAACTCTATCATTTTTGATTTAACGCCATTTATCCCTATAAATTTAATTTTGTAACCGTAAGGCCTTCCCCTTGGAATAGCCTTTCAAACTCAAAAAGAAATTTTGAAATTTCGAAGCATAAAAATCAAAAACTCACAAATACCGCAAAGATTACCCCCTACATACACAGGTACAAACAAACAAATAAATGTTTCGTCTTTATAATATAGTATAGAATAGATATAGATAAATATAGCATTTATGTAGGTGTAAAATCAAAAATTTTGTTTGTGGTCACAAATATAGTATATGCGCGATTTCAAGTGGTTAAAGTTAAAATTTTCTATCATGGCACTTTTTTCAAATGAATTGCCAAAATATCGTAAACATTCTTCTAAGACAATAAACAAACGTACATTGAACCTAAGGAACATTTAAAATGGGAAGATTAAAAAAAATCAGAAACGGTAAAGAGCAGTAGTAAAACCTGATTAAATCTGTTAGTGGGTGATTGTGGGTGCTAAGGTAATGTTTTTCAAAAAGCTGGGAATTTTCTCGATACTTCAGACAAAATTTTAAATTTAGGTTACATTGCGAACTATGTTAAAACCTTACTTTTACTTCAAAGAAAAATTAAAAAAATCAACTTTAATGTCTACTGGGTTTTACCAATACAACTTTTTAAATAAAAATCAAAATATCACTAAATAAAAAATAAAATACTTTAAACACCTTGCTTCTTTAATCCCATTAAACAAAAATTTCGAAAATCTTACTTTTATCTAGAAAAAAAGCACTTTTAAATAAGTCAATTTTACGCACAAATTTGATTGTATGTTTAGACCAAACAATTAGCTCTTTTTGAATGCGAAAACGAAACTGATAACACGTGACATTTGAGTCGTAATGTTTGCAACGGTAAATATTAAACCATAATCTACTGTAAAAAGACAAGAAACAAACCAAATAAGCACTGTTATTTTTTCATTTTTGTCGTATGGGCGAAACCACTGTGCGCTGGTAAGAAAATTATAAGAAAATACGTAAGAAAAAAACAAAAAATGCGATTTTCACATTTTTTGGCAAAGAATTTTTAAAAATTTTGCCAACTAAAAATTAAAATTTTTTTTTTTAATCCATTTTGATAGTAAACTGTATTCTCTACAAAAAAGTTTCAGGAATTATCTCGAAATTTTGCTTCGTTTTCGAGTTATATGCAAAAAACCAAAAAGGGTGCTTTTGTATTCCTTTCTCCAAAATGCACCCTCTAATTTAATAGCACTCCGCGGTTTTCTCATCTTCAAAGAACCCTTTGAAGATTGTTACAATAAAATTCCATGAACGTCTTACTTCCTTATTGACCTGTTTTTTAGGACATAATCAATAGCCTATTCACAAAAAAAGGAAAGAATATTGTTATGCGTTGGTAAACTGACGTGTCATTTTTAATTCATGAATAACTTGGCTCCTGTTTGTCGTAATGGACAAATTTTTTTTTTAAATTATAGAAAATTTATAGGACTACAACAAAAAAAAAGTAAACCTGAAAAAAAGTACCGTTAAATACAGTTTTTTTCTCAATAGTTATGAAAAAAGGTATAAAATCAAGACAAAAAAAAACTTTTAATGAACTGTAACTATTTTTCTATTTGTTTAAACAAATTGAATTTAACGCAAGTTAATAGAAAGAATTATTATAAACAATAAAACTTTCTAATTTTAACTTTGCGACATACTGGGGCTGAGATATAAAATAAAACCTAAGAACATAAAATTGCGTGGGTGCACTGACTTACCTATGTTCATACATTTATTTCTCGGCTTGTGTTAGTAGTTAAGGGCTGATTTTTTTTTTTAATTGTAGGTAATTATAAAGACTTTAAAAGTAAAAAATAAAAACTTCATCGTTAGATGAGCTTCTTTCTTAATAATCACGAAAGAGTGATTTTCAAACAATAAAAACTTACTTTAACTAACTATAACTTTTTTTGTATTTGTTTAAACAAATTAATTTTTTTATAATATAATAGCTTATCTTATTATAAATAAATCCATGTTTTATGTTTTTCTGTGCGACATACTGCAGCCGAGATATTCACAAAAGACGCAAAAATGGCAAAAAACACATTTTTACCAATAACTTTGGTAAAAAAAGTTGTCAGGTGGTGCAAATTTGGATTTAAGCTTTTTAAATGAGCTTCTATCGATCCATGAAAAAAAAATCAGACAGTGCCTCTGCGCGCAAGGTCAAATGACCTAATGACTGAACTATAAGAGCGGCAATTTTTTTGTATCCACTGCATATTTACGGCAATTAATCGGCAATTAATGGCGTTCTCAAAAATAATTTTTTACCAAAAACAAAAAAGTGTCATGCTAACTTTATATAAAGTTTGCAGTATTACACTTTGTGGGCAAACCGTACGAGCGGCAATTTTTTTAGTTTCAAGGCATATTTACGGCAATTAATCGGCATTACTGGCATACTCAAAAATTGTTTTTTCGAAAGTTGTCATGCTAACTTTACGCAGCTGTTAGTGAGATCAACCTTTAATTTTGACCTAACGGGTTGAGCTTAAGTACACAAATAGTTCAGTGGCAACACTGTCAGAAGGACAAGAAAAGGGTTGCCACTTACCAGTTTAAATCCCGAAATGTTGCTGATAAATCGAAGACCAAGGGTTGGACGATGACCCGAGAACTCCCGACGATGACCCGAGAACTCCCGTTGGTGTCAGCAACCGTGAAACCATAGGACTACGTTATTGATTTTCTCCCACCCCTCCCCTTGCACGAAGGGGGTGGAAAAAAGTCGTTTTGGAAAGAAAATTTGAAAAAACCAAGAAAAATTTAGAAAAATATTTGTATTAATAAGATTAAAAAATGTTGTCGACGCAGAATTTCACAATCTACTTCACAACACTCAAAGTTGATTGAAAATCTAATTGGTTTTCTTAAAAAGCCACTTTCAAAGTGCTGGGGAGGGGGGATATGAAAGATTATAGATAATATTAGCATATGACACATGTTGGGTATTTTTTAATGACAATCTAAATAAATCAAAATGAACTCGAAGGTGGTTGTAACCTTCAAAAAAGTTATAGCCTTTTTCATAAATGATGACTGAATTTTTAGTGAAACAAGTAAAATATTACCAAATTCCAACGGCATTGACCCGAAACTTGGTCCACATATTTCATTTGTCATAAGCAACAAGTAACAAAAGAGTCAACAAAAATATTTATAGTTAAAGGGTGTTTTTTTCAGTGAAAAGGGAAATTTTTGAACTTCTACCATGAGTCCCTTTCTAAAACTGGAACGTTGATGAAAATACTTGCGGTTGAGCTATTCAAAGCGACTGGCAATAAATTGGTTTGGAGTATGCACCAGCTCATCTGCAAAATATGGTTGGAAAAAAGCATGCCCAATGAATGGAATCCATCATTGTTTGCCCGTTCCTAAAGAAAGGTGATCCTCTGGACTGCACCAACTACATCAGAGGTATCAGTCTCCTTAACAACGCATTTACAAAGCCTTTTCTGCTGTACTTTGTAAACATTCGTCAACAACTTGATAGGCCCATAACAGTGGGGCTTGAGGCCAGGAAAGTCCACCACCGACCAAATATTTACACTACAGTAGATCTTGGAAAAAACCCAGGGGTTTCAAATCGATACCCACCACCTTTTCATCGATTTTATGGCCGCGTATGACAGCATATATAGAGACGAGCTATATAGAGTAATGTCTAGTTTTGGTATCCCTCCCAAACTCATCAGTTTGTGCAGGATGACGATGGAGAATGCACGCTGCTCCATCAAGGAGGTCAAAACAGGTTTTAATAAGGCGACGCGCTGTCATGCGACTTCAAAACTCAAACCTCACAAAATCTTTCAAAAATCCGTCCAGTTGCGTAACTATGGGGCGGGGCAAAGGCCCAATTATGTTTTCGAATCTCAAGTTTCCGACTAAAATTTCGTGATGCAACATAGAAAAAAAATTATTCGAAAACGCCCATTGAGGCTCAAGCGTTAGTTGAATATTGGCGTATTTCTGCTGTTCCCGAAAAACCCCATTAGATTATTAGATATAGTTTAAGACGAATGATTTACCAAAGATAAATGAAGGATTTGAAAGAATGAAAAAAAAAAATTTTGAAGGGAAATTTTCATACTTCAGAATGACAATAGAAATTTATTCGAAAAACGTACCTCGAGAAATAATATAACCCAAAATGTTCTTTAAAAATGCATTTTTTTTTTTAAATTTTAGATTCTTTTATTTCAAAAACGTGAAGTGCTATGGCATTTCTGGGGCCAGATTCAAATTCAGAGCATCAAATAACATCAGAATATTTTGGTTCATTTGCAATAAATAAAAGATATTATTTTGAATAACTTAAAAACACTTATTTTATTTATTTGTTTACTTAAATGCAAGTTATCACGGTCAGGCATTGACCCAACCATAAAAAAAGTGTCGACGATGCACACGGGCATCCGCTTCGCACTTTGGATTGTTTCCCACCGGGAAACTCGAGCCGAGCAAACACCTTTGCACTCGGTCTGTATGGGAACTGCTGGTCAGCATAATTAGACTAAGAAACAAAATGTATTTACTATTGAGATATGATTATTCTTATTGTTAACTTTGTAGAGTGCGGTCGCACCAAATATATTATACTATTATACAAAACTGAATTCGTGTGTTTAATTGGGACAGTGCCGAGTCCCAGAAAATTATATTTTTTGAACTTCAAGGATCAGAGATCCGTTACTGGCGCCCGAGCAGGGACCCGACCGTCCTGTAAAATATTATTATATACTAAAATTATCCTGGAAAAAGTGAATCTTTTCTTAAGTAAAATAGGAAAAAAAATATATATAAATTGAAGTGAATGTGATCAGAACAAATAATAATCTAGAAAAAGTGAATATTTTCTAACAAAGTTACAAAGAAGCAAAAGTGACCAGAACAAATAAAATCACGAATAATTAATTAAACAAAAAGTACACAAAGAAAAGAAAAAAGAAAAAGATTATAGTCGTGGTATTAAGATAAATTGAACTAAAGTGAATGTGATTCGGCCTAATTTAAAATTTCAAAAATTAATTCAGGAATAACATTTATGAAACTATTACTCTGTGCTGAAATATCCGAGAGGCAAATACCTAAATATAGAAAGGTGAAGGCTAAAATCAACTGTAAAGATCAACTTTAAAAACCAACTCTAAAAATCAACTTTAAGAATCAACTTTGAAACACAACTTTAAGGAAAAGATGCTGTCATTTGTTATGTAAGAATAAGTAGTAAAAATTATAACATTTTGTGTCATTTACACCTATATTTATTTAACTAAATTTATTAAAATTTTCCTCAAAATTAAATCGAATTGAATATAAAAGTACATATACTTACTCGTTACATACATATGTATATACAAAATACATATATTAAATTAAAATAAAAAAAAAAAAATATAAAAATTTTCTGAAATTCAAATTGAATCGAACAAAAAGTACATACACATATTATAACAATTAATAAAGGCAGTTTCCTATAAAGGGAAAGAAAAGAGCAAGCTAATTTAACATAAAATTAATTAAATTTATTTCTGGTACCACTCAAAATGGAAGAAATTCAGGTTTCAGTTACACAACTGACAGGAGCAGTTAACTCTGTCCTTGACCAGTTGCGAGGGTTTGAAACGCGTATTGTTCAGATTGAACAATACGGGGGTAGGAACGCCATAGAATCAATGGTAAAACAGTTGGATTCCATTGGGAACAAAATTAAGCAAATGGAAGATAGGAATTCGATTGGGATATCAACTCAATCTCCTGTACATAAAGAGCCTCTTCGTGGCCCAAATACTGAATCAGAACTTAGGGAGATTGCGAAATTACCCGATCCTGTAAAGGAAATACAGGTATTTGAGGGAAACCCAGTGCAATATGTGTCTTGGGTACATAGCATAGAAACAGTTCTAAAAGATTACGAAATTGTTCGGGGTAAGCCTCTATATAGAGCAATACTCCAACACATTAGGCAGAAGATAAGGGGCAAGGCTGATGCCGCCCTAGTTTCATATAATATCTTTGACGGGGAGTGGGACGAAATCAAAAGGGTGCTGTCCCTCCATTATGCGGATAAGAGGGACATAAGAACCCTTGAACACCAACTAAATTCACTAAAACAAGGTAGCTCAAGGGTGGACGATTTTTATGCGACGGTAAACCACCAATTCTCACTAATTATTAATAAAATAAGATGTGAGGCATATTCGTGCGAAACCGCTGATGCTCTCGTGGGAACTTACCGCGATAGGGCATTAGATGTTTTCATAAGAGGATTGAGTGGAGATCTTTCACGGCTTCTAATAATTCAGAAGCCTAAAACTCTTCCTGAGGCATACTCAGCATGCCTCGAAATGCAAAATTTAAATTTTAGAAATAGTTCGGTGCATATACAGGCATCAAACATGATTTCCGCCCCTGTACATTATAATTTTAACTCTGATAAGGTACCCTCTCCCTCAGGAAATAACTTTGACAAATACCCTAACACCATGAGCAGATATGGTCAACAGCAATTAACTAGGTTTCCCAACAACAGAAGTTCGCATGGTCAACAGCGAAACTCGTTGTGGATACCAAGCTTTAGGAGCAGACAGTCTCAACCACCACCGAGGCAGGCGCGGATACAGGGGGAGGGCAATGGGTGCAATTGCCCCCCCCCCCTGGGCAAGAACGAACGAAGCATAATATATGAATTTAATAAAATGTGATCAAAAACAGGTTATTTCGTTTAAAGTTTGTAAATTTTTTTCTTGGCAGCGCAGCGTTGCAGCAATGAGTGGTTGTGCGTTGGCCGCTGGCTGACTAGGTTCAGTAAAGAAAAGTTCCACTTTGCGCAAATAGCCTTCAGATCGACTGAGTGGAAAGCTTAAAGTGCCTCTACACTATCCCACAAAGTATTAACACATGTCAGAATAAAGTGGGAAGAAATTTCATACGACTGCCAAATTTGTGTGATGTAACTGACTTTCATATTTTCCTTCCACACTTGCATCAAAAATCAGTTTCACCATAACCTCAAACGCCCAAGTGGGATAGAAAGTGTGATGGTTTTAGAACCGATCCTAAATATTTGCATGTATTAACACATGTCAAATCGTGTCAGATGCGCTGTCAAGTTGTGTGTGATGAAATTTCATATTTTGTTCCCACACTTTTATACATGATTTCTTCATACTTTTTTGACATGTGTTAATACTCAGTGGGATAGTGTGGAATGGCTATTATAACTTCGGTTTCGAATTAAGATCTTTAAAGTTTAGGCCTTAAAATAATAGATAAATGTCAGGCTACATTACTGTATAACATTTTATGAGAAAAGTCAATTTATTTCATACTAGGGAGTAGATTGAATCCCAAATCGATTTAATTTTTACTTTTCAAGATGCTATGAATGAAAAATTTCACAATTTGAAAAATTATGTTTTCAAAAATTATTTCTCACCACCAACCCTACTCTACAAATTTGTAAGTGGTTTCTTATAGTTGAATGTATCGCGGGAAGCGGCAGGGGCACTTATCTAAATTTTCAACCTTATAGTCGATTTTAATTTAAAAAAAATTAAATCTTTACAATACGTCGATTTAATTTAGCTTCAAAATTTTTTAAACTATGCTTCAAATACTCGAATCTACAGGATAAAGATATCTTTATCAAAGTTAAAATAATATACTACATTTGTGTATATAAAAGTTATTGAGAAATACCAAAAAAAGTGAGTTCTTTTGTGATAAACATTTAAATGTGCGTTTCCATTGAGGAAGGACTTTCACTAGAAAACTCTGGAGAGCGGCTCGAGGCGACTCTTTTCCCCTCTGGTGCGCTTATTTCATGACTGTGTCTGTGTCCACTTTCGAGTTTTACTCCCGAGAACTTGTTCAGAGCCACTCGCCGCCTATTTACTCTGAAATGGATACGAACCTTAAGAGTATGCACATGTGCTTTGAGCTTGGCGCTGTACGCAGCGATGCGTGCAGACGTGCTGTACATCTGTTTTAGCCATAACATACGTTTTTGATGTATGTATGTAAGTATTCGTGAGGATTTTGTCACTTTCGTGGATGCGATATAGGAACTTTCGTGTTCCATATCATTAAACTGGCCTAGAGTACGAATCCAACGAAGAAGATTGGAGAGAAACCAGGAAATGACTACAGCAGTCACTGCCGAAGAGAAAATGGATGGAACTTTTACACCTCCTTCAATTTTCTTGCAAACGTATTTAACGTTTATGAACACGTTCTCCGGCTTCTAAATATTTTTGTTGCCAAATCGATTTTTTTACTGCAGAATTGCACCACACATGATGTTTTTGAACATCGAACCCAATGCTTATGCAGTAAAACTTGTATTTGCCTTTTTGAACAGAAGACTTTTGCATGTTTGAGAACATTCTGCAAAATGCATTTTTGACGCTGATGACGCTCCTGAAAACGAACTTTTACTGGTAAGGTTAGGTTAGGTTATCCCAGCTTAAGTATAGGCTGGAAGTTTCACTCGAACTCGAACGTCATATGTCTGAATAGGAAAGGAACATACCACTGTATGCCATTATGTTTTCCGCGCATAATTGTGGAGTTACGCCGATCCAGAGGGAACTCAAAAACTCTGTAAGGACACCATGCTATAGCTATATACTGCAAAACTTCATTTCACCAAGTTCAAAGTACCCGCTGTTCGAGACACTGTGGCAGTTATAAAAGAGTTAATTGTGTTCTTCATATTTCAAACTAATCAATTCACATTGCTTTCTTTGACCGAGCGTGTAGTGTAAAGCGGTATGAAGTGTACTCAAATTTTCTGTTGACCTCATCAAGATTTTGGAAACTCACGAAAATTGCCCCCCCCTGAACGAAATCCTGGATCCGCGCCTGCACCGAGGCCAACTGGACCGAAACCTCCAGTTAAAATGGAGCTGGGTTCCGTGCAAACAGGAAACGTGAACTACATGAACAGGCCAAATAACCCGTTCAAGCGCGAGGCTTCGGATTCACACAACTATCCTTGGAAGCAACAAAGACTGCACCATGCAATTGCAGATGCACCAGTTAATGTTGATGAACCAAGCACATCCGGCTCGATTGGGGCTGAGCAAGAGGGAAATTTTATGCTAGGAGCCTCATTTCCAGCGTACCATACATAGAGTATGGTACAAGGGATGGGAAAATCTTACATTTTCTTGTTGACACGGGTGCAAACAAGAATTTTATCAGATCCGACCTAGCACCCGTATCTCAATCTGTAGATAAAACTTTCCACGTAACTAGCCCCGCTGGAAAGATACTGGTTAACAACAAAATCAGTGGAAAATTCTTTTCTTTCCTTGGGTGCAATTTAGACGTAACTTTCTTTGTGTTACCAAACTTAGATTCGTTCGATGGTATAATCGGCGATGACACCCTTAAAGAGCTCAGGGCTATAATTGACAGAGAAAAAAAATGAATTAATCATACACCCAGGTATAAAGATTCCTTTGCTGAACAAACACTCTAGTTTTATAAGTTCTTTATAGCTATCCTTAACGAAAATATAAGCGAACCCTCCAAAATTAAACTTAAATCTATTATTAATAAATTCAGTCACTTATTTGGCCCAGTTACCAACGAAGAGGTAAAGACCAATATAAGGGCCGAAATACGGACCACAACGGATGAGCCGATATACACCAAGAGCTATGCTTACCCCGCTTGCATGCGAGAAGAGGTCGAAAGGCAGGTCAACGAGCTTCTGGCCGAAAACATCATTCGCCCGTCAAAAAGCCCATATAACTCACCTTTATGGGTTGTTCCAAAAAAGCCTAAGCCGGACGGGGAAAAACAGTATAGGATGGTTATAGATTTCAAGCGTCTGAACGCCGTAACCATTTCCGATACATACCCCATCCCAGACATAAATAGTACTCTTGCAAGTCTTGGCGATGCCAGATTTTTCACCACAATAGACCTTACTTCAGGCTTTCATCAGATAGCCATGAAGGAAAAAGATATCCCCAAAACAGCATTTTCCACGATGAACGGAAAATTTGAATATCTAAGGTTACCTTTCGGGCTGAAAAACGCTCCGGCCATATTCCAAAGGATGATAGACGATGTCCTCAAGGAATTAATCGGAAGAATTTGCTACGTCTACATTGACGATATCATTATTTTTAGCAAATCCGAAAGCGATCATCTGAGGGACATCGAGACAGTGTTCTCCAAAATTCATGAAGCTGGCCTTAAAATTAATCTAGAAAAAACAAATTTCCTAGCCACCAGTGTTGAATTCTTGGGATATCTTGTCACTTCTGACGGCATTCTTCCTGATCCCAAGAAGGTTAAGGCTATCGAGGCAATTTTACCTCCTAATACTCTTAAGGAGTTAAAAAGTTTCCTTGGATTAACATCATATTATAGAAGATTTATCAAGGATTACGCCAAGATAGCTAAGCCATTAACCAATATGACTCGTGGGGACTTGGCACAAGTACGTGCCAACCAATCTAAGAAAGTTCCTGTTACTCTGGATGAGACAGCACTAAAAGCGTTTGAAAATCTTAAGGAATTGCTTACTTCAGCTGAGGTACTTGCTTTTCCAGACTTCGACAAACCCTTCAATCTGACTACAGACGCCTCCGACTATGCCATAGGTGCCGTGTTGTCACAGGGAGAACCTGGGAAAGACAAGCCAATCGCATACATCTCCCGTTCCTTAAATCGAACGGAAGAAGGCTATGCGACAAATGAAAAAGAGCTACGTGCTATCGTTTGGGCACTTGATAACTTGAGAAATTACCTCTATGGAGCGAAAAAAATAAGAATATACACCGACCACCAGCCTTTGACATACACGCTAAGTAATAGAAATTACAACGCTAAACTCAAACGCTGGAAGGCAAGAATTGAAGAGTACAATTACGAGTTGATTTATACTCCAGGTAAATCAAACTTCGTGGCAGATGCTCTATCAAGGCTCCGAACAGAGGTCAACCACTTGTCAGATTCCCCAGATTCTCGAACGGAAACAGCAAGTTCATTCCCTGACACAACAGATACGGAAACGGCAAACGAAGCACGAACTGAAACAGGACTTACACAAACAGCATCTGCTGACGAAAACTACACAGACAACATACAAACAGCTACTGCTGATGAAGGACTTTGTGAACAATCCCCAGATGATAGTGAGTCTGGAACTATGCACAGTGCTGATCAAGATAACAGCGACCTAATACCACACGTGGAAGCTCCTCTTAATGTCTTCAGGAACCAATTGGTTTTTAGAGTTAATAAGGACATGTGTGATGCTAAAAGTGTTTGTGATGCCAACTACGAACCTCATCCTGGCTTCCTTCGACACGTCATCTCCGCGAGGAGCTTGGACCAGGCCAAACTCAAAGAGGTTCTCCGTCAAAAATTAAACCCTAATGTAATCAATGGAATTAAAATTCCAGAGGCATATCTTGGGTTGCTTCAGAGTGTATACCTTGAAAATTTCGTTAAATACAAAATAAGGATTACACAAAGACTTGTGGAAGACGTCACTATTGAGGATCGGAAATTCTCCATCATAGAGGAGGAACATAGAAGAGCTCACCGAGCCCCAAGAGAAAATAAAGAACAGATCCTCGAAAAATTCTATTTCCCACGAATGATGGCAAAAATTAGGAAATATGCCACCACCTGTGAAATTTGTCATTCCAATAAGTACGATAGAAGTCCACACAACCCAGAACTGCAAATTACACCCGTCCCAAAATATCCATGCGAAATTATCCACATGGACATAATGGAGATCCAAAACGAAAAATTTCTGACTGTGGTAGATAAATTTTCTAAATTCTCTAAATTCTTTCATATCAAAGACAGATCAGCTATTTATAAGATCAAAAATGATAAAGATTTTACATTACTTTACAGTACCTTTGATGTTAGTCACGGACAATGAGAGGGGTTTCCTTAGTCCAATAGTCCTGAACCTTATAAAAAATTTAGGAGTGAAATTGTACTTAACGCCTTCTCACAGAAACGAGGTCAATGGCCAAATAGAAAGGGTTCACTCTACGGTTCTCGAAATATATCGATGCCTTAGAGCAGAATACCCAGACTTAAAGGTCAAAGAACTCGTCTACGTAGCTGTTGATAGGTACAACAACACAGTACATTCAGTTATTAAGAAAAAACCAACAGATATATTTTTCAATAGGTCACAAAGAGTCAATTATCAGAATCTTTTAAACATCCGTTCAAGAATCAATAAAGATCTAAGGGGAATAATTGAGAAAAACATGAAAGCTAGGAATCTTCGAAAAAAACTTAAAAAGAGTGGTACCAAAGAAATACAATAAGGGCGATGTCGTTTACGTTGCTGTTAAAGGTATAAAAAGCAAGAATAAACCCTTATATAAAAAAGAGGTTGTAGCAAGAGATAATCGAGTAACGATAACGACATCAAGTGGTAAAAAAATCCACAAAGCCCACTTAAAAAATGTTAAATGCTCATAAACTGATATTCAAAAATGTTCTCTTTTCTTCCTCAAATAAAAAAAAAAAAAAAAAAAAAAAAGGGAAGAATAGGCACAAGCCAAATAAAAAAAAAAAAAATGAACATTAAAAGAACAATACAAAATGTACAAAACATGCCTTGAAGTTGGCTCTCACGAAACAAGGGGCCGGTTCACTAAAAATTACTTAATTGTAATTATGGTGGTGTTGGTCTTCGTACCCTAGTAGGCTGTTTGAAAATTTTTAACCTTACAAGCCAAAGCGGAACAATACGAGCCTTCCGATCCAGTGACTACCCCGAAAATTTAATGGAGAGCTAACCTATCAAGCATCAAAGAAAAACTATGCCTACAAAAAAAGAGATAAAAGAAAAAAAAGAAAAAAGAAAAAGCATGTAGCAAACTATTAATAAAATTCTTAAACTAAGAATAAATATAAAAGAAAAATGAAAAATCTATGAATGCACTATGTACATTAATTTTAGATTCTAAGATAAAATTGTAACTTCACGATTAATAAACTTTAATTACATTACAGATTAGTAGTTCTTTTCACTCCTATGCAGACCTTGCACATATTTGCCTACGAGTCTCCGGTGGTGACAACCAAAGAGAAGAATGCCTGGGTAACAAATGGAGTTTTTAAATTGGTACATTTAATTGACTTAGAAAAATATGACGCACTGATACAAGAGACAGAACAGCTAACGTTTAAATACCTAAATAACGAAGAATTAAGACCTATTTTTGGCTACCACTTAAATCAGATTAAAGATAGGATTGCTGAATTGAGAGACGCAAGAACGAGGAAAATTAGGTCAATAAATTGGATAGGAACTGCTTGGAAATGGATAGGTGGTTCTCCAGACGCAACTGACTGGGACAATCTTCTGAAGGACCAGAGAGACATCACAGAAAACAACAACCGACAGTACATTATAAACGAAAAACTATTTGACACAACTCAAGAAATTACAGGGAAAGTTAACAAGATGATTGAACGCTTTAATAACGCTATTCAAAAAGGAGAAACGGACAAACTCAGACACGACTTACTCGACAAGATACTTATTCTAAAAGAAGGAGTCAATGAAATAGTAAGAGCTTGCCAAATGACCAAGAGTGGTATCGTAAATAGTAATCTTTTGGACTCAGAGGAAATTAATACTATAGTGAACGAACTTGAAACGCTACCTTACCAAAATGTTGTAGAAGCTGTCGAATACGGACGACCTTCAATATACTGTAATGGCACATTGCTACTTTACGTATTATCTATACCAAAAATTGACCCTAAGGTACATCACCTAGTCACCGTTCGTGCAGCAGTTAGAAACAACAGACAAATTGACTTAGACTACTCCAGACTTTTACTAAGCCATGACGTAACCTACGGTTTAAATGGAGATTGTGTTAATATAGGTAACACCTCCGTGTGTGAAGAAAACATTCTTAAAAAGCTCCCCGAAAACTCTTGCATGTCCAGACTTCTTAAGGGTGGCAATGCATCATGTAATTACAAAACGACAGATGAAGAAATAATAGAAATGATAGGAGAAAATACAGTTTTCCTTACGAATTTTAATGGGTCTATTTTTAATAAAAATTCCTCTATTCCTCTAGAAGGTACCTACCTGATCCAGCTAGACAACGAGATGGTCCATATAAAAGAGAAGACATATTACAGTAAGACAGTTTTAAGTCCCCAAGCGCTTCCACCAGTCCTGGCGAACATAACGGTCAACAAGATTAAACCAAACTTGGAATACGTGCATGATCTTAGCATGAAGAACATCGAACTTATAAAAATCATTAAAAAGAACCTTAATTCCTCTATTCTTACAGAAATCTGTTTAGTTGTATCAATCGTAGCTATAATCTGTGTATTATGGAAGAAGATCTATGGGAAAGCCAACATCCCGGAGCTTCGATTCTCATTCCGTCGGAAACAGACACCAGCACCTAGACCTACCCCAAGGGCCAATGACATCTACGAAAGCTCAGGTTGTTGCCCCCATCCAGCAAGCAATCTGCGGGACGCAGATATTTGAAGAGGCGGCAGTTATCACGGTCAGGCATTGACCCAACCATAAAAAAAGTGTCGACGATGCACACGGGCATCCGCTTCGCACTTTGGATTGTTTCCCACCGGGAAACTCGAGCCGAGCAAACACCTTTGCACTCGGTCTGTATGGGAACTGCTGGTCAGCATAATTAGACTAAGAAACAAAATGTATTTACTATTGAGATATGATTATTCTTATTGTTAACTTTGTAGAGTGCGGTCGCACCAAATATATTATACTATTATACAAAACTGAATTCGTGTGTTTAATTGGGACAGTGCCGAGTCCCAGAAAATTATATTTTTTGAACTTCAAGGATCAGAGATCCGTTACTTGCATTTCGGAAGCATTTAAATAAACAAATAAATAAAATAAGTGTTTTTAAGTTATTCAAAATAATATCTTTTATTTATTTCATGAAAAAACACGTTGAAAATCTCCAATATCAAATCAATTCATTTGCAATATCAAATTCCAACTTTGTCACACAATGTGTATTCAATAAGTGTTTCCGAGTGTATTTTTGGAACATTAAAAAGACGTTCAATTCCAGTAAAAAACTCCCAAAAATGCATATATTCTTAGTCGCACACCTCAGACTCGGAATCAGCACCACCGAAAACATATACATATGTAGTTATGTAGTGAGAAACAAATCAAAACTACCAGACAGTTTGGTCACTAAAAGAAAATCTATGAGGGGCAAACCGGGGCCTGTGCCCCGGGCAGCAGCTTTCAGGGGCGCAAAATCCATGTACCAACAAACAAAATTGCCGACACTTAATAAAACCATTTCACCATTTGAACTAAAAATTATTTCATACTTCCTGCACTCAGAATAATATTTCTGTTTGCTCATTTTTGTGCAACATCTTTAAATTGGGTCTATTTTCGGCTGCAGGATTTGTCTAATTGGGGTTTCCTTTCTATTAAAAAATCTGGAAAAATTGACGAAACTAATAGGAATAGGAAAGGGGCAGAGGTGGGCACTGCCCATTTTAGAATATGAATTGCCCACCTTAGAAAAATCGACAGTTAGGATTTTCTGGTTCCACCGAAGAAGCAATATAGAACTTTGGAAGATTCATACACTAAAATTTATATTTTGTCTACAGTTACAGGTGGTCGTCACATTTAAACAGTTTTTTGCTCCCCCTTCATTTTGTTTGTTTTACAAATTACATATCATTGTCCGTGAAGCTTCTTACATAATTGATGTGTGAACTCGGTTTATTAAACCGAGTCAAGAAAAAACCTAGGTGGACTGTTTAGATTTTTCTCAAACCAAGTTGAACATGGCAGGGCTTAAAAGGATATTCACCAAGCGTACAAAATTTCTACTCCATAAATAACCGAATTTAAAAATCATAGAAATCTAAAGTAAAGGATGGGAGAGAAATTGATTTTCAGTTTTGGGGTGCGGTGCGTTTAGATTCAGTATTTCGATGGGGCCATTCAGCAAAAATCAATTAAAAACATGTAAAATTTCAATGAAAACTAGGAAAATAGAAGGATTTCTTAACTAAAGTAAATTAAACCGCCAAAAGCTAAAAAGACTCGCCTTTTTTGGGGAACGGATTTTTGTGTCGCCAAATGAAATTTCAAACCGTCTGTTAAGCGATTAGTTACCACATGTGAAAAGCCTCGAACATGGTATCGAAAGGTAATTCAGTTCGGTTTGTTTAAAATGATTGCTTCCGGTTCTGTTTCAGTATGTATCAACTCGATTTGGCATCGGCTCGGGCTAAAAGTACCTAAACTGTTTGTTCTCTAACAGTCGAACCAAACTAAATAATTGAAATCTAATAAAAATCTTAAACGCGCTGTCTTCAACTAACGCCTGCGTTTGATGGGTATAATATAATGCGGAGTCTGAAATTTAATTGCTTCGGAAAAAGGTGATTTTAGGTGATTTACCCACACTTTTTCCGTCAAAATATATGTAGTTTGTCCCCATTTGCTGAGCCATCAGCAACTGTCAAACTATTGAAGGATGGATCGACGAATTAAAAAACCGTTAAAAGATCAAACATTTTTTAAGTTACTTCATTGCTCTGGAAAAAAGTGATTATAAGGGCAAAACCGGGTGACATTTGGATCGAATTAAATATTCTTTTTCTGTCAAAGTTTATATAGTCGTTTCATTTATTAGTTCAATTTTGAACAAAGTTGGGAATTAAATAAATGCTCAAGCTCAAGCCCAAATATAAAGTTATTAAAGAAAAAGAGAACACTGGTTGGCTGCCCACCTTAGAAAAAAATCCTTCCTACGCCAATGACGAAACATAATGATTGAAAGCGTGGGTAACATTATAGTATTTGTCAAAAGTGTCAAGCATTGTCTATTGAATAATCTAACATAAATAAAGTTAGAAAATTGCTGAGTAGGTAATATCAAGTATAAAATTTATGAAAAAGTCTTATTCTCCCGGTTTCAAAAAATCTAACCAAGTATGCCATTTTTTTTTAACCTAACTCATTAACTGGAGAGGCGCCAAAATGAAGTTTTTTGCCCCGGTTAGGAAAAACTGAAGATCCGGGGCTGATTTTTGGTCCCGTCTGTATAGATGGTATATGGAGAAGAAAATACAACAATGAACTACATCACGGGTTGTACAGCGACGCCGCCGACCAAGTCACAAAAGTGAAAAGCCAACGACTGAGATGACTGAGTCACCTAGAGCGAATGCACATCAATGCTCCGACCTGGAATGTCTTTAAATCCAACCCCGTGGATGAGGAGAACATAACAGATGGAGCACGCAAGTGCAAGAGGACCTCAACCAACTTGGCATGTGAAAACTGAAGACATGCTAGCCAGGAACCAAGCATGCTGGATGAATCTTGTTGGTTGAGGCCCTGGTCCAACCTTGACTGTAGTGCCACCTTAGGTAAGTAAGTAAGTAATTATATTTTCTCCTCTATCTACTAGCCGACTGTGTATATCTTTCATGGCACCAATGAATCTATCTCCCGAATACTACAGGGTGTTGTTTCATCTTCTATTGATCATCCACCAAGCCCCAAGCCTTGCGCCTTTCGTTCGGTTTTCGGTAGTCGGTTTTGGTATTTTAATCTTGTTAAAATAACCTTTTCGTACAACTTCCTAACTTCATTCTTGCTATTGACAATTCTGGTAGTTACAGTTAAAGCTACTGTAATTGTTTTCCACCCAAGGTAGTGCTCACAGGTCTCGCCAAGGTAGTCCTGAAGAAATCACGAAATTTCTGAGGAAAAGGTCTTAAAACCTTATTAAAAAAATGTTTTTCGAAAACCAAGTCTTATATTTATAAAACACAACAATATTTTGTTACTATGGTTAACTGGTACTTCGATGAACTCTGGCAATCCAATGATTCGCGGATATTCGGATACTTGCACTTTTGGATTCTAGCCTTGTATCAGTTATATTGGTTCCGATGATTCGAGTTTTTGATTTAAATCCTGGTATTTGGTATTGGGTATCTGGCTTCTGATGGATCGCATGCTAAAATGCTTTCATACATCAGCAAGTACTATGTCCCTGATGGCACTCAAAACAGCAGGCTTAAACGCTCTAGTACATCAAATGGTACTTCAGCCTTGTTTGCACTCGAGACAGCAAGTTAAAACGCTGTGGTTTATCAGCAGGTACTATACACCCCTGATGGTGATACTCCAAGCAGCAGGTTGAAAAGCTCTCGTAAATCAACAGGTACTACGCCCTGGTGACACTTAAAACGGCAGGCTAAGATGCTCTGGTACATCAGCAGTTACTGCGCCCCTAGTGGCACTCAAAGCTGCAGGCTGAAACGCACTAGTAAATTAGCAAGTATTATACGGCCCTGGTGGTAATCAAACAGCAAGCTAAAACGCTCTGATAAATCAGCAGGAACTACGCCCCTGGTGGTACTCGAAATAGCTAAAACGCTCTGATATATCAGCAGATGCTGCGCGCTTGTTAGTACTTAAAATAGCAGGCTAAAATGGTGTGGTAAATCAGCAGGTACTACATCCCTGAAGATTCTCAAAACAGTATGTTGAAAAGCTCTGATAAATCAGCAGGTACAACGGCATAGGTTACACTCAAAACAGCAAGCTTAAACGCTTTGGTGCATCACCAGGTACTACGCCCCTGGTGGCACTCAAAACAGCAGGTTAAAACGTAATTGTACATCAGCAGGTACTACGCCCATTATGTAATTCTCAAAACAGCAGGTAACAAAGCCCCTGATGGTAACAATTAGGACGTTTGACTTCGAACTAAAGGCCCTTTACCACTAGTGGGGAGAACCCTGGTAAGAAAAAGCTGGACAATCTCTCCTACTTAACTTTGTGGTGGAGGGAAGTTCCGAGATGGCAAAGCTAGATGACCGTTCGTTACACTACAGCATTGTGTTTGACCTTTGTAAATCAGCTCTTAAATACTACCTAGCTTCTTATTTGGATTCATTTTGGATATTTCCATTAATGCTCACGAAATTTGTCCATCCCTGAAGGTTAAACGATTGCTTTATGTTCATAGTAAGAAGATTAATATAAATTATTAAGATACCTATGACTTTAACAAATAATGTAAGACAACTCATTTAATGAATTTTTTAGTAGGTAAACGGTAAACAAGCCCCAAGATCAAATCTCATCTTATCAATTTCTTACCATAAAAAACATTTTTCAATTTTCAAATCAGATAACAAGAACTTAAAGACTTCAAATAAAACATTTCCATCCATTAATCATTCGGGATATAGACAACCATATACCTTTAAACAACCTTTTCCTTCCACAGTTTTCACAATTTGGATCCTCAACCAGCTTCGAATAGACCATATGGTAATGGAAACTTATATGGTTCTTCATCTTCCTGTAGCTAAACCTTTTTTATAACAATGTTTTTGGCTTGGATGGATGTACCTACTCTGAAGCATATGGTCGTATATTGTCATCGCCCTCGTCAAAAATAGCTTTCACAGCAACAAATAAAATACAAACCAAGTTATAAATCCTTGTAACTACATACATAAATATAGTATAGGGACTAGCCATGGCTTCAATTCCCATTATCCGGAAGAGTTATGTCCTTTTTGCCGCCCGCAATGTTTTTATAGCCACAACATCACGAAAACTCGATTACTTGTTTTATATTTATTTTTATTGAGCCAAAAGTCATTGTAAACTATATGCACCACGGCTTCGAGGACTTCATCAAAATATAGACTAACTATAGACAAAGCTGCCGCTTGTTCACAATGTAAATTTTCAGACACGACCAAAATTACATCCTCTTCCAATTCCAACCCACGAATAAGGTCTCAATCATTGTGCAATTTGCCCCAGTTAAATAAATTTAGCCCTGCTCAAGGTTTTTTTTGACAGTAAGTAAATAAATTTCCAAGCTTCTTTAAGCGCAACAGGTTGTCTATTATGTAAAATGAAATACAAAAAAAAAAGAAAAGTATTAAGAGGACGAGAGAAAGAGGTATGGATGAAGAGCGAATTGTTAAATTTACATTTGGCATGCAGAATATAAAACTTATGCAAATTATTTGAACAAATTTACATTCGCCCTTCAAAGTGAGTGAGAAGAACACAGCAAGTTAAGAGAAGAGTTTTGTGCAATTCAACACCAGTTGTTCTTCGTCTTTGGGGGGAATCCTTATAAACTTCTAAGGACTCAAAATTACGAATGCAAGACATTAAACGCGTCACGATGATGCTATACCTAAACGTTTGCCATATAGCAGTGTCGTCGTGTATTTCAAAGACCTTTCCATTCGTCCTTATTTTTTTTTACTTATTTTTTGGCAATTGCTCCTTTTTCTCTTTAATACATATGCATGCATGTTTCATTAAATTTTAATTGTTTCTCATCCTTAACTTTAGGATTTCCATCATTCATCATATTTGGTTAAAGAACTAGATTGAAGGCAAGAAGCACTGTTTCATGTGTGTGTGTAATGTGGAACCATCCCATTTGCAGGATATATGCGTCATCAATCACTTGCGACATATGCTGCAGTGGTAGACTTTTCGCAGACAAGCTGATGCCGGTGTAGAGTGTAGGTTGGTTAGTCGTCGGCTTGTTGCATTGCGCCTGCAGACTTTTGCCTCCTCAAGAAGTTAAAAACACTTATGCTACACTACAACTGAAACGGCAGATTTGATTAATTCAGATTCAAATTCAAATTTCGCCATTTTCAATCCAGACAGTACAGTCGAAGGCAACGGCAGCATCAGCAAGCACGGTAAAGCACAAAGGGCATGAGTTTTCTTTAGCATTCGGGGACAAAGGTTCTGATCTGATGGAGTTAAGGGTGCAACATCTTGAGGTGATGGACTAATAATGTTGGGTTTTCGTCGCAATAACAAGCAAATCGTCCTATACTCGCAGAGAAAACGATGTCAACAGAGTGTCAGGATGGCAAACAAGTTTCTGAAAGTTTTATTTGTAAATGAGGAAGGCATCAAGTCGAAGGTATACTTGTCGTGCGGGTCGTGATGAGCATCGTTGCCATTTAGCTGTTTCTCCCATTATGAAAGAGGAAAAGAAATTGTAAAATCTTTAAACAATGCCAGATGTTTTTTAAGCAGTAGGTAAGTATGTATCGATCTCAATTTGGCAATGTGTTTAAAGATTTTCTAATAATTTGCATTAAATGTTCAAATAAGCTTTGAAAAGTTTACCTACTAGCATCAGCAACATTGTAGTAAATCATTAAGAAATAAGACCGGCATGCACTATTTTCAATACTCAATGTTCTGTTTATTGATAAAGCCGCTCAACTAAAAATTTGGTTCTGCTAAACAAATTTTTTTATTGAAAATAAATACTAAGCATGGGCCATGGGCCCAACAAAAATTTGTCCGAACATTTGTAGAGCAGGAAAATAAGAGTAAAAATTGCCAAACTACGAAAAAATTCCGACAAAGTTGAATTTTGATGGAGAGTTTTTAAGGGGGAAGAAAGGGAACACATTTTTTTTTTCATAAAAAGAGGTTGTGTTGGTTAGGTTGTGAATCAATGGTATTGCTTACAATGCTATACTGTATTTTTTTTTTAAGGAAATCTGTTCTTTAAATTTTTTTAAATAAATTTGTTTGTATAGTTTATTTTTGAAAAATAATTTCAAACTTAAATTTAAAAAAAAAAAAAATTCTTTCAAAATTTTACGATTTAAGTATAATTTTAGTTTTTAACGATCAATGCCCTTATTAATTCTTAAGCAAAAACTCTCAAAGCCGTATGCTTTTCTTTAATAAAATTTAAAAAAAATGTTAACCAGTTTTTGAAATATCAAATTTTAAAAACAAAATCCTGAAACGTTTTTAAAATTTATGAATTAACAAAAAAATAATTGATATGCTTTATTTTTCTTATTTTTTTTTCAACTTTTTTGAAATTTGAACATATAAATTCATTTAAATCCGTTCAGCTGAAAATGGGAAAATTTAAATTAAAAAAAAAAAAAACAGTTTTATTGGAGACACTGGTACTAGTTCACACTGATTTTGGCATAGCGAACAAATTTGAAATTTGGTTTTTGAGAAACATTTTTTAACATTTGTATGAAAGGCTCCGTTATTCTTGCATTAAAAGTAAAATTTTTTTTTTTAAATACCGAGTTTCAAAAAATCGACCAAGTCATTTTCGAAATATTCAATTTTCGAAAGAAAAAAATATTTGTTTAAAATGTTGGTACGGTATGGTTAGGTTAGAAGGGTGATGATACGGCAAGCCGAAACATCTCACTCGGATCTCAAAGCATCCATTGTGCTCCCCAGGTTGTGAGAAATGCAGGAATAGGAGGGAAAGAGGAGGGTTTTAGTGGAAGTTTTGGAAATGGGGTGCCTCCCTGAACCATCCTGTGCTTTGAATGAATTTCAGGATGTTTTTCAGTGGCAAAAGAGAGACGTCGCACTATGGGCCCAAATGACGATTCGCGTCTCATAAATGCATTTTTTGAAATTGGTTAAAAAGGTGATTTCTGTGTCAAAATGAAAACAGGAAAACTCAAATTTTACGTTTCCATAAAAATTTTATTTTTAAAGTGACCCCTTCTCCCAATTAACCCCTTCCAAAGTATCAACTTTAGAACTCATTGTGCAAGTATCTTTCTGAAGCTTACTTTTGAAGGACTTATTTTAAACAAACGGTGATGTAAGATCACAAGTGTTGTATATCGATTTAAAACTTGTTTTTATGACTATTCGATAAAAATAAATAAAATTTTGAAAAGTTTGTATTTTAAATAAATAAGATTTTTTTTTTTAAACCCGTTTATTCAAGTTTTTTCTAAAAGTTAAATGGACTTTTAAATATTTCCGCCAACTTCCGCTGTTTAGATATGTATTGCAATTGATAAACCTAAACTTTAAAATACAAAAAAGTCTTCATGCTTTTAATTGCTTTTCTTCGATCTAGAACGAGTGCTGTAGAGTCTAGAATAAAAAAATCTCTTCTTTTATTTTTTCGTGCAAATTATTGTTCCATCAATTTAAAACGGCTTTAAATCAATTTTAAAACTGAAATAAGATCGTGAAAAAAAACAAAAAGTCAGCTTTCATTTATATTCTTTTTAATTCATAAAGTGTGTCTAAAAATATTTGAAATTTCGCGCCAATAGCTGCATTCGGCCATCTTTTTTGAATTGATATTGCAGGCGGCCAATATTTTAAGATTTTTATGTTTCCTCAATTGCTGTGTGCCCAAGAAAATTATAACCAAGCAGTTTAAAGTGTTCAAAAATATAAAATAAGGGCTTGTTTCGCATTCTCTGATTAAAGTTTCGATTAAGCTACTTTGAACTTATTCGTCAATTAACAACCTCATTTACGTTTCACAATATCTGAATACGTCTAACTAGCAATTAAAGTTCTGAGTATTTTAATGGCCAGATGAAGTATTGAATAGCAAATTTAACTGGCAATTAAAATATTCAAAGCTGTAAGGGCGACCGTTTAAACAGATAAGTGTAATGGTTTTTATTGGCTAGTTGTACAAACTTGGCTCAAATTTTGATTTCGGTGGATTTACTGAGGTTGAACGATGCGATGGTTCAAGGTTCAAGAAGGTTACAGTAGCCAATCAAATTCTTGAACCATCGTTGAACCTTAGTAAATCCGCCAAAATCGGTGATTTAAAATTGCTGAAACACGGATACAAAATTTGATCCACTATCGTTCATTTCTGAATCTGTTTGAAACATAAAAGGACGAATTTGATAAATTGTTGCATTTAGTGATGCAATTTTATAATTAAAATATAAGGGGTATTCATGACCAACTAAAACCTTGAAGATGGTAAAATTATCTTTATCTTAAGATATAGGGGGCAAAGTTACAACCCCCCATAGATGCAATTATTAAATCCACGGTTTGTTATAACTTTTTTTTTTTTTTTTTTTTATATTTTTGACCAATCATAAAAATTTACATTGCTTTTGTTTGCTATCGCCCAGTTTACACAGAGTTATGGTTAAAACTACCTTACTTCTGAAAATTTGTATAAATATTACACAATATATTTTTTTTTTCAAATTACTAGTTTGAGGAGGAAAGGTCATGAAAAACCTCCTATTTAAGAAGTAGCCAAAAAAAAAAAAAAAAAATTTATTAATTGTGATACTTATCACAAAACATAAGGTAAATTATAATTTACAATTATTACATAATATGTGTATATATTTGTGTTTTCTTACAAATGTAGGTATATATATATAATATATATACATATTTTTTTTTTTTTTTTTTTTTTTTTTTTTTTTTAATTTTTATTTATTTTATTTAAGTACTAACTTATATCTAATATCACAGAATTAATACAGAAAAGTTAAAAAAAAAATAATAATAAGCCAGAAAAAAGAAATGAATAGTAAAAACAACATGGAAATTTTTAAATAAATAAGAGATTAATAAGTAGATAATTATATGAGGAAATGTAATGAAAAATTAAATAAATAAATAGATAATAAATAGTAACAAAATAAATAAATAAATATATAAATGAATGAACGAATGAATGAATAAATAAATAAATAAATAAATAAATAAATAAATAAATAAATAAATAAATAAATAATAAACAAATAGATAGATATATAAACAATTAAATAAATAAATAAATAATAAATAAATAAATTAATAAATAAATAAGAAGTAAATAAATTAACAATAAATACATAACTAAATTACAAAATTACAAAATGGATAAATAAATAAAACAAAATTTTAATATAAACATTAAGACAGTTTGTTCATAGATAATACAGAATGAATAAGATATTGACAAAAAGGGAACAATTAACTGACCCTAAGTAATAAGGTTCGAAATGAGAACATTGTCAGACATTTGACATCGAATATCATAATTTTCTTTTAACTTTGACATTCTGGCAAAAACAAAATCGACACTGGCAAGATTATGCAATTCATTAGTCGAAAAATGCCAGGGAAGCCTGAGCATCAATTTTAAAATTTTATTTTGAGAGATTTGTATCTTTTTGACATGCATTTTTGCGCATTGACCCCAAACTGGACTCCCGTAAAGCATGATTGATTGAAAAATTACTTTAAAAATTATCAACTTATTGACATCGCTCAGAAGAGATTTCCTATTAATTAACGGATACATAATTTTTATTGTTTTATTGACTTTTAATATTGTTTTCTGTACATGTTCATTGAATGTAAGTCTTTTGTCCAGGTGTATCCCCAAGTATTTAACCGAAGTTCCCCATTCTATATCCAAATTATTTAGACTAAGCCTATTGCTTGGAAGGAAACAGGACTTTCTTTTTCTTGTAAAAAAGATTGCCTGCGTCTTTGAAGCATTAATTTTAATTTTCCATTTACTATAATAGCTGCATAAAATGTTCAATGCTGATTGTAGATTAGTTTCAATATTTAAACTAAGTACATCAGATGAATAAACAGCAGTATCATCGGCATATATAGCCGATTCACAGTTCGGGATCTGCGGAAAGTCAGCCGTATATATATTATAGAGAAGGGGGCCTAAAACTGATCCTTGGGGTACTCCTGCAGGAACACATAGTTTTTGGGACAAATCACCATGAATAGAGACGATGAAGTATCTGTTCATCAAGAAACTTTGAGCTATTTTGATTAGATATGATGGAAAATTCAATAATATCATTTTGTAAATCAGACCATTATGCCAGACACTATCAAAAGCTTTCTCGACGTCTAGAAGAACAAGGCCCGTTGATTTTTGAATATTAAAATTAGAACGAACATGCTTTGTTATACGATTAACTTGCTGAACCGTGCTATGCTGTGCCCGAAAGCCAAATTGTTGAGGTGGATAAATATTATTAGCTACAATGAACTCATCTAACTTGAATTTAATAAGTCTCTCAAAGACTTTACTCGTACAGCTCAAAAGACTTATGGGTCTGTAACTTTTTGGGTCATTTGGTGGGTTTCCGGGCTTTAAAACTGGTATAACTTTAGCTACTTTCCAGGATAAAGGAAAGTATTGAAATTTAATGCAGCAATTGAATATAAAAATGAGGTACTCAAAACCAATATTAGGTAATTCTTTGAGAAAGACGTTTTTCGTTCCATCGAACCCAACTGATTTTTTTATTTGTAGTCCACGAATAATGGCAATCATATCATCAAGACGAACGTAAAAGTTTTCAGGTATGTCAACTGTTAATGAATTAAAATTATTTATAGC
Source organism: Dasysyrphus tricinctus (assembly GCA_963921185.1). NCBI lineage: Eukaryota > Metazoa > Arthropoda > Insecta > Diptera > Syrphidae > Dasysyrphus > Dasysyrphus tricinctus. The sequence goes on from OY992533.1 coordinate 61,320,441, forward strand.
ATCTCGCACTTCATTTTCAAATTGAGGAGATCCTATTCCATCAAAGACTTTGTGGTTATCATAAAATGAATTTGCAAGAGCATTTGCTTTATCGGTATTAGTAATACATGTATTCTGAACGTTACGAAAAGCGGGAACAAAACTATTTTTCTTCTTTAAAGCCTTGGCTATGTTCCAAAATGGTTTACTATTTTTGTCTAAGGACTGAAGTTTTAAGTTCCATTCAATGTTCTTGAATTTAAAAATTTCAGTTTTTATCGTACTGTTAAGTTGTCTAACCTCAGTATTTAAGCTCGGAATACGACTACGCTGCCATTGTCGTCTAAGACGGTTCCTTAGCTTTATAGTATTTAAAATATATTGTGGAAGCTTAGTTTTTTTATCGGATGGAGTTTTTTTGGGCACAGATAAATCTATGCTTTCAGAGATAATAGTGTCAAAGTTATTAATACAACTGTCTATTTGATTGGTGGATTCTATAGAATTTATGTTTTTATCAACATGTCTTAATCGATTTTTTATTGTATTCCTAAACCTCGGCCAGTTTGCTTTACTTAGATCATAAAAGTATCTCGTGCTTGTGCTAGGAAACTCTAGAACTCCACACTTAACAGGTAAATGGTCGGAGCTCAAATCATTGCAAACAATAGGTTGCGAAAATAGAGCAGAAGTATTTGTTAGAAAAAAGTCTATGATTGACGGACTTTTTCTTCTATCAGATGGAAAATAAGTGGGGCTATTTGGAAACATTATTTCAAATCCATGACTAATCTCAAGGTTTTCTAATATGTTACCCCAAGTATTGGCTCTTACACATCCCCATTTCCTGTGCCTGCAATTCAAGTCACCCCCAATTAAATATGGACCATTGATATTAATCAATTTTAAAATATCAGATTTAAAATGTTCACCTCGCAGGGAATTCCTTGTGCGACCTGGGAAATACACCGAGAAAATAGAAATCTTTCTATTATTTGAAAAATGTACATCAATACCAATATTTTCAATGTATTTAGTATTAATAAGTGGTAAAAGAGTATGTTTGAGTGTTTTCCTCACTACGATGGCAACACCGCCACCAGGTCTGTCAACTCTATCCACTCTATAACAATTATATTCAGAGTTAGAAAGAGTTACATTGTTAGAGAGCCAAGTTTCAGAGACCAAACCAATATCAATTTTGTTTGTGCTTAGGAAAGAGAAAAATTCAACACTTTTGCTACGAATGCCTTGTGCATTCCAACATATAACACTTAAACTATGATTACTTGTCATGTTTATTATATAAGTACTTAATCGCTAACTGGGCGATAACATTGAATTGTTCTGCTTTCGTTGAGCAGTGGCTGAGTTGAGTTGTCATCTCTACGGTAAGGGATTGAATCTCTTCCATAGAAAAAAGAGTATCGTCAGTAGTAGTAGTTGTTGCTCGCCCACTAGACTGGTTTGACTGCTTTTGACTAGTGCGAGGTGGTGGAGGTGGTGGATATGAAGGCGCTGCGGCCGATTGTGTAGGTATGCAGGTATTCCTCGAATAATTAGCTTGAGCTCTTTTCGGTAAGGTTTTAAGTGGTGGGAAATTCTCCATTGAGTTGACAAATGACGTAGTTGGGATTGGGTGCATCAGTTGAACATGATTTTGATTAGGAGAAAACTGCCACTTACCATGTGATATCTTCTCTTTAATTTTAAGAAAATGTTGTCTGCTCATACAATTAGGATCAGTCGATTTGTGACTCTCTTTACAATTCGCACATTGAATTTTATCAGTAACACTGCATTCACTGGTTTTGTGGGGACCGGAACAGTTTGCACAAAATGTTTTGACGTGGCAGTTCTTTTCCCCGTGTCCAAACATTTGACAGTTGTGGCACTGGGTTATATTATCTCTACGTCGTCGTTGATAGTCCCATTTAACTTGGGTGCGATAAATGGATTTTATGTTTTTTCTCAAATCACTTAATCGAATAGAACCTTGTTCTAAATACACAATGTATAATGTTTCGATATATTGTTCATATCGTTTGGACACTTGTTTAATATCTCTGCACTTGAGCCCGAGTCGAATAAGTTCAGATTTAAGTTCACTTATTGGGACAGTATCTAGGCCAAAAAGGATTACTTTAAATGATCTTTCGGCAGAGAGATCATGAGAAAAAAATTGACATTCAGCTGATTTTAACGCATCGCATGTCTTTTTATGGGATTCAATACTTTCACATTGAATTTTTATTCCAATTGACATTTTTTTAATAGAGTAATCTGTTAATTTAATTTCTGTCATAAGATTATGAATATAATCACTGGGTTTTTGCAGCACTTTTATTGGAGGAATTCGTTCCTTCTTAATTGTTTTGGGTTCGACAACCACTTCACTTTCCATTTCATCATCATCGACAAGACATTGTAAAGGTGTCCAGCGATTTTTTCTGGAATTTTTTTTTTTTTTTTTTTTTTTTACACTTCAGATTTTATGTTGTAGTGAGCTTAGATCAAGCTGCAACCTACAAACAAAGGCTCATCATAAGTGCATGTGTTAGTGGTTAGTAAAATAGTAAAATAATGCAAACCAACACATGCTTACAAACAAAAAGTATATAAAACTAAACTAAATTACAAAAATAAAAACAATACCTAATATACAAAATTTAACAATAATACAAAAAAACATTTAAGGTATCTTAAACAGTAGATAAGACAGTCAAGATCGTGGAGCACTGGTTCTAAACAATGTTTTTAATCCCATTTTACCTACGTTTAAATCAACCGAGGAAGAGTTTAAATTAAAAAGCTTACACATACGGCTTAGAGGTTCATGTATTCCGTAGTTAGTTCGATGAAAATCGACGTGTAAAAGTTCAAATCTTCGCAGCTGGTGAGATCCTCCGCGATAATTTATGCCAATATAGGCTAACAAGTCAGGAGCATCAATTTGGCCACTCATAAGTTGATGAAGAAATATTAAGTCATTATTAACCCGCCTTTGATATAAAGTTTGGACCTGCAGTAGCTGGATCCGATGTTCATATGGTGGGAGGTTGTAAGGATCAGCCCAAGGGAGACCCTTCAGAGCGAAGCGAATGAATTTATGTTGTATTGATTCAATACGACTTTTATGAATTTCATAGAAGGGAGACCAAACTTGAGAGGCATACTCAAGATGAGGTCGTACATAACAGTTGTATAGAGAAAGAGTAACATATGGATCGTTAAATTCTTTTGCCCAACGTTTTATAAATCCAAGCATAGAGCTCGCTTTTTTAACAATATAATTTATGTGTTCTGTGAATTCTAAATTAGAGCTAAACTGAACACCCAAATCCTTGAAGCTAAAGACACGGCACAGTTTGTGCTGGGAAATAGAATAATTAAAAGCACTTGCAACTCGTTTTCTTGAGAAAGTAATTGTTTGGCATTTAACAGGGTTTAGGGAAAGACCGTTTTTATCACACCATAAAGTAAAGCTGTCAATATCAGCCTGCAAGAGACTGTGGTCATGGTCACCACTTATGGTCTTGAAAATTTTCATATCATCAGCAAATATAAGAATTTCACTAGAGCGAATGCATGACACAACATCATTTATTGCTAGAATGAATAGAAAAGGGCCCAGATGACTTCCCTGAGGTACACCCGATTGAGCGTTAAATGGGTTTGAAAGAGAGTGTCGAAATTTCACCTGGTATGATCTATTTTCAAGGTACGATTTTATCCAATATATAAAAAAAGGTGGAAAGCCGAAAGCTTTAAGTTTGAATAAAATGATATTATGACTAAGTTGATCAAATGCTTTAGAAAAGTCAGTGTAAATGCAGTCAACTTCATTACCGTTCTCTAAAGCATTGGAGCATTTGTGTAAGAAAGTAAGAAGATTTGTTACCGTTGATCTTCTTTGCATAAATCCATGCTGTTTTTCGCATATTAAATTTTTACTATGAAATGCCAAGCTTTCACAAATAACTTTTTCAAAAAGTTTCGGTATACAAGACAGTTTTGATATTGGCCTATAATTGCTTATATCGTTCCTATCACCCTTCTTGAAAACTGGAGTTAAAAATGATTTTTTCCATAAGCAAGGAAACTTCCCTGATTTTATAGAAAGCTCAAATAAAGATTGAAGGGGCTGAACTAATATATGTCTACACCTTTTTAATACTATTGGGGGAATTCCATCTGGACCAGACGAATAATCATCATTTAAAGATGAGAGATATTCTAAAATAGTGCTCAGGTGCACAGGCATATTATTACAACTCGTTTGGGAGTAGATATGTAAATTTTTAAAATAACTTTCGTCAACAACGACAGGCGTATCAACGAAGGAATCATAAAAATTATTCGCAAATGCGTTGCAAATATCTGTATTATTTTGTAATGAACAATTTTCGTATACGAAATTCGCCGGATAGCCGTCCGAATTCTTCTTTGAGTTGACAAATTTCCAAAATGACTTAGGATCCTCTTTTAAAAAGCTTCCCATTTCATTTACGTAATTAGTATAAAGATCCCTTGAAAGAGTTTTGAATTCTTCAAAAAGTGCAATATAAGAACTATGATCAGTTTGTAAATTAGTTTTTAGGTAAGTTTTCCACGCCCTATTTCTCTTGTTACGAAGTGATCTGAGCTCTTTCGTGTACCATGCATGGCAAACGTTCGAGTCTTTCGATAATTTTAAGGGTATAGAAGCATTCATGCAACTATAAAAGATTGAATAAAAACTAGAAACTGCCTCATCCATATTAGTACATGTTGATATTTTACCAATATCAGAATTAACTAGTTTTTCAGAGAGCAATTGATAGTCAGCCTTTTTAAAGTCAAATATATATGAGCAATCATAAGAATTACTATTTACTGTGAGATGATTAGTCAAGTCAAGGAAAATATCCAGGGGAGGATGGTAATTATCTATATTAGTAATCCCAGAACTAGATTTTAGAACAAGAGTACTAATAGCGTCCGAGGAAAATACTAAATCGAGAACTCGATTTTTAGAATTTTTAATACAGCTTACTTGCTGTAAGTCAGTAGTACTAATTTTATCAAGTAAAAAAAGTTCCGATTGTGCAGAAGTTAAAGAAGCTTCTTGGCATGATTCATCTTCAGAAGGGACCCAATCTATAAACGGTAGATTGAAATCACCTAGAAGTAAAATAATGCTGTTAGAGCAACATAAGTCCATTACAAAATCTATGGCCATAGAAAGTTCATTAAAAACTGCGTCAGAACTTTTAGGGGGTATGTATGCATTTAGTATGTAAATATATTTTGACTGTAAAGTTATTTTTATACAGATTAATTCGATGGATAACTGGAAAGGAAAAGAAACAAAAGAAGATACAAAATTATTACGCACAGCAATCAAAACACCACCTCCCATTTCTTTTGGCTTATCAACATGACGATCTTTTCTGTAAACTAAAAACTCTTGACAAAAGAGTTCCGTGTCCAAGAAGCATGGATTAAGCCAAGTTTCTGTCAAAACAAATATGTCATGTGGAAGCGCCTGAGAGTTGATATAAATATCAGCAGTTTTGCTGCGAAGCCCTCTTACATTTTGATAAAAGAGGGTAATTCTATCTAGTTTTTTGATGGTGTAACATTTGGTAAGGATTGTTTAAGTTTGTTCTTTCTTTTAATAGTAAATTCCTTAATAAGAACTTCACTAGGCCAGTTACTCCTATCGCAAATTGCATCAAAGTACGAAGACTGCGTTACTATTTTAAAAGATGACACGAAACTATTTGCCTTACTTATTTTGGTGCATTTAATGGAAGTACTGTTAGGTATACAATTTTTAGAGACTAGATGAGATATAATATCATCAGGAATAATATCAGGTTCCAGACGAGAAACAAAAATTGTTTTAGGTTTAGATACAGCTTTTATAGTCCTCGAATCAATGCTAGCGTCAGCTATAAGCACAGGACTCTCATCGGGGACTGTACATGGACTCATCATTGAATTTTGATTCTCACTAACGACAGAACTAGGTAACTGCAGATCTGAATCATTCCTGAGATTTGTACGTTTAGGGGGTGGACCAGAGTTTTTAACAACTTTGGAGTTATCACGACTCCTTTTATTACTTTTATTCCCAACAGGTACGAAATCGGTTGGTACAGCTGAGCTAGATTGAGCTTGTAGGTCTACATTATTTTGCAAGATCTCAATAGGTTCCTGTTCTAAGTCGTCAGTTGATGTGGATATATCGACTAAATTGTTGCTAAAAGTGAATGAATTCATTTTAGCGACTGCAGTGTTGAAATTAATGAGTAGTTCTTCGAAACCTTTTGAAATTTTATTAATGTCTGTCTTAAAAGAGGACATTTTAAAAGCGAGTTGGGACAAAGATAAGTTGCGGCAATCGGTGCAATACCAATAAGCAAACTTGGAATGGGTTATTTTTTCGATAAATGCATTTGTTGAGCCAATGCATTTAGCATGGTAAAGATTACCACAAGGTCCGAAACAGGCAAAAAGTGGGGTAGGGTTAGAACTTTCAGAGCAAGTTTTTGCAGAACAAGCCATATTTAGAAAAAAAACTATGGAAAAAAGAGAAACGTTAGAGAAATTAATTTAAAAAATAAATAAATTTGTGAGAAATGTAACAAAAAAAAAAAAAAAAAAAATATTGTAATGACCAGGAACCGAACCCACGCTTCGAAGATTTGAAATCCGCTCAACCTATCACCTAGGCTACCGAGCTCACGATTTTTTAAGTTCCACAATTATTATAAATAGAAAATATTAAATAATTTTAAAGTTAAACAGATAAAATAGGATTGAAATTAATTTATTAAATGAAAGAGACGAAACTACTTTGTGTATGCTTAGAGTTTGATATGAAAAAAGGAAACAAAAAGGAAAGTAGGGGAAAGTGAGATAAAATACTAATACATGTACTACCTTATTCAAACAAGCATAGGAATAGAAATTAAATAAAATACAACTAAACAAGTTTAAACTAATACAATATTATACATCTATGAAAGGAGAGGTAGGTAGATATTATCACTCAAAATTAAATTAGAAAAAAAAAACAAAGAATTCATACCAGACACTTTTGTTTGTTAAAATTTAACACAATTTACACTAACTAAACACATTATTAATTGAAATTAACAAATAATATCACTAAGGGAATGAGTTTATTAAAATTTAAGTATTTAAAACTATAAAAATTCAAGCGGATAAACAAAAATAAGCACGAGCGATATTAAACACAAGAGACACAATCAGAACCAGTGCTGTCACAACACTATTCGTCGTCATGTCTAAGTTAATAGTTTTACGAACTTTACTATTTGAAGACAAAATGTCTTCATTTGAAGAAGAACGATTTCTTTTTAGAATTTTGTGAGTTTAGGTATACAGTACAATTAAACACGTCATGCACAGATGACAGATCGTACGCTACTCCCGGTTTGTTATAAGAATTTTTGAGGAAGTGATTCAACCTCTCAAAATATATCGAGATTGAATGATCTGTACTACCAAAGTCCCAATAAATTTTGGTACCTATTCCTACTCCTCCTATGCATAAAAATGACTACATATTTCCATTTAACTCCCACAAAACGTGATAAGAATCGCAGTGGTTTGAGAGTCACTTTTAGGTCTCTCATTATGCATATTCACACTCAGGTGATCACGACTTAACGTTTCAACACCTTCGAAATATTCTCGGGAGCGTCTATGTGTGGTTTTGGGACCACGAGTAGAGAACGTCAAGGTTTGAAGAATTTGAAGTTGTTAACCTCTCTAGATCAATTTTAGAAAAATTTAAGGTACATTTGGTTCAGTTTTCATCGGTATGGTACCACTTTATGCAGCCAACGAAAGTAATTGTTATTATCTTCACCAAGTCTTTTATTACGACAGAAATCTGTTGCGAAGTTTAATTTTGATGATGTTTATTAATTTTTGTTTTGAATATTTTCATTCTGTCAAAAAAAAATATTTTGTCTGGAAAACTGGAATAACTTTCGAATAGTTAATTGACACATAGTTTAAATACTTCGATTATTGTGAAACACAAAGTTCGTTAACGGGAGGATTTAATTTGCGGATAATTTAACTGTCGAATAGCTAATCAGAGCTTTACTCAGACATTGTGAAACAAACCCTTAGGGTAGAATTAAAAATCAAACATGAGTTCCTAACAATGCTCTTTTTGCTGTTTAAGGTATTTGCAGACCATTTTTCAAAAGAAAGATTGTATGAAATATGTAATACCAATTCCATAAATCAAGTCCAGGCGTGTATAGTGTCGAAAGTCCATATTTGAAGGCATTTTCATTTTCTGGCTTAGATGTCACTTTTTCCAGATCATTCATTTCCTTTGGTTTTGCCCCACGTATTGTACAGACAGCACTCGAACTAGTTTCTGTCAAAACTTGGCTTACTTTCCCATCGATCATTGTTAGGAACAACTCATGTTTGATTTTTACTTCTTCATCACTTTTAATCAGTTGAGTAAATGTTAGTTCGATCTGCTTTTGAAAACCATCCACAACTGCTCTTGTTTTCTCAGGAGTTTCTATTGAAAACTCTATCAGTATTGGTCGGCAAAAACGTACAGAACGCGTTCAATTCTGTCATAAGATCATTTTTTAGTTTCCTCGTTATTTAGTTTGATTGGAACAAGTGATGCTATAAATAAGCTTGCAACAAAGATTATATCATTTTTACCTCAATATTGATATCTGTTAATATTCCCCATGTCCCGAAGGCCCATTACATCTGCATTAAGTATAGGATTTCAGATCACGATATCCAAATTTTCAGCATCCGAGTGACAGGTTTAACAAATCTTGAAGTTGAACTTGAGAATCAATTTTTGTTATGGTAAAGCTTGACTAGTGCGAAGCACAAAAGTTTCGTTCGTGTTAATATCCGATAAGGTAGGAATAAAAAAGCTTAGTTTTTTTTGCAAAACAAATCCTTAAATACTTATTTACGTATATTGATGTTTCAAGAGGTCTATATCAATAAATAAGTATATTATATAATAATAGCCTCTTGAGTTGAAAAGAAGATCCTTCAATTTCTTCAATACACCTAAGCCCTTAAAACCTTTTGCAAGTGAAATGCATAGGTACTCTATATTTAATATGTCTGTTTTTTCTGATTATGTGAGATACTGAAAATTAATATTGAAATATAAGATATTACCTACAACTATCTACATTCAGCTTCTGTTTCTTTTTTTGTAAAGTTTTTGTACTGAATTTGTACTTTAAAATATAATAATATATATTTTTATAAGCTTATAACATACAATTATGTAAATATGTACATAAGTATGATTGTAATTGAACAAAAAAAATATTTCAAATAAGATAAACAATTAAAAAATTATCAAAAATTGTGTTTTGTTCATAATTGGTAAAGATGCACATCTTTGAAAATTTTTTTAGCGTGAATAAAATCAATTTTACTTCAAAATGTCTTATCTATAGTAGTATATTCAATATGATGTGTGCAAAATTTCAGCGAATTATTTCAAAAGAATAAAAAGTTACAGATTTATGAGACGCAAAAGACCAGTTGGGCCCATAGTGCGGGCGTCCCAATTATGGTGGGGGGATTTATGTTTGGAATATTTCGTTTTCTCGTAAATAGAACCAGTTCCGTTTTTGGGTGGATTGACATTAAGTCCGCAGCTACTGGCCCAATTACTGAGCTTGTCAAGGGCTGTTTGTAGAAGCTCACACAGGGTGGGAACAAATCTTCCTGATGCCATTATAACTATATCATCAGCGTACGCCACGACCTTGACGACGGCGACGCTTTGCCCTAATTTAACTAAGATCTGGTTTACGACAAGAAGCCAGAGCAGATAGATACGACTCCTCCCTGTGGCGTACCTCTACACGTCCTAACTTTAAGCTTACTACTACCCATTTCTGCATTAACAATTCTAGTCTGAAGCATGGAGTCAATCCAGTTTGACAACATCGGATCAATGCTGACAGAGTCAAGGGCTTGTCGTATTGCTCCATTTTCAACGTTGTTGAAGGCCCCTTCTATGTTAAGGAATGCTTCTAAGGTAAAATTCTTTAAAGTGAATTGATTTCTCAATCGTGCCGACCACTTCATGAAGTGCCGTCTCAACAGATTTGCCCTTCATGTATGCGCATGTTGGACCTGTGAGAGAACACTTTCATTTAGTTTTAATCGAATGTGCGTTTCTATCAGCCTTTCTAAGGTTTTAAGAAGAAAGGAGGATAGGCTAATTAGTCTAAAATCTTTCGGTTCAGTGTGAATGGGCTTGCCAGCTTTCGGAATGAAACTGACATTAACTTCCCTCCAACTAGATGGAAAATAAGTGATGTTTAAACACCCTTTGAATATTTCTACCAGTAGCGGTATAATAACGTCTTTAGAGCTTTGGAGCATAATTGGAATTATTCTATCAGGCCCTGCAGACTTGTACGCTGAGAAGGAGTCTATCGCCCATGCCACCTTTCGGTTGTCTTCAATTTGACTGCCAATACTAGAAGTCTGGCTTTTGTTGGGGCCCCTATCCATAAGAGATGCATCAAAAGTACATCCTGGGAAGTGGGTGCTCATAAGTGACTTTAAGGTTGCAGTCCAGGTTCCATCCGGTCTTTTAAGAAAGCAGGAGGTGTGTGGAACCTTTGACATGACTTTCCTGAGCCTAGCAGCGTCGTTAGTAGACTCTATGTCTGTACAGAACTTCCGCCAGGCTGCTCTTTTTGCCTACGTCGTTCTATTCTTATATTCGTTTTTGCTGATCCTGAAAATATCCCAGTCAGCAGGTTCATTACTATGTTTTGCTCTATTATAAAGCCTCCTAGATTTCTTCCTTTGGGTGGCCAGCTCTTTAGACCACCAAACAGGGTTGAGTTTGCCTTTCCCTTTGGTAATGGGGCAAGAAGAACCTTCGAAAGCACTGTGAATAGCTGACTTCAGTTCATTGACATGTTTTTCAATATCCGAAGAGCTTAAAACAGGTAAAATGATTTCATAACGGCCCAAGGAAGAGGGCAATCTTTCGTTGAAGGCTCCCCAGTTGGTTTTCCTGCGGTTTCTGTAGGGCTTTGTAATTTCTGTTTTGTTTTCTACTTGGAATGTTATCATTCTATGGTCTGAGAATGTAACATTACTCGAGACTTTTCAGTTACTGACCGTTATGGAATCAGAATTGGTGGAAAGTGTTACATCGAGCACTTCTCTTCTATTTTTTGTAATGAATGTTGGTTAATTGGTTTGCATTCGCAAATTAAACTAACCAAACCGCAAATAGGTTTAACCTAACTGCAAATAAGTTTCACCCAAGCGCAAATAGATTTAACCCAAACGAGATTACTCTAAAAAATCGATCACCAAAATGATTCAATTATTTCAATCAATCGATCCAATTTGACCCAAATTTAAAAACAATAAAATTTAGATTGATTAAAAAAGCTCAGAAAATAATAAAATTATCAGGTTTTACTGCTCTTGAAAAGGGTGATTTTATGTCAATTGGTTGATATTTGGATCGTAATACACTTTTTATGTGAAAATATAGTTCGGCATTTAATAATAATAATAATTTTAACTGCTCCAAAAACGGTGATTTTAAGGCAATTGGGTGACATTTGGATCGAAATATACTTTTTCTGTCCAAATATAGCTTGTTCCCTATATTTCAAGTCATCAACTGTCAAATTTCAGTGACGGATGGCTACGATGTCAATGGATTAAAAAAGAAAAAAGTGATTTTAGGGCATTTGGATGACATTTGGATCAAAATATACCCTTTGCTGTCAAAATACAGTTTGTCCCCTATATTCCAAGCCATCAACTGTCAAATTTCAGTGACGGATGGCTACGATGTCAGTGGATTAAAATGCCTGTTAAAAATCTGAACTTCTTGATGAATTTTTAATGCTCTAGAAAAAGGTGATTTTAAAGCAATTGGGCCACACTTGGATATAAATATACTTTTTCTGTTAAAATATAGTTTGTCCCCTATATTTCAAGCCATCAACTGTCAAATTCAATTGATGGATGGCCATGATGTCAATGGATTAAAAAACCTCTGAAAAATCACAAATTTTTGATGAATTTTTACTGCTCCAAAAAAGGTAATTTTAAGGCAGTTGGGTGACATTTGTATCAAATTAAGCTTTTTCTGTCAAAATATAGTTTGCCCCCTATATTCCAAGCCATTGGCTTGGATGAATTTTTAATGCTCCAGAGAAAGGTGATTTTAAGGCTATTGGGGGATATTTGGATCGAAATATTTTTTTTGTCAAAATAAACCTTGTCCTTGAAAACCTATATTTCAAGTCATCAATTGTCAAACTCGATGAAAAAATCTTAAATTCTTGATGAATTTTTACTTCACTTGTCGGTACTTAACCTAAAAGTGGATAAAAAACTGTGTTACCGGCGGCGGCGGGTAGAAGACACTAAAATTTTACTTGTCAACGCGTTGACTGCTCGTAGCAAAAGTGACGTTTGCATAAAATTGGGGCTAAGCTGAACCAAGACAAGTGACATTTTCATGTGATTTATCGATTACAAAGTTATTCACGCAGGTAGAGGACAACCTCTTTGGGCTAATTTAAACGAAGAGAATTATCAGCGCTTAGCTTAAATGCGGAGAAAAACTGTTACCGATGTGAATAACACAACAAACGTTTTAGTTATTAACGCATTGACAACTTATAGCTTTTTTGCAAGCATTGATGAAATCGGTCGAAAAAACGACACCGGGGATTACCGATGCCATGACAGAAAAACACGGAGTATCCATTCAAACTATCGATAACATGTATGCATTCATTCCGGTAAGACTGTTTTTCTCCGCACTTAAGTTGATCACCGAAAATTCTCCGTAAACTGATGAGCACCGACATCGTTTCTTTCATCAAATTTCCTTCGGGCTTACAAAAAACAGTGCTATTATCGATAACGTTCGCTGACTGCCAGCCAGCCTGACAAAAAGTGTGACAACTTACAGCAAAAATTGACGTTTGCATAAAATTTTTTGATAGCAAAATGAGCCAGGTTATTTTGAAACGATTTTTGGATGTACTCCAGCATAAATTAAAAATCGGAAGAATAATTGCATCGTTTAAAAGCATGTCTTGAGCGTCGAGAAGAGCTGAGCTACTTTTCTGTAGCACTGAACGCTGCCATCGGACATTCCAATAATCTTTCCAATCAGCTGGAAAATTGGTTGGTTGGTGGGTGGACAAAATCAAAACGTTAACTATTCGTCGTCGTTTTGATTTTGTGCAAATAAAAACAAACCAAAAATGAACGATATAAATAATAACAAAGAAAAACAAATAAAACAAAGGAATAAAATAAAACAAAAGTGTAAGGAAATATAATCATCAGTGAAAATTTAAATTAAGTGTCGTGAACAAATATGTAGGTATTCGGTCTCGCTCTGGCTCTCGCTCGCACTTATTGTTCAATTTTCTTTTATTGTTTTCTAGTTTTTGTGGTGCAATTATTTAATACATTTTTGAATTCTGCACTTCTGTGCAAAAAAACCTTTTCAACGATATATAATTTATATGCCTTCGGCTTTTGTAGACCGCGTAAATTGTGCCACAAAATTCCTGCTTGCCGTTTTATAATATGATTATCAACTAAAACTGACTTTGAGCTGCCACCCATTTTTAAAATAATTGGTTATTGGTACACTGTGGCGTATGCGCACTATTACTCAAAACTATAAATTATTGGGAGTCAGCTACGCAGATGGAAGGACCATTTTTGTGCCCTGCTAAATTAAGATTCAGTTGAGCAGAGTGCTGAAGTGCCCCTACTAAACGAGATGCGCAGGTCCTATAGGGGTATTGATATCGAACCCCCGTCAGAATCGGAAATTCGTACATCAATAAATCTCCTCAAAAACAACAAGGCATCTGCACTGGACGGAATACCCGCTGAATTCCTGAAAGCCGATCCCGTGCCGTAACAGCGGCTAGTATTTTACATCCGTTGATACAAAGGATTTGGGAAAACGAAAGCTATATCCCAAGGACTGGAAGGATGGTGTGGTTGTTAAGTTGCCAAAGATTTGTCAAAAATTGTTGCCATTATTAAAGAGTCCTACAACAACGCAAGGTGTTTTGTTTTACACAATGGGCAGCTATCTGACTCCTTCGTAGTGCAACAGGGTGTGAGATAAACGGATGTTCTATCTCCAATTCTCTTCCTGCTGGCGATGGACGACGTATTGACGGCCAGTGTTGGTACAGCTGGGCGACAGGGCATTAAATGGAGACCATTCGAAAGGCTCAGTCATTTAGACTATGCCGATGGCATATGTCTACTGGCAAATAACATCAGTTGGCTGAACGGGATGTGCCAAACACTGCAAGTGAAGGGAGAGTCGAGTGGTCTAAGAATAAATAGCAAAAAGACAAAAACACTGCTCACAGCTCACAGCAGCGTATTATTCTACAGGAAACGCCAGTTGAGGAAGTCAAACAGTTTAACTACCTTGGCAGTATTGTTTCTGCAAACGGTGGTACAGAACTGGACGTTAAAAGTAGAATAAATAAAGCTCGTGCTGCCTTCGGTACACTGTCCCCAATTTGGAAAACTAGTCAAATCTCCTTACGCACTAAGTAGAGATTCTTCGAATCCAATATCAAATCCGTGCTGTTATATGCTTGTGAAACCGGGAAAGTCACGTCTACCATTTCGAAGAAATTGCAGGCTTTTGTGAATCGCTGTCTTCGCCACATCCTAAAGATTCGCTGGCCACAAATAATATCAAATGAGAAATTGTGGTGCAGGACATGTCAAGAGCGGCTGGATGTCGACATAAGAAAGCTTAATGGCGTTGGATTGGTCACACACTGAGAAAACCAAAGGATGAAATTGCAAAACAGTCCTTTGAATGAAATCCTCAGGGTTGACGAACAACATGGAAATCAACTGTCTTAGCGGCAGCAGAATCCAAGAGAAAGACGTGGTCACAGCTAAAGTACCTTGCAGCAGACCGTGAAGGATGGAGACGTTTTGTTGACGCCCTATGCCCTAGCCGGGGTTACAGGACACGATGATGATGATGATAAAATAGGCAAATCACTCTCATGAAAAAAATCTACGATTTATGGTTTTCGGAAATGCTTATGACTTAAACTTTTTTTATAGTACCTCGTGGAATAATAGGAAATGCCTTGTACTATCATGCAGAAGGTGAGGGTTCGATTCCCGGCCGTGCAACCTAAAAACAGAAATGTTTTATCCGAAGTACTGCCTCTTGCGTGGAACTGATAAATCCTCCAAGTCCAAGAGTATATTTGTCATGAATAAGTGCTTCTTATTTAGCCGTTCGGACTCGGCAAAAAACTGTAGGTCCCCTCTATTCCTGCCAACAACACGCAAACAGGAATGGTTGAGTGTTGTAAGTCACTAGGCCCTTGTTCTCCATCAGCTGTTGTGCCACCCAATTCAACTCATGGACTTAAACTTTGCTTTCAACTAAAATTCAGGTCTAAGAGATTTTTTTCGGAATGAAAGTCTAATTTTCCTGGGCGAAATTAAAATTAATTTATATTCATTTTTAATCAAAAAACAAAAACATTATCAAAAAACACAAAAAAATAAACTTTATTTTTTGTTGTTCGTACTTGACAGATGATGATTGCGCTATCACAATCTCAAGCAAACTAACTTACTGAAAGTCCCAGAAACTTGAATGTTCCCGCACTGAAGAACTGGGCTTAAGCTCATTAAAACAAAGTGACATTGTCTCAAAATGTTAAAATGCTTAAGCCAAGAAGTAATACAAATGTCTTAGACCTGGACTGAAAGTACTTACATTAAATGTGCCTCGAATGTTTGGTATGTTTTAAAGTCTTACTAATACCAGTCATATTTTTGGAAAATATTTTTGTGCTTGTTATTGCTATATGCTTAAAATCCCACACTTTGGCACCCCCCTAAAAAGCATCACTATTTTACTTTTATTGATCCGTGTTGCTGGCAATACCGATAACCTAAATGGCACCGGGCCCACTACGCAACTTCCGATTTGAAGTTCGTTATATTGACTTTTATCACCATTTCTTTTTTTTTTCAATGTATGTCCGTTTGTCTGGCTGTCTTCGCAAATCATAAAAGCAGTAAATAGTTAGAATAATTTCAATCGAAAAAGTCATTTTGAGATCATATTTTTGACAGAGAAAGTTGCCAGCAATTATGACTTTTTAATTTTGTTTCACCTTCCATTAAATATTTTTTTTTTTATATTTCATCGAGTAACGTCTTGATGAGTTAATAGAATTCAAGTCTAAGATTACTTTAATGTACATTGAGCTGCTAAACAATTTATTTCGTGTTGTACAATTAAAAATGCATCAAGTTTGAATTTCTGCTGGCAACACTGGTCGTGAGTCGTATAGTATATCATTGTGGGTGGGGACAGGATATTTAAAGAAAATCCTGAGAAAATAAACACATTTTCAATGCAAATATCAGGGGCACGAAGAGTATAGTTTTTTTTCGTATACGTTTACACAAACAAACAATGTAAGCAAAGCATTCGCACAAAAGTTTTCATCTTTTTCAAAAAAAAAAAAAAAAAAAAGAAAACGAAGACTGACTGGAGGACCTGAGATGGTAAGCGAACGATAAGAGTGCAAAAAAAAAATAAATGCGTAAAATTGAGTGTTTTTGTCCTCCTACTATAACGGGCGTGTCTGTCGGTGGTAGTTAACAGTGACACAATCGTTCTGTGTCACGGAATTGTATAATTCAAAAGAATTCGTTTGCGGGTCGACTTCACCCGCTACAACTCGTTGCGACACCACCACATTGCATGCCGTGTCGACTTTGTAGTTCGTTTATTTCTTCAGCCACACCACCGTCACATTGACTGGAAATATGATTGCCAATTGAGGTAAAATTATTTTTAATTTAAAAAACTTTTAAAAAATAATGTTTTTTGCTTGTCTGGGAAACTTGGTGGGAAGACGAAAAGTATCTTTCCGTATCGTCAAAAGGAGAACACACCCATACTACACTTATCATCTATCTACTTTTGGCATTCCTATTTCACCAAATGTCAGAGTTTTACTGACACTGACACCGCACTTCCGAAATCAAAGTTGAATGAAACTTGACGAAACGTTCCACTCCGCAATTATAGTCGCGTCATATGCTTTCCGAGTATTCGCCTGTTTTCTTCCAACCACTTTAGTGCCCCTCCAAGCATTATAGGTCTAGCTTAAGTCTCGACTAAGCTCTGATTAAGGCATTGCCAGATCTTAATTTTTACTAGGCACATACTGAGAGAATATTTATAGAGGTTATTGAACACCTCATTTGGCAAGAGTTAACCCAAAGGTTTTCAGAATAAAGAACTGTTTTTATTTTTGGGTGTTTTTGGTGGGAAAATGTGTTTTCCTTTTGCCACCAATTTACACAGGAGGATGAGTGAGGGGAAGTAGGGCAACCTCTATGTAGGTAGATCCTGATGTGCGTGTTTTACAAACGCGATGCAGAGACGAGACGACCGATGGTGTTGGAGGCGT